>OV815291.1:12500-625000 GCA_929108145.2 Limnephilus rhombicus
AGGAATTGGTGCCGATTTAACGGAAAGGGAAATTGTTACGGCAATAATAAATCAAAATAGCGGGTTTGCCTCTCTCTTGGGAGAGTGTCAACCCGAAGATGTTATAAAATTAATTCACAAAATCCCCTTTAAAAAGGATTCGTCCCGCAAATGTGCGGTGATAGCGGTAGCGCCACATGTATGGCAATATATAATCGACAAAAAGGTGCTGAACATCGGATATTATAAAGCCGGCGTCAGTGAGTACCTTTCAATTCTTAGCTGCCAAAAGTGCTTGGGATATGGCCACACGATAGCTCACTGTAAGAACAAGGAAGTATGCTGGCGCTGTGGTGGAGACCACAAAGTTCAAACATGCCAAGCCCCAAATACAGGTGTGATCTGTTGCCAAAGCTGCGTAGCAGCGAACAAAAGGCAAAAACTAACAAAACCAACAAACCACATGGCCCAATCTATGGAATGTCCTATCTACAAAAGGAATGTGGAGATATATAGGACCTTGATTGACTATGGTAATTAAGTTTGCGCAGGCAAACCTACAGAGGTGCGAAGCTGCTACCGTCAACTTTTTACAAAACGCGATTAACAGGAAAATAGATATCGTCATCATACAGGAGCCATATACAGGAAATACGGGAAAAATTAATAAATCATCGTACAATGGACCCATTTTTCAAAAAACAAGTGTGGACTGCCCAGTCAAGGCGGCAATAATAGTTTTGAATAAAAGTATTGCGGACACATGTGTCCTCCTCCACAAATTCAGCAACAACTGCAATATATTTATTGAAGCGCAATCCCAGGGAACCCCACTAATAATAGGATCAATATATTGTCCCCCAAATGAAGATATCGACATCAGCTTAGAAAAAGCTAGCAGGCTAATAGACACAAACAACAAGAAAATCATCATTGGAGCGGACGCCAATGCCAAAAGTATTTGGTGGGGCAGCAAAAAGACAGACAAAAGAGGAGACAAACTGAGCGACTTTATTGCCCAGAAACAATTACATATTGTCAACGAAGGAACAACACCAACATTTGAAACCGTTCGACAAAACGCGCTACTGAGCAGCGTGATCGACGTAACCTTGTGTTCCGACAACGTAATTGGACTCATAAAGAACTGGAAAGTTGACAAAAGAATTGCTGCCATGTCTGACCATAATGGAATAACTTTCGATGCGCAATTCAATAAATCATCAGCAGAAGAAATTCTAAATTCAACATTCCTATATAAGACCAGTAAGGCAAATTGGATAGAATTCGACAAGACACTAAAATCCAATGTTGAAGACAAGAGAATAACAGTTCAGGCGATTGAGTCGAATAATCAAGCTGGTACCCTCAACAGACAAGTTTCAGTCCTCATGGATGCCGTATCGGATGCATGCAGAACGGCTATCCCCCCACTGAAAAAATCTAGACAAAAAATCTGCCCCTAGTGGAATGATAAATTGGAAAAACTGAAGAAAGACGTTCTCGCTGCAAAGAGGAAGCTGATGAACTCAGGACCAGCGAGAAGAGATGCGGTCACACTACCAGCATACCTCGAGCTGAGAGAACGCTACAAGGAGGAAATTGCTGCAGCAAAAATCCAAAACTGGAAAGAATTTTGCAGCAGCCAAGGAAAAGATACAGTCTGGTCCACGGTACTCAGAGTTCTTAAAGCAACTCAAAAGTCACCACCAGAAACGCTACAATTCAATACTGTGTCCACAACGTCAGCCCAAGAGACGGCGTCCACACTCTTCGATCATTTCTTCCCTAATGACTCTCCAGTCAGTGAAACAGCAGAACAAACACGTATTCGGAATAATGAGGAAGAAGACCGCCTTAGCGAAATCGACCCCCCGTTTACAAGAACCGAGATAAATAAAATACTTGCATCCATAGATACAAAGAAGTCCCCAGGAAGAGATCACTTTACAGCCGACATATGTCAGAAAGCGTTCGAAAGTCTCCCAGATATTTTTACGGCATTATACAATGCATGTCTCCGAATTGGCTGCTTCCCAATCCTTTGGAAGGTCGCTAGAATTAAGGTTATTCCGAAGCCAGGAAAAGAAGACTACGGTAATATCTCTTCATACCGACCTATAGGTCTCCTCCCGGTATTTGGCAAGGTACTAGAAAAAATACTCATTAAGAGAGTAACCTGGCACTTCAGCACGAAGGGGAAACTTAATTCAAACCAATACGGGTTCACGCAACAAAAAAGCACAGAAGACGCAATGCTTGACGCTGTAAACCACATCAAGAAAGCGAATAAAGAAGGACTTCATGCATGCCTAATATCACTGGACATAAAAGGGGCATTCGACAACGCATGGTGGCCCTACCTAAAAATGCAACTTGCCAAAAAAGGCTGTCCACTAAACATATACAAAGTTTTTAAAGACTACCTGTCGGACAGAATTGTAGAAACAATTTACGCAGGCGCATGGGCGCAAAAACACTCGAACAAGGGCTGTATACAAGGATCTGCATGTGGACCAATTCTATGGAACATAGTTCTGGACGAACTGCTAAACCTTAGATTCGACTCTAACGTACGCATACAAGCATTTGCTGACGACGTTTTAGTTATAATAACTCATAAAGATGTGGCAGAACTACAAAAAATAATTAAAGATACCCTCTGCTTAATAACTGACTGGGGTGAAAAAGTAAAACTGCAATTCTCTGAGGAAAAAACAAAAGTTCTATTCATTAGTAACAGGAAGACACTGTCACCAAACATTGTGATGAATGGTAAAACTGTTCCACTCTCCCGGGACTGCAAAATTCTAGGGATCGTCATAGACGACAAGTTAAATTGGAGCAAGCACGTGGACATGGTATGCCAAAAAGCTGTCAATATAACCAAGAAACTTGCGTTTATGGCTAAACCTACTTGGGGTCTATGTTCTGAAATATTAAGGACAATCTACATAGGCGTAGTCGAACCAATAATAACATACGCTGCGACGGTATGGGCAACAGCTGCAAAACGAAAAAATATTCGCAGAAAACTAGATAGAGTCCAAAGGACTATCGGCATCAGAATATGTAAAGCTTACCGCACTACGTCCCTCACTTCCGTGCAGGCAATAGGGGAACTAATACCTATGGACCTAAAACTCAAAGAACTCAGACTTATTGGTGAGACAAAAAGGAACAGAACTTTACATCTACTACCTGATGATAGGAAGTACCAGGGAATCGTAAAGGTCACTCATCTACCCCATCCTAGTAAACAAATTGGAGAAAATGTCATCTTTCCAGGAACATACGAGAGAAACTCTTTTGAAGAGAACGAAATAGATATCTACACAGATGGAAGCAAAACTGGAGGAAAAGTGGGTGCGGCCTTCGCTGTGTTCAATGCTAGCGGAGAAATTACAGCAAGGAAACTGCCCTTGGCTGATTACTGCTCAGTTTTTCAAGCAGAGCTTTTCGCAATAATGCAAGCACTTGAGTGGGCTCACAAACTGCAAAAGCATTGGGAAAAAGTTAATGTCTTGACAGACTCACAAAGCGCTGCCCACGCCCTAGAGTCCGGGACACCTACTAACCCAATGGTCTTCAAAATACAATGCTTGGCTCAACTTTTGAGAGAAAGAGGATCTGCCTGTAAATTTTTGTGGATACGTGGGCACAACGGAATCCACGGAAATGAAAGAGCAGACGAGCTAGCAAAAGACGCTGCATTAAAAACGAAGACACAAAAACTCTATTCGGAATTCCCACTGAGCTACGCAAAATTCAAAGTAAAGGAGGCAATTCTTGAAGAATGGGACCAAAGGTATAAAAACTCTGACACAGGTAAAGGAACACGGCTATTTTTCAGGAGTATAAAAGAAGCCAAAGAGTTTGGAAAAAAGACAACTCCAACTTTCGAACTCACGCAAATCCTTACCGGTCATGGAGCGACCCTATCCTACCTTCACAGATTCAAGCTTAAAGATAGTCCGGCTTGCCCTTGTGACAAACTATCGGACCAAACAGTGAAACATCTGTTGTTAAACTGCCCAATGTTCACGATGGAAAGATGGCAAATAACTAAAGAATGCCAGAGGAGAAATATAAATTTGACTGACTTCTCTGATGTCATACAAATTATACCTCTCCGAAAAATCTTCATAAAGTTCGCAAAAAACATCATAAGTAAAATTAAGGAACAAAATAAATAATTATTAAAAGAAATTACATTAACTTTAAATCATATCCAGCACGATTAAAGCTAAGCTATCCGATCAATCTATAACGATACGTGAGAACGCTAGAACGCTAAAAAACACTACCTTCCTACAAATGGTTCCGTTAAGAGGGAAAGCAATGACCACCTTAACAGAACATCCCCATTTCTTTCAGATACACAATACTGCTCCGGCTGAGGTTTGGTTTTACATGGTTCCCTCACGCCGTTAAACAAATGTTGGAGCAGTTGATAGCCCATGTTAGACAGACATACTAACCTATTTACCCACTAACCCCTCTCCACATCCCATATTTGCATGACCCATCACCTATCCCAACATGCATGAAAAAGTCAAATCAATAGCTCAAATTGTAAAATCAAATAGTTTAAACGAACCTTGATAAATAATAAACAAGGTAAATAACAGAACACTCAAGGAAAAAAAAAAAAAAAAAAAAAAAAAAAAAAAAAAAAAAAAAAAAAAAAAAAAAAAAAAAAAAAAAAAAAAAAAAACCTAACCTAACCTAACCTAACCTAACCTAACCTAACCTAACCTAACCTAACCTAACCTAACCTAACCTAACCTAACCTAACCTAACCTAACCTAACCTAACCTAACCTAACCTAACCTAACCTAACCTAACCTAACCTAACCTAACCTAACCTAACCTAACCTAACCTAACCTAACCTAACCTAACCTAACCTAACCTAACCTAACCTAACCTAACCTAACCTAACCTAACCTAACCTAACCTAACCTAACCTAACCTAACCTAACCTAACCTAACCTAACCTAACCTAACCTAACCTAACCTAACCTAACCTAACCTAACCTAACCTAACCCAATGGAACGCGCAAAGATGCCAATCCGCGACAGACAGTGTGGTTAATACGGACAAATCGGACATTATTCTGCTGCAGGAACCTTACACAGGAAACACAGGGCAGCTGAAAACGAAAAGATGGCAAGTTTACCAATCCACTAAAGGAACCAGAGAAAGCCCAAACAAGTCAGCAATTCTCGTCAACAATAGTATTAAAGCAACAATGATATCTTCAATCACATCCGAGAACTCAACATACATAGAAATAGAAACACGAGTTGGAACTATAACTCTAGGATCAGTATATGTTGAACCAAATAATCCTCTTGCACCCCAGATACTTACAATCACCAAACTTAATGAAGAAAACAAGAAAAAAGGCAAGAGCATTCTGATAGGCGGTGATTTCAACGCAAAAAGCTCGTGGTGGGGTAGTCCAAAAACAGATAAACGAGGCGAGGAACTAGCAGAGACGATAGCAACGCTGGATGCTCACATATTAAATGACGGCAGCACTCCAACATTTGAAACTTGGAGATCCGGCAACCATTTAACCTCATTCATAGACGTAACCTTCTGCTCCAACAATATTATGGACAAAGTCACAAACTGGGGTGTGGAACAAACAGGACTATCTGATCACAATGTTATAACGATGAGTATATCAGACACAATAATGCCCCCTGAATCAACAACCCCAAGGTACAGAACAAAGCTTGCAGACTGGACCAAGTTCGAAAAAGTCGCGAAAGAAATGTTGCAAAAGGCAAACATCACAATTGAAGACCCCGTCTATTCCAGTAACCCAATAAATCTTGAAAAACAGGTAGAAACTATCTCCTCAATCATCAAAACAACTTGCGAAAGGTCTATCCCTAAACCAGGAGGAAAACGAAAAAACTGCCCATGGTGGTCTGACTCACTGACACTATTAAAATCGGAACTGGTCTCTGCAAAAAGGAAACTTCAAAATTCATGCGGACAAAGAAGATCTGAGGTGACTTTACCCAAATACTTGGAAGCCAAAGAAAATTTTAAAAACGAGTTAAGAGAGTCAAAAACCAGTAGCTGGAAAGACTTCTGCCAAAAACAAACGAAGGAAACAACTTGGTCCAATATCTATAGAGTCCTCACGAACCCACCAAACAGGGCACCCACATCAACTTTTAAAAGCAATAACCCTGAAGAAACTGCTAAAGAAATTCTTCAACACTTCTTCCCAGATGACAATGTGATAAATGAAACTCCTGAACAAATGGAAATAAGAACAAAAGCAACGCATAAGACAACAGTCGACCAGGAACCAAAAATTTCAAAAGATGAGCTAAAAAACGCCCTTAGATCAATTGACCCGAAGAAGTGCCCTGGGGCGGATGGGATCACATCTGACATTCTTACTCACTTCAATGATAGCTTCCCAGAGATACTCACAAAATTGTTCCAGAAGTGTCTTGACATAGGATATTTCCCAAAAATATGGAAGGAGGCCATAATCATAATCATACCTAAGCCAGGAAAGGACAACTACAGCAGTCTGGAAAACTATAGGCCGATTGGACTTCTACCGGTTCTAGGGAAATTATTTGAAAAAATCCTAATAGACAGAATAAAATGGAACCTTGGCAAAGGGAAGAAATTAAGCTCAAAACAATATGGTTTCACCGCGCAAAAATCAGCCGAAGATGCAATTTATGATGCAGTCGAAGTCATAAAAAGAAAAATGAAGGAAAATGACGAAGTAATTGTCATATCTCTTGACATCAAAGGAGCCTTCGACAACGCGTGGTGGCCACAATTATTAAAACAGCTCGTAGAAAAAGATTGCCCTTCCAGCCTAGTTACATTAGTAAGAAGTTACACAGAAAATAGAAAAGTAAGAATAAAACACGGAATCCATTCGAGCGAAAAAAATGTCTCAAAGGGCTGCATTCAAGGATCGATTGGCGGGCCAATCTTTTGGAACGTATCACTGGATGAACTACTGCAAATGGATCTTGGCCCAGACGTTTACATCCAAGCGTACGCTGACGATGTCCTTCTGATTGTAAACGGAAAAAACCTACAAACCACTAAAGAAACGGCGGAAAGAGCATTAGGAAAAGTAAGCAGTTGGGGTAAAAAAGTAAAATTAGAATTTTCAGAAAAAAAAACGCAGATCATGGTAATGAGTAAGCTCCGGGATAAAACAATTAACATAAAAATGAACGGTAAAGAAATAAAACCAGTAAAGGAAGTAAAAATTTTGGGTATGGTAATGGACAATAAGCTTAGATGGGATAAACACATAGATTATATTTGCTGTAAAACCTCAAGAATATTCAAAGCTTTATGTAGAGCGGCAAAACCAACGTGGGGACTATCGCCTGAAATTTTAAAAACTATCTATGACGGGGCAATCGTACCAATATTTACGTATGGATCAGGGGTCTGGGGAGACACGTGTAAGAAAGTTAAGAATAGGAAGAAACTAGCCAGCGCTCAGCGACAATATGCAATTAGAATTTGTAAAGGGTACAGGACAATCTCCACCACCTCAGCTTTAGCCTTAGCGGGAACACCACCAATAGATCTAAAAATAGACGAAGTAAAAGATGTGTACAGAATTAATAGAAGGGGAATAACAGCTAACTTCCTTCCGGCTGACAGGGAAATAATGACCACGTGCAGTGTTAACGAACTACCGCACCCAGGGAAAACAGTTAAAGAAAATATAACAATTGAACTAGATAAAGGAAATAAGATTAATGAAGATGCTATACAAATTTATACAGACGGAAGTAAACAAGAAGGTAAAGTGGGCGCCGGGGTAGTTATAAAAGTAGATGGACAAGATTGGGTATCAAAATCTTATAAGTTAGAAGATTACTGCACTGTATACCAGGCGGAAATGATTGCAATTCAAAAAGCAATAGAATGGGTACAAATAAACAATATAAAAGGGAAAGATATAACTATAAATTCAGATAGTAAATCATCTTTAGAAACGCTGAGCAAAGAGAGAACAACAAATAAAATAGCAAGAGAATGTTTAGAAAAACTAGGAACATGCAGAGAAAATAAAAACAGGGTAAATTTTCAATGGGTAAGAGCGCACAACGGCTTAGAAGGTAATGAAAGGGCAGATACAGCAGCGAAAAGGGGAAGAACACTTAAAAAAAGACCAGACTATAGCAAGGTACCTCAAAGCTACACAAAAATAACTTTAAAGAAAGTAACTGAAAATAAATGGAACAAAAGATATATAGAGGAAAGCACGGGAAAAATTACAAAAAAATACTTACCAAATATAAGCACGGCACTTCAAAAAGGAAAACACGTTAAAAACAGTTTTACTGCAACCCAAATCTTGACAGGACATGGGTGCTTCAAAGAATATCTCAAACGTTTTAAAATAATAGATGATGACAAATGCCCGTGCGACAAAACATCAATACAGGACAGCGTACATGTACTAGAAAAATGCTCTATCTTTGATGCAGAGAGATTCAGACTAAATTTTGAACTAAAAAACTATGGAATAACAGAAGAAAATAGGCAAGAAATCTGGAATCAGAAAAAACCAAGCGAAATATATATAGCGTACTTAGAAAAAATTACCAAAAGAATAAAAGAAATTAACGAAACAATAGATAACTAAATAAATAACTTAAAGATACATATAGCAAGAAAAAAGAATTAGGAGAAACCTTGTGCGTAACAAGCAAGGTACCCATAGAAGATACTAACAATCCACACAACCTAACCTAACCTAACCTAACCTAACCTAACCTAACCTAACCTAACCTAACCTAACCTAACCTAACCTAACCTAACCTAACCTAACCTAACCTAACCTAACCTAACCTAACCTAACCTAACCTAACCTAACCTAACCTAACCTAACCTAACCTAACCTAACCTAACCTAACCTAACCTAACCTAACCTAACCTAACCTAACCTAACCTAACCTAACCTAACCTAACCTAACCTAACCTAACCTAACCTAACCTAACCTAACCTAACCTAACCTAACCTAACCTAACCTAACCTAACCTAACCTAACCTAACCTAACCTAACCTAACCTAACCTAACCTAACCTAACCTAACCTAACCTAACCTAACCTAACCTAACCTAACCTAACCTAACCTAACCTAACCTAACCTAACCTAACCTAACCTAACCTAACCTAACCTAACCTAACCGAGTATCAAGTGAAGTTCCGAAGGGAGTGCAGCTATCGGTGAGAATATTTCACACAGCCAATTCCTGTCTAACTAACCACATTACTTTGTTTCGTGTTTTTGTGTCTCTTATTTGCACGCTTTCTAGCTTGTGTTCACCGCCTTTTGATCTCGGTGCCCCCACGGCGACCGTGGTTTAGAATCGTTCAAATTTCAACTTAAATTCACTTCTACGGGTTTTTGTCTCAGTTTTTTTCTTAAATTCAGTAGCATCATCATAGAAGCCTTGTTCGGCGTCCTTCCGGCGACCGCAGAATCTCTTTAATTTCATTTAAATTCAGTGACGTGTTTTAGATTCGTTTAAATTTCAACTTAAATTCAGTTTTCACGAGTTTTTGTCTCAGTTTCTTTTAAATTCAGTAGCATCATCTTAAAGCCTTGTTCGGCGTCCTTCCGGCGACCGCAGAATATTTCACGCCATTCTAGGCTCAAGTTTATCAAAATAAAAATTTACCGCTTTGTGATTAAAAATTTAAATTCATTTGGAAAGCATCATAGCCGCCATTTTTAAAGCATCATAGCCGTCACATCACCATTTGTTGCCACCACTCAAAAAAAAAAAAAAAAAAAAAAAAAAAAAAAAAAAAAAAAAAAAAAAAAAAAATTATATTCATTTTCTCTTTCTGACGTTCAATTCTTCTCTATGGCAACACTTCAATAGTAAAATTATAGCCACGTCGCGTCAGTATCAAGTGAAGTTCCGAAGGGAGTGCAGCTATCGGTGAGAATATTTCACACAGCCAATTCCTGTCTAACTAACCACATTACTTTGTTTCGTGTTTTTGTGTCTCTTATTTGCACGCTTTCTAGCTTGTGTTCACCGCCTTTTGATCTCGGTGCCCCCACGGCGACCGTGGTTTAGAATCGTTCAAATTTCAACTTAAATTCACTTCTACGGGTTTTTGTCTCAGTTTTTTTCTTAAATTCAGTAGCATCATCATAGAAGCCTTGTTCGGCGTCCTTCCGGCGACCGCAGAATCTCTTTAATTTCATTTAAATTCAGTGACGTGTTTTAGATTCGTTTAAATTTCAACTTAAATTCAGTTTTCACGAGTTTTTGTCTCAGTTTCTTTTAAATTCAGTAGAATCATCTTAAAGCCTTGTTCGGCGTCCTTCCGGCGACCGCAGAATATTTCACGCCATTCTAGGCTCAAGTTTATCAAAATAAAAATTTTAGCAGCAGCTTTATCCTTACGCCAAAATGATGCGCTCACCAAACAAGTCATGCGCACATGTCGACAAAACGTACGACCTTATGCCGGAATTCACCAAAAGTCAAAACGACTCCATGGTTATCGGAAATCGGGATGATAAAATAATAAAATTATGCGAAACGATCCTTCGAAAAGCGAAATCCCAAGACATCATCAGTGCTACCGAAAAAATAATGGAACTTATTAAAACTGATAATCCGTCCCAAGCTAAAGAATGTCCGATTATGTTAAGTGCTATAAATACAATGGCGGAACAAATCAGAAGGATAGAAGATAAAATTACTGCGCCGTCTTCACCATGGAACAGGACAAAACCTGACAATGAAAAAGAAAAAGAGGATGGCGAAATGGATCGAAGGTTTCCACCACTTCCTACTCCAAGACACGCCGTGGTCGTCAGCCACAAAGACGAGAAAGACAGTGCCGAGGTTTTAAAAGGAGTTAAAAATTCCCTAGACCCACGGAAACTTAAGGTGGGCATAACAAATATCCGACAATCTACTAACGGGAGAGCAATCATAAGCTGCGAGAAGAAAGAAGACGCAGAACTTATAATGAAAACTCTGTCGTCGGAAAAAGTATCTGCGATCTGCGCCAAGAAAAGAAATCCCAAAATTATCTTAAAAGGTATTCAGAAGGATCTGAACTCTGCAGAGTTAATAGAAATAATGGAAGAGCAGAACGAAGACCTCGCTGGCCTAAAAGAAGACTCAAAAATACTCTTTTTCCAAAAAAATAAAAATCCGTGCCTAACAAACGTCGTGATCGAAACAAACCCCAAAATATGGAAGAAAATGGTTAACCTAGGCAGAGTAAATATCGCATTTCAAAGAATCTGTGCTGAAAACTTCATTTCAACAATGCAATGCATGAACTGTCTGGGATTTGGTCATCTAAAGAAGCATTGTGATATGGAAACGAGGTGCTGGCACTGCGCCGGGAAACACACGCTTGCACAATGTCCAAATAAAGGTAAAGCTGACGAAGTAAAATGCGGGTCATGTGTTAATGAAAACCGGAAGAGGAAAACCTCAGCTCCGTCAAGACATAGATCAGGAACGCACGAATGTCCACTCTACAGGAGAGAAATCGAAAGATCTATTGACCACACAAATTATGAATAGGAAAAAAAATGCAAATAAATACGTGCAAAAACCGGGACAGCACAAATTCAATATGGGAGGAAAAATTAAAATCAAACAATGGAACGCGCAAAGATGCCAATCCGCGACAGACAGTGTGGTTAATACGGACAAATCGGACATTATTCTGCTGCAGGAACCTTACACAGGAAACACAGGGCAGCTGAAAACGAAAAGATGGCAAGTTTACCAATCCACTAAAGGAACCAGAGAAAGCCCAAACAAGTCAGCAATTCTCGTCAACAATAGTATTAAAGCAACAATGATATCTTCAATCACATCCGAGAACTCAACATACATAGAAATAGAAACACGAGTTGGAACTATAACTCTAGGATCAGTATATGTTGAACCAAATAATCCTCTTGCACCCCAGATACTTACAATCACCAAACTTAATGAAGAAAACAAGAAAAAAGGCAAGAGCATTCTGATAGGCGGTGATTTCAACGCAAAAAGCTCGTGGTGGGGTAGTCCAAAAACAGATAAACGAGGCGAGGAACTAGCAGAGACGATAGCAACGCTGGATGCTCACATATTAAATGACGGCAGCACTCCAACATTTGAAACTTGGAGATCCGGCAACCATTTAACCTCATTCATAGACGTAACCTTCTGCTCCAACAATATTATGGACAAAGTCACAAACTGGGGTGTGGAACAAACAGGACTATCTGATCACAATGTTATAACGATGAGTATATCAGACACAATAATGCCCCCTGAATCAACAACCCCAAGGTACAGAACAAAGCTTGCAGACTGGACCAAGTTCGAAAAAGTCGCGAAAGAAATGTTGCAAAAGGCAAACATCACAATTGAAGACCCCGTCTATTCCAGTAACCCAATAAATCTTGAAAAACAGGTAGAAACTATCTCCTCAATCATCAAAACAACTTGCGAAAGGTCTATCCCTAAACCAGGAGGAAAACGGAAAAACTGCCCATGGTGGTCTGACTCACTGACACTATTAAAATCGGAACTGGTCTCTGCAAAAAGGAAACTTCAAAATTCATGCGGACAAAGAAGATCTGAGGTGACTTTACCCAAATACTTGGAAGCCAAAGAAAATTTTAAAAACGAGTTAAGAGAGTCAAAAACCAGTAGCTGGAAAGACTTCTGCCAAAAACAAACGAAGGAAACAACTTGGTCCAATATCTATAGAGTCCTCACGAACCCACCAAACAGGGCACCCACATCAACTTTTAAAAGCAATAACCCTGAAGAAACTGCTAAAGAAATTCTTCAACACTTCTTCCCAGATGACAATGTGATAAATGAAACTCCTGAACAAATGGAAATAAGAACAAAAGCAACGCATAAGACAACAGTCGACCAGGAACCAAAAATTTCAAAAGATGAGCTAAAAAACGCCCTTAGATCAATTGACCCGAAGAAGTGCCCTGGGGCGGATGGGATCACATCTGACATTCTTACTCACTTCAATGATAGCTTCCCAGAGATACTCACAAAATTGTTCCAGAAGTGTCTTGACATAGGATATTTCCCAAAAATATGGAAGGAGGCCATAATCATAATCATACCTAAGCCAGGAAAGGACAACTACAGCAGTCTGGAAAACTATAGGCCGATTGGACTTCTACCGGTTCTAGGGAAATTATTTGAAAAAATCCTAATAGACAGAATAAAATGGAACCTTGGCAAAGGGAAGAAATTAAGCTCAAAACAATATGGTTTCACCGCGCAAAAATCAGCCGAAGATGCAATTTATGATGCAGTCGAAGTCATAAAAAGAAAAATGAAGGAAAATGACGAAGTAATTGTCATATCTCTTGACATCAAAGGAGCCTTCGACAACGCGTGGTGGCCACAATTATTAAAACAGCTCGTAGAAAAAGATTGCCCTTCCAGCCTAGTTACATTAGTAAGAAGTTACACAGAAAATAGAAAAGTAAGAATAAAACACGGAATCCATTCGAGCGAAAAAAATGTCTCAAAGGGCTGCATTCAAGGATCGATTGGCGGGCCAATCTTTTGGAACGTATCACTGGATGAACTACTGCAAATGGATCTTGGCCCAGACGTTTACATCCAAGCGTACGCTGACGATGTCCTTCTGATTGTAAACGGAAAAAACCTACAAACCACTAAAGAAACGGCGGAAAGAGCATTAGGAAAAGTAAGCAGTTGGGGTAAAAAAGTAAAATTAGAATTTTCAGAAAAAAAAACGCAGATCATGGTAATGAGTAAGCTCCGGGATAAAACAATTAACATAAAAATGAACGGTAAAGAAATAAAACCAGTAAAGGAAGTAAAAATTTTGGGTATGGTAATGGACAATAAGCTTAGATGGGATAAACACATAGATTATATTTGCTGTAAAACCTCAAGAATATTCAAAGCCTTATGTAGAGCGGCAAAACCAACGTGGGGACTATCGCCTGAAATTTTAAAAACTATCTATGACGGGGCAATCGTACCAATATTTACGTATGGATCAGGGGTCTGGGGAGACACGTGTAAGAAAGTTAAGAATAGGAAGAAACTAGCCAGCGCTCAGCGACAATATGCAATTAGAATTTGTAAAGGGTACAGGACAATCTCCACCACCTCAGCTTTAGCCTTAGCGGGAACACCACCAATAGATCTAAAAATAGACGAAGTAAAAGATGTGTACAGAATTAATAGAAGGGGAATAACAGCTAACTTCCTTCCGGCTGACAGGGAAATAATGACCACGTGCAGTGTTAACGAACTACCGCACCCAGGGAAAACAGTTAAAGAAAATATAACAATTGAACTAGATAAAGGAAATAAGATTAATGAAGATGCTATACAAATTTATACAGACGGAAGTAAACAAGAAGGTAAAGTGGGCGCCGGGGTAGTTATAAAAGTAGATGGACAAGATTGGGTATCAAAATCTTATAAGTTAGAAGATTACTGCACTGTATACCAGGCGGAAATGATTGCAATTCAAAAAGCAATAGAATGGGTACAAACAAACAATATAAAAGGGAAAGATATAACTATAAATTCAGATAGTAAATCATCTTTAGAAACGCTGAGCAAAGAGAGAACAACAAATAAAATAGCAAGAGAATGTTTAGAAAAACTAGGAACATGCAGAGAAAATAAAAACAGGGTAAATTTTCAATGGGTAAGAGCGCACAACGGCTTAGAAGGTAATGAAAGGGCAGATACAGCAGCGAAAAGGGGAAGAACACTTAAAAAAAGACCAGACTATAGCAAGGTACCTCAAAGCTACACAAAAATAACTTTAAAGAAAGTAACTGAAAATAAATGGAACAAAAGATATATAGAGGAAAGCACGGGAAAAATTACAAAAAAATACTTACCAAATATAAGCACGGCACTTCAAAAAGGAAAACACGTTAAAAACAGTTTTACTGCAACCCAAATCTTGACAGGACATGGGTGCTTCAAAGAATATCTCAAACGTTTTAAAATAATAGATGATGACAAATGCCCGTGCGACAAAACATCAATACAGGACAGCGTACATGTACTAGAAAAATGCTCTATCTTTGATGCAGAGAGATTCAGACTAAATTTTGAACTAAAAAACTATGGAATAACAGAAGAAAATAGGCAAGAAATCTGGAATCAGAAAAAACCAAGCGAAATATATATAGCGTACTTAGAAAAAATTACCAAAAGAATAAAAGAAATTAACGAAACAATAGATAACTAAATAAATAACTTAAAGATACATATAGTAAGAAAAAAGAATTAGGAGAAACCTTGTGCGTAACAAGCAAGGTACCCATAGAAGATACTAACAATCCATACAACCTAACCTAACCTAACCTAACCTAACCTAACCTAACCTAACCTAACCTAACCTAACCTAACCTAACCTAACCTAACCTAACCTAACCTAACCTAACCTAACCTAACCTAACCTAACCTAACCTAACCTAACCTAACCTAACCTAACCTAACCTAACCTAACCTAACCTAACCTAACCTAACCTAACCTAACCTAACCTAACCTAACCTAACCTAACCCAACCCAACCTTACCTAACCCAACCCAACCCAGCCCAACCCAGCCCAACCCAGCCCAACCCAGCCCAACCCAGCCCAGCCCAGCCCAGCCCAGCCCAGCCCAGCCCAGCCCAGCCCAGCCCAGCCCAGCCCAGCCCAGCCCAGCCCAGCCCAACCCAACCCAACCCAACCCAACCCAACCCAACCCAACCCAACCCAACCCAACCCACAGAGGTGCGAAGCTGCTACCGTCAACTGTTTACAACACGCGATTAACAGGAAAATAGATGTCGTCATCATACAGGAAATACGGGAAAAATTAATAAATCATCGTACAATGGACCCATTTTTCAAAAAACAAGTGTGGACTGCCCAGTCAAGGCGGCAATAATAGTTTTGAATAAAAGTATTGCGGACACATGTGTCCTCCTCCACAAATTCAGCAACAACTGCAATATATTTATTGAAACGCAATCTTAGGGAACCCCACTAATAATAGGATCAATATACTGTCCCCCAAATGAAGATAAAAAAATCTAGCAGGCACAAACACAAACAACAAGAAAATCATCATTGGAGCGGACGCCAATGCCAAAAGTATTTGGTGGGGCAGCAAAAAGACAGACAAAAGAGGAGACAAACTGAGCAACTTTATTGCCCAGAAACAATTACATATTGTCAACGAAGGAACAACACCAACATTTGACACCGTTCGACAAAATGCGCTACTGAGCAGCGTGATCGACGTAACCTTGTGTTCCGACAACGTAATTGGACTCACAAAGAACTGGAAAGTTGACAAAAGAATTGCTGCCATGTCTGACCATAATGGAATAACTTTCGATTCGATGCAATTAAATAAATCATCAGCAGAAGAAATTCCAAATTCAACATTCCTATATAAGACCAGTAAGGCAAATTGGATAGAATTCGACAAGACACTTAAATCCAATGTTGAAAACAAGAGAATAACAGTTCAGGCGATTGAGTCGAATAATCAAGCTGGTACCCTCAACAGACAAGTTTCAGTCCTCATGGATGCCGTATCGGATGCATGCAGAACGGCTATCCCCCCACTGAAAAAATCTAGGCAAAAAATCTGCCCCTGGTGGAATGATAAATTGGAAAAACTGAAGAAAGACGTTCTCGCTGCAAAGAGGAAGCTGATGAACTCAGGACCAGCAAGAAGAGATGCGGTCACACTACCAGCATACCTCGAGCTGAGAGAACGCTACAAGGAGGAAATTGTTGCAGAAAAAATCCAAAACTGGAAAGAATTTTGCAGCAGCCAAGGAAAAGATACAGTTTGGTCCACGGTACTCAGAGTTCTTAAAGCAACTCAAAAGTCACCACCAGAAACGCTACAATTCAATACTATGTCCACAACGTCAGCCCAAGAGACGGCGTCCACACTCTTAGATCATTTCTTCCCTAATGACTCTCCAGTCAGTGAAACAGTAGAACAAACACGTATTCGGAATAATGAGGAAGAAGACCGCCTTAGCGAAATCGACCCCCCGTTTACAAGAACCGAGATAAAGAAAATACTTTTATCCATAGATAGAAAGAAGTCCCCAGGAAGAGATCACTTTACAGCCGACATATGTCAAAAAGCGTTCGAAAGTCTCCCAGATATTTTTACGGCATTATACAATGCATGTCTCTGAATTGGCTGCTTCCCAATCCTTTGGAAGGTCGCTAGAATTAAGGTTATTCCGAAGCCAGGAAAAGAAGACTACGGTAATATCTCTTCATACCGACCTATATGTCTCCTCCCGGTATTTAGCAAGGTACTAGAAAAAATACTCATTAAGAGAGTAACCTGGCACTTCAGCACGAAGGGGAAACTTAATTCAAACCAATACGGGTTCACGCAACAAAAAAGCACAGAAGACGCAATGCTTGACGCTGTAAACCACAACAAGAAAGCGAATAAAGAAGGACTTCATGCATGCCTTATATCACTGGACATAAAAGGGGCATTCGACAACGCATGGTAGCCCTACCTAAAAATGCAACTTGCCAAAAAAGACTGTCCATTAAACATATACAAAGTTTTAAAGACTACCTGTCAGACAGAATTGTAGAAACAATTTACGCAGGCGCATGGTCACAAAAACACTCGAACAAGGGCTGTATACAAGGATCTGCTTGTGGGCCAATTCTATGGAACATAGTTCTGGACGAACTGCTAAACCTTAAATTCGACTCTAACGTACGCATACAAGCATTTGCTGACGACGTTTTAGTTATAATAACTCATAAAGATGTGGCAGAACTACAAAAAATAATTAAAGATACCCTCTGCTTAATAACTGACTGGGGAGAAAAAGTAAAACTGCAATTCTCTGAGAAAAAACAAAAGTTCTAATCATTAGTAACAGGAAGACACTGTCACCAAACATTGTGATGACATCAATTGACGTGCTGAATATAAACAATGTCCCAAGGACATACGCTGATAATCCTGACCAAATTCTTGAATACGTCAATAAATTTTTCATAAATATAGGATCAAATCTAGCAAAGCAAGCTACACAATGTAATGACGCTATACTAATAAATGAACCCCCTGAACAAGGAAAGAAACTCGAGTTTAAGCAAATTACAGCTGATGATATCAAAAACACAATTTCTTCTCTAAAATCAAATGTTTCTTCGGGGGAGGACTTAATCACAACCAATGCAATAAAATATCTCTGTAAAGAACTTATCATACCTCTAACATACTTAGTCAACCTGTCTATAACTGAAAGCATATTCCCTACGGCTCTCAAAAAGGCTCAGTAGCCTTTATACCAATTTTTAAACAAGGATGTAAAAATGACATAAACAATTACCGACCAATAAGCCTACTCAACACATTTTCAAAAATATTGGAGAGAATATTAAAAAAACAACTCTTATCCTACTTAGAAGACAATAAAATATTATCGGAAACACAGTATGGTTTTAGGGAGAACTTAAGTACTAGTGACGCCATAGAAAAAATTACAGATATGATCACTAAAAGTTTAGACAGTGGAGAAAAAACTTTGGCAATCTTCATAGACTTACAAAAGGCTTTTGATACAATAGACCACAAAATACTTTTTGCTAAACTTACAAAAATTGGTATGACAAATACAACACTAAACTTGCTAAAAAGCTATATGATGGAGCGTACACAGAGCGTTCAAATTAATAAAAGAAAAAGCGAACCTCTCCTAATCAACCATGGCGTACCGCAAGGAAGTGTACTAGGACCAATATTGTTTTTGATATACATCAATGATATCTGTAACCTAGAAACAAGAGGAAAAATTATTAGTTTTGCTGATGACACAGTAATTTTATTTAACGAAAAAGATTGGATAAATACTTACAAAGAAGCGGAACACGGGCTTAGTCTCCTGCAAACCTGGCTTAAAAGAAATTCCCTCACGCTTAATGTTAATAAAACAAAATATCTTACATTTGCTATAACAGCCAGAGGGCAGCCGTCGGAGGACTTAAATCTCAAATTACACACATGCCAAGGAATTTATCAACAAAATCTAGGCTTATCATGCCTCTGTCCCACTATAGCACACTCCAAAAGCATCAAATATCTTGGAATTGAGATTGATGATAATCTCCGATGGAACTCACAAATTGACGTAATTACAAAAAAACTAACCAGGTACATATACTTCTTTAGAAACATTCGTAATATCCTCAACATAAACGATATTAAAAAAGTATACTATGCTTTGTGTCAATCACAAATAGAGTACGGTATAACTGGATGGGGGTCTGCCTTGAGCACTCACACAGAGCGACTCAATATAGCCCAAAAAGGAGTACTAAAGACAATACTGAAAGTTCCGCTTAGAACTCCGACGGAAGAAATATTTAATAACTTTCAAGTCTTCAATGTACAGAAACTTTATTCAAAAAATCTTTTATTTAAACTGAAAAAAAACATATATATATACTCCACTGCCCAACATAAATACTCAACCAGGGCAGTAAGCAATAACATCCTGGTTACTCCCAGTTTGAACACATCTTTTGGACAGAGAAATAATAAATTCCATGCTATGAAATTATACAATGCTCTACCAGATCAAATCAAAAATATAAAGGAAATGAATATATTTAAAACAAAAGTAAAAACATGGCTGAGAGATCAAAGTGATAATAAAATTACAAACATCGTGAAGACGATATAAAGACAATCCATAACCAAATACAAATATTTAAAAAAAACTACAGGCCACCTCAGAACAGGAAATCCTAGTGAGGAGGTCTGTGAAAAAAAAAAAGAATCTATACTTATACTATACATTATACATACATGTACAAACCTTGCTATTGAAACTAATAATAAATAAATAAATAAATAAAATGGTAAAACTGTTCCACTCTCCCGGGACTGCAAAATTCTAGGGATCGTCATAGACGACAAGTTAAATTGGAGCAAGCACGTGGACATGGTATGCCAAAAAGCTGTCAATATAACCAAGAAACTTGCATTTATGGCTAAACCTACTTGGGGTCTATGTTCTGAAATATTAAGGACAATCTACATAGGCGTAGTCGAACCAATAATAACATACGCTGCGACGGTATGGGCAACAGCTGCAAAACGAAAAAATATTCGCAGAAAACTAGATAGAGTCCAAAGGACTATCGGCATCAGAATATGTAAAGCTTACCGCACTACGTCCCTCACTTCCGTGCAGGCAATAGGGGGACTAATACCTATGGACCTAAAACTCAAAGAACTCAGACTTATTGGTGAGACAAAAAGGAACAGAACTTTACATCTACTACCTGATGATAGGAAGTACCAGGGAATCGTAAAGGTCACTCATCTACCCCATCCTAGTAAACAAATTGGAGAAAATGTCATCTTTCCAGGAACATACGAGAGACACTCCTTTGAAGAGAACGAAATAGATATCTTTTTTTTTTTACAGTGAATACCGCACAAGAATCTCAACTGCTCCCGTCTGGAGCCAGTGAGACTATGGCATCCCCAATTGGGGTATGTTGTGAGGCTGAAGGTAGTGGGGAGGGGAAGGAGGTGGGGAAGAGGAAGGTTGGGAAGTACCTGGCTATTCAGATCTGGTCACTAAACACGGCTATAGCCATTTTCAAGCAACGTTTCAATTCTGAATGGTGGTCTTACACCAGGGCGATACTGATAGTATCTTCCACTCTGGAACATGCCGCAAATATACTATATATTATTTTAAATGAATTAATTGTGAAATAATACAAATTAATCAAATAAAATTTATTTGCGCATGCCGGGTTCGAACCCGCGACCTCCGGATTGTGAGTCAAGAATATCTACACAGATGGAAGCAAAACTGGAGGAAAAGTGGGTGCGGCCTTCACTGTGTTCAATGCTAGCGGAGAAATTACAGCAAGGAAACTGCCCTTGGCTGATTACTGCTCAGTTTTTCAAGCAGAGCTTTTCGCAATAATGCAAGCACTTGAGTGGGCTCACAAACTGCAAAAGCATTGGGAAAAGGTTAATGTCTTGACAGACTCACAAAGCGCTGCCCACGCCCTAGAGTCCGGGACACCTACTAACCCAATGGTCTTCAAAATACAATGCTTGGCTCAACTTTTGAGAGAAAGAGGATCTGCCTGTAAATTTTTGTGGATACGCGGGCACAACGGAATCCACGGAAATGAAAGAGCAGACGTGCTAGCAAAAGACGCTGCATTAAAAACGAAGACACAAAAACTCTATTCGGAATTCCCACTGAGCTACGCAAAGTTCAAAATAAAGGAGGCAATTCTTGAAGAATGGGACCAAAGGTATAAAAACTCTGACACAGGTAAAGGAACACGGCTATTTTTCAGGAGTATAATAGAAGCCAAAGAGTTTGGAAAAAAGACAACTCCAACTTTCGAACTCACGCAAATCCTTACCGGTCATGGAGCGACCCTATTCTACCTTCACAGATTCAAGCTTAAAGATAGTCCGGCTTGCCCTTGTGACAAACTATCGGACCAAACAGTGAAACATCTGTTGTTAAACTGCCCAATGTTCACGATGGAAAGATGGCAAATAACCAAAGAATGCCAGAGGAGAAATATAAATTTGATTGACATCTCTGATGTCATCTCCGAAAAATCTTCACAAAGTTCGCAAAAAACATCATAAGTAAAATTAAGGAACAAAATAAATAATTATTAAAAGAAATTACATTATCTTTAAATCATATCAAGCACGATTAAAGCTTAGCTATCCGATCAATCTATAACGATACGTGAGAACGCTAGAACGCTAAAGAACACTACCTTTCCTACAAATGGTTCCGTTAAGAGGGAAAGCAATGACCACCTTAACAGAACATCCCCATTTCTTTCAGATACACAATACTGCTCCGGCTGAGGTTTTACATGGTTCCCTCACGCCGTTAAACAAATGTTGGAGCAGTTGATAGCCCATGTTAGACAGACATACTAACCTATTCACCCACTAACCCCTCTCCACATCCCATATTTGCATGACCCATCACCTATCCCAACATGCATGAAAAAGTCAAATCAATAGCTCAAATTGTAAAATCAAATAGTTTAAATGAACCTTGATAAATAATAAACAAGGTAAATAACAGAACACTCAAGGAAAAAAAAAAAAAAACCTAACCTAACATAACCTAACCTAACCTTACCTAACCTAACCTAACCTTACCTAACCTAACCTAACCTAACTAAAATTAGGTCAAATATTCTATGTTATCCGGAAGACAATATTATATGTAAAATAAAATATCTTCTTAATTCTCTAAGTGAATTTGGGTTTGAGACGATATTGGCCTGGGTCCCTGCCCATTTGGGTATCGAGGGTAATGAGATGGCCGATTTTCTCGCCAAATCTGGTTCGGATTCCGGAACTATCCCACTAAATTTTAGAATTCCTATCTCCGATGTCTTCCCGATTCTTAAATCCAACATGACTCGTGCCTGGGAAGAAAATTGGGCAGTCTCCAAAATAAGAACTGGATCTTTCTATGCTGGAATTCAAAACCATATCCCTGCTAAGCCATGGTTTCACGGTAAAAAACTTTCAAAACGATTCATTTCATGTATTTCGAGAATGAGAATTGGTCACTGTTCAATTGCATCTCACTTGTCTAGAATTAGAGTTTTAGATGATCCGGTCTGCCAGTGCGGTGTGGAAGAGGAAACCCTCGACCACGTTTTCTTTAACTGTAAAAACCATTCATCTTTCAAGAACATATACCGCCGGCTTATTAAAATCACACACCAGTCCCCCCTTAACATTTCATACCTTTTATCTCTTAACAATTCTCGTGTTCATACAGCTTTATGTAAGTTTATTAACCTGAATGAATTCAATATTTAATTTGTTTTAGTGATCTAAATGAGTCCAATATTTAATTTGTTTTATTATTTTCCCAATAGTGAATTTTTTTATCCACTTTAACTATTACCGGCACAAAGCACTCTTTTCAGGGTGAATTGCCTAAAACCAAAAAAAAAAAAAAACTTCAGTATCAGAAATATTTCTTTCAATCACGGTATATTTGGTAACCCAATGGAGTCAGATTAAGAAGTGTAGTGAAGTAAGTATATCACCACGCGGATCGCTGAACAGAGCCAGCGGACGCCATTATACAAAATCTTACCCACACAATCCCTTGTACTAAACTAGATTAAAGTTAGCCTCCCAAAAACTGGGCGTCAGTACGCCCGCAGGGCGTACTGACGTCCAGTAGGCCCGCAGATACTTTAGTAGCATACAACTTCTAACCCAGTACAAATCACAAGTGCGCCCCATGGTTGAATGGTTGAATTTGGCAGCCACCTCTGGTCTGGAGCTCCAAAATACCTGAAAAATATCTTTGACTCAAAAAATATCTTGTGCAGAAACGGGCGGTCCGCTTAATAGATTCTCCCATCTTAACAGACGGATTGCAATCTTTAGAGAATAGGCATAGGGTGGGAATGCTATCCTTGTTTTACCGGTATTACAATGGAAGATGCTCCGAGGAACTAGCATCATTGATAGTCGGGAAATACGCCAAACGCGTACCCAACATTTGTACACGGTTGAAGTTTGTCACATGAGAACAGGTCGTTTCTTCGACTCGTTTTTGTGTTCGACAGCTCGGCTCTATATGCCGGCCTCTGTGTTTCCTCCTTCTTACAACATGGGTCTCTTCAAGACCAATGTTCATTCCTTCCTCTCCTCAAAAAGACCCTCCACACAGCATCCCAGATGACATAGGCCCTGAGGGAAATTATATTCCTCCGGGCCTCCTGTGTGGAGTTAATGTAAAAAAAAATAAAAAAAAATATTCAGAGTTGATAGTTTACCTTAGTTTATAAATTACAAAAATTAAAGTACAAGAACTTAACAGAAAATAATATATACGTATAAATAAATAGTAGGTAACTTTAATGATTTTTAAGTCAAACACTAAAAGCTAGTGTAACATATCTATTTCGTGAGCAGGTACTGCTCAAAATAGGTACTGTTTATTGTCTATGCTTTATTTATTTTTTCTTTTTTTTTAGCTTTGTTGGTTGGCCAAACTGCAAGGGGACCGGAAACGTCATTCGAGGAAAGATGGCGGCGGATATCACGTAATTTTTTGGGGCGAGAGGAGATTTTTGCGGAGGAGTTTTGTTATGAAAGATTCTAGTGCGATGTAGCCTAGAATGAGTATTATTTTTCGTTCTGTGAGTGTGTGACGACTCCAATGGCATAGAAGCCTGATTATTTTATTTAATTCCTCGCCGGATGCCGAGTGATTGCTTGAACCGCGTGCGGAAGTGAATTTAAACTGTAATCAACGGGCGAGGTATTGTTTTCTTTGCTCTCCTTTGGCCGGTGAGATTTTCTACACGCCGCTTGATGGGTGTATATCTGCTGTGCCTGGTTGTTGGGTGGAATCCCTTTGAATGAAGCGGCTTTGCGACTCGGGGGAGTGCGCCGACATTGATTGCTTTGCTCTCCTTTGGCCGGTGAGATTTTCTACACGCCGCTTGGTGGGTGTATATCTGCTGTGCCTGGTTGTTGGGTGGAATCCCTTTGAATGAAGCGGCTTTGCGACTCGGGGGAGTGCGCCGACATTGATTGCTTTGCTCTCCTTTGGCCGGTGAGATTTTCTACACGCCGCTTGATGGGTGTATATCTGCTGTGCCTGGTTGTTGGGTGGAATCCCTTTGAATGAAGCGGCTTTGCGACTCGGGGGAGTGCGCCGACATTGATTGCTTTGCTCTCCTTTGGCCGGTGAGATTTTCTACACGCCGCTTGATGGGTGTATATCAGCTGTGCCTGGTTCCTGGGTGGATTTCCTTTAAACTTGTGGCCCCATGACGTGCTGGACGGTGTCTTGGGGATTGCTGTCGTCTTTTGAAGGAGTGTCACGACTGTCACGGCGACGGGACGTGTGCGGTATTAAAATTAAACGTAATTTGTTGACTCTCTCTTTCTACATCAGTTGATAGATGCTCAAGGTATTTATGTTTTGTTTACTTTTCCTTGGTTCAATTTTTCCCTTGCAAACTGCAATAAAGGTAACATTAATTTTCACTAGTAAAATAAGCGTCTTTTATATGCATGACCTCTAAATCCTTATCTCCACTATCCTGTGATGGAGTTCTACTTGCTCTGAGAAGACAGCGGTCGGATGACAAAAGGTATAGGTACTACCTACACAAAATTTATATTACGTTACAAAGTATACATTACACTAGTTCAAACTACAGAAGTGTGTTAAATTAGGAAAGTCTGTGTGAAGCATAAGGAGCCGAGGATCATCTCTGGTAATTGTTTATATGCTGCACATATAATTATTAAATTACCTTCCTCTTCCGGACACCTAATACAATCTCCGATGAATTTTGCGTAAGTGAGTGTTAAAATTTCTCTTTTGAGAACACGAATAGTTGCATTCGGGACATGAGAAAGGTTTTATGCCACTATGAGTCAGCAAGTGGTTCCTTAGTTGCCTTCTTGTAAAACATGAATACTTGCAGTCGGAACACGAAATAAGTTTTTTTCTACTGTGAGTCAGCAAGTGTCTTTTCAGCGAATTTTTATAAGAATATGAATAGTTGCAGTCGGAACATGAAAAAGGTTTTACTACACTGTGGGTTATCAAGTGATTTCTTAAATTTCCCTTTTGATAACACGAAAAGTTGCAATCGGAACATAAAAAAGGTTTTTCTCCACTGTGGATAAGCATGTGAAGTTTTAGATGACTTTTGCGATAGCAAGAATAGTGGCAATCGGGACATGAAAAAGGTATTTCTCCACTATGGGTAAACATGTGACGTCTTAGAAGTTGTTTTGTGGAGCTTGAATAGTTGCAGTCGGGACAGGAAAAAGGTTTTTCTCCGCTGTGGGTAAACATGTGATTTTTTAATTGGAACTTTGAAGAAAGTGAACATTTGCAGAGAGGACAGGAAAAACGTTTTTCTCCACTGTGGGTAACCAAGTGATTTTTTAATTGTCCCTTTGAAGAACATGAAAAGTTGCAGTCAGGACATGAAAAGGGTTTTTCGACACGGTGAGTCAGCAAGTGGTTTTTAAGATGTCCCTTTCGAGAAAATGAAAAGTTGCAGTCGGAACATGAAAACGGTTTTTCTCCATTGTGAATCAGACTGTGGATTTTTAAATCTCCCTTTCGAGAACTTCTATAATTGCATTCGGAACATGAAAAAGGTTTTTCTCCATTGTGGGTAAACATGTGGCATCGTAGTTGTACCTTTGCAGAACATGAATAGTTGCAGTTGGGACATGAAAAGGGTTTGTCTCCACTGTGAGTCATCGCGTGACGTTTTAGAGCATCCTTTCTAGAACATGAATAGTTGCATTCGGCACATAAAAAAGCTTTTACTCCACTGTGAGTCAGCAAGTGACTTTTTAAATTTCCTTTTGACGAAAACGAATAGTTGCATTCCGAACATGAAAAGGGTTTTTCTCCACTGTGAACCTTTATATGGTTTTTTAAATCATTCCTTCGACAACTTGCATAACTGCATTCAGGGCACGGAAAGGGTTTTTCTCCGGTATGGGTGCGCAAGTGCATTTCTAACGATGAATTTCGAAAGGAGGAATAGTTACAATGGAGACAAGAGAAACGTTTTTTCCCACGATGCGTCTTCCGATTCGCCAATAAGTCTGAAAAAGATGACGTTAAGCTTAATTAGTGTTAAGCATAAGTACAGTAAATTAAAAATAAACGAGAAAAAAATTAGGACAGTACGGCTGATTAATGACAATTTCAATTTTAAAAATAGTATATACCTGCAGACTGAGTAATATTTTCAGAGCGCTTTAAACATTCCTTTTTAATATCCGGTAGGTCGATATCAATCTCCATATTAGAAAGTCCCGCTCCAACCTTTTCTCGGAGTTCAGGTTCTGCGTTGATGATTACAGGCTCCACATTAATGCTGCCTAGAGAAACAAAACCACAATACATTAATTGACATGCAAAAATGAACATCCTGATGCGATGAAATTCACGGTTTACCTTCCCCGAGAGGAAATATAAAAAAATATATTGTTTTGTAGACTCTCAGAGTATTTATTTCGAAATATTATATTTATTTAAAAACTTTAAAATCAAACATTAACTATTGAAAAAACCATTGGTAAATATAGAAAAAGTGAACAAAAGACTTCAAGGTTAATTAAGATGATCTTCTCGCGTACTTGACGCATGTTTGGTGGCGGTGCCTGGAAGGTTTCGGTAAGACCCAAACGGTTGCACTGGACATTTCCAAGGCCTTTGACCGGGTTTGGCACTGAGTACTTATCAACAGACTGGTATCTTACGGACTTTCCGCTTCCCTTGTATACGTGGATTCCGACTTTTTGAAAGAGAGGTTGATTCAGACGGTTGCTAACGATTTTACCTCTTTCTCGCACTCGATAAATGCTGGCGTCCCACAGGGATCGGTTCTGTCGCCGACTTAGTTTTTGTTGATCATCAATGATCTATTGATATGTGTTGTCATTGTTACGCAGATGACAGAACAGTCCATAATAGGTTTTTTGACAAGACCCCAAAGGGCTCACAAACTTAAACGGCCCGAAGGGCTTTGAAACAAAGATTGAACGGTTACGTCGAGAGTGTTTTCTCTTGTGATAAAAATAATAGCGTTAAATTTAATGTTTCAAAGACCCAATCGTGATTGATTACGGCTAAAAGGGGTCGAAATTAAAATCTAGTCTCCTTCAACGGAAGCGATCTTCCAAACAGGCCCTTCATTGATATGGAGGCTCCATCGAAGCCAGAATTAAGTTAGCCTCTAAAAACTGGCATATTATACAGGGGCTTCAGAAACTTTATAACAACACAACTACTAACCCTGTACAAATTACAAAGCCGCTCTACAATTGAATTTGGCAGCCACCTTTGGTCTGAAGGCCCAAAATACCTGAAAAAACCCTCGACTCTGTGCAGAAACGGTTCGATAGATTATCCTAACTTAACAAACGGATCACTAAGTACCATTTGCTCCAATTAATATTGAAAGGCAATATAGAGGGTCACCCAGGGCCTGGTAGGAGACAAATGTCTTGGTTGCGAAATGTACGAGAGTGGACCGGCATTAGAAGTGTGGAGAACTATTCCGGGTAGCGCAAGACAGAGAGACATTTTCCAGAGTGATCGCCAACGTTGGGGGGACCTGATAGGGCACACCAAGAAGAATAACAAACGGATTGCAATCTTTAGAGCACAGGTGTCGGGTGGGAATCCGACGTCAAAATTTTTCCTTACACATGTGTATAGTCACTGTCGTACATCAGAGTTTGTATCAGCACTCCATTTCCAAAACAGGAAACTGTTCTGACTGCATCCATCTGAAATATCTTTGTGATATGCAAAACAACTTACAAGTTGGCTGAACACTCTCCGCATACTGTAAACATTCCTTCTTCACATCCGGGAGGTGGATTTCTATATCCGTAAACGCCATTTCACCTGAGCCTTCTTCCTGCGACCATCGTTCAGTCTTGATGGAAACACTCTCTGGGTTGGGAAGATCCATGGCACTGCTGTGATGGCGTCCAGTTATGTGATGGTCATTGGTTTCAGCTATAAGGCTGTAATAAAACCTTTATTTAAACATAGTAAAGATTGCAACTATACTTCTCCCACTTCTGTCAATAAAAGTTAGTGCTCGTAGTTCGTACAATAATATTTCCATAGATAAGCACAAATCATAGAAAATGAGCATAAAAATAAAAGATGGCTGCCGACAGTTCTTACTTTTGGTTAGCACAATATTATTGAAAAGAATTCTGAACAGGGAAAAACAATTCGATGACGGTAAAAGGAATCTTTCGGAACGCTTTAAACTGTATTTTTCAATGATTTCACAATATTGAATTTGTTCAGAAAATGTTTTAATATTTAAAAATAATATGGCATCACTTATGAATAAAGTTTTGATAATGTTTTACTTTTGGGGTGATAAGCATCCCTCACACATTTAATACAAGGTAAGTATTTGCAAAACATTTGAAAATTATTTTAATACTGGAGCGACAGCGCAATTTCAAACTTTTTCTTGAGATTATCTGGCGATCATTTTGAATATTTTCCGCCCACATTAAAAAAATCATACCTCCAAATTTTAATATGGAGACAAACAAACTGATTATAGTTCTATACAGCCAACCAATTTTTTTGTCGATTATCACATATTCGTACGATTTATAAAAAAAATATATAATTGTAAACTCTTACACAATTACTTACGAATAAGGAAAAATTTGCCAAAATTGGCAGCAAATCATTCCAAGGTCTTTTTAAAAGTGCCATATTGTGGTAAAAATCGCTTTAGTGATTATTGAGATATTTTTCGTCTATGTACATATGTAAAAGTTATATTATTTTTAGTATCTAAATTCCTATGTAAAATTGTAATTATATCCTCTCACATATGAATTGTATGTTCCTCCTGTCCTAAAATGATTTCTGAAACTGATCGGAAATTCCGATTCGGAATTACCCTAGCAAGAAATAAAAACAATAAAAAAAAACGTATGTTTTATGCACATTTTCTGCACAAAATAGGCATGATGCCCAAAACGTATAGGGGAACGAGATGGCATTTTGTGCTGGTAATAATTAGCACATACAAAACCCTTCTTTTAATAAACAGGCTTCATCGCATTTTCAGCTTGATACACCGGAACTACTGTTTATTAGATTCACCATTACGCTTTTGAAAATGTCGTCAGTCTATATTTCTATTTTGTGAATATTTTCGTCAGTTCGAATTAAATCTAAACATAAGTACCCAAGATCTTACCGTCAAATGGATTGCACAACGTTCCTCAGCTAGTCGATTTTAATATTCCAAAACGATATCCCGTATAGTTGGACACCACAAAGGTGGGCATTATATTTGTCATTAGAGCAAGCCTTATCCTGAAATAAAGCTCGATAGTCGCCCAGTTTGATTTGGAACAAAGGCCGTAATAATAATTGGAATTGCAAAAAATAATAACTCATTCATATTACGAACAGTTAACATATAAATACTCAGAGTTTATATAATAATTATACAATATTTAAATGAACAATTTAACTTTGTTTGAACCACTTATATAATGAATAAATCCGACCGGTTTCGGAACGACCGTTCCTTCTTCAGGGCAAGCGTACAATTATGCGCATCGAGCCTTAACTCTCGCTAATGTATCATCTCTGATTTACTCGATCGTTATAACCGGTAACCGACGAGTTCATCGAAAGCAAATTCATCGAAAACGATTTCATCGAAAATCAATTCATCGAAAGCAAATTCATCGAAAACGAGTTCATCTAAAATCAATTCATCGAAAATCAATTCATCGAATGATCAATTCATCGAATTGCCAATTCATCTAAAAACATTTATTTTGTAGATATTAGACCTGTCAAAATTAAATACTTATCCAAAAAGGTCTGTTTAACTGAGTTAAATGTGTTTAGCAACTGTCAGTTTCGTAGTGACAATGTAAAATTTATAGGTTATCTCTTCGATTTCCGATTGTCTGATACATACTGCAGAAATCTATCTTATTAATGTGTATTCTATCTATCTTATTAATGTGTATTACGATGGACATTTGGGGTTTTTATTCTGACGATCACGAAGAAATTTTAGATTTTATAAGTAGCTAGACCGTTTATAGTGATAGAAGTAAACACAAGAACAAATTTATTTGATACACTCAGGGCCAAAAAGTTTCAAAGAAGATTTTGTCTCAGTAAATAAACGACATCATTATTAGTGCAATAAATTGAACCTCAGTTTAATGTCAACACCAATAAAAATAATGAGTGTCACCTATGAATTAAGTATTATGCACATTGAGATTTTATGCAATATGGAGTTAATTAATTACTTGTGGCGACGTGATTGGCGTTGACGAGCCCACAGCTTGTCGCATAGTACACCTTGTTACCCATGCCATCGCTTCTCTGTATTAAAAATTATCAAGTTGCCTAATAATTCTGAGAAGCGGCAGAGAATTGCTGCAGAATTTTACAGAATAACGAAATTTCCTCGAGTATGTGGCTCCATTAATGGCACTCATGTGCGCTTATTGTCTCCTGTCGGAAGTATGGCAGAGATTTTCAGAAATAGAAAAGGGTAGGTATTTTTCTATTATTATCTACGCAGTGTGTAGCTGCAGCTGATTTACAATTCCTCGATGTTGTAGCACGGTGGCATAGATCTGCCTATGATTCTAATATAAGGGACAATTCTGCCTTGAAAAGAAGTTTTCTTCAGAGAAAATTTGACAACAAAGTATTGTTAGGTGACAGTGGTTATGCTCAAACCAATTATATGATGACACCACTTAAGGTCGGTACTATACAAACGAGAGGACAAGAATTATGCCAGGAGTTACAAATAAAGACAAGAAATGTTGTAAACAGTTCTGTGTTTAGAATGCATTGAAAACATTTGAACATTCGTTTTATTTTTTGACGCATTTCTCGCGTTAGTAGTGCATTTATAATATTCTAGTTGCGTATGTTATTTAGTTATCAAAGTACCTACCACTAATGCCAACTTTGTCTATGTTTCTAAGCTTAATAAATATCAGTTCTCGCTGTCTCCTGAATAAAACAACGTCTTTCATTTAACAGCTTATGGGCTCAGAAGATTCCCAAGCGTTTTTTACGTCACGATAATTTAAATGGTATTTGTGTTAAAAATTCATTTCTAATTGTCGCGGATGTATTTGTTCGTATTGAGAATAGAGCAAGGAGTTATTGCGAATGCAAACTCGTAATTGGTGTCGGGACATTTTTAACGAAAATGGCGGCGACATCATATCTCACAAGTATACCCAAGTTGGTTGGACGACAAAACTACGATGTATGGGCGTATGCCGTTGAAAACCTACTTATATTGGAAGGCATGGAGAAGTGTATCAAGGCCGAAGAAACTGTTGCAGTTGGAGATGATGCAAAAACAAAAGCGAAGATAGTCCTCACTATAGATCCGTCACTGTATGTACACATCAAGCAAGCTACATCTACTGCAGACTTGTGGAAAAGGCTAAAGCAAATGCTCGATGATAATGGTTTTTCAAGACGCATTTCCTTATTAAGAAGTTTGATATCGATTCGTCTTTAAACTTGTGACTCGATGCAGAGTTACGTCACGCAAATTATTGAAACTGGCCAGAAATTATCCGGAACCGGATTTAATGTGAACAATGAATGGATAGGCTGTTTAATGCTTGCTGGTCTACCAGAAAAATTCTACCCCATGATATTAGCAATCGAGCATAGTGGAATAATAATTACTGCAGATGCAATAAAAACAAAATTGCTTGATATGGCAGGAAATGACACGGAGTCAGTTGGGGCATTTTCCGCCAGAGTGCGCCCGCGCCGCAGTGTTGACGGAAAAACATCGAAGGTCAAAACCGTAATGAAATCTATCAGATGTTATAGATGTAAAAAAGAAGGGCATTTTAAAAATCAATGTCCTGTTGGGCAATCAGAGCGAATGAAGAAGTCAAATGCATTTTCTGTTGTGTTTTTGAACGGGAATTACAACAAAATATTTTCCAACCCGTTGGAAATCTAGTTATATTACCCCGATTTTCAAAAAAGGTGACGACACAGACATTAAAAACTACCGTCCTATATGCATACAATCAGCACTCCCGAAAATCTTTGAATCCCTTGTTCTCGATTTAATTTATCCATCAATATTAAAAGTAATTGATAAAAACCAACACGGATTCGTTTCTGGTAGGTCAACTGCTACTAACCTGTTACTTTACCATAACTATATTACAGAATCTTTTACAAAAAAAAAACAAGTTGACAGTATCTACACAGATTTTTCAAAAGCTTTCGACAAAGTGTCACATAAATTATTACTTAGTAAACTGTATGCCTTGGGACTGAGAGGCAAGTTGTTAAACTGGTTCTCAAGTTATTTGTCTAACAGAATCTTATTTGTTAAAATTAAACATTCTAAATCTAAGTTGTTACATGCAACTAGTGGTCTACCACAAGGGAGTCATCTCGGCCCCATCCTTTTCTTAATATTCATAAATGATATCATAAGTTGTTTCGACGATGTAGAAGTTCTGCTTTTTGCCGATGACATCAAATTATACAAAGAAATATCTAATATAGGTGACTGCCTAATCCTACAGTCAAACATCGTCAAATTACAAAATTGGTGTGTCGCAAACAACTTATTCCTCAATATCGATAAATGTAAGACACTAACATTTTGTCGAACAAAGACCCCACTATCTTTCAAATACACAATAGATAATAAAATCTTAGAAAAAGTCAAAGAAATTAGGGATCTTGGAGTTGTGTTTGATTCGCAATTAAATTTTATAAATCACATACAACAAATAACTAACAAAGGCATGAAAACACTAGGATTTATAATCAGAACAATCAAAGACTTCGATTCGCTGGAAGTTATAAAAATCGTATATTTGTCACTCGTACGCAGCTTGCTGGAATACAATTCCACAGTTTGGTCCCCATATTATCAAATTCATATAAGAAATATCGAAAGAGTGCAGCACAAATTTTTAAGATTTATTAACTTCAAGTTACACATACCTATTCAACACATTAACTACACATCTTTACTAAATACACTTAAATTGCATTCCTTAGAAAACAGAAGAAAAATAAACGACCTAACTTTTTTGTTTAAAATTATTCACTCCGAATTAGATTGTTGCGAACTCCTGCATCTCATTGACTTTAAGGTACCAACTCGAGCGACAAGGCAAAACACATTATTCTGCAACAATAATTCTCTAACCAACTACCACACACACGCATCAATTTCTCGACTACACACACTAGGGAACAAATATACCTCAAATATCGATGTATTTAATACAAGTTTACCGTTATTCAAGAAATATCTGAACAATATTTTTATGTAGAATATGTTGATATCTAAGGAGCATCACGTAGGGTCTATTGCGTATATTTGTGTATTTCTATCTCTCTGTAAAAACTTGTTAACGTTTTCTTTTTATGTATCTTGCATTTTGTCATGTATTATTTATAACATTTAATAAGTCATGCCATTCACAACTAAGATACTTTCTCTTTTATTGTAATGCACTATCTTTCCTAAATTTATCTGTATACCTACCTTTCATATGATGTTTACTTGTTATGTTTTTATAGTTTATCTTTTTTATTAAAAAAAAAAAAAACTGTCTCTGTATCATAAACTTGTCATGTAAAAGCCCATCAGGGCGTTGAAAATTAATAAATAAATAAATAAAATAAAAATGGATTGGTTTATAGACTCGGGCTCTTGTTTTCACATGACACCGGATGTAAACATTATGTGTAATGCGTCGAATCGGACGAGTGTGAAGGAAATAATTGCAGCTAATAAAAGTGCTATGCCTGTTTTATGCTCGGGAGAAGCTTAAATTATTACTTTAACCCCGAAAAGTAAATATGAAGTTACATTAAAAGATATTTTATGTGTGCCTAAACTTACGACAAACTTGATATCTGTCAGTCAGTTAACCCGTTTAATCACAGGAGACCATATTTGTCCCAACGCACATAGGTCTCACATAAGACGCCGTAACTCCCTTACTATCATAGTTAGAAATATGTTCTAATCGGTGTTAGAAAGGAAAAACATCATGCTTTATATTACAATCTAAAAAATAGCCACCAAAAAGGTAAAATGTACACTTTTATGTACATAAAGTTTTGAATCGCAAATTGAAAATGAATTTGAAACTTCGGGAATTTTTTATAAATTATTTTTCATAGAGCGACAAAAAAGTGAGGTTACAATATGTGTTTGTTATACATTTGTCTAATAAAATATGTATGTGTTTTTATTAATTTTTTTTATCAGTAACTTTAGTTAGAAAAAACATAAGGTGAGCCATTTTGAAAACTTTTTTATGTTTGTATGCAAAAATTTTATAATTTAAAAAAAAACAAAAATTTCGAATTCTATAATTTGAAAGCGTATTTCATCACCTTTCTAAAACAGTTTTTGGTTCTTGATTGTGTTTAGAAATATTCCAAATATTTGCATTTTATTGTAAAGCGAAAATATTTTGACCATCCGAAAAAAATGCCAAATTTTTGAAGGGTTAATCAAAAATGGAAATAAAGTGGACTTCAAAAGAAAATGCTGCCATGTTTATGTTGGAAGTTGTGTTCAAATTACATTTGTTCTGTATGGTGCTGCCGCCAGTATGTGGTTTGAGGAATTAGATTCCTAGCAACCATTTATTTATTGTTTCTTTACACTGTAGGTAAAAATGTTTACAATACAATTTGTTACCTCACTAGGACAAGCCTGTGTTGAGGTTAACAATAATTATACAAGTTAACAAAATAACACAAAATTATACAGATTTTGAAAGAACAATATTGTTGTATTTCTTACAGATTGAGATTAGATTATGGGTACCTACTGGTACCTACTAAACTGATGGCGCTAGGTACTACATTAATGTAGACTTTTAGGGTGACCACAGTTTTGAGATCTGATTTAAAATAAAATAAAATAAAGTTTTTTTTTTTTTTTTTTTAACGATTAAGTTGTGAATAATAAATATATGTATATAATTTAACATGCTGTAGATTTGGCAAGAGGAAGATGAACAAAAACGGTTCAAACAAAAATAATATTATTTTAGCTTATTATTATAAACATACTCATTTAGCTAATAATTTAGAAAGGACAAAGTAGAGAAAATCAATTGGCAATCCTCGACTAACACAAATAATTTAAGATCCTTCTTAAAAGTGTACAAGGAATTAGATGATTTTATATGTTCTGGAAGGCTATTAAATATGAGTGGAGCTTGATAAAAATAATTTCTTTGACCAAAAGAAGATTTAGTTTGAATTGCCATAAAGTTCAGACCAGAGCCAATTCTCGTAGTACGAATTTGCTGTGTTCTTTCTGCAAAATTAATATTATTAAAAAATCTACAAAGCGTTTGTGTAATATGTTTTACGTTCATTACATTACATTCCTTAAAAAGTAAATGAGTTGGATATTTAATTTTTTTTTTAACATAACTTTAAGAATCATTTTTTGAGCAATATTAAGTGGTTCTATATAAGTCTTTGGGCGGGATCCCCAGCACACAATATTATAAGAAAGCAGAGACTGGATTATTGCAAAATAAACAGTTTTTAATTTTTCTTTGTCTAGTATATGTCTCAGTTCTTTAAAGATATAGGTAAGTCTCCTAGTATTATTTACTAACATATTAATATGATCATTCCATCTCAAAAATTTATCTATTTTTACACCAAGGTATTTGATGCTGACTACATTTTCTAAAGGGTTGCAGTTACATGTTTGAAAACAATTGTGAATAATCAAGTTGTGAGTTTCAGAAGGCTGACTTTTACTTGAAATGCTAAAAGTGATAAATTTGGTTTTTTTTGCATTCAAAGTTAATATATTATTGTTTAACCAACTATTTACCACTTTTAAACCTATATTACTTTTGTTGAAAGTTTCATTCCAAGTTTTACCCTCAAATATTAAGGCAGTGTCATCTGCAAAACTAACAATGTTACCAGGAATATTCAGACTACATAAATCATTTATATAAATAAGAAACAATATTGGCCCAAGCACACTACCTTGCGGGACTCCAAAGGAGATTGATTTACCCTCGCTTAACATCTTATTTATTTCCACTTGTGTTCTGTCACTAAGATAAGATCTGAACCAGCCCATTGCTGTATTATTAATGCCTAAAGATGATAATTTTTTAAGTAGCAATTCGTGGGAAACAGTGTCAAATGCTTTTGATAAATCCAAGAACACCGCTATGGCTTTGTTGCCATAGTCCAGCGCTCTTGTAACTTTGGTCAATACCTTTAAAACAGCATCACTCGTACCTTTATTTGCTCTGAAACCGAATTGATTGTCAGAGAGTAATTTGTATTTTTCTAAGAATGAAACTAATCTTGACTTGGCCAATCTTTCTATCAATTTTGAGAGAGTATTGAGTAAAGATATGGGTCTGTAATTGTAAACCTCTAGGTGATCCCCACCTTTGAAAAGAGGTACAACCTTAGCATTCTTACAATGAGTAGGAAATATGCCATTCTTAAAACTAAGGTTAACAATGTGAGATATGGGACCAGCCAATACAGAAACATGCTGTTTGTATACCATGATACTTAAGCCATCAATACCACAGGAAAAAGACATTTTCAATTCATTTATCACTTTTGAAACTTCATAAATGCTAGTAGTTTTAAATTCAAAGCTCTCTCCTGAAAATTGAGTACAAGGTATAAAATTGTTAACAAGACACATTTCGGTAGTTTTATTTGCACTGCACAATTGTTTTGCGAATCTAGGACCAATATCACTGAAGAAGCTATTTACGTGATTAGTGATGATATTTGGATTCTCTTCCATTGAGATGATATTGTTATTGATTTTTAATTTTTTTATAGACACTTGCTCCTTTTGTATATTTACAGCCTCCTTTATAATCTTCCACTGTTGCTTGGTATTTCCATTGACGTTATCCAGTTTCCTTTTGTAATATGCTTGCTTTGTATATTTTATAATTTTTGTACACCAGTTTCTATATCTTTTGTAATAATCCAGCAGTTGAATATTATTTGAATCTGCTCGACATTTGTTGTGTAATTTGTCTCGGGTTCTGAGACATTTAATAATTCCATTATTTATCCAAGGTTTTAAATATTTCATATTATGCTTTACACTTCGTACAGACGAACAACTTTCCACATGCATTTTTAAACATTTTATGAAATTTTCAGTCGCTAAATTAACATCTTTTGATGACAGAATTGACTGCCATGATTCTTTCTTTAATTTGACTTTCAAAAGATTGTTATCGATGACGGTTTTCAAGTTTTCATTATCTTTTGCTATTTTATTTAGTGTAAAGCTCATAAATCTCAGCAATATCACATCATGATCTGTTATGTCAGTAGTGAAGACAGCTCCCTCTGGTTCAAATTTAGATTTTACCATAATGTGATCGATGCAGCTTGAAATGGTAGAAGAAACTCTGGTAGGTGAAATTATGATTGGCTTCGAGCCATGAAAAGCCAAAAGAGAAAGGTATTTTTGAGTTTTCATATCGCTCAAATCCAAAGTATTAATATTTATGTCGCCACATAAAAAGATCCTATTTTTTATAGATGTAGAGTCAAGCAGTGCACTCAGTGATTCAAGGAAATTATCTATATGAGCCAGGGACGGAGATCTATAAACAGCTATTACACACAAGGTACTCGATATCTGCATTTTTAAGCAGTTTGCTCCAGGGAAAACAACTTCCTCAACAGTCACGTTAACATTTTGCTTAACATAGGCAACTACACCATCATTTTTCAAATAGTTATTATTTGTGTTGTAAACTGCGTATCCGGGGATGTTAGGTATATTGGTAAAATTTTTCAGCCAAGCTTCTGTAAAAACAAGTACCTCAGGACGATGCTCAATACTATCCAGCATGGTAATAGTTTCATCAAAGTTTTTGTTTAAACTTCTGACGTTTAAACAAAGTAATGAAAATTTGGAATGTTTTAAAAAGTTTTTGCAAGTTAATGAATCTGTAATGGTTAAATTAGATTCTGTATTATCAATAAAGTCAATGTATTTTCCAAAATCGATATCCATTTTAATGATGAAAATATTTTTCGGTTCCTTTCACTATTAAACTTCTATTATAACCTATTGAGGTCATCTTCGTGTTTGATTTCCCTGATTTTTTTGCCTTCTTTTTCTTTCATTAGAATTGCTCCATTTTTGTACCAAATATACTTATATTTTAATTCTTTTCCCTTTGTTTTGGCTTTCCAAAGTAGTTCCTTATAGTAAGGAGATAATGACTCTCCTAGGAATATCATGTTTTCACGATTAGAAATTATCTTCTTATTTGCTAATAATTTTAATTTGGTTTCTGGGTTTTTCATTTTTAGGATAATTTTTTTTGGATGTCCTGGTCTTCTGTCATATTGCCTCATTGCCGAGGCAATATCTTCTGAATTAATTTTGATATTAGCACTTTCTATCAGTTTTATAGCGGTTATTTTGGGATGTTCTTCAGTCTTTTCCTCAATGCCTGTAATTTCAATACAGTCATCAAGGTTCGACTGTTCCAAGCAAGCCACTCTGGTTTCCAGATGCTTAATAGTTTTATTTTTAATTGCCAAATCATTTTTCAAACGTCCAACTTCTCCTTTAACCTCATTCATGGAGTCTAAGCGGGTAATGATGTCGTCATATTTTGTTATGTTGCTAGTTACTAAACCATTGTTTGTTATGTTGCTAGTTAATAGAATCCCGTTGGATAAACATTGTATTGTAGTTAAATAAATATATCACTGATTAAATATGTTACACGTGTTTTCCTTCAAATCCAACCTGGAGATTCCAACATGGTAGCAGTTCTATGGTTTGATACGGAAAAATAGAAAGATAAAGAAAATAGAATAAAGTTGTGAAATTGTGGAACACGTGAATGCGGTGAACCGTTGTAACGAAAAAAAATGGCGTACGTGAAACAATATGATGTGCTTATTCCAATTTTTGATGGACAAGACTATTCAAATTGGAAAACCCGAATTTTGAAGTTCCTACAGTATAAAAAGTGCTATGTTGTGGCCACAAGAGAAAAACAAACAACTGAAAATGAATCCGAGTGGAATGATAAAGACATACAAGCAACAAATTACATTTACAGTGCCATTTCGAACAAGCAGTTAGAGTATGTAAAGCACCTACCGTCCACATTTGAAATAATAAAAAAATTTGACAGAGAGTACTTAAAAGAATCGACAGCCCTACAAATTGTGAAAAGAAACGAACTAGAAAAAATAAAACTTGTGAATTATTCAGACACCAATAAATTTTTTGATTACTTCGAAAAATCGGTTAATGAAGTGAAAGCCGCTGGGGCGAAAATTCAGGACGAAGAAATATTAAATTATTTGATCAAGTCTCTCCCAGAATCATATAGTTACATTGGGGACTTGATTGATGTTTTACCGACAGAGGATAGAACAGTGGAATTTCTAAAAAGCAAAATAAAGTTAAAATGGGAAAAAAATCAAAGTCAAGTGAAAGACAAGAACAAAGATGGTGATGAGTCTGTGAAAGCGAGTGCTTTTAGTACAGAGACGAAAAAGTGTTACAACTGCGGCAAAGCTGGTCACATATTGCGGGAATGCAGAAGCAGAGGACAGTCAAATCAAACATATCGAGGAGGTCGGTCAAACAGAGGAGGATACAGTTACCCAGGCAGTAAGAATTATCGAGGGAGCAACAGCTACAGAGGCAACAGTCATTACAGAGGCAATAACAACAACAGAGGCAGAGGCGACTTCAGAGGCAACAGAGGTTTATACCATGGGAGTGTCAACACAGCGTCGAGTAGTGAGCAAAATCAATTCGGGAACTCTGGTAATGTTTTTGTGACTCAAGTGAATAAAACTGAAATTAAGAATGAGAGGAACAGAAATGAAAATGAAATAAACTGGATGCTGGATAGTGGATGTACTGATCATATTATTAATGACGATGAATTATTCGATGAATGTAGAATTTTAAAAAATCCCATTGATGTAAAATTAGGAGATGGTAGAGTAATGAAAGCGACGAAAATTGGTAAAGTAAAAGCATTGTTTGTGGTCAATGGTAGAGAGAGTATGGTAACTATGTTGAATGTTTTTTTTATGTGCGTGATATGAGATCAAATCTAATGAGCTATGCAAAAGTCACGATGAACAATTCAATTATTTCGTACGATGATGTTTCCGAAGTGTATAATCAAAATAATGAATTGATAGCAATTGCGGTAAAAGAGAATAATTTGTATTTCATGACAAGCTTTATCAAGAGAGACGGAAAATTGAGGGAAGTAAATAATACAATGTCTCGTAGTAATGATGGAGGAATGACCTTGAAAGAAAAATGGCATCGTACATTGGGTCACGTAAATTTCAATTATTTAAAAACATTAAGTGAAAAAGAACTTGTAATTGGATTGCCAAAAAAATTAGAGTCTGAGATTTTGAAATGTACTACGTGTATTGAATCAAAGATGCATAATTTGCCTTTCGATAACAAGAGAAAACAAGCAACTGAAGTACTAGAGATTGTTCATACAGATATTAATGGGCCTCACCCAACAGTCGGAAATTGTGGGGAAAAATTGTCACATAAATAATTATGTGACTAATGCAGTTCTTGCTTAGGTGGTTATTTTGTCTATGGTGTTTTTTGGACACTGGTAATTTTTGAAAAAGAGAGAGCTTCCTTTTTGTTTATGGTGACTTCCTCCCGGATCAGCATGGGCAGCTGGTTCGGAAATTAGTCACTCACCATCTAGGTGTTTAAATTTACGTTTAATCATGAGAATCTAAGTCGATTTAAAACCTAAAAGAACGCGGGGTGTTTTTACGTAACACGCGAGGTTCGTGTACTAGTTATTTATAGTGGATGACGTGAAAGTCCCACTTTTTTCCGATGTGGCTGGTTGGCCGTTTTGTGGAATTATTTCTGGAAAAGGAATCGTGAAGTGAATTGGTCCTGGTGTTGGCTACTATAATATGCCTTCACGACCCCGCGTCGCAAAGTCACGGTCTGCTAACCGTACTACCGTATTACGCCAGACTTGGATACTGTTGGGGGCCACGTGCCTTTTGATTGGAGTTCGTCGAGATGGCCCGTGGCTGAATGCGCTCCTTGGAGGTATAGCGGCCTCCTGCCCAATTAGAAGGACGACCTTGGTGCTCTGGATTCCGCGCCGTTCCCGGATGGGAAGACTGGAGTTCCCGTCCCGTCTCGTGTTCTCTCTCTGCGAAGCAAGATCGCGTTCGTCTTCCGGGGTTATTTCCGTATAGTTAGTTTAGTGTGTCCATTAGGAGTCCATCTGGTATGTGTATTTTTTATATTTCCTTTTGTTACCTTGGTATGAAGTTTGTACACTTCCATGTTGCTTTTTGGTTTGGATTCAATACATTTTTATAAAGTTCATCTTCTTTTATTTGACTGAAAACCCTACCTACATGACAGATAACTACTTGGCCCACTATCCTGAGCCCTGGTCTCTGCTCTGCCGCAAGGTTACATTTTATACGAACATGATACGTTTCAGTGGCGTCCAACGTTTCAAAATATTTTTTGAGTTTCATTGATGATTACAGTAAATTGGCGAGAGTTTATTCTATCAAATCCAAAGATCAAGTCTATGATTGCTTTGTGAGTTATGTAAATGAAGTCGAGAACATTACAGGGAAAAGAATAAAAATTTTGAGATGTGACAATGGTACCGAGTTTATTAACAGGAAAATTGATCAGTTTGCGAGAGAAAGGGGAATTCGAGTTATGCCTTGTCCGCCATATGTTCACGAATTAAATGGGGTAGCTGAGAGATTCAATCGTACAATTATGGACAATGCTAGATGTTTGTTAAAAGAAGCCAAAGTAAATATTCGATATTGGCCCGAAGTAATTAAAGCAGCAACGTATTTGAGAAACAGGACACTTGCAAATACCATTGAAATGAAAACGCCTTATGAAATATTTTTTAAAGTCAAACCAAATGTAAACAATCTACGTTTGTATGGGAGTAGAGTTTATGTCCGAACACCAGAGCAATTGACAAAATCAAAGTGGGATGATAAAGCGAAATTGGGAATTTTATTGGGGTATTGCGAAGTTGGCTATTGTGTCTTGATAAACAACAAAATAATCATAGCGCGACACGTTGATATTGTTCAAAACGATATTAAATACATTGGGTTCGAAAATCAAGAGAATGAGATGATTACAAATGAGTCTGATGAAAGTGTGGATGATATTGTTGGGGAAGAAAAAAAAAATGAATACATTTATGAGTCTGCTGAGTCAAATGGAGAGAATGAGAGTGACAAAAAAGTAAGTGAAGATGCATCAGTGAGACGTTCAATGCGAGAAAGAAAACCGAATAAGAAATATGTGAACGACGATTTCGTGAGTTACTGTGTGTACGTAAATTGTTGCAATGCAGATGTACCGAATACGTTTGAAGAGGCAATTGAACATGAAGAGTCCGGTGAATGGGTAAATGCAATGAATAGAGAAATTAATTGTATTGAGAAGAATGAAACATGGAGTCTAGTAGAAAAACCTGATGATAAGAAAGCTATTGATGTTAAATGGATCTTTAAAAAGAAGTCTGATGATTTTTTTAAAGCTAGATTGGTTGTAAGGGGATATCAACAAAATGAGCAAGTTGAAAACACTTATTCACCAGTTGCAAAAATGGAAACTCTTAAGATTTTATTATCGTATAGTTGTCAAAACAAATTGAATGTTGAACAAATGGATGTGGAAACAGCTTTTTAAACGGAAAAATAATGTCTGAAGTATACATCAAACAACCTCCTGGTTATGATGATGGATCCGGTAAAGTTTATAAATTACGAAAATCACTTTATGGGTTGAGAGAGAGTCCGAGGTCTTGGTACGAATGTTTTCACAGTTTCATGGTTGAATCAAAGTTTAGTAGAAGCACTCATGATTATTGTTTGTACGTGAGAAACGAGGGAAATGATCCGATTTATATTTTGATAATTGTTGATGATTTGTTGGTATGTGGCAAAGACTTGAAGAGAGTGCAAAGAGTGAAAGATGAATTATCTAAACGTTTCAGAATGAAGGACATGGGTCCAGCGAGTAATTATATCGGAATTGACATTAATCATGATCTCGAGTCAAATGTAATGAGTCTAAGTCAAGAAACGTATATTAATTCTTTAGCCAAAAAGTATAACTTAGAAAATGCTAAACTGTAAAATACACCAATGGAAACAAACTTGAGACTAGAGCCAGCTGACGAATTAAATGAACAAGTCAAGTATCGCAATTTGATTGGAGAACTGTTATACATAAGTACTGGAACGAGACCAGACATCGCCTTCAGCGTAAATTATTTAAGTAGGTTCCAGAGTAGTTACAATGAGACTCATTTCCAGTACGCGATGAGAATTCTAAAATATATATACTTAACAAGAAAATTGAAATTGCTGTATTCAAGCTCAAGTAAAAATGATGAACTGGATTGTTTAGTAGACTCAGACTGGGCTGGTGATATTAATGACAGAAAGTCTACATCGGGGTATTTAATAAGATTGTTTGGTAATACTGTTTATTGGAAGTCTCGTAAACAAAAATCTGTAACTAAGTCGTCCACTGAAGCAGAGTACGTAGCATTGTCTGACGCTTTGACTGAATTGAAGTTTGTGAAGGGTTTAGTAAGTGAAGTGTTCAAAATTAAATTGAATGATCCAGTCAAAATGTATGAGGATAATTCTGGAGCGGTATCAATTGCTAAAAGCGGAAATTTTTCTAAAAAGTCTAAATACATAGAGGTTCAGTATCACTACGTACATGAGAGTTATGAGAATGGAAATATTGATATTGTAAAGATCGGTACTGATGAAAATATTGCTGATATATTAACCAAATCCTTGAGCAAGCCAAAGTTTGTTAAGTTAAGAAAACTGTTGAAATTGGAAGAATAACAAAAAAAATGTTTATGATTATAACAAGTACAAATGTAAAGGGGCGTGTTGGAAGTTGTGTTCAAATTACATTTGTACTGTATGGTGCTGCCGCCAGTATGTGGTTTGAGGAATTAGATTCCTAGCAACCATTGTTTGTTATGTTGCTAGTTAATAGAATCCCGTTGGATAAACATTGTATTGTAGTTGAATAAATATATCACTGATTAAATATGTTACACGTGTTTTCCTTCAAATCCAACCTGGAGATTCCAACAGTTTATAATAAACAGAACGAGTTAGTTGCTATAGCAGATTTGACAGATGGTGTTTATAAACTAAGGATGAAATACGAGTTAAAAGTTCCTGAAAGAATAATGTCTAATTTAGCGGTTTCAGGCAACACTTGGCACCGCAGATTGGGTCATGTCAATAGTAATTATCTGAATAAAATGACCAATGCTGTAGAAGGAATGAATCTTCGAGAAAAGGTTGATCTTGGCAAGACATCGTGTACAGTTTGTTGCGAGGGAAAGCAGTGTCGTCTTCCATTCTCAAAAACTGGTACAAGAAGCAAAGAATTACTTCATTTAGTTCATACTGACGTTTGCGGACCTACGGAGAAAGGATCGCTTGCAGGTTCAAGATTCTTCATACTCTTCGTTGATGACTATAGTCGTATGACATTTGTATATTTTATCAAACACAAAAATGAAGCACTTAGATGTTTTGCAGAATTTAAAGCAAAAGTTGAAAAACAAACAAATAAGAAAATAAAGATATTGAGAAGCGATAATGGTGGTGAATACTGCAACAAAGAGTTTGATTCATATCTCGAGAAGGAAGGTATCATGCACCAAAAAAGTAACCCATATACCCCAGAGCAGAATGGCTTGTCAGAACGTAATAATCGAACGATTGTCGAGAAGGCTAAATGCTTATTGTTTGATGCGCATTTGGGTAAAGAATTCTGGGCTGAGGCGACAAATACAGCAGTTTATTTACAAAATCGTACTGTACTTCCTAGTTTAAATGAAAAAACTCCATATGAGATCTGGACTGGATGTAAACCAGACATAAGTCATTTAAGAATATTTGGTAGCAAGGTTATGGCTCATGTTGCTGAAGAGAAGCGTCAGAAATGGGACAAAAAGTCTGAACAGCACATACTTGTTGGCTATCCAGATGACATCAAAGGTTACCGAATATACAACCCTAGAACTAAATATATCACAACTAGTAGAGATGTCATTATCATGGAAGATGAAAACAACCCAGAGGTTAATATACCTATCACTGAGAGTGGAGAAAACTCATGTCCAGTGGGGGACACCAGTTGCAAAGATACGTCACGTTCAGAAGATATAACCTTAGACGATGATACATTAGTCGAAGATGCATCAGATGATACCTACACTCCTGATACTTACTCTTCTGATACTTACACTAGTGATTTTGAAGATGTTGATGATTCACCTGAGCAGCGTGTTAGATCCAGCAGAATCATTAGGAAGCCAGAGCGGTATAGGATGACGAATATGTGCATTCCTGAGGGTGTGTTTGATGATGCTAATGGACTGTCTTTAGAAGAAGCATTACAGGGAAATGAAAAAAAGCAGTGGTTAGGTGCAGTAAAAGAAGAACTTCAGTGTTTTAAAGAAAATAATGCATGGGAGTTCGTTGATATGCCAAAGGATGGTAAAACTATAGTGAAATGCAAATGGGTGTTACGAAAAAAAATTGATAATAGTAATAAGGTTCGATACCGTTCACGTTTAGTAGCCAAGGGCTACATGCAGAAGAAAAATGTGGATTATTCAGACACTTTCTCGCCGGTTGTTAGGCACTCAACTTTGAGATTGTTATTCGCATTATCTGTAAAACTTGAATTAGATGTTACACATCTAGATGTTACTACTGCATTCTTGAACGGGGACCTTGAGGAAACAATTTATATGGAATTACCAGAATGTTTATTAGATTCTCAAAAAGACAATAATAAAGTACTTAAATTGAATCGAGCTATTTACGGTCTTAAGCAATCCTCAAGGGCCTGGTACAAAAAGGTTGATGAATGTCTTGTTGGTATTGGTTATAAACGTAGTACGTTAGAACCATGTTTATACACAAAAAATAAAAATGATAAAAAGACAATAGTTACTTTGTATGTGGATGATTTTTTTTATATTTTCTAATGATAATGTAGAATGTAATAATTTGAAAAAGGAATTGGCTTCACAATTTAAGTTAAAAGATTTGGATCAAGTCAAAAATTGTTTAGGGATGAGTGTTAATATTGATAAAGTTAATGGTACAGTTACTCTAAGCCAGGAGAATTATGTTGATCAGTTGCTAAATAGATTTAACATGGCAGATTGTAAAGTAGCAGATACACCTTTAGAGGCTAAATTGAATATTAACAAAAAAAATAAAAATCCTGACAGTCAAATTCCTTATCAACAGCTTATTGGTGGACTTATGTATTTAGCAGTATTAACCAGACCTGATATAGCCTTTACAGTAAATTTTCTGAGTCAATTTAACAATTGCTATAACCAGGAAACTTGGTCATATGCTAAACGTATTTTAAGATATCTCAAGAAAACAAAGCATTTTGGATTAAAATATAGTCAATGTGGTAATTCAAAATTAGAGGGTTTTGTTGATTCAGATTGGGGAAGTAACATCATTGATCGCAAGTCCTATACAGGTTTGTGTTATATTTTAGCTGGATGTGTTATTTCTTGGGAGGCTAAGAAACAAAAAACAGTTGCTCTTTCGAGCACTGAAGCTGAATACATTGGTGTAGCCGAAGCTTGTAGGGAAGCTATTTATTTAAGTAATTTGTTAAAAGAAATAAACAATGAGTCATACACCATATCCTTATTTAATGATAATCAGGGTGCACTTAAGTTGTCTTTAAATAATAGCTATAATAAAATAACTAAGCATATTGACATACGACACCACTTTTGTAAAGAATGTATTAATGATAAAATTGTAGAACTGAAATACTTGGAAACAGCTGAAATGCCAGCAGATCTATTTACAAAAGGTTTGGCTAGTACCAAGCATTATTATTTTATGCAATTGTTGGGTATGCAGGATGTAAAGAATTAACATGTTTATATTATATACCTTTGTTGTAATATGGGTATTATGTACGTTATTTTGATAAGTGGGGGTGTTATTTAGTTATCAAAGTACCTACCACTAATGCCATCTTTGTCTATGTTTCTAAGCTTAATAAATATCAGTTCTCGCTGTCTCCTGAATAAAACAACGTGTTTCATTTAACAGCGTAAGTAGGTACTTTATGATGCCAAAATTGGAGGAAAGCCATGTTCATGTTCTGAGTGTTGTTTTAATTCTCCGCGAACAAACTCACTTAAAATTAAAACCAATTCTGTGTTCAGAATGCAACGAAAAAATTCCAGGTGGGGTTTTATCTTGCTAACGCGTTTCGTGGGAAACCATTCTCGTGTTTGAAATGCAGTTACAGTTTATAGTTGTGTAGCGGCTAACCCGCTCTGCGAAATCTACCGCTACGCCACTGACCTCTAAAGAATTCGGATGGCCACGCTGGAGGCGCTGAGGGTTATGTCTGACCTCAACATTGACATTTTGCTCATTCAGGAACAGTACACCTGGGAAGGTAAGACCCCAATTAATTTTCCGGGTGCGGTACTCGAAGTTGGCCGCTCTCCAGGGGCGGGAGTCCTGATCAACACCTCGTTGATCAGTCCCCTCCTTCTGGCTGGTTTTTCTGATGAGTACCAAACCTGTGTATGTATTAGATTTGGCGATACTGAGATCTTCTTGATCTCAGTTTACTTTAAATTTGGGAACCCGGTTGGACCCCACATCCTGAGTCTGACGCGCGCGCTCAACGCGCTTAAAGGCCGTAACATAGTTATCGGAGGTGACTTTAACGCACGCTCACCATTATGGTTCGATACTAGTGATCGTAGGACGGAACGTTCAGACGCCGTTGAGGACCTGATTGCCGCGCAAGGTCTTAGCATTATTAATGAACAGAGTTCTTTTTGTACTTTTTCTAACATACATGGTGAGAGCAACATTGATCTAACTCTTTGCTCTGGATCTGTTGCGAGCAGGATTTCAAAGTGGACTGTCCATGAGTGCGCAATAAATTCGGATCATAGGTTAATCACTTTTACGGTTGGTGTAAATAAAACTGAAGCTCCAAGATCACTCCAAGGAACTTCAACACCACTAGGGCGAATTGGGATAACTTTGGGGAAGCGCTACGAGATACGCTAAGGGATTTTCACCACGTAGCAGCTACTGATCCGGATAATTTGGGAAATTTTTTCAATAGGGCGGTTGTATCTGCTGCCAACTCGTCTTTAGGAAGATCAAACCCGAAGACGAGTATTAGAACGCCGTGGTGGTCACCTGAGCTGACTTCGCTGAAGAGCGCCTTCAAGAGGGCTTACAGGGCGCTTGGGCTGTCCAGGAGTGGCAACTGCACGGAGGAGGAGACATTTGCGCTTCAGGTTAGCCTGAGGTCTGCCAGGTCGACCTTCAAACGGGCCGTTCTTCGAGCGAAACGAGCTGCTTGGCATAATTGGGTCAACGATGTGGGTAACGCCAACCCGTGGGAAATCCACAGCGCGATAGAAAAGTCCGGGAAAGGATCTGACCGGTATTTGTCAACAGTAATTGGGGAAACAGATGGGAGGAACGCTGAGACAGTGGATGTGGCCTCCACTCTCAAAACACTTTTGGGCGAGTTAGTTCCTTTAGAATCAGTAGATGGGGAAAGTGACCACCATAAACAGATCAGAAATCTTTCACGGCTGCCACCTAGAGACCTTGCCCAAGAGGATAACTTCATTAGAGTCACTAAAGCGGAAATTGATGTTATAATAAAGGGATTGGGTCCTAAGAAGGCACCAGGGCACGATAGGCTCAATGGCGTGATCGCGAAGCAAGTCTGGGTCCACGCCAAGGAAGAGCTCTTCCAGGTGATGGACACGTGCCTGAGGAGGGAAGTTTTCCCCTCCGAGCGGAAGCGTGGCGTGCTCCGGATCATACCAAAGGGGAACGGAAAACCACTTACCGACATTAAGGCGTATCGGCCAATTACCCTCCTCCCTGTACTCGGCAAAATCTTGGAAAAACTGTTACGAGAGCGACTTCGGCAAACCCTGTCACCGGCCAGTGACCTGCAGTTCGGCTTCGTCCCCGGTAGATCCACGGTGCACGCCCTGTCGTATGTGCTTGACTGGGTGAAGGCTTGTCCCAAGAGGTATGTAGTTGCGATCTTCCTCGACATAACTGGTGCCTTCGATCACGCGTGGTGGGCAATGATGCGTACAAAGGTGAAAACCAGGCAGTGCTCCAAACTTCTGTTCCAGGCAATCGACGACTACCTTTCTGATCGCACGATCACGATCTGCTTTGGAGATTTTTTGATCGAGAGGGAAGCTGACATTGGATGCCCGCAGGGCTCCATTCTCGGACCTGACCTGTGGAACATCAACTTTGACGACTCCTCCAGGTTACCCTTGCCTGAAGGATGCATCTCTGTCGACTACGCTGATGATAAGACGTATTTGGTCGCTGGGGACAGCAGAAAGGAAGTTGAAAGCAAAGGCAGTGAAGGTTTGAACATGTTCCTCGATTGGGGAAAAAGAAACAAGATGACATTCGCTCCCCACAAGACCCAGGGCCTCCTGATGAAGGGCTCTCTCAGCAGAAGAAGAAATCCCGTCATCAAAATGGGGGACTCTACTGTTCAATTTCGTGAAACTGTGAAATATTTAGGCGTCACACTAGATCGTTCGTCCTCCTTTCTGGCTCACGTCAAGGATGTATCCGGCAAGGCTCAGGCCCTCTTCTTTAAGCTTAGGAGACTCTCCACAGCTGAGTGGGGACTGCGTAATCCGGCTTTGCGTGTTCTATACAGATGCGTATACGTGGCACAAGTCTCGTATGCCGCGTCTGTTTGGGAGCACCGCTTGGATAACTCGCTTATACTCCTGGCTCTCAAGCGGGGCCAACGAACTCCTCTGTTGGCACTATCCGGGGCGTATAGAACCGTTGCTTCGGACGCTTTGCCTGTTTTGGCCGGCATTTTGCCAATCGATCTGGAAATCAGGGAAGTGCTCACTAAGCAGAGATTAACCAGAGGAACCCCGGCTACTCACCTAGGCGTTGTTCTCACTCCGGGTGGGCCGGGGACTCTCCCTGGGCTGCTACGACGAATGAGGGATCTGTCGCTCCAAGAGTGGCAGGTCCGTTGGGATAGATCGAATATGGGAAGATGGACTTTCTCCTTCTTCCCATCAGTTAAAATCAGAATGGAAGGGGCATATCTCAAACTGGACCACTACATCACCCAGCTCCTGTCCGGGCATGGGGAATTCAGGGGGAGACTTCACACCCTCGCCCTGTCTCCCCATCCCAACTGCGCATGCGGATCTACGAACCAGTCAGCCGAGCACATTCTGTGGCACTGCGAGATCTTGATGGATGCTAGAGAGGAAATGCTCGATGGTTTGGACGTACCTATCAGACCAGTATGGAATACTGATCTGGTTTCGAATAAGACGAACTTCGAGTGTCTGAAGAAATTTGCAAGGGTCTGGGTTGAGAGATGGCCTGAGCTTAGAGTCGCTGACTAGAGATTTTTGACACCAGGTGTACTTGTTCCTGATCTACCACGGACTTTCTTTGATTTTACTCTTTACCATTTTGCCAGGATGTACAGTTTTCTATTTTCGTTATTTGTTTTTGGGGTGTTATGCCGTGTTGCGCTACCTCCTTCTTTAGCCAACGTTTCGGACATCGTTGCAGTGTCCATCATCAGGGCAGATCCGGCAGATCCGGTAGATGTGTTTTCTATTTTATTTTCTTTTACTATGTTTTTTATGTTTTGCGCTTTACAATTTTACACCTGTACATATTTTTTCTGCTTTTGGTTGTTTACTGCTTGATATTTTCGGTTTTTATGCATTCCCAAATTTTCCTTTTCTTTTAGGCTTTATAAGCCTAGCGTAACTAAACGCTCAAGCTTTGTTATTTTTTTTATTTTTACGATTACATTAACTTATGTTTTACTGCAACCCTCATGCTTTTGAATTATTTTTTTTCTGTTAGTTAATTGGTGAAATTTCACACCAAGCGATGACTCCTACACGCTTTTCTTTTATTTTTTCGTTTTTTTGGATTGGCTACTTGTATATTTTCTTTCAGTTACGTTTAAATGCGAGAACTGAACTCCGTTGTCTGTTATGTACCGTCCTCTTCCCCATTAAGGGGTAGGACTCTGGAGCGTGTCCCCGCCTATGTTTACTGGCTGACCCTACAGAACTGGTGGAGCTGCACCTGTCTTCCGCGCCACCCCCCGTGACATGAAGAGGCTGGGGAGAAGGCCGAACGGCGACCGAAAGCTGTCCGTCCCGCCTCCGGCGACCCGACGCTTTTCTCCCTAGGGTCTTCATCCTTGACTTCCATTTACTCTCGTCTAGGCACCACCGGTTAGCTGGCTTACGGACGACGCCGCCGGTTGTCGGGAGGCCGGACATTCATCCTTCTTCACTGTCTCGGGGACTGCCGGTTGACAGAGTGTGGCAATACCACTTCTTCACTGTATATACTCTCTGTTATCTGTTTTTCCTTTTTTTATTTTGAACAGTGCTCGGCACCGCCCGCTGGATTGACCATAGTCATCCGCTGTCGTGAGCTTATTACTCACGACGGTTGCTGTATATTTTGTTCTTTTTTCTTTACTTTATTTTTGGTTGAGGCTACTAACAACTCGTTTGACTGTCCATGAGGCTGATTACCTCCATGGGCTTTAGAATTGTAGAAGTGACTATAACAGTACAATCCTGTAGGCGCGCCTGCATACCGCCCTCTAACAACGTATGCGGGGACATTGAAGCTCTAGATTCGTTATACAAATGTTAAATGTAGAGTAGTTTATAAAAAAAAAAAGTAGATTCTTGCGAGAGCTCCGAAGGGGCGACCATAAGTCGCCTATACCGGGGCGGGACAGTGGTGGGTGCTTCAATGACCTCTAAAGAACCGGCTGGAAGACGGCCGATCCACCTACCTACATTCGGCGTAGTACCCGGCCGCCTAGAAATAATAATTCCGTCACTTACGCGAAAGAGCTAGAACACCTGGCTGTACCGTACAAATGCACACAGAAGGTTCGAGCGGTTTCTCAGCTTTGCGTGAATTCACCCAGTATTACTTACCGTTCTCGAAACTACTTGCCCGGCCGGCGGAGTATATAAGTCGGCGCGAGCCACACGCAGCTCAGTCTCAAGTACAGTCTCAAGTCTAGTCAGTCCGATGTCACCGATGAATGAGAAGGTACTCTTCTCATTCATCGGTCGAGTAACACACAACGAGCAGTGCCGCGACTAAGTGCCGAGCCTGCGCCGGGCACGGGCCCGCGCAGTCAGCAGTGAACAACACATATCCAGTGTGACACCAGGAACATTTCCAGCACCTTCGAGGAACTTCTCCAACTACCATCTCGACATGAGATGTCAAGCAACAACAATCGGCAACGCGCCAGCATCCTGCAACGAGCAGCAACCAAGGTTCCTTCCTGCATCACGTGTGTGCTCCGACCCACTGGACACACAGCCGCCATACCTCGTCAACGCGACGATGGTCGACCGCCTGGATCAAGGTCACTTCTACATCGCCATGGTGTAGAGCAACACGCCGGCTCCCTGAAGACCTGTGATCTTCACCGCCGTAGTCTCCTGACCTTCACCTTCACATCATCACGTAGCAGCAACACTAACGGCACCACCGTCACTCCGCTCCGCTCCGACTCCGCTACGTAGCGCAACAATAAAGACTGACTCACATCGACTGACGCCTTTCATTTATCTCACGCCCCGTCTCTACCGATACGGACCGCTCCCTCAGTTGCATTTGTGCTGCCAGTATTGGAGGAAAGCAATTTGACGTTCTGAGTGTAGTTTGAATTCCACGCGTAGAGATTCACCCTGTAATTAAAACCAGTTCTGTGTTAAGAACGCAAAAAAACATGTTAAGTGTGAATTCATTTGCTGATGCGTTTCTCATGTTGGAAGTGTATTTTTTAAATTCTAGTTGCGAAGTTTGTGCTGTCAGAAATAGAGGAAAGCCATTTTCGTGATCTGAGTGAAGTTTATTTCCCCGCATGCAAATTCAACCGAAATAAAAACTAGATCTGGGCTCAGAATGCAACGAAAAATTCCAGTTGTGGTTTCATCTAGTGATTTATTTTGAAGGAAATCATTCTGATGTACAAAGTGCAGTTTCAAAATTCTGGTTGCAGACAATGTGCAGCCAGAATTGCAGGAAAATCATTTGTATGTTCTGAATGTAGCTATAATTAAGGACTGTAGGCTGTAATGTATCTAGTTTTTTTTATTAGTTTCAGTAAGACCAGTTCTTTGCTTCGAATGTGGGATATCTAAGAAGTCACTTGCGGACTCATTGCGGAGAAAAACCTTTTTCATGTTCCGACTGCAACTATTCATGTACTATGAAGATAAATCTAAAAATCACATGTTTACCCACAGTGGAAAAAAAACATTTTCTTGTCCCTAATGCAGTTTTACAAGTTCTCAAAAGGAAGTTTTAAAAATCCACAGTACGATTCACAGAAGAGAAAACCTTTTTCAAGTCCTAAATGAAACTGTTCTCAAAAGGGATATCTAAGAAGTCACTTGCTGACTCATAGTGGAGAAAAACCTTTTTCATGTTCCGACTGCAACTATTCATGTACTATGAAGATAAATCTTAAAATCACATGTTTACCCACAGTGGACAAAAACCATTTCCTTGTCCCTAATGCAGTTATACAAGTTCTCTAATCGTTTTTTTTTTTTTTTTTTGGTTTTAGGCAATTCACTCTGAAAAGAGTGCTTTGTGCCGGTAATAGTTAAAGTGGATAAAAAAATTCAGTTAATCTATTGGGAAAATAATAAAACAAATTAAATATTGGACTCATTTAGAACCAGATTTGGCGAGAAAATCGGCCATCTCATTACCCTCGATACCCAAATGGGCAGGGACCCAGGCCAATATCGTCTCAAACCCAGATTCACTTAGAGAATTGAGAAGATATTTTATTTTACATATAATATTGTCTTCCAGAAAAACAATTTGGGAGGCGGGAATGGGTACCGCCGCCCCGGGAACCTTTATTGGATAACCAACACCTCTGTCATAGGTCACCCCAAGTGGTTCGCTACGTTTGGTGATTTAGCAGGGGTGCCCGGGTTCATGGGGTGAGGTTTGTCTAGGTCTTGGAGGCGGATGACCAGGACATACTGAACCCCAGATTCCTACCCACCCCTTAAACCCTTTTCCTTCCCAGAACTCTCCTCTCCTCCCTTTCCTTAAAAAAAACCCTCCACACAGCATCCTCAAAGATGACATAGGCCCTGAGGGAAATTATTTTCCTCAGGGCCTCCTGTGTGGAGTTCATGTAAAAAAAAAAAAAAAAAAAATAGAATATTTGACCTAATTTTAGTTAGAGCACTTAGCGAATCAGTACATAGTAAGGCTCGATGAATGTTGAGAACCAGGATTTGATTTAGCGCTTGTTCAATTGCAAAGCATTCAGCTGTAAATATGGAAGCTTCTTTCGGTAATTTATAAGTGAGATTGATGTTGAATTCTGGACTATATATCGATGCTCCACATTTTTTATTTTTAAATTTGGAACCATCAGTGTAAAGGATGGAAAATCCAGGGAATTTTGAAGCCACAATGCTTTTAAAACAATCATCCAAATTTTGAAGTCTATTTGGGGAGGATAAAATATTCTTCTGAAAGACTGATGTTATTGTGTTCGGCATAAAAGTGATTGCCTTAAATGGAATATTGTATATAGGGAGATTGGGAACTTCTTGAAGATATTGGAGGGAAGATGATAGAGAATTATAGAGATGAAAACTTTTAATTAGGAGAGGAAAACATTGTTTTTCTCTCAATCTTTTGTTAGAATTCAAATTAACACTTAACCGATTAAGACTTTGTTTATTAGGATGATGTGATAACGATAAAGCCTTGAAAATATATTTATTGGCAAGGAATTGCCTTCTGAAATATAATGGAGGCTCCCCACATTCCACCTGAAGCGCATTAATTGGAGAAGACTTCATAGCTCCAATAATCATTCTGAGGGCTTTTGATTGAATTCTTTCCATTTTCTTATCTAAATATTTAGGGAGTGGGTCAAAAAGGAATGAGCCAGAATCCAAGTGGCTCCGAACTAGGGAATTATATATTAATTTAAGAGTGGTAGGATGAGATCCCCACCATACTCTGGAAACTGCTCGCATCATATTAAGTCCCTTTTCACACTTTGTAGAAATTATCTGAATGTGTGGAAGCCAGGAAAGTTTATGGTTCAAAAGAAGACCAAGGAATTTGATTTGAGTAGCGGTTTGTAGAGGCACATTATCAAAAGAGATTGAGAAGTGGGGAATTTTTCTTTTGCGCGTGAAAGCCACGACCCTTGTTTTAGATGCCGCCAGATTCATCCCATTTATTGACAACCAGCTTTTAATATATTGTAAAGCCAAATTCATTTCCTTAGCTGCAAGAATAATATTTGTATGTAACAAATATATAAAAGTAAAGTCGCTTGATAGAAAAAGGAATTACTGAGTCTAGATCGCTTATATAAATATTAAACAACAGAGGACTAATAACAGAACCCTGGGGCAAACCTCTCCATAGTTTGCGTCTTAAGCATTTAGAGGAAGACTCAATAATAATGGACCTATCTGAGAGCAAATTAATAATAAATTGGACCAATTTCGGGGGGATTTGTTTTTTAATTAGCTTTTCTTTCAAAACATTCAGTAAAACATCATCGTAAGCTGATGAAAGGTCAAGGAATGTGGCCAATGTATAAGAATTTAGGGATTGAGAAACTCGGATATCAGTTGTGAACAAACTTAAATTATCCATTGTAGATTTCTTTTTCCGAAAACCTTACTGATTTGGTGAGATAATATCTTGACTTTCAACAAACCACTTTAATCTGTTTTTGATCAAACGCTCCGCTACTTTCATCAAACATGATGAAAGAGCAATAGGCCGATAAGACGAAATTTCAGATGGATTTTTTCCAGGTTTTTAAATGGGAATGATTTTTTGAGTTTTCCAATTATCCGGAATTAGTCCTGTTTCAAACATATTATTAATAAGAGATAAGAAATATTCAACCGCCATATCAGAAAATGATTTAATGAAACTATTAAATATTCCATCGGGACCTGGAGCAGAGTCAGAAAGGGCTCTTATTACTCGTTTCATCTCATCAATGGAGAAAGGAGCATCTAGCTAGTTAGAATGAGATGGATATGGCTTAATAGAAGGCATTTCTTCACATCCGGCCACTGATGGGGGGGCTATTTTATCCGCAAATCCTATAAGAATTTCTTCTGATATATGTTTGATTCTCGACGGAGAATACGATGATCCGAATTTTTTTAAGCTAGACCAAACTGAAGACTGGGAAGTTTCCGGAGACAGGTTCTCACAGAACATCCGACTTCCAGCGCGTTTTTTATTTTTCAAAATTCGTTTGGTTTCTGCCTGGGCTTTTTTAACTGATAAAAAATTTTCTAGTGACATACACTTACGAAAAGGGGAAATTGCTTTTTTACGAGAGTTGACGGAGCGAGTGCATTCCTCGTCCCACCACGGAGTAGAGTGTTTTATTTTAATGTTCGCATTGTGTTTCGGGATGGATTTTTCTGCTGCATATATAACCATAGAGGGAATCGTCTCACATTGCATTCTGATGTCTCCCGGGGACGATTTTGTTAAATTAATAAGGTTATCTAGTTCAGAAGAGAAAGTGCTCCAATTCGCATATTTTGTTCTTAATTTGAGATTATTTTTAACTGGGGGGGGGGGGGTAAGTGTAAGATTGATGGTGGAATCGGATTATAATTGGGAAATGATCACTAGAGAGGGGATCGTTTAGGATGTCCCAAGAGCATTTAGATGCTAACGAATACGAACAAAGAGATAAATCAACAGCACTTTTCCGTTGATGAGGGGGGGGGGGTGAATCTGGTTGGAGATCCGTCATTTAAAAAACATAGGTTATGGGTATCAATAAAATCTAAAAGATTGCGGCCAGAACGATTTGTTATTTTGCTACCCCAAGAAGGGGAATGTGCATTAAAATCTACAAGGATCATATAAGGGGAACAAATCTGGGTTAAGATTGCTGCCCATTCATTTTCAATAAAAGTCGTAGAGGGAGGAATATATATTGATAATATTGTGATATCAGATAAGACAGCTGCTATTATCTGTATATCGTCGGAGGGAGTATGAATATTAATTTGTTTAAACGGGATAGAATTATGGATTATCAGAGCCGTGCCGCCTTTACCATCCGGTCTGTCATGTCTGAGACAATAATAACCTGGAATTTTTAAGTGAAAGGAGGGTTTTAACCACGTTTCAGAAATGGCGGCTACTGAAACGTCGTGTTCGTCGAGTAATTGAATTAGGTCAGATTTGTTAGCGAAGAGGCTTCTACTGTTCCACTGAAGAATTTTGTGCAGTTTCGAAGTCATTGGGGAGGCAAGATAATAAAGATTTAATGTAATCGGCAGCGTTGGACGGTACAGTATTGTTGTTTGTAAGGATAGAAATTAAAAGGGTAATTAAGGTTTGTATAAAAGAATTATTATTCATTATTTCGGGGAGAGCAGGGGGGGGAAGTATTACCATTAATGGCACACCCATTGGGGGTCTGGGATTTGGCATTCCCATTCGGGCTGGCCAAAATATTATTCAATTGTTTTTTTATCAAGGTAAGGAGTATATTTTGGGTTTGGTTTGACTGGCTTGAGAATGGTTTCTCTGTGAGAAGATGACGTTGAATTTAAAAAGGTGGTTGTTTGGAAAGGAGCTGAGGACGATGTCATCTCTGCGAATGATTTTTTCGCAGGAGAGAATAACTTTGAGGCCTGGAAGTACGAAATGTTGTCGGTAGCCATTTTATGTTTTATGTTCTTCTGTCTTGATAATTCCGGACAGGCTAGACTGACCGCGGTATGTGCACCCGAACAGTTAATGCAAATGGGTCATTGGAAGATTTCGGACATTGATAAAATGGGTGACCTTCTCCGCAAAAGTAACAACGTGGAGGGGAGCGGCATACGGGTTTTGAATGTCCAAACCGGCAGCAATTGAAGCATTGGATAGTTGGGAATTTATAAACTTCGACGAGAAGCGAGGTATAATAAATAAACACACGAGACGGTAGGGATTGTCCTTCAAATGTAATAACAACAGATTGAGAAGGTTTCCAGATCGTGTTTCCATCAGTAGAATCCTTGTAGTTCAGTCGGCGTGCTTTTAATACTTTCGGGGTTCCGTGGGAATTATTCAAAGCATCAACAATTTCAGCCTCTGGGATCTCCGTTGGAATTCCTCGCACAAGACCCATTTAAAACGATTTATATTTGGTTTGAGAGCGAGTCAATTTTTTTTACAAATCCATTTGCGGAAGCGGCAGTATTAAACTCGATAGATAATTTATATCGTCCTTCCGGTTTAATTGAACCGTTAACAATACCAAGGTTATTATTTTTTGAGTCAAATAAGAATTTCCCAAAATCTAAAGGATGAATAAGTTTTCCTTATTCAGTTCTCTGAACCATAACGATAAAAGGACCGGAAGCGGAAGCAGGATAAAGTAAGTCAGTATTTTTTGTATTATCGCTAGTTAAAGTACTTGTCTGGATGTTACTATTAGTGTTAAGGTCGTTAGAGGTCGAGGTTTGTTGAATCGGCGGTATTTTTTTTTTTTTTTTTTTAAAGTGAATACCGCACAAGAATCTCAACTGCTCCCGTCTGGAGCCAGTGAGACTATGGCATCCCCAATTGGGGTATGTTGTGAGGCTGAAGGTAGTGAGGAGGGGAAGGAGGTGGGGAAGAGGAAGGTTGGGAAGTACCTGGCTATTCAGATCTGGTCACTAAACACGGCTAAAGCCATTTTCAAGCAACGTTTCAATTCTGAATGGTGGTCTTACACCAGGGCGATACTGATAGTATCTTCCACTCTGGAACATGCCGCAAATATACTATATATTATTTTTTTAAATGAATTAATTGTGAAATAACACAAATTAATCAAATAGATTAGATTTAACTAATAGGTATAGATTTAACTTTCGATGGAATGTGAAGGCTATGCGATGGTCGTCGCTTACGAGATGGGAGTGCAATATAAACATGGCTAGTATTAGAATCCGAATCAGAAAAATCTAATATCGACCCTGGGTCGGGAGGCCTATCTTCGTCTTCCTCCATTATATAAAAAAAACTTAACCTTTAAAAATTAAACTGAAAAAATAATACGCAGTCTATTTCATTGACTGTACAAACAAAAACGGATAAGCCGTAAGCAGGAATGCAAACAAATAGATATACAATAAACAAAAATTAAATAAAATGTAACAAAAATGTCTTATCTGTATGAGGCACAGGAACGGGCGAACGGCACTAAGCAATAGGTAAGGTACACACAACCACTGTTGACCGCGGCTCGAATCGGACTCCAATGGAAATTTTAAAAATCCACAGTACGATTCACAGTAGAGAAAACCTTTTTCAAGTCCTAAATGAAACTGTTCTCAAAAGGGATATCTAAGAAGTCACTTGCTGACTCATAATGGAGAAAAACCTTTTTCATGTTCCGACTGCAACTATTCATGTACAATAAAGATAAATCTTAAAATCACATGTTTACCCACAGTGAACAAAAACCATTTTCTCGTCCCGAATGCAGTTATAACCCAAACTGATTACATGGACAAATGGGTCCAATTATTCAAACATTTTCACGAGCAATACATTGATTCACCTAATCTGATTAGAATTATACAATATATGTTATGCTTCCTGCGACTTCAGCACCTTTGGAGCGTGTTTTCTCAATAATGAATCACATTTGGTCGGATGACCGTGGTCGCATGCTGGAGTCTACTGTACGAGCGTTACTGTACTGTAAATTAAATTTAGGCATTACATGCAGTGATTTTTATGAAAAAAATGACAGAATGTTGAACAGCGAAAAGTACAATCGGCACAATAACTACAGGACGGACCGCCACTGCTTCCCGTCCCGGTTTGGAGCTTCAGAATTATGGTAAGCCTACTCGTCGAGGAATACTTTGCAAGGTTGTACATTTAAAATTATACTTACAGCATTCTTGTTATTTAAAACAACCTATGTTAAAGAAATAAAAAAAATAATTACTAAGATAATTGTTTTATTTTTAAATCTAACAACAAAAGCGTTTTTCCATTAGCTCCATTGAGAAATCCCTGAGGAAAATAATTTTCCAAAGGTTTCCCTATGGAGCACCACTTTACTCCACTATGATTCACAAGCCTAGTAGAAGAGTAAAACCTTAATAAGTTATACAAATTCTCATAAGAGAGATTTAAAAATCGTTAGTATATAGATAAATAATCTTCTTCTTTTCCCGACTGCCACTAATCTTGTCCTCAAAAGATATATCTAAGGAACGGTGACGAGACAACTCATAATGAAACCAACTCATAAACAACCGAGAAAGGTCATTAGGAGTGATGTTAAAAAAATATTTAAAAATTGGTTAAATAGGTTAAGTTAGGTTAGGGTTACCAGCAATTTTAAACTTTTTTTTAGCTTTTAATGACCTTTCTAAGGTGTTTATGAGTTGGTTTCATTATGACTTGGTATGGAACCCTAAAGAACACTTGCTGACTCATAGTGGATAAAACCCTTTTTCATGTTCCCATTGCAAGTATTCAAGAACTACGAGGGGAAAACTAAAATACACATGTTTGCGCACTGTGTAGAAAAATCTTTTCCTGTCGAGACTGCAACAATTTTTCTTCTCGAAAAAATAACTAAAACACCACTCACTGTAATGAAAAACAACTGCGACTATTAATGCGCTACAAAACGGTATTTAAAAATTCACATGTTAACCCACAGCGGACAAAAACCTTTTTCTTGTCCCGAATGCAGTTATTCAAGTTCTCGAAATGGAGATTTAAAAATCCACAGCGCGATCCACAGTGGAAAAAACCTTTTTCATGTTTTGAGTGTAACTTTGCACGTACTAAGAATATAATTCTAAAATAATCGCACGTTTTCCCATTTCGTGTCGTGGCTGCAACTATTCATGTTGTTCTACAAAATAATAACTAAAATGTCACATATTTACCCACAGGGAAGAAAATCTTGTTCATGTCCCGATTGCCGCTGTTTGTGTTATCGGAAGGGACATCTAAAATATGACATGTAAACCTTCAGTGGACAAAAACCTTTTCGTGTCCCGACTGCAACTATTTATGTTTTCAATAGGTACTTCTAAGAATGCGCTCGCTGATTCACATTGGGGATAAACTTTTTTCATGTCTCGACTGCAACTATTCATGTTCTACAAAGGGATATCTAAAAAATCACATAGTTTACATCTTTTGTAGACCATGAAGCCGCTACACGAAAAAGATTTTTCTTCACAGTGAATCATGCGGTGGATTTTTAAATTTCCCTTTCGAGAACTTGAATAACTGCGTTCGTGAAAAGAAAAAGATTTTTACCGCTGTGGGTAAACATGTAATTTTTTTTTGTTTCCAACCGCCTTATCGTAGAACATGAATAGTCACGGTAGAAACATGTAAAAGGTTTAATGTCATCGTGAGTCATGATTTCTAAGAAGTTCCTTTGTACAACATTTAAATTGCAATTGGGACATGAAAAAGGTTTTTGTCCACCGTGGGTAAACATGTTAATTTTTAGATACCGTTGTGCAGTGCATGAATAGTCGCAGTCGGACATGAAAAAGGTTTTTCACTGTGAGTCTGCAAGTGCCGTTTGAGTTATTTTTGTCGGGAAGAAGAATAGTTAAATTAAGGACATGAAAAAGGTTTTCTCCATTGTGGGTAAAATATGAAATTTAGATACTTCCTAGATCATGAACAGTTGCAGTCGGAACATAAAAAACATGAAAAGGTTTTCTTAACTGATTTTGAAAATGCTCTGATAAATGCCTTTGAAAGAGAATTTCCCTTAACGAGACATTGTGGTTGCTTTTTCCACTTTAGCCAATGTATTTGGCGCAAAATTCAACAACTGGATTACAGCAGCAATATGAAAATGATATAGAATTTTCTTCGAAATTTCGCGTACTTTCTGCATTGGCATTTGTACCTTCACATGAGATTATAAATGCCTTCGATTCTTTATGCCAATCGAACATTTTTACGGAAGATATGCTGCCTATATTGGACTACTTCGAAAATACGTGGATCGGCCGACCTAACCATCTCCTGGGCCGCCGTCCACCAAGGTTTAATCATGATATATGGAACTGTTATGAAAGTGATGTGGGGGGGTTTGGTGAAAACAAATAACAACCTCGAGGGCTGGCACAATGGGTTTCAGCGACTTATGAATTATCTACATCCAGGTATTTGGAAATTCATTGAGTTTATAAAACGAGAACAAAGTTTAAATGAACTTAGAATTGAACAATATTTAAGTGGACAAGAACCTCCTTTATGTATAGATGATATTACAGACGAAAGGTATTCAAAATGCAGCACGTTTGGCTCTGTACGCCATGGCATATTATAATAATAAACGTGAACGTTGTAACTAAAAATAAAGTTTAAAAAAAAGTTAATTACTGTGTGCCTTAGCTGTTCAAAAAAATATGCAATGACTGTCTTACCAACTGTGTTTAGGTCTTACACGTTTTTATTTTGTTCAAGCCATATTTTTTTTTGATTTTTATAGGAACTGATTATATTTTTGTTATATTTCTTTAAAATTTACTTTTAAAATTGTTTTGTTTTTGAAATAATGAGACTAGAAATTGGGTCTCGTAATTTTGTTACAAGTGCCATATTCTAGAAGTTCCTTAATAAAAAGGTCGTGATTCTTTAATTTTATCTAAAAACCTATGCCATTGTAAAACCAAATATGTAATAAATAAATATTAAAAGCATTTATTTTAAAAGTGTGTATTTCATGTTATATTTACGATTTTATTTCCGAGAGTCCTGGGGACTACCCCAGGTAAATTGTGTATGTATGAAGTCACCAGGTAAATCAAGGGTTAAAAAGAGATTATGTGATGCGAAGTTAATTGTGGAAGAAGTCAGGGAAAGCAAAGAAAGTCATGGCACTCATGGCATGATCAAGTGGATCCAATAATTAAGTGCCATCAATGTTGGAACTAGCCAAGAGATCGTTTACCAACCGTGTACCGACAAATTATTTTAAATAGCACACGTTTGAAAGTATCTCCTACCTGCAGTATTCCTCTGATACTGCACACCGCAACGCAACCATGAGACGATTGCATTAAATGCATTCGGGACAAGAAAATGGTTTTTGTCTACTGTGGGTAAACATGTGATTTTTAGATTTATCTTCATAATACATGAATAGATGCAGTCGGAACATGAAAAAGGGTTTTTCTCCACTTTGAGTAAGCAAGTAACTTCTTAGACATCCCTTTTGAGAACAGTTTCATTTAGGACTTGAAAAAGGTTTTCTCTTCTGTGAATCGTACTGTGGATTTTTAAATCTTCCTTTTGAGAACTTGTATAAATGCATTCGGGACAAGAAAATGGTTTTTGTCAACTGTGGGTAAACACTTGATTTTTAGATTTATCTTCTTAATACATGAATAGTTGCAGTCGCAACATGAAAAAGGTTTTTCTCCACTTTGAGTCAGCAAGTGACTTCTTAGACATCCCTTTTAAGAACAGTTTCATTTAGGACTTGAAAAAGGTCTTATCTTCTTCTGTGAATCGTACTGTGGATTTTTAAATCTTCCTTTTGAGAACTTGTATAAATGCATTCGGGACAAGAAAATGGTTTTTGTCCACTGTGGGTAAACATGTGATTTTTAGATTTATCTTCTTACTACATGAATAGTTGCAGTCGGAACATGAAAAAGGTTTTTCTCCACTATGAGTCAGCAAGTGACTTCTTAGACATCCCTTTTGAGAACAGTTTCATTTAGGACTTGAAAAAGGTTTTCTCTTCTGTGAATCGTACTGTGGATTTTGTAATCTTCCTTTTGAGAACTTGTATAAATGCATTCGGGACAAGAAAATGGTTTTTGTCCACTGTGGGTTAACTCGTGATTTTTTTGGTGGCTCTTTGTAGAACACGAATAGTCGCAGTAGAAACATGTTAAAGGTTTTATGTCACTGTGAATCAGCAAATGATTTCTAAGAAGTTTATTTGTGCAACATAAGTAATTGCATTCCAGTGTGGCTAAACACGTGAATTTTTAGATACCTACCGTTTTTGTAGCGCATGAATAGTCACAGTCGGGACTTTTTCGATGAATTGGCGATTCGATGAATTGATCATTCGATGAATTGGTTTTCGATGAATTGATTTTCGATGAATTGGTTTTCGATGAACTCGTTTTCGATGAATTTGCTTTCGATGAATTGATTTTCGATGAATTGATTTTCGATGAATTCGTTTTCGATGAACTCGTCGTGAACAGCTATAACCAGCTGTCAAATCACACGGAGTCATAGCTACACTCACACATTAATTATTGAAGTTATAATTTTCGTAACAGCAACACTGAACATAAACTTCAAACGGCATTAGCGCCGTTTACACGCACACTTCGGAGCGACCGAGTCCCGCGCCACTTCAGGCCGCCGTGCAGAAAAGTAAAGACCGATAGGTTTACAGCGCAGTTCACTGTGAGACTTTTCTGCGCGGCGTCCTGAAGTGGCGCGGGACTCGGTCGCTCCGAAGTGTGCGTATAAACGGCGCTATTCATGAGTCCAATGACATTTCCATAGACAACGAACTATTGAAGAAAATAATCACACAAGACAGTTCCTACTTTTGATAAATATAACAATATTTTAATGAATACTCGGAGAAATGCAATACGACGCAGGCAACCGGAATTTTCGATTGATATTTTATATTTAATTTTTTTTTATGAAAAGAAACAAAATATGAGTAGGTATATGAATATAAAAATATATATGATATCGACATTACAAGCACAATAAGGATAGAAAAATAATAAAACTACAAAAGGAGTATTCCTGTTATATAAAAAATAATACAATACTACACTAGTATTATAGTAAGAGTTTGTAATCCTGATATTAAAATATCCACAGAGCAATACTGATTACCAAAACCATGATGTCTCTGTATGGACAAATTAGAAGAAAAGTTGGTAAGTATGATATTTGAAACAAATGACACTTGTAACAAGAAACTTGAAAGTCAGTATAAAAATAAGTGGAGAAAAGTTTTCAATATATCATAATAATGAAATTCCACCCCGATTTGTCGGTATAAAAAATATGAATATCTTCAAACCAGCGATGGGCACTACCGATGTATCATCAGTGATTTACTCAATCATTTTTACTAGCCATCAAATAACACGGAGTCATGGCTACACTCGTATGTACATCCATTATTGAAATTATAATTTTCGCAATGGCAATACTGAACATAAACTTCAAACAGCATCCCAGTTTCGTGAGTCCGTGAGTGATATAGGTACCTATATTAATGTCGGCCTCATTTACTTTCTCGCTCACACTGACACCGCATTGTTGCTCCGCCTTACTAATAGTAACATCCTATAAACTAAACAATAATTGTGCTAAATTTATATTATTTAAAATTGTTTCAACAACCAGCACATTTTTATATCAAAGTTTTTATAGTTCAAGTGCATCTACTTTTATGGTAACGTTTCTTCAACAACCGCGGCTCTTCACCTTGTAGTGAGTAGGTTATTTTTATATTGACTAATTATCTACTAAGCTCCTCATTTGTGCTTTTTCATTGTAAAAATATATCGCTTAATTGACCATTTTTTATAGTGTTGGCATTATAACACATTGAGTTATCCGCCACCAACCAGGTTAACAGGTTACACATGAGTTTAGGTGCATGAGTTTGGTCGTTGTTAATTCACGGCTGCTGTTAAATATAAAAACTAAGCGACTAGTTAGTTTATTAATTTTTGGGGATCGCTGGCAACGTTTAATATGCACTTTTTTTGAAAAAACCTTTTGATTCACCTTAATTACATTAAAAGGCAACTATTTGCATTGGGGGAAGTGGAAAATATTTCATTCTAAATTTCATTACGTAAAATTAAAATTAGCTTTCGTCTTGTGAGATTGTACGCCAGAATCACAAACCATGTTACACAAACCTAGCGTAGCCGCTAAACTACTTGAAAACTGGGATGTTTTTCTTGCCTTGACGCGAGTAGGCGTTATAAAGGGGCACTTTCTTTTGTATCACAAACCATGTTACACAAAAATATTTTCCACTTCCCCCAATGCAAATAGTTGTCTTTTAATGTAATTAAGGTGAATCAAAAGATTTTTTAAAAAAAAAGTGTGTATTAACCGTTGCCAGCGATCCCCAAAATTTACCGTTAGTTTATCTTCTCTTGACCTTAAGTGAAATAATTAAGTCGATTCCTTTTTAGTAAATTTCATTATTACAACATTTGTTGTCTTATAATTGCACTTAAAATCATAATAGACCTCTAAAAGTGCGTTTTATTTATCGTCCTAAAATTCATTAACCAAAACTGTTACTTTAACGATATATTTCCAATATAACTATCACCTTATACCTACTTCATGTTTCATTCCACATAAAACTTCACTAACGTCAAATTGACAATTCTGAAAGAGAAGGACTAACTTTATCGGAAAAAATATCTTTTAACTATAATTTCTGTAGGTCCCATTTGTGAAGCACGTGTTATTTGTTTCGGTCAAGTCCATAACTGAGCGGTCGTTCTTTTGTCGTTTCATTGATGCAGGTGTCAGTTTATTGCAGAATAATAAATTGATAATTTCGTAAAAAAGGCCTAAAGGGCGCTCTTCTCGCTAAGGTTTAGTTTTATTTTAATTTCTAAAGAAACATTTTAATTCTGAATTGTGATATTTTTTTGTGTGCCAACACTGTGTGCAGTTGAACAAATTGGTCTGCTAGTTTTCAGAAAGTATTACCAACTGCATGCTCTCTGGGTACAAGCGAGTAGCAAATGTACTCAATTTCGGATAAAGCTGTTTTCGCTAGCATTTTAAAAGCAATATGGCCAAGTAAATCATCGTTAAGTAAGTCATACAATTTTATACTCGTAAAAGTCAGACATTAGTTTTCTATGAGAGTTTTAATGATTTCAATTGTTGGAATCTTCAGGTTGGATTTGAAGGAAAACACGTGTAACATATTTAATCAGTGATATATTTATTTAACTACAATACAATGTTTATCCAACGGGATTCTATTAACTAGTAACATAACAAACAATGGTTGCTAGGAATCTAATTCCTCAAACCACATACTGGCGGCAGCACCATACAGTACAAATGTAATTTGAACACAACTTCCAACACGCCCCTTTACATTTGTACTTGTTATAATCATAAAAATTTTTTTTGTTATTCTTCCAATTTCAACAGTTTTCTTAAATTAACAAACTTTGGCTTGCTCAAAGATTTGGTTAATATATCAGCAATATTTTCATCAGTATCGATCTTTACAATATCAATATTTCCATTCTCATAACTCTCATGTACGTAGTGATACTGAACCTCTATGTATTTAGACTTTTTAGAAAAATTTCCGCTTTTAGCAATTGATACCGCTCCAGAATTATCCTCATACATTTTGACTGGATCATTCAATTTAATTTTGAACACTTCACTTACTAAACCCTTCACAAACTTCAATTCAGTCAAAGCGTCAGACAATGCTACGTACTCTGCTTCAGTGGACGACTCAGTTACAGATTTTTGTTTACGAGACTTCCAATAAACAGTATTGCCAAACAATCTTATTAAATACCCCGATGTAGACTTTCTGTCATTAATATCACCAGCCCAGTCTGAATCTACTAAACAATCCAGTTCATCATTTTTACTTGAGCTTGAGTACAGCAATTTCAATTTTCTTGTTAAGTATATATATTTTAGAATTCTCATCGCGTACTGGAAATGAGTCTCATTGTAACTACTCTGGAACCTACTTAAATAATTTACGCTGAAGGCGATGTCTGGTCTCGTTCCAGTACTTATCTATAACAGTTCTCCAATCAAATTGCGATACTTGACTTGTTCATTTAATTCGTCAGCTGGCTCTAGTCTCAAGTTTGTTTCCATTGGTGTATTGTACAGTTTAGCATTTTCTAAGTTATACTTTTTGGCTAAAGAATTGATATACGTTTCTTGACTTAGACTCATTACATTTGGCTCGAGATCATGCTTAATGTCAATTCCGATATAATTACTCACTGGACCCATGTCCTTCATTCTGAAACGTTTAGATAATTCATCTTTCACTCTTTGCACTCTCTTCAAGTCTTTGCCACTGTCATGAAGTGCTTTCTTGAATTTTAACTTCCCACCCCTATATGATTATTTCCGTCATCAGGTACTAAATATTTAATAATAGTTGCCAAAGCTTGCAACATTGGCTAGATCTTCTGATTGGCTAAGAATTCGGTGGGAGGAGCGTGGCGGTCAGCCAGGGGGCTGCGATCTGCGGGCTTCTGGGGGGCTCTTCTGGTTTTAACTGCGCTATGGGTCGGTCTTTCGCATTTTGGCCGGGGCCGCCTAGATCCTTTTGGTTTCAGCGTTTGTTGGAACACGTTATTTAAAATATAGTTAAGTTTTATATAGCTAAATCAACTCAGTGGTGTTTCCGGACGAGGTTCTCTGCCCAGATGAAACCCGAGACGGGTTAACGTACGTACAACTTATATTATTATGTGTTATCATTCAACCCGTTTATTATATTTTAGAATCATTAACCTTGAGTTCACAAAGAGATTAAAAGCTTTTCCTAGAAGCGTCGAGTCATTAATAAATTCACAAATTATTTAAAAGCGACAAGAGATCTTCTAATTTATTAAACCCTATCTTTATTCAATAAATGAAGCGACGATCGTTTTGAATCAAATCCGATCGAATTGAGAACACAATATCCCTGAGAAGAGCTAGCCGAGGTTTGTATTATAATTTGGTTTTGGTAAGTATTTAAATTGAACCATTGTTGTTGAGTCTTGATCATTGTGTTATTTAATTTCAAATTTGTTATAAGTTCGTAATCAGGCGGTTCGAGCCCGTCGATACGTAACACTGACGCCTTTCAACGTGGAGCTAGATTTGGTTCATTATGATATGTCGCTTTCCTTGATTTTTTTCATAAACTCCATGCTGTTTTTCGTGATGTATGTATAAATATGTAAATAATAACAATTTTTCCCCTTTAAATGTATAGCTAAATAAGTGATTGTGAATAGTTTTAAAAAAGTTCAAGCGTGTTTTCAAACGCCGCCATTTTGATCCACGTGTTTTTTCAACACGTGTTCGAGAAGTATTTAAAAAGTTCACGCGTGTTTTAAGGATCTGCCATCTTGTCGGCCGCATCTCCGGATTAAAAAACCATCACGTGTTTTCGACCGTTAAACCAAGTTTTTGTCGTTAACAGCCGCCATTTTGGAAGCATCTCAAATCACCACGTGTTTTTGACCGGTAAATATTTAGTCATGCCGTATTTTGAAAAGATTCGTTTTGTTTTACGCGATTCTTGAAACAAAATGGTTACCGGAAATCTCAGAATTAGATACCTCAGATTAAAATCTGCTAGCGTAGGTAAATGCATTGAAGGTACGGTATACCCGCTCAAAAAGGGAGATAGTGAAATTCGAGTAAAACCACAATTCGGAATTTAAGCCTTGCTTGAAATGGATTTAGCCATATTTGTTGACTGCATATTGTGATCTTCTGCTAAAAAACGGCGTTGTGGTTATTTGTTAGTTAGTTCTTTAACAAATTTTCCTTTAGTAAGTGCCGCTCGCATAGCACGCCAATTTAAATTGTGTGACCTCAAGTTTAGTTTGCTTGACATAGGTTTTAAATATATTTGAATAATTTTAAATCGACGTAATTTACTTGCCATGTTCGAGTTTAAAATTTTACAAAAGTTAGACGGTCGGGGTGCAGGCACCTAAAAGCAGGTAGAATTCTTCAAAATATTTTTTGGAGACCTTCATAAAATTTAAGGTTTTGTTTTATTACCGGGTAAGCAATTATCACCGGGTAGCGGGAGGAACGATTGTATGTTGGGTTCCTTTGGAGACAATAACTATTGTCTTTTTTCATAGGCAAAGAATTTATTTCAAATATCTGAAAGTACCTACCTAGTAGATGCGATTATTTTTAGAATAACGGCCATTAGTTTGAAACAGAAATTGACCAGTCTCAGAGTGTGTTGAGACCATATTTGAGACATATATTTTAGCGTTATTTTTCGTTGAAACGAGCTGATGATTTAGAGTGGTAAAATAGTATTTACCTATTTAAACATAGATTTTTAACGTTATTTTTAACGAACGATATAAAACTCTAATCGAGTTCAATTCTCGTGATTTACCAGTGAGATATAATTTTTAGTGTTCAATGATACCGCCTTCCTTATGGGATATAAATACCTACCAGTTCGAATCTGGAATGATAATATTGCAACGCACTCCGACGTAATTACCTTACTTCAAAATTCAGTCGCGGGTTCGATTCCTTGCGAAATTATATATCTCCGTAACCATGCCGATCTCTCTATCGAAGAGTAGAAACCTATTAACGATTAGATAAATATGTTTGTGCCTATGATATTTTAGGGGATACTGTGTGGAGGGCCCTTTAAGGAAAGGAAGGAGAGGAAGGAAAGAGGGATGAGGGGCGGATATAAATTTAGTGGTCAGTGTCCAGGAGTGACAGACATAGGAATTCCTTTCTCCAAATTACGGTTCGACGGCAGGTAGTCTAGACACCCAGTCCGATTTTACCCCATATGGACTCAGGTACTCGTAGCGAATAAAGCAACCTCCAAATGTAGCGAATCCCTTAAGAGGATTACCTATAACTGAGGCGCTGGTTATACAATAGATAGTTCCGGGGCAGCGGTACCCATGCCCGCAACAACAAATTGATACGACAACGAAGTCTAGGAAAACGGTAATGGAACGGATGTAACGGAAGTACGATAGCTATTTTTTTTAAAATAAATGGATATAATCGGTATCTGTTAATATTAATGTATAGGTATTACTATTAATTAATTATTTTACGGAAAAGTGATAGTGGGTTCGATTATTACTTTTGATTTTCGAGATTTTACTCAGGATAGAACAAGTGTCTAGATTTATTCAACTAACGGTGTAGATTGATTGCATAGAAATCAATAGATGTTAATTGAAATTAAAGTTATTATTTGAAATAATAAAGATAAGAAACGAACTTATTTACAGATATTTAATAAGTTGATAGAAGAAGATCAAGACGGAACGCAACTATAATGTTTGCCCATACCAATTAGAAAATAGTTATTCAAAGAAAATCAAGATGGAATCCATCTTAGCCAAGTGGAAAATTATTTCTTCAAATAATTTTGAAATTTATTTGTTTGAGTAGAGTTTCGCGCTAAGCGACGGACGTGAATCGTATTTTGACTGATTTATCACTCTAATGGTTTTGTAGGAACCGGAGAAATCAACGTATTGTGAAAATAAGATATGAAATTGACACCACACCCTTCCACACATACCTACACTCATCGTGCTGTTTTCGAAAGGACGCTTTTGGGATAGTGCATACACGTACATTACAATCGCTTCGGAGTAATTAACCGAATGTGATAACCACTAACATTCGCCACTCACACATACACTAACCTTGACACTGTTTTCGAAGGGGCCCATTCGAAAGCAGTGTGTACACACCTTACATACACACTACACTTGTATTTTATAACTATTCATGTACATCATTCGACATTCGTATTGTATTTCATATATAACTAGCCTCTGCTTGCTATTACTTTTCACCGGTCTTTCAAGCTCGAGAATGAATGTCGTTGGTGATTAATAATTGCGATTTGATGGTTTGCTCGTTCCGGGAAAAAACTAGCTGGCGCCCCGCGGCACAGCCCGCGTAAATGAAGTGGAAAAGTCCCTGACTTCTGAATTATTATTTCATTATTATTATTTTTGTCATCATTAAAAAAATACTCTAATGCGCTGACTAAAATAATAACTTTAAATTATTGTTGTCATCATTAAAAAAATAATATAATGCGCTGACTACAATAATTTCAAATATTGCCTTAAAACGCGATATATCGACGACAATTATATTGCAGTGAATGTGATAAAACCTGAGGTATTATTAATGTGTGTCAAAGACATCTTGGAGTCTACCCGTTTCTGCTGACAGTTTAATTTTAAGGGGGATCACTGCGGTGTTCCAATTAGCGCTAAGTTTTTTTCAGCTGTTGTCCTAAATTATACCTACGTCGGAATCTTGTAAGATTTCTGACACTATGTGGGTCACTAAAGGACTTTGAGTTTTGTTGTCTATTTTGTTATCTGTTTTGTTTTAATATGTCATTAACCAGTAATCCGTACTGTTAAAAAGTGGATACTGACTTAACTGAGCCATTACCCGTTCTTTAAAAGGGGGTTAAATGTGCTTTTTGTTCTACGATATGTCAATACATACATCACGACATCTAATGTGGAGTTACCTTACGCTTTGATCTCTTGTTGCTTATACATTACTGTTCAGATAATTTTGTTTACTCTATGTGCCTTGATGCCTAAGTGTTTGTACCTTTCTAATAATTTTGTTATTTTGTTCCATGTTGACATTTCTCTCCTGCTGAGGAACCTGACTATTCCTCTAGACGCCCCGATGGACATTACACACTGACTTGCGCTACCTAGGAAGTTGCGTGTAACCAAGTTCCTGCCAGGCCACTTCGACGTGTTGATTTTGCTGTCTATTTGATATTTTATATAAATTGTAAACTATATAACTTATTGTAAACTGTACTACTTTTTGCCTAGGTTTTTAATGCTGAATCTCTATGTGAACGATTTTTTTTTGTAAAGTTTATCGAGTCATTCTTTGAAGGGTTTAGATTCAAAAAACCTTCGTTACAACGGCGGTTTTTTCCTAGTGTTTTCGGGGATGTGTCATGAAGTGCTTTCTTGAATTTTAACTTCCCACCCCTATATGATTATTTCCGTCATCAGGTACTAAATATTTAATAATAGTTGCCAAAGCTTGCAACATTGGCTAGATCTTCTGATTGGCTAAGAATTCGGTGGGAGGAGCGTGGCGGTCAGCCAGGGGGCTGCGATCTGCGGGCTTCTGGGGGGCTCTTCTGGTTTTAACTGCGCTATGGGTCGGTCTTTCGCATTTTGGCCGGGGCCGCCTAGATCCTTTTGGTTTCAGCGTTTGTTGGAACACGTTATTTAAAATATAGTTAAGTTTTATATAGCTAAATCAACTCAGTGGTGTTTCCGGACGAGGTTCTCTGCCCAGATGAAACCCGAGACGGGTTAACGTACGTACAACTTATATTATTATGTGTTATCATTCAACCCGTTTATTATATTTTAGAATCATTAACCTTGAGTTCACAAAGAGATTAAAAGCTTTTCCTAGAAGCGTCGAGTCATTAATAAATTCACAAATTATTTAAAAGCGACAAGAGATCTTCTAATTTATTAAACCCTATCTTTATTCAATAAATGAAGCGACGATCGTTTTGAATCAAATCCGATCGAATTGAGAACACAATATCCCTGAGAAGAGCTAGCCGAGGTTTGTATTATAATTTGGTTTTGGTAAGTATTTAAATTGAACCATTGTTGTTGAGTCTTGATCATTGTGTTATTTAATTTCAAATTTGTTATAAGTTCGTAATCAGGCGGTTCGAGCCCGTCGATACGTAACACCATATACCAACAAACCATCAACAAATATCAAAATATAAATCTGATAATTTCCTTCGTTTCTCACGTACAAACAATAATCATGAGTGCTTCTACTAAACTTTGATTCAACCATGAAACTGTGAAAACATTCGTACCATGACCTCAGACTCTCTCTCAACCCATAAATTGATTTTCGTAATTTATAAACTTTACCGGATCCATCACCATAACCAGGAGGTTGTTTGATGTATACTTCAGACATTATTTTTCCGTTTAAAAAAGCTGTTTCCACATCCATTTGTTCAACATTCAATTTGTTTTGACAACTATACGATAATAAAATCTTAAGAGTTTCCATTTTTGCAACTGGTGAATAAGTGTTTTCAACTTGCTCATTTTGTTGATATCCCCTTACAACCAATCTAGCTTTAAACAAATCATCAGACTTCTTTTTAAAGATCCATTTAACATCAATAGCTTTCTTATCATCAGGTTTTTCTACTAGACTCCATGTTTCATTCTTCTCAATACAATTAATTTCTCTATTCATTGCATTTACCCATTCACCGGACTCTTCATGTTCAATTGCCTCTTCAAACGTATTCGGTACATCTGCATTGCAACAATTCTTCTTCTTCTTTCGTATGGTGGGGGGTCAGAGGGGGACATCTAGGTCTGCGAGCCAGTCTAGGGCCCCAGGCGTTGCCCTGTGGACCTCATCAATCCCGCCGGGGAATGAATGGAGCGGGCATTCGTTGACCACATGTTCGGTGGTCTGCACCGCACCGCATTCACACGTCGCCGACTCTTTAAGGCCCCATCTATGCATCATATGAGCACAACGGCTATGGGAGCACCTTATCCTATTGATGGCAGTCCAGAGTTTGCGAGGCAATGAGAACCCAGGCTGTCTCTCAGTGGGGTCTTGCACGAGATGGGCGTTTTTGACGTTGGCTGATTGCCACTCAAGCTTCCACCTATCTTCTGGGGTGAGAGGTGTTCGAAGGAGTCTTTCTCCTTCCGTCCAGAAGGGTTTTCGAGACTTTAAGCGGCATGCCGGGTGAGAAACGACATCATCGTGCAAGGGTATTTCGCTTTTTTGCAGCAATTTACGTACACACAGTTGCACAATTGCAACAATTTACGTACACACAGTAACTCACAAAATTGTCGTTCACATATTTCTTATTCGGTTTTCTTTCTCGCATTGAACGTCTCACTGGTACATCTTCACTTACTTTTTTGTCACTCTCATTCTCTCCATTTGACTCAGCAGACTCATAAATGTATTCATTTTTATTTTCTTCCCCAAAAATATCATCCACACTTTCATCAGACTCATTTTCAATCATCTCATTCTCTTGATTTTCGAACCCAATGTATTTAAAATCGTTTTGAACAATATCAACGTGTCGCGCTACGATTATTTTGTTGTTTATCAAGACACGATAGCCAACTTCGCAATACCCCAATAAAATTCCCAATTTCGCTTTATCATCCCACTTTGATTTTGTCAATTGCTCTGGTGTTCGGACATAAACTCTACTCCCATACAAACGTAGATTGTTTACATTTGGTTTGACTTTAAAAAATATTTCATAAGGCGTTTTCATTTCAATGGTATTTGCAAGTGTCCTGTTTCTCAAATACGTTGCTGCTTTAATTACTTCGGGCCAATATCGAATATTTACTTTGGCTTCTTTTAACAAACATCTAGCATTGTCCATAATTGTACGATTGAATCTCTCAGCTACCCCATTTAATTCGTGAACATATGGCGGACAAGGCATAACTCGAATTCCCTTTTTTCTCGCAAACTGATCAATTTTCCTGTTAATAAACTCAGTGCCATTGTCACATCTCAAAATTTTTATTCTTTTCCCTGTAATGTTCTCGACTTCATTTACATAACTCACAAAGCAATCATAGACTTGATCTTTGGATTTGATACAATAAACTCTCGCCAATTTACTGTAATCATCAATGAAACTCAAAAAATATTTTTCCCCACAATTTCCGACTGTTGGGTGAGGCCCATTAATATCTGTATGAACGATCTCTAGTACTTCAGTTGCTTGTTTTCTCTTGTTATCGAAAGGCAAATAATGCATCTTTGATTCAATACACGTAGCACACTTCAAAATCTCAGACTCTAATTTTTTTGGCAATCCAATTACAAGTTCTTTTTCACTTAATGTTTTTAAATAATTGAAATTTACGTGACCCAATGTACGATGCCATTTTTCTTTCAATGTCATTCCTCCATCATTACTACTAGACATTGTATTATTTACTTCACTCAATTTTCCGTCTCTCTTGATAAAACTTGTCATGAAATACAAATTATTCTCTTTTACCGCAATTGCTATCAACTCATTATTTTGATTATACACTTCGGAAACATCATCGTACGAAATAATTGAATTGTTCATCGTGACTTTTGCATAGCTCATTAGATTTGATCTCATGTCACGCACATAAAAAACATTCAATATAGTTACCATACTCTCTCTACCATTGACCACAAACAATGCTTTTACTTTACCAATTTTCGTCGCTTTCATTACTCTACCATCTCCTAATTTTACATCAATGGGATTTTTTAAAATTCTACATTCATCGAATAATTCATCGAATAATTCATCGTCATTAATAATATGATCAGTACATCCACTATCCAGGATCCAGATAATTTCATTTTCATTTCTGTTCCTCTCATTCTTAATTTCAGTTTTATTCACTTGAGTCACAAAAACATTACCAGAGTTCCCAAATTGATTTTGCTCACTACTCGACGCTGTGTTGACACTCCCATGGTATAAACCTCTGTTGCCTCTGAAGTCGCCTCTGCCTCTGTTGTTGTTATTGCCTCTGTAATGACTGTTGCCTCTGTAGCTGTTGCTCCCTCGATAATTCTTACTGCCTGGGTAACTGTATCCTCCTCTGTTTGACCGACCTCCTCGATATGTTTGATTTGACTGTCCTCTGCTTCTGCATTCCCTCAATATGTGACCAGCTTTGCCGCAGTTGTAACACTTTTTCGTCTCTGTACTAAAAGCACTCGCTTTCACAGACTCATCACCAACTTTGTTCTTGTCTTTCACTTGACTTTGATATTTTTCCCATTTTAACTTGATTTTGCTTTTTAGAAATTCCACTGTTCTATCCTTTGTCGGTAAAACATCAATCAAGTCCCCAATGTAGCTATATGATTCTGGGAGAGACTTGATCAAATAATTTAATATTTCTTCGTCCTGAATTTTCGCCCCTGCGGCTTTCACTTCATTAACCGATCTTTGGAAGTCATCAAAAAATTTATTGGTGTCTGAATAATTCACAAGTTTTATTTTTTCTAGTTCGTTTCTTTTCACAATTTGTAGGGCTGTCGATTCTTTTAAGTACTCTCTGTCAAATTTTTTTATTATTTCAAATGTGGACGGTAGGTGCTTCACATACTCTAACTGCTTGTTCGAAATGGCACTGTAAATGTAATTTGTTGCTTGTATGTCTTTATCATTCCACTCAATCATAACCAATGAAAACGTTGAATATAGCAACGGCGTTACCGCGTAACTGAATTAATTTTAACAACATTAAAATGTTAAATGCAATTTTTTTGCTTTTTTTTGGTCTCCCCCGACAAAAATACTCACTTTTCGTAATAATAAAGCTAAGTCTAACGATTTGAATAAAAAATATTCCGTATTAACGAGTAAGCGGTCCAATGCATTAATAATAACTTTTGAATAAGGTATAACGTTAATAACATGTAACATGTCTTCTGTTACTTATTGGGATACAGAAATTCTTTATTCGATTGACTAGTAACTAGAATGTATATCTACAGATTATTAAGAATGGAAGGCTGTCGCTAAAAACTTCAGAAATGCTGACATATGTATTTGTTTATTCTGTGTATCTATACATATTCTCTGATTAAACAACTGAGTTTATTCACAAATATTTCAAAAATCTAATCAGTCAGTTTTTTTTCGTACGTTTAAATAAAGATTAAAAAAAAAAAACAAAACAAATACAATTACAAAATTATGTAAAACCTCACTCTAATGACAAATAATACAAAGAAAAGCAAGAGACGTAAATAGATAAAAAGTTGTCTCTCTTGATCCGGCCCGCCACTCAGCCGATGGGCAGAAACAACGGCCGCTAAGACTTTGATAAACCTCTTCCCTTGGAACCCGGGTACCCCTACTTGGGGTTTCATCAAACATAGCCAACCACTTGGGATGACCTATGGCAGAGGTGTTGGTTATCCAATAAATAGTTCTCCGGGCGGCGGTGCCGATACCCGCCTCCAAAAATGCAAAAAATATTGTCCACCCAGTGAGTTCAATATGTTCAAAGTAATAGTAAATTCTGTAATTTTGCGATTTGATTACATCTGAGGTTGTAAGAACGTCCTGCATAACTGCATTCCACTGCGATCGAGTGCGAACTGTAGTCCGGGAGGAGAGAGGTCGAGAGGGGGAAGGGACCAAGAAACAATTCATTGCCACAGCAAAAATGCCAATTCACGATCAATGCTAAAAGCACATCGCCAGGTTATTATCGACCCACAACGAATTTTCAATGTAATCTTGTTGTTGTGATTCCAGGTATCATTAATGTGGAGAGTGTACCCATCAAGGCAGAACCAGGACCCCGAGAAGATGGTGAAGGGGGAATTCCTTATACAGAAATAGACATAGACCTGACAGATGTAAAAAAGGAATGCTTAGAATACTGCGGAAGGGCTTCTGGTAATTTGATCGATTTTTATTTGTCAAAATTGGTTTTAATAATTTTCTTGTTTCAATGTAGAAACCTTTTTATTGAATTTATTCGCCATTCTTTTCAGACATTGTAGCGGACCTGAAGACGCATCCTGGAGAAAAAACTTATTCATGTTCCCATTGTCACTACTCCTGCTCATACAAGTCAGCGTTAATAAGGCACTTACGAACCCATACTAGAGAAAAGCCTTATTCATGTCCTCATTGTAACTACACCTTCTCAGACAAATCACATTGTACAAGGCATTTACGCACCGATACTGGAGAAAGGCCTCATTCATGTCCCCATTGTAACTTCTCCTGTTCGCTTAAATCAGATTTAACATTGCACTTACGCACCCATACTGGAGAAAAACCTTTTTCATGTCCCTATTGTAACTACTCCTGCTTCGATAAATCACATTTAACAAGGCACTTACGCACCCATACTACAGAAAAACCTTTTTTGTGTCCCCAATGCAACTTCTCTTGTTCAGACAAATCAAATTTAACAAAGCACTTACGCATCCATTCTCGACAAAAAAAAAACCTTTTTTGTCTTCCTACTGCAGCTATTCACGTTCTCTAAAGGGAAATTTTAAATTCGAATTTGGAAAAAAACTACTGATCCCGTGGAAAATATATAATAAAATACGCCCTACGTCTCGGCCGGCTGTTGAGTCATAACAACACGTCGATATACAAGTATCAGTTCCTTTATAACGTTCCGTTGAATTTATTTTTACCCGCTACTAGTGAATCTACTAAAATTCATTCATAACAGTGCGGTGACGTATACTCAATCCATTGTTTACTTCTTTACTTTCATAAATAAATAATCAACTCGTATTTTATCAACTAATAAGAGTGTTTATTATAAACTTAGACCACGTAAGGTATGGTCAAACCATACCACAAAAAGTTTACTGTTATGTGCTGTGCATTTTTCCACGGTGGTCTCTCGGTGCATTCAACATCAAGTTAAAGGAGTCTATTGTTATTTGCTGTGCTCTGACCTTGTTCCCTCAGTTCTTAATTATATCGACCAGGAACTCTCTTGTTTTCTCAAGTGCTTGTGCAGTGATAACCGCTAGAGGTGTACCTCAGACCATGAGATCGACCAAGAAGAAGGATTTATCACAACATCACAACCAAATAACGTTAGTTGAGTCTGATCCTGTCCAATTCCACATTATTATCCCGTATATTTTGTGCCAGCATCAAAGTCCACAAAACTAATTTAAATTTACTTCACTCCTTGAATCGCATTAAATCTAGATTACATTATTTAATTGCTATTACAGGAACATCAGAGAGAAAAACTAGATCAAAACAAAAAGTATTTTTCACATTCTTAACCATTTTTCAGCAGCAATCTCCTTCGTGAGTTTGATAACAGGCTGTAAAGTTTAGAGACATTGTGTTTTAAGGTTCTTTGACCGTATTTATTTAGGATATCTGGGAATAACATGTTCTATTAAGAGCCTGTTCCACTAATGTAGTATTATATGTATAAAACTGTTGAACGTACATCACTTAAATGAATTGTAGATTGTTTATCAACAATAAATTTGCTGGAAAGAAACACAACAAATCTAATTCACTAGAATTTTCTCGACATAGAACGTTGTGACGGTATATACCAAAACATATTTTGTGTAAAGAAACTGTATCGGGCTCAACTTTTGCATAATTTTCTTACAGATTAGGTATTACAAATCTTCGGATTCCTTTGGTCAATTTTAAAAGATTGTAAAGATGTTTGTGTTGACAGAGGACTGTCGTAATTAATTATGTTTTCATCCTTGTCCTTCAACAAATAATTTTGTTGAAGTTCCATTAGTAAAAACAGATATTCATGAAGTTGTTTTTTTCTTCTTGGTTGATTGATTTATTTATGGTACAAATATCGTTTTTTTTTTTTTTAAGTACTTACTCAATTAGCCACCCTTATAAGGGAACGTATCCATAATCCGTGACCCGTTCAGGGGGGGAGGAGGACCTTAAAAATACCACGCTTGGGCACAATGAGAGGGGGGGGGGGGCTTAGGTTTTTATCACGTAGGCAATCTAGAAATCAAATTTTTGACATAAGGTTTATTTTGATAATATTTTTTCCACTTGTTATTTTAGATATTTATTTTAATTTTTTTATTTATTTTATTATGTTCATATTACATTTGGTTATAATAATGACGTATTGCCCATCTCACTAGGTGTGAAACGCCTGTGTTGAGGTGGCAATTTAGAGAGTGGTTATTATTTATGATTTTGTTTAGGTAATATTGTGAAAAATATTATGAAAATGACAGCTTGATATAAAATCTTTTTTTTTTCTTTAAATATACAATTTAAGTATGTTATATACATACATATATAGAAGATTGCAGTAGGTACGTTCTGTTACAAATGTTTAGAAACCATCGCGGGCATGCGCACATCAAATCTCCAAAGTTTCATCGCAATCGGATGAACGGTTAGCAATTAATACTTTAATGGTGCCAGAACTTACTATTGTACATTGAAACCATCGCGGGCATGCGCACACCAAATCCCCAAAGTTTCCTCGCAATCGGATGAACGGTTAGCAATTAATAATTTAATGGTGCCAGAACTTACTATTGTATATATAAAACATCGCGAGCATGCGCACACCTAATCCCCAAAGTTTCATCGCAATCGGATGAACGGTTAGCAATTAATAATTTTATGGTGCCAGAACTTACTATTGTATATAGAAACCATCGCGGGCATGCGCACACCAAATCCCCAAAGTTTCATCGCAATCGGATGAACGGTTAGCAATTAATAATTTAATGGTGCCAGAACTTATTATTTTTTTTATTCTTCATTTTAAGCACCCGCTAAACTGCCAAAGCAGTTTGTCAGCAGGTCAATTAAACAATATTAATATAACATTAAATCACAAATATAACAAGAAACCACAATACACAAAATAGATACAGAAGAATAACTTTTAAATAGCTACAATACAAAGGCATAAAATATACAGATAGACAGATATAACACAGGCAAATTAATCTTAGTCATATTTATACCTAAGATTACAAACAATATCAGTATAAAAAGTTTTGATCCATTAGCCATTTTTCAATTTTTTTTTTAAATCGGTGGTGCAATTTGATTCGATTTTTATGTTTACTGGCATCTTATTATATATGGTAGGGACAAGATAAGTGAATGTCCGTTGTCCGTATTTGTTTATAATTTTCGGAACGGATAAACCCTCATTTTTACTAAATCTAGTGCCATGTGCATGATCAACTTTTTCTTTATATATTGAATCCGACAAAAGGTTTTGGCATACAATCTTAAACCATAATATCCCTCGGAACAGGTAATATATTAACTGGCTCATATAATAATTTTATGTCTCTTCTTTGTGGATAAATACTTTTGCTTACCAAGAGCTTAGTCAAAGAGTTTTGGATTGTTTGAATGTAACCTATATTTGTCTTGCACGAGTTTCCCCAAGACGTTATTCCATATCTGATAGTAGATTCCGCCAATGACAAATAAATTATTTTTAACGTACTTATGGGCATGAAATTGTAAAGGAATCAAGTTCTGGTACAAAATGATATGAGTGTAATTCTATACGGCAGAGCAGAGACCAGAGCTCAGGATTGTGGGAAAGGTATTTTTCTGTCAAGTAGGTGAGAACTTAGAAAATAAAAGAAGATGCATCTTATAAAACTATATTGTAAGCAATAAAAACAAACATGAGGGTGCAAATTTAGAAAAATATACAAAGCAAATCACATACCAGATGGACTCCGGAACACTCTAACCTAACTAAAAGAATTCACGACGGATGACGTCCGCGACGTTGCTTAGTGGAGAGAAGACAATTCCAGGCTCATTAACCGGGGACGTCGCGCAATCCCGAAATCCAAGGTCATCCTTCTTAGGAAGAAGGCTGCTACGCCTCCAAGGAGTGCACCCAGCCCCGGGCCACCCCAACAAGCTCCATAAAAGAAACACGCGGTCCCAACCGATCTCCAAGACCTGCGTCTCTCGGCAAATCCGTCATCCGTCCGTGTCTCCACGACGCGGGGTCACAAAGGCATATTCTGCCACCTCAAGGACCAATCCTTTTATAAGTATGTTTCCAGAACACACTTCCACCAAAATGGCCAACTGCCAACAACAGAAAAAGAGGGATTCACATAACCACTCAAAAATAATGACGTACACGAACTTCTCGTGTTACGTAAAATACACCCCGCGTCTTTATAAGATAGGATCGACTTCGATTTACATGATATAATCCAATTGAAACACTTTTCCAGTGAGTGACCAATTCACGCACCGCTAGCCCATAGCTGCCCGGGAGGAAGTGACCATAAACAAAAGAGCTTCTCTCTTTTCAAAAAAAATTACCAGTCTCAAAAAAAACACCATAGACAAAAAAAAAACAAATAGGCAAGAACTGCACTAGTCACATAATATTTATGTGACAATTCCCCCCTTCCCACGAAAATGTTTGCCCTCAAACATGAAAAATTAAGTCCACAAACTAACTAAACTATGAGTCCATCAGGTATCTAAAAAATGATAACAAAACATTAATTAGTAATAAAAATAACAACTTAGAACTAAATTTCTTAAAGGTAAATCTCTTAAAATTAAATTTCTTAATAATAAAGAACAAACAAGAAAAGAAAGGCACGAAAACAAGGAGTCAACCATCATCTACTAAATTAAACAAAGTTTTGAATTTACTTTAAAAAAAAGGAGACCTGTTGTTTTCGTGTCAATTTAACAAGATTTATACTTATAAAATACTCAACATTTTATATTTTAAGAAAAAACACAACCAAATAAATAGTAGAAAAGAAAAAAAAAATTTGATCACTTTTCCTTATACAGGAAATAAAGGCCAATTTGGCTTCACTTTTTAGGGTTAAACAGCCCTCACTCGCACTGAATTTACGCTATATTTGAATAGCAAAAAAAAGTAACCTATCTAACTAAGTCCATCCGGTTTAACATTCTTAAGATAAAACTTAAAAATAAACAAATACTTAAAATTAAAGAAGCCTAAATTATGAAAATATCTATATAGATATACATTTTTCAATCAGAACAATGGAGTTCAATGTTGGCAAAACTAGAACACAAGAAAATACTTTTCTGTGTTATAAGTAATATAGAATCAGTATACAAACTGTCTATCAGACGTGGACAGAGTAGGGATCTTACATTGGATCATCTAACTGTCATTATTGAACCAGGATTTACAATTCCGAAGAAATACCTATATGTAAAAAGGTCGTCAAACTAGAATAATATTTAAATTATCCAATTTTCAAAAATCAAATCAGGTCAGGTTTTATAAAACAATAAATACCTGCCAATCAAGGTGGTCAGATTAGGATTTACATAACACAATACCTATCTATCAGATCATGACAAAAGTCAATTGGTACTTAACAGCAAAACAGAAAGTTAAGCTCGCAGCTTAGGATATCCAAAAATCCATTAAACAACCTGCATCAAAAACTCAAAAGAGTGACATTGTTTGTAAAAAAAAATGAGACCACGGTAATACCCAAGCTGGCATCCCTTAAAAAAAACACTCTACGTGTGCACAAAAGTCAGCATTTCTTGTACAAACAAAACAAAATGTGTGATCAACTATGGCTTTCAGTGAGTTGACACTATTCGAGGTGTGATCAATTCAAAATTTTAATGAATGACACTAGTAATACTTAATTTAAAGTTTAACAATGATACTAACAGTAAGACATTAATGTTTATATTATTTAGAGTTAAAACTATACAGAACACACTTTCCTGTATTAGAGGCTGTTACGTTGCAAAGTAGCAACATTACCCACGGTCGCCCCGTTTTACGCAAGAATAGCTTCGGCAGATTCCGGCACTACGAGAATCAACGAGCGCACCGGCCCCCTCTCGGGGCCCGGCAAGCATTCGCCACTCACCGGCTGCCAGCCAGCAAGACAACAGTGTCCCAAGCGAGCGCCTAACGCGCACTCGAGAACCTTAAAACTCGCAATGTATTTCATACTGTAAATTGTGCAACCAGAAGATGCTGACTACTGCCTATCCTACTACAGTGAGTAGACTGAACAATTACCCTCTTTTGTGTGCCATGTCCCGCTCTTAAAGCCCATAACGCGTGTGGAGAGATTGAGAGAAAACAGTCCCTGTTAGGTTAGGGTATTTTAATGCTATCCAAGTCATGTGAAGTGTGCCCGAATGGCGATTGTATTAACCATGTCTCCTGCTATTGAATAAACCCTTTAAGCGCATACTGTGTTCTGATTGAGGAGGGAGACCCCGGAGATTTTGAGGAGAGGAGGAAGAGAAATACCCAGCGAACCACAGACACTCGCCTTGGAATTAGGAGGATCTTGCTCGCGCCGACTGTGAGCTAGCTTGTTGGCCCATTAATTACTGCATGTCCTTTCCAGGGTTGGTTTGGCTAGAGGCCGTAGGCCTGCGGTATGCCGACACTGGCGCCGTATGCCGACCGCTGACGCTAACAAGGCAAAGCGATAATTCCAAAGGAATTAATTATTAGTTAAGCATGCCAAAGCAGTACTTTCCTTGTTAGAGACAGAAACAACTTTCTTATGAACTAAGATTTATATAAAGAACTTATAGGAAAGCTATGCAATACTTAAACTTATGAATACTTAACTATCAATAGTATAATTAACAGAACTTTTGTGCATCAGAAAGTAGCTCAAGTCTCCGAAACACAAAATTCCAAGACATTTCTTCTCAAGTTCCCTGGAGGTTCTATGGGCTATGGGCAATAAAAGAGCCTCCAGTGGACTGAAGAAAGAAGGGCATAAACTTAAAAATAATAGCATTACAACTAATTCCGTTAAACAGATGGAACAAGGTATGAAATCAGTGTGTGTGTACTCATGTGAACAAGTATATTATTACCAAAATAATCATACGTTTAATAATACAAAAAAAACTCGAAACTAGTGCATGTTATTATCAACAGAAAAGCATATTAACGGAGGAAAGAAAGACTTAACTAACAAAATTTGGGCGCCAGTGACCACAAGGATCACATTCCAGTTTACCGAGGGTAAATAAACGGTTTATCGTCAATGAACTAGAATTAAGTGTCTGTACTGAGCACAAGATTTGGAGGTACCAAACTCCAAATCATGAGACCAGAACAATCACAAAAGAAACAAATGTAATAATGTGAAGGGTTGGTAGGCCTGCACACTACAACATTGGCCTCCTTAAAGAAAAAAAAAACTAATCTATCCGAACAATATCTTTCACGTGAAAATTACCTACAGTTCTACCTTGCATATCTGCCAATGTGTACACTAAATCCGAGACTCTATTTTTTATAACATTACGAACGAATCTAGGTGCCAACTTATGGGAAAACTAATCCGGACCACTGGATTGAACAAAATTCTTCCTCCAAATGACATCACCTACATTATAAACCACGGATTTACGGCGTAAATTATAATGTTGGGCATTCTTTTTAAAGGCCTGTATTAATGCATTTGAAACTTGTTCGTAAATAGGAACTAAGTCTTCCAACTTTTTTGCAAATTCGGCTCTAGACTGATCCAAAGGTACGTCCACGACACTAGAAGAAACATTAATTTTGTGTAAATTGCCGTCAATAATTTGTTCCCTGCCGTGCATAAGGAAAAAAGGCGTGAAACCTGTTGCAAAATTAACAGTATTATTCAAGGCTGACTGAATCTGAGGAAGAAATCTGGACCAATTACGATGGTCAGACTCGGTCAAGATAGACAAGGCAGTCCCGATAGTTTGGTTATACCGCTCAACTACATTATTTTGCGGGGTGTAATAGGCGTTATAAAAAGGCATAGGAACATTATAATCAGCCAACAATTGTTTGAACTCTTTTGAAACAAATTGTTTACCATTATCACACACAAGGGTTTGTGGAACACCGTGGACTAGAAAAATAAATTGTTCAACATTTTTTACAATGCTTTTAGTAGTAGCATTTCTGAGTGGAAAAATCCATGTATATTTGGAAAAAACGTCAACAACCGATAAAATGTACATAAAACCCGCGTAACTACGTGGAAGAGGTCCAACAAGGTCGATAGACAACATTTGCATCGGTCTGTTGACTATTTTTGGATTCGTAGAAATACCAGCCGGCGCAGATGTATTTATTTTATGTGCCTTGCACGTTTTACACTTATTAACAAACTTTTTGACGTCATTATACATACCCGGCCAAAAGTAACGGAGTTGAACTTTCTTATACGTTCTGAATACACCGGGGTGGCAAGAGTTAATAGATTCGTGTTCTTTACTTAAAATAGCGTTGCGGTCTTCAAAAGGCACAACCAGCTTCCAGGCTGTATCCTCTTGCAAAGCGAAACGAGATTTAGAATGTCGAAATAAACAATTATCTTTAATTTGGAAGTTATTGAAACGTTGGGGATTATTCATACAATTGGAAAACAAATTACTATACCAACTATCCGAAGTTGTAGGCGAAGAATCTATGGCAGCAACAGTAAAATCGTCTTTACGAGAAAGAACATCTGGAACAGTATTTAATTTACCCTTTCTGTGCACCACATCAAAAGAATATTGGGAAAGACGCGTAGACCAACGTGCAAGCCTACCAGTTGGATTGGACAACGAAACCAACCACTGCAAACTGGAGTGATCCGTCACCACTGTGAAATGAACTCCTTCTACGTAAGGCCTGAAATGATTGACTGATTCTAATACCGCAAGGAGTTCGCGCTCCGTAACGCCGTAATTTCGTTCGTGAACATTTAAGCACCTAGAGAAAAAAGAAACAGGATGTTCTTCACCGTCAAACACCTGAGTAACCACGCCGCCGATCCCAACGTTGCTCGCGTCGGAATGGATAGTAAAGGGCAAAGAAAAATCAGGGCAACTAATAACGGGAGCAGAAGTTAGAGCTTTTTTTAATTTTTTAAACGCGTCTTCCGCTTCTGGAGTCCAAGAAAAATTACTTATTCCCATTCTAGAACCAGTGAGTTTTGTCAACGGGGCTGCAATAGTAGAGAAATCTTTGATAAAACGCCTATAATAACCGCAAAGACCTATAAAAGCTTTAATTTGCTTCGAATTCTTAGGGGTAGGGTAAGTACGAATACATTCTAATTTAACGGGGTCTGTACGAAGACCTTTCGCGTCTACGATATAACCTAGATATTTTAATTCTTCTTTACAAAACTCGCATTTTTTGAGGTTAACTGTTAGACCCGCATCTCTTAATCGTTCATAAATTTTATTCAAAATCTTCAAATGTGACTCAAAATCTTCCGAAATAACAATCAAATCATCGAGATAACAAAAGACGTTCTCGTCGAACTCAGGACCAAAAAGAGCATCCACAAGACGCTGCAATTCGCTGGGAGCATTCTTAAGACCGAACGGCATCCTCACAAATTCAAACAGACCATGGCCTGGTACAACGAAAGCCGTTTTAGGACAGGATTCCTTATCTAAGGGAATCTGCCAAAATGATTTGCTCAAATCTATCGATGAAATAAAACGAGCACCCCTTAGTTTATCTAAAATACGTGAAATGTAAGGGAGGGGGTAGGAATCTGCCAATGTGACGCTGTTCAAGCGCCTCGAGTCCAAACAAAACCTGACAGAACCATCCTTCTTAGGAACAAACAAAACTGGGTTTGACCAAGCTGAACGGGAACGGCGGACAACACCTAAATCCAACATTTCTTTTAATAGTGCTTCTAATTGTTTCTGGCGAGTTTGAGATAAAGGATAGTAACGCTGTTTAATAGGATCCCCTGTTGTATTTATTTTATGACGTACTAAATGGGTTTTACCTAAACCACGTTCTTCGAAAGAAATTGACTTAAACTTAACTATAACCGAATTTAATTTGAGATTGTCTTGGGGGGACAGCAAGGAAGCTGATGTTAATTTGTGAACCTCACCGACAACCTTCCCAAAATTAACATTGCTGTCAACTTTTGGAAACAACTGAGGGGCCACGTCGAATTGCTTCCAAAAGTCTACTCCCAAAACAATTGAAGAGGACAGCGACGGTATAACGAAAAACTTAATATATTTCTTAATATTATTATACAATACTAGTACTCGCATAGTACCAATTATATCCTGACGTTTGCCATCCGCGGTGGTAACGTAGGAATCTAACTTATTTAACTTATACCCTAAACTTATGAAAAAATTATAAACAGAACCCCCGAAACAACTGACAGATGCTCCACTGTCTAAAAGTCCTGAAAAAACCAAATCCTTAATTTTAATATTAACATGTGGTCTAACATCTCGTCCACAATCAGCTAACGGCACACATGCGTCCATGTTGTGCGTGGTAAACTTAGATATATTACTAGTAACTGACGACGATCTTCTGTCATCCTTGTGCACAGAACGCAAAAGATCGTCGGTTAGTTTTTTGAATCAGATTTATTCGCGACGTTATGCTTAAGAGAGTCCTTGTTCCTTACAATAGAAACAATTAAAAGTTTTCTTACTATTGAAAGCAGAACTAGAGGAAGACGCTCGTGGAGAAAAGGAAGCTTGATTATAAGTAACACGGGGAGAGTGCGAGCCTTGAGCTCGTGGCGGGTACGGCGGTTGAAAATATGGAACCCGCGGAGATGAATTAAACTGTGGTACGGGTTTGTCTACTGAAAGCTTATCAAATTTACGGCACACATTTACTAAAGCTGAAAGACTCTTTTCCGAGAAATAGGCAATGGCCAAAGCGTATTTAGGTTGTAGACTGTCACAGACTAAGTCCACCAATTGTTCCTCAGAAAGCGGAACATCCAACCTTAAGTTTGCTAACTGAACATCTTCGACATAATCCACTATAGCCTGGTTAAATTTTTGCTTCATAGCGAACAAGGCTTTTAAAGCTTCCGTTTGGTTGGTACAAACGTCAAAACGAGAAATGAGGAGCTTTTTCAAAGTTGACCAAGACAAAGAGTCATCAAAAATAGTTCTAAACCAGGAAAGAGCTCTTCCCTCTAGGAGGTCAGGGAAAGAGGTAACAACCGAGGACAACTCCACCTTCCGGCATCTGGATAATTCTTCTATGCGTAAAATGAAATTCCTGACATCCGAAGACCCAGAAAATTTTAAATCCCAAGAATGAACGGACGAAGAAGAAGTTGGAGGAAAAGGCGACTGGTAATAATTATTAATTACGGTTGTAGTCTTTTCTAAACTAACTGTATTATCATTACCTATATTCACATTGGAACCATTTCCTGTATTATCATCACCTATATTCATATTGGAAGCACTCCCCTCTTTCAAACTTTTATTAAAAGAGCGAGCCTGTTCGCGCATACTTGATAATGTAGCTTCCGGAACGATGTTACGATCCGTTAACAATTTTATCATTTCTTCCTTGGTTACCCCATTAATATCGGAAATCGCCATTTTTAAAGAATAAATAAAAATTTTAATATAATTTATAATTAAATTATTAGTCTCAAATAATTATATGAAAATAAATGTAATAATAGGATTAACCAAACTGTTATAATTAATTATTTATTTGTAACACGTCAATTACCAAATACCCTGTACGTATGAACTCGATAAATAGTCATTGATTTTCAATAACGACAAAGCCATTTATAATTTATTTAAAACCACCTTAGAAAGCCGTAAATATTTAAAATTACAATAAACAATTACTTATGATAAATGTCTGTCACAAGTCATCTGATGTTTACAAAACAAAAGTAATGTATTTAATAATGAACTTCCGCGGCTTTTTAAGTAAACAATGCACATAACCTGACAAATGTCAACAAGAATTGACAGCTCGGCTCCGATAAAGCATTACATAGATGAAAAATAGACAGCTGACACTAAAAATGAAATTGCCAGTAAACTGAAAAAATATTCCCAACAACAATTCGGCTATCACCTCTAGAGATATTATGAAATAATTTTCTTCTTCAAATTTAGCAAATTCACTTTGTGGCACCATTTTATTAATGAAATAATTAAAAACACTTTGTTTTTACCACAATAAACTTTATTTAAAAGTCAACATGTTTCAGGAACGATGTTCCCTTCATCAGGACATAAAATGTACTAAATACTAAATGATCAAACATAGAACGGCGTGGGTAGAAATGGAAGTAGTGGGGGAGGAGAAAGGTGGAAAGGGGAGGTGCTTAGAAGATCAACAAGAGGGAGGGGGGGGGGGGGTGGAAAGGGGGTGCTTAGAAGGACAAAGACAAAAAATTACAATGGAAATATGTTTAAGATAGGGTTACTCACAAAATTAATTTGATTGTTAATAATATTTAAATTTCTATTGACATTTTTCCTAATTTCTAATATTTCTAAAAGATCTAAGTGAAAACCACTAACGTTAGTGTGTAAAATTTTAAAACCAGTATTTTTATCAAATGAATGGTTAAATTCAATTAAATGGTTAGCAAATTCCGAATAATTATTACTATTTAGACATCTCAAATGTTCCTTAATCCTCGTTTCAAAATTTCTGCAAGTTTTACCTACGTAAAAATGATTGCAGTCATTACAATTCAATTGGTAAACTCCAGATTTTTTCATTTTTTGGTCTTTGTCCTTGTTATTTAAAATATAATTTTTTAATTTATTATTCGTATAAAAAGCAGGCTGTATTGTATTAGGAATTTTTTTCATGATTAAATTGGAGGTTTGATGATTTACAAACAATATTTTTCTCCATTGTTTTTTAATATTATCAGTAAGCAATGGGTAAATGTAGGACAAATGAAATTTTTTCTTATATTTTTTGTTTAATAAATCGTCTATTAATTTGGAGTTATAACCATTATTAGAAGCAATTATTTTAATGGTGTTAAGTTCAACTTTGAAATTATTTGGGGATAATGGGATATTAATTAATCTATTGATCAAATAATGGAAAGCTAAGAGTTTTTGTGAAAATGGATGGTTAGATGAGTTGTGTATAATTATATCAGCGTATGTTTCTTTTCGAAAAATATTAAATTCAATCTTATTATTAATTATAGTTAGGTTTAAATCTAAGAAATTTATGCTACAATTAATTCCTATTTCTAATGTAAATTTAATGTTTTTGTGAATTTTGTTCAAAAAATTAAGGAACATTTGAAGTTGTCTTTTGGTACCGGTCCATATAACTAAAATATCATCTACGTAACGTTTGTAAAAATACATATATTTTAGTAATAAGGCAGAACTATTAAAGATTTTATTTTCTAAATGGTTTAAAAATATATCTGCTACTAACGAACTGGTACTTGACCCCATGGCCAAGCCATCTTTTTGTTTGAAAATTTTATTATCAAATTGAAAGAAATTTTGGTTTAAGACTACATTAAGACATTTAAGTAAATCCTGGGATAAGTCATTAGGTAATTTGGAGGAATTCAGTAAGTTATTTATAATTGTTTTGCTTTCTTCAACTGGGACACTTGGAAACAGGTTAACGACATCAAAAGACACTAATAATGCATTATCCGGGATTTCCAAACATTTCAAGTGATCAACTAATTGCAGGGAATTCTTAATTGTATACTTAGGTTGAAAAATATTTGATTCAATAATAATATTATTCAATGTTGACGCCAGTTTATAGCTAGGGGCATTGCAATTGGAAATTACAGGTCTGATAGGTTGAGTCTTCTTATGAATCTTTAGTAAACTGTATAATTTGGGAACTTGTGGATTTTTTACAGTTATTCTTTTATTTCTAAATAAATTAACGATTTTATCACTTTTGCAAGATTTTAAAGTGTCCATTATCAATTCTTGACATTTATTAAGGGTCGGGTTTGGAAAACATCGCTCCGCATTAGCAGTAGCATCCACGTCTCGTAGCAGCAATACTAGAAAATTATATACGGGTAGTTAGAAAAATGTGTAAAGTTACTAGTGATTAAATTTTTTTTACTGTTATCTTACAAATTCTATAAGTTATACATACTGCAACTTTAGTTAAAACGCTGAAAAAGGCCTTCGCGATTATCTCTCCGGAACCTGTTGTAAACATTTTTACCAAAAATCCTTCCGTAATCTCAGAGTAAACACTATGTTAAAACACGCTATTAAATTAAAAACACTTCAGTGTATCTAGATTTTTATTGTAATTCGCCTAAACTTTCTGAATTTTTCAACTATTCTCCGCCATACAAAAATGTATGGCAAAATAATACGCCGCGCGATGTCTTATATAACGGTTGAATTTCACAGAATTCATTCAGTCGTGAGATAGCGGTCAAGGTGAGACCACGCATATTTTTTTCGCAGCAATTTTGTTCGCTGTTTATTCGATTTTCGAAGGAATCATTGAGGAGATAGGTGTTACAGTAACCGGGTAAGTAGAAATAAAATATATTTATTATTATCTAATAAATTATTTTTAACTTGATTTACAGTTAACAGATTTTTTTTTTTTAAACTTCAGGTACCTTCAAAATGGGTAAAAATAAAGGAATTCTTGCTTACCGTGCCATAAAAAATAGACCCTCCCACTGGAAGAAAAGGAGAATAAGGTAATAATGTAAAAATTTAATTTTTTTACTGATTTCTATCACAGGTAGTTCGAAGGTGGACTGAAGTCATTTTGCTTTTTGACATCTAAAAATTTCGGAATCCATCTTGAATTTCTCTGTAGTTATCTACCGATTTGGTTCAATATCAGAATTCGGGCGTTTAGGAGTGCACTGAACTCGGATCTAATGTCAAAATGCAAAATTTCGGCATCCATCTTGAATTTCTCGTGTTCTCTACCGATCTGGTTCAAAATCAGTATTAGGGAGTATTGGCGAGCACTGAACTCGGATCTAATGTCCAAATGCAACATTTCGGCATCCATCTTGAATTTCTCTAGTTATCTACCTATTTGGTTCAAAATCAGGATTAGGGCGTTTGGACGTGCACTGAACTCGGATCTAATGTCAAAATGCAACATTTCGGCATCCATCTTGAATTTCTCGTGTTCTCTACTGATCTGGTTCAAAATCAGTATTAGGGAGTATTGGTGAGCATTGAACTCGGATCTAATGTCCAAATGCAAAATTTCGGCATCCATCTTGAATTTCTTTAGTTATCTACCGATTTGGTTCAAAATCAGGATTAGGGCGTTTGGACGTGCACTGAACTCGGATCTAATGTCAAAATGCAAAATTTCGGCATCCATCTTGAATATCTTAAGTACTTTTACAATTTGGTTCAAAATCAGGTTTAAGGAGTTTGGGGTTCACCGAACTCGAATTTAATGTCAAAATGCATAATTTCGACGACCATTTTGAGTTCTCTACCGATTCCGTTCAAATTGTAACTAAGTTTTATTGAAAACAACGACTGTCAGATCCATTGATAAATCGAATGAATTTCGATGTTGGGTAAATTCTGGGTTGTATTATTACAAATAAATTTATTTTATATGTTTTTTTAGGAAAGCAGCAGAAGCAATATAAATGACGTCGTTATAACAGAAACTATCAGTGAACATGTAAGTTTTTTTAAATAAACATAAGCGGCCTGAGTAATGCCTTCCATATAAACTTTTTGCTATAATGAATGATCTACCACACTTTTTGTGAATGTTTAGAATTATCGATAATAGACATGGAGAAAGGATGATGTCATTACAAAATGACAGTCTTATGAATAAATGAGGAGCTAACACTTATCACTCTGTATTGTTTTGTATTTTTTTTATTAATAAGTTTACATTACAAATGTATAGTATAATGTCCTCCACGCTAGCAATTCACCTGTGTTGTGGAGGACATTTTTCAATTGTAAAATTATATAATAGTAAACAAGTATATAATAGTAACTTTGTTATTTTTGGATAATGCTGTGAAATAACTATAATAATTGTGGGTAATAATTAATTTATTTTGAACTTACATATAACATTTGCAATTTTACCTGTAACACGCACAACACGAGTTAAGCGTGTTTTATACAAAGAAAAAAAAACTTTTCAACAGCCTTCTATAAAAAAACAGAGTGGAAGATACTTTATGTATCGCCCTGGTGTAAGACCACTATTCAGAATTGAAACGTTGCTTGAAATGGCTTTAGCCGTGTGTGGTGACCAAATCTGAATAGCCAGGTACTTCCCCTATATTATTCCCCTCCCACCTTATTCAGCCTCACAACATACCCCAATCAATGGCCCCAGGCGATTGATAACAGTTGGGACTTTGTAAGGTACATAAAAATAAAAATAAAACATTTAGTTGTTTCTTAAAAATTTGTCTGAACTTCTTTATATTTTTGACTGTCTTTTTCTAAATGTGCTTCGTTCTACTTTATATATATCAAAGATAAATTGTAAAATATATTCTTTCTTACTGGGTATTAAAAAAAAATTGTATGCATATAAATAAACTTTCAAAAACAAAACTACCGGTTTTTTAATTTCTAAGGCGCAGAGTAAAAACTGGTTGTCGTTACTTATTCACACCCATTATTTTTTGGTAAAATTATAAAAAAATTAATAACATTATACAAACAATATATGAACCAAAAATTTTTTCCACATCAAAACACCATTAGATTCTATGTCACATTGAGTCAAAAACTAAGACGTCTGTAAAGATCCAGGGGCTAAAAAAAGTCCACGTATCCTTACCCTTGCATAATATGATTTATAGTCTGTCGAGCTGTATCAATTATGTTGGCAATAAATTAAAATTTTACAAAGCAAGTGTATTTTTATTCCGTATTTTGTCAAAATGCTCACCAGCCGTGCCTGAATCTAACCGAAATACACAGTAGATCGCGGCGGCCGAGCTTGTTTGCAACTACCAAAAATACCTAACTGCAGTGAATGGGCAGTTGACCCAGGCGCAAATGTCTCTATGAGCTATCCACGCTATTCCACAATATGATTCTTAGTATGTTAAGCTGTATCCATTATTATAGTAGGAACTAAATTTTAATTTTATAAGGCAAGTGTATTTTTATTTCCTAAGTCCGTAGTGTCTAGTATACCCACATCTCCTCTAGTCAGACGCAGGCGGTCAGCTGCGGCCGTGTTTGTCTACAAGTACAAGAAATACCTAACTGCAGCGTCAGCGCGGTTTGATACCCGACCCTTAATGGGGTTTATTTTTACTATTTCAAAGTTATCGCCTTGTAGAAAGTCCATAGTTTTTTCAATGTAATCACTTTTGTTGATAATAATCACCGAGTTTCCTTTGTCCGCTTTAGTTATGATGAGGTTTTTTTCCTTTGTAAACTTCGATATATTTATCGCGTGCATTTGTTCTGACGTATACTGTATTTTGTTAAAGTTAGATTTAGAATTGATGTTTTTTATCACTTCACCACATTTGTATTGAAAGGATTTTGCCTCTTTAAATAATGCACAATTAATATCTACTGCCAAATACTCGAGTTGTTTGTTATTATTTTTTATGTGAATATTATGGTTTAAACCTTTTGATAACAAATTTAGTTCTTCTGTTATAAACTTATGTTGAGTTAAGTTGATGACATGGTTATGGAATTTATTTTTGTTTTTTTCACTTATATTAATATCTATATCATTATTAGTAGATGAGTTTATTATTAAATTGTTATTAGCAGGTGTTAAAATATTGTTGTTTTTACACAATTTAACAAGTTTTTTTATAATTTTTTCTTTCTTTTTGAAAGCTTTAATACTGGCTATAAATCTAACATGATCATCTAATAAACACCATTCAACCGGATGCAAGTTACTAGCGAGATCCATGTGTAACACTTTGATTTGGAGTTTAATATTATTACGTTTTTTAAAAATACTTATTAAAGTACTTATTAAAGTATTTTTAAAAAACGTAATAATATTAAACTCCAAATCAAAGTGTTACACATGGATCTCGCTAGTAACTTGCATCCGGTTGAATGGTGTTTATTAGATGATCATGTTAGATTTATAGCCAGTATTAAAGCTTTCAAAAAGAAAGAAAAAATTATAAAAAAACTTGTTAAATTGTTTAAAAACAACAATATTTTAACACCTGCTAATAACAATTTAATAATAAACTCATCTACTAATAATGATATAGATATTAATATAAGTGAAAAAAACAAAAATAAATTCCATAACCATGTCATCAACTTAACTCAACATAAGTTTATAACAGAAGAACTAAATTTGTTATCAAAAGGTTTAAACCATAATATTCACATAAAAAATAATAACAAACAACTCGAGTATTTGGCAGTAGATATTAATTGTGCATTATTTAAAGAGGCAAAATCCTTTCAATACAAATGTGGTGAAGTGATAAAAAACATCAATTCTAAATCTAACTTTAACAAAATACAGTATACGTCAGAACAAATGCACGCGATAAATATATCGAAGGTTACAAAGGAAAAAAACCTCATCATAACTAAAGCGGACAAAGGAAACTCGGTGATTATTATCAACAAAAGTGATTACATTGAAAAAACTATGGACTTTCTACAAGGCGATAACTTTGAAATAGTAAAAATAAACCCCATTAATAAATGTCAAGAATTGATAATGGACACTTTAAAATCTTGCAAAAGTGATAAAATCGTTAATTTATTTAGAAATAAAAGAATAACTGTAAAAAATCCACAAGTTCCCAAATTATACAGTTTACTAAAGATTCATAAGAAGACTCAACCTATCAGACCTATCAGAGCTATAAACTGGCGTCAACATTGAATAATATTATTATTGAATCAAATATTTTTCAACCTAAGTATACAATTAAGAATTCCCTGCAATTAGTTGATCACTTGAAATGTTTGAAAATCCCGGATAATGCATTATTAGTGTCTTTTGATGTCGTTAACCTGTTTCCAAGTGTCCCAGTTGAAGAAAGCAAAACAATTATAAATAACTTACTGAATTCCTCCAAATTACCTAATGACTTATCCCAGGATTTACTTAAATGTCTTAATGTAGTCTTAAACCAAAATTTCTTTCAATTTGATAATAAAATTTTCAAACAAAAAGATGGCTTGGCCATGGGGTCAAGTACCAGTTCGTTAGTAGCAGATATATTTTTAAACCATTTAGAAAATAAAATCTTTAATAGTTCTGCCTTATTACTAAAATATATGTATTTTTACAAACGTTACGTAGATGATATTTTAGTTATATGGACCGGTACCAAAAGACAACTTCAAATGTTCCTTAATTTTTTGAACAAAATTCACAAAAACATTAAATTTACATTAGAAATAGGAATTAATTGTAGCATAAATTTCTTAGATTTAAACCTAACTATAATTAATAATAAGATTGAATTTAATATTTTTCGAAAAGAAACATACGCTGATATAATTATACACAACTCATCTAACCATCCATTTTCACAAAAACTCTTAGCTTTCCATTATTTGATCAATAGATTAATTAATATTCCATTATCCCCAAATAATTTCAAAGTTGAACTTAACACCATTAAAATAATTGCTTCTAATAATGGTTATAACTCCAAATTAATAGACGATTTATTAAACAAAAAATATAAGAAAAAATTTCATTTGTCCTACATTTACCCATTGCTTACTGATAATATTAAAAAACAATGGAGAAAAATATTGTTTGTAAATCATCAAACCTCCAATTTAATCATGAAAAAAATTCCTAATACAATACAGCCTGCTTTTTATACGAATAATAAATTAAAAAATTATATTTTAAATAACAAGGACAAAGACCAAAAAATGAAAAAATCTGGAGTTTACCAATTGAATTGAAATGACTGCAATCATTTTTACGTAGGTAAAACTTGCAGAAATTTTGAAACGAGGATTAAGAAACATTTGAGATGTCTAAATAGTAATAATTATTCGGAATTTGCTAACCATTTAATTGAATTTAACCATTCATTTGATATAAATACTGGTTTTAAAATTTTACACACTAACGTTAGTTGTTTTCACTTAGATCTTTTAGAAATATTAGAAATTAGGAAAAATGTCAATAGAAATTTAAATATTATTAACAATCAAATTAATTTTGTGAGTAACCCTATCTTAAACATATTTCCATTGTAATTTTTTGTCTTTGTCCTTCTAAGCACCCCCTTTCCACCCCCCCCCCCCCTCCCTCTTGTTGATCTTCTAAGCACCTCCCCTTTCCACCTTTCTCCTCCCCCACTACTTCCATTTCTACCCACGCCGTTCTATGTTTGATCATTTAGTATTTAGTACATTTTATGTCCTGATGAAGGGAACATCGTTCCTGAAACATGTTGACTTTTAAATAAAGTTTATTGTGGTAAAAACAAAGTGTTTTTAATTATTTCATAAATAATTTTCTGTTTAACATTATTTTAATGGCAACACTTAAAATTGCTGTCAAAGTAAACCGATGGCTTACAAATCGGTAAACAAACAAAAATATTCAACAGAACATAACATAATGAAATGTAAAGTTAATCAAGCTCTATATCAACAAGATAGATATATAACCAAATATATGCACACACACACCGATTCATCTCTAATATTATCAGCAAAAATTCTGAAAATTCACCCCACAAGACAGAAAAGTACGTTTCGGGCACCGAAAATAACTGATTTTACACGTTGAGCGCCACTGTAAAGGAATCAAGTTCTGGTACAAAATGATATGAGTGTAATTCTATACGGCAGAGCAGAGACCGGAGCTCAGGATTGTGGGAAAGGTATTTTTCTGTCAAGTAGGTGAGAACTTAGAAAATAAAAGAAGATGAATCTTATAAAACTATATTGTAAGCAATAAAAACAAACATGAGGGTGCAAATTTAGAAAAATATACAAAGCAAATCACATACCAGATGGACTCCGGAACACTCTAACCTAACTAAAAGAATTCACGACGGATGACGTCCGCGACGTTGCTTAGTGGAGAGAAGACAATTCCAGGCTCATTAACCGGGGACGTCGCGCAATCCCGAAATCCAAGGTCATCCTTCTTAGGAAGAAGGCTGCTACGCCTCCAAGGAGTGCACCCAGCCCCGGGCCACCCCAACAAGCTCCATAAAAGAAACACGCGGTCCCAACCGATCTCCAAGACCTGCGTCTCTCGGCAAATCCGTCATCCGTCCGTGTCTCCACGACGCGGGGTCACAAAGGCATATTCTGCCACCTCAAGGACCAATCCTTTTATAAGTATGTTTCCAGAACACACTTCCACCAAAATGGCCAACTGCCAACAACAGAAAAAGAGGGATTCACATAACCACTCAAAAATAATGACGTACACGAACTTCTCGTGTTACGTAAAATACACCCCGCGTCTTTATAAGATAGGATCGACTTCGATTTACATGATATAATCCAATTGAAACACTTTTCCAGTGAGTGACCAATTCACGCACCGCTAGCCCATAGCTGCCCGGGAGGAAGTGACCATAAACAAAAGAGCTTCTCTCTTTTCAAAAAAAATTACCAGTCTCAAAAAAAACACCATAGACAAAAAAAAACAAATAGGCAAGAACTGCACTAGTCACATAATATTTATGTGACAATTCCCCCCTTCCCACGAAAATGTTTGCCCTCAAACATGAAAAATTAAGTCCACAAACTAACTAAACTATGAGTCCATCAGGTATCTAAAAAATGATAACAAAACATTAATTAGTAATAAAAATAACAACTTAGAACTAAATTTCTTAAAGGTAAATCTCTTAAAATTAAATTTCTTAATAATAAAGAACAAACAAGAAAAGAAAACACCATAGACAAAAAAAAAACAAATAGGAAAGAACTGCACTAGTCACATAATATTTATGTGACAAAATATTTAATTTTGTAAATTCGCCCAGCAATAGCTCGTAGGTGTTTGCAGATGTTGCTTATGTGAGTATCCCATTTCATATGCGTATCTACAGTTATCCCCAAATATTTTGTACAATTTCAATGGTTCCGCATTTGCAGGATTGTGACGAATTGTGTATACACTCAAATGTATGCGATTTTATTACAGGCGTGATGGTATATTTGGCATGTGGAGATCGTATGTGCATTAATTTAGTTTTTTTGGAATTTATTATAAGACCCGCATCATGTGACCATTTCTGTAAGGAAAGGAAATCGTGCTGCATGAGTTTTATTGCAATCGATAATTCTTCACGCGAAATGACTAGTACCTATCATCTGCATAAACGTAATGTTTCACAAATGTGAAAATTTTATTCATGAGTGAAACGAATATTATGTATAATGTTGGGCCGAGAATTGAGCCCTGCGGGACGCCTGTTGACATATATTTAGCTTTGCTGTAAGTTTGAAAGAGTTTCACTTTAATTTGTCGATTGTTTTTGAGTAGTTCTAGAAATTTTCCCCTAATTCCTATCGCCTCCAATATCTGTAATAGTTTTGTCGGATCAATGGTATCAAACGCTTTAGAGTTGTCTATGAATAAAACCAGAATATGTTTTTTATTATTGAGTTCTTGATTTACGTAATTCGAAAAGTCTTGTAGTAACATTTCTGTGCGAAAAAAAAAAACAAAGGCTACCGTCTAACTGTGCCAGTGTCATTTCACTCCTCTTTACAAAATTAATCATTTTATATAGATAATAGTTTTAAAATAGTATTGTAAATTAGTGTAATATAGTTTTTACTTGTATATTTGTTTTCACTGTAAGTATTTGTGTTATATAATTGGTTCTTCGGAGCAGTTAAGGTAAGATTTTTTTTTTTGATTTGTGTGCTGTAGATTTTTTCGAAAATGGATAAAGAAAAACCACCTGATCCCCTAGATGATGGTTTGCTATCTGAATCCTCGGGTGTTACAAAAAAATTAATCGCGGTTAATATTCCGGAGGCTTCGGACTTCGTAACGATTACGTCAAAAAAAAGAAAAATTGCTAAACCAGCAGATAATAGAAATGCAACAGATTTTGAACAGATACATCGAAAAACACCCTCCACGCAAAACGACTCCCTTCCAAATAATTCTGTTTTACAGGATGTAATTCCGTCCACTTCTTCCTCGATTTCAAATTTAAGTCCAGCAAGCCCCTCCACCACACCCGCCCCACTGGTAAACAATACTCCTTCACAAATGTCACGTCTGTATAATAATCTTGATAGACCACCTTACATTACACACGTGACTAAAATTTCAAAGGATGAAAAACAATCAAATTTATACGATGTGGACTTTGGACATTTTATGTTTAAAAATAAAATCCACCCTGTCTGGAATGGAGTAAAATCGGTTGGGCGTAACCGTCTTTCTGTTGAATTCAAGACAGCGGCTGAGGCCAATAGCTTTGTAAAATCTGATGTTGCCAAAAAAAACTCGTACAACGTTTTCATACCTACATATCAGGTTACAAAGTTAGGTGTCACAAAAGGGATCCCACCGCACTGGTCCATAGAGGACATCCTGGAAAACATTACTGTTCCTCAAGGTTTCGGAAAAGTTTTAAAAGCGCGTCGTCTAAATTACAGGTTTAATACGGGAAACTCTGTAGAATGGAGACCCTCCCAATCCGTTGTCCTAACATTTGACAGCAAAGACCTTCCACAAAATGTTACTATGTTTAACGTCTCTCTACCAGTAGAGCTCTATGTGTTCCCAACTGTGCAATGCTACAAGTGCTGCAGATTTGGACACACGAAGAACCTCTGCAGATCAGAACCCCGTTGCTTCAAGTGCAGTTCGTCCCATAGTGGCGATTCCTGTGATAAAACAGAGGAAAATTATAAATGTTTAAACTGCTCCGGTACCCACATGTCCATCAGCAAAACTTGCCCTGAACTGTCAAAGCAGCGCAATATTAAACACACAATGGCCGAGAAGAGCATCTCTTATGCGGAAGCATCAAGAATGTTTAACAAATCCATTCCATCTTATTCTGAAGTAACTTCCAAAAATTCTAAAAAATCCACCCCTTCTCAACCTTCTTCTTCTTCATTTAGAAAAACTGTTGAAAGGGTCGTGAAACCTAGAGTTCTAACAAAAAAAAATAATGCTAATCACGAATCCCTTCTGTGGTTCCCTAATGGACAAATTCCTTCCAGTTCAAATTTCAATTCTTACCTAAAGTCATCTACTAAAGAACAAAATTATAATATAGACCTTAACTCTACACTAATCACCTCATTTTTACATATTTTACAAACTTTAAATAAAAACAACATTCAAATACCGTCCCACGTTGCTAAACAAATTACTAATATTATCAACTCAACTAGAAATGGCTCCTCTGATGAGGATTCTTCAGTGGAATTGTCATAGTCTTAGAAAAAAGACTGAAGAATTTTTAAACACATTACACTCAAACTCAATTGCAGTGGCTGCCATCTCGGAGACGTGGCTGGAACCGGATTCTGATTTCAGAGTCAGGGGATACCACTGTCTTCGAGACGACCGTCAAGATGGAAAGGGCGGCTCCGCTCTTTTCATTAAAAAATCATTACCCTTCTCCCCTGTAGATGTAAAACCAATTGGTTGTCCTTTTCAAGTGACGGCCGCAAAGGTTTTTGACACTACAATAATTTCTTTGTATATATCACCATCTAATAAACCTTCTAAATCAATCCTAAAAGCTATGTTTTCCAAGGTCACTACCCCTTCTCTTGTTCTGGGAGATTTCAATGCCCATCACGGATTATGGGGAGCTCACAATTGTGACAGAATGGGCAGAGATATTGTTGATCTACTAGATGAACTAGACTTTTGTATTATCGATGATGGTTCTCCTACTCGTCTTCAGGTGCCTGGTCAGCGACCCAGCATGGTTGATCTTACTATTTGCAATTCCAACATAGCCGCATCCCTGTTATGGAAGGTTTTGGATGACCCTCATGGGAGTGATCATTACCCCATCCTCATTGAATCCTCAAATATTTATCATTCCAACAAAAATGTCAAGTGCAGTAGTCGAAAACCAAGGTTCTTAACTGCCAGAGCCAACTGGAATGACTATTCAAATCATACAAAGTTCTCTGTGCAAAATCTGCCCTCTCCAACTACAGAAAATGTTGCGGAATGTTACGATTTATTTGTGTCTGCAGTCATTACGGCCGCAGAAAAATGTATCCCCATTAAAACGACACGTAACAAGGGGAAACCTCCCCCAGCTCCTTGGTGGGATATTGAATGCTCAGACGCAGTAGATATGAGGAAAAAATATGCGAAAATTTATTCAACAAATATGAATATGGAGAACTTCCTTCAGTATAAACAAATTGAAGCTAAGACCAAACGTCTTCTAAAAAACAAAAAACGTCAAGGCTGGAAAAAATTTTGCACATCATTATCTCCCGAAGTTCCTCTTTCAGTTGTTTGGAATTCAATTCGCAGGTTTAAGGGTTCTCACGTCCCAACGGTGACTCGACCACTCACTTCAGAGTGGGTGAAGGAATTTGCCGATAAACTAGCTCCTCAAACTGCAAGTAATTTTAATGAAACAGAATTCACATACTCATTTAAAACACGGGGTTGGATGGACTCCCACTTCAATTTAACGGAACTTAGGGAGGTCTTAAACGATCTCACAGACTCATCCGCTGGTGTAGATGGAATTCCTTATAGCTTTATTAAAAACTGCGATGTTACCACACTAAACTATTTTCTTTCAATTATAAATCTGATCTTTGACTCCGGCAAAATTCCATCATCCTGGAAAACTCAAATAATTGTTCCCATTCTGAAACCCCAGAAAGACCCTAACTCTGGACTTTCTTACAGACCTATAGCTCTGTCATCTTCCTTAGTTAAAATAGCTGAACATATGATTAAAAGACGTCTAGACTGGTATGCAGAAAATGAGAAAATTCTTCCCAGCTCTCAGTTTGGCTTTCGAAAAAGAAAAAGTACGATCGAAAGTGTGTCCATCCTGACTTCTGATATCCAGTTAGCCCTGGCCGATAATGAATTCCTTGTCGGTGTTTGCCTTGATGTGTGCAGAGCTTTTGACAATGTTTTATTGGATGTTTTATTTAATAAATTATTAAAAATTGGCATCCCTCGTAAGCTTTCCAGTTTTATAATTAACCTCCTTCTTACCAGGAAAATTCAAATCCAGGTGCTGGATTCTCCTCCACTGGAAAGAATAGTAAACAAGGGTTTGCCTCAGGGCTCCGTCCTTAGTCCTATCCTTTTTAATATTTATACCTTTGACCTGCATCGGAGTATGCATCCATCTTGTAAAATACTCCAGTATGCGGATGATCTTTTTATATATATTTCAGGACGAATTATTTCTATTCTGGAGGATGTGATTAACATTTGCATGAAAAACCTTGACACCTGGTTAAAAAATCACGGCTTAGAAATTTCTCCGTCCAAAAGCAATGTTATCGTCTTTTCCAGAAAACGTGTTACTCCGCATGTAACAGTCCAAATAAATAATTCAATTCTCCCTATGCAGGTACAAATAAGATTCCTTGGGGTAATTTTAGACTCTAAGTTAACATGGAACCCGTATGTTAATTTAATCATTAACAAATGTCAAGCTGGCCTCAACACTTTACGTGCCGTTTCACGGGTCTGGTGGGGAAGTCATCCATTCACCCAAAAACTTTTTTATAACGCATATGTTAGGAGTCATTTGGATTACGCGTCATTCCTCATTGAACCCACTTCTAAAAAGAACCTCGCAAGGTTGGACCGTATTCAATTTCAATGTTTAAGATTGATTATCGGAGCAATGCGTTCTTCCCCAATTAACGCTTTACAAGTGGAGGCTGTGGAGGCTCCTCTTCATTTCAGAAGACAGTTCTTGGCTGACAAGTTTTTATTTAAATGCTTAAGACTCTCTAATCACCCACTGAAAGACAAAATTACTGCACTCACTGCTCAAGTGAAATCACTTCCATATTGGAGGAACAAATCAATCCCTCTTCTTGTTAAAAGCCTCCATACGTACTGTTCGTATAAACCCCTCTTAAATCCATCAGACAGACTTCCTTTATATGCCAACTCCTTTCGTATTCATTTGTGTAAACCAAATATTCTTTTTTCTCTCGGCATAATTAACAATCACGAAGCTCCAACAAAACTTATCCAAATTTTAAATTCGAAATATTCCAACTGGAAAATTATTTACACAGATGGTTCCAAGTCTCCTTTATCAAACCATGTGGGAGCGGCATTCCACTGCCCATCAGATCAAGTCGATAGAAAAATTAAACTTCCAAAAGAGGCTTACGTTTTCACTGCTGAATGTATAGCCATTTTTGAATCCCTCAAATACATTGACGATGTTAACATTGGAAAATTCTTAATTCTCTCCGATTCCCTGAGTGCACTTCAAAAATTAAACTCTTCCCCTTTCCATTACCCAGAAGACGATTTCTGTGTTGGAATTCGCACTTTAATTCATAAATTAACCGACTCTGGCAAAGAAATCATCTTGGCTTGGATACCTAGTCACTGCGGTATCCCTGGAAATGAAAAGGCCGATTCATTGGCGAAAGATGCCATTATTTCGGGGGATATTTTATATAAATTTTTAAACACCGATGACATTTTCATAAAATTGAAGGAAAACATGATTTCCACATGGCAGAATCATTGGGAAGAATCTAGTCAATCAAAAGGATATAGCTTTTTCACAATTCAGCCAACGATTCCTTCAAAACCGTGGTTTTCAAGACTTTCTTTTAACAAATTCTCGACATCATCCATTTGCCGCATGCGGATAGGGCATTTCTGCCACAATGTTCACCTGACAAAAATTCATATTAAGAATTCTGCGATGTGTGAATGTCGTCTTGGTGAAGAGGATCTCAATCATATTTTTTTCAGTTGTCCTTTAAATAATTCATACAAAAATTTCTTCCCTCACCTAATCAGTTCGGGTATATTGCCTCCCTACAACATTGCATGCCTGTTATCTTCTGTGAACAAACGTGTGTATAAAGTCTTGGCTAATTTCCTGAATATTAACAGCATCAATTTGTAACTGTAAGTTAAGTTTCATGTATTTATATTTATTTTATTTTTTACGCACAATAAATTGTGTCAGCATATCTTTTAATTTCCTTGTTATGTTTAATTAAAATCTTCTCTTATTGTAATAATTTTGCGTATTATTATTATTATTATTTGTATAGTATTATTATATAATGTAGTTAGGTTCTTGTTATTAAAACTAAATTAGTTAATATTAACCAAAAATTACACTCACAAAATTACACTCACAAAAGCATTCACTTGACACTGGCCAGAACACTCTTTTGGGGTGAAGAGCCATTAAAAAAAAAAAAAAAAACATTTCTGTGCTTTTATTTTTTTTGAAATCCGTATTGGTTAGGATCAATAATAGAGAAACTTTCTAGGTATTTTATTAAATTTACGGAAATGTATTTTTCTAGAATTTATTCAATAGCTGGCAGTATACTGATTGGTCTGTAATTTTCTATATCAGTATGTTTTCCCCCTTTGTATATTGGCCTAATAATACTACATTTAAGCTCATCAGGTATAACTGCTTGAAACAAGATTTTATTAATTAAATGGGTAATTACCGGACATAGAAGAGTTATATATTTTTTAATGTCGAACATTCGAATATTGTCAATCCCCGGCGATTTGGAATTATTCAGTTGACTGATAATCCTGCGTATGTCTTCACAGGTAGCTCTGGGCAGGTACATGCTATGCGGCGAATCAACGGGAGATATGTTAGACGCTTTGTAGTCGCATTTGTGTAACATCGAGCTGATGCTGTTTGAGAAGTACTCAGCGAATTTATTTACAACGATTTCCTCTGTTTGCCCATTTTTATTTAGCATATACTTTGAAATAATTTCATCGCAGTTTGTTTTTGTTTTACGCCCTAATGATTTGTTGATCCCACGTTTTTTTGGAATTGCTGAAGTAGTTTTTAAATGTTTCATTAAAATGTGTAGTTTTACTTTTTATGATTAATTTGGAAACAGTATTTCGGAATGATTTGTAATTTTTTTCGTAGTTTTTATTGGAAGGGGAATTTTTCCACCGAAATTAACGTCTCCAAAACATAAAATATTTTCCAAGGGGTTGATAACATTTGATAATATGGATGAAATTTCATTCAGAAACAATGATTTACTATGATTTGGAGGACGGTATATTGCTAAAATGTTAATTGATATATTATTAGGTAAAGTTATGATGCCAAATACATTTTCAAAATATTTTATTCCTAGTGATTTTTGCAGAAAAGTGATTTCATCTCTAACATATAATAATATCCCGCCTCCTGTTTTTTTTGTTCGACAATAGCTATAAGTTTTGAAACCAGGAATTTCGTAGAGACAAGTAAGGTCATTTGTAATTGCTATCTCACATAACATCAAAATATGTATATGCTTCCAGCAGGTATTAAGGTAAATGTTAAGAATGTCCCAGTATTTGGAAATGGACCTTAAGTTTAGTTGCACAATATTTATTTGTTCCCTATTGCAACCCTTATGTGTTGAAACATTGTGTGTTTTGTCCTCAAACCACTTTTGAAGATCACTGGTTTTGTGAAAATCAACCTCATTGTCCTCCTCAAAATAATAATTATTGGACGCCATAATCGATCATACTAAGTCCTTTTTTAGTGCAGCTTTGTAGGCAGGGCAGTTGTCCCTATCTCCAGTCGAATGCGCAGCGGGCTTTCCAAATCTAGCGCACGTAGCGCTGACTGGTTTGGCCGCAGTATTAGGACAGGATTCGGTAGCATGGTTCTCTTCAGCACAGTGTCCACATCTAAGAGTGTCTCTGCAGTATTTGTAAGAGTGTCCAATCATTTGGCACTTAGTACATACGGTGAGTCCAGTGAAGTCTCTGACACGGCACACGGTCCAGTTGACGAATACCTTCTCCTGTTCCACCAGCAGTTTACGTAATGTAGCGGGCATCTCATATACGCGATGACAGGTGGTTCCGTTTCGAGCGCCGGCCAGGTGACTCAGCTTACAGGTTGTTATTGCTCCCTCGATGTCCTGTATATTGGGAACGCTCGTGAGGGCGATCCTCAAGAATTCAGCGTCGTTAAGGTCCCGCGGTACGTTAAAAAATATTAACCTTGGGAGTCTCTTTGTAGGAAGTCGAGCCTTAAGTGTGCTTGAGTTGAGTGCAAAGCATGGTGCCTTTAATAACTTTTCTTGCTCACCTGTGGTTGCCGTGTTTAAGAGGACACCTTTGTTCCTAATTTTGCGAATCCCGGTTATCCGAACGCCTAGCTCAGATGGCCGAATTATATCTTGAATCATTTTTTTGTTACATCGCTGTCCTTGGTGGCATCTGCATCTGTTGGGAAGATGCAGATGGCTGGCCTTGGCGCTCCGACGCGATGTCCAGATTGGGTAATCGGTGGGGGTTGGTGATCGACATTTGACACATTTTATTTTCGCACAATATCCGCAAATGACAAGCTAGCCTCCGTTGCCACGGCTACTTTTCTCATCACGGGTCAGATTCTAGCTGGATGATTTTTTGCTTCAGGTGCCTTTTGTCCTCTTTTTCATGGCGTATTTTGATTTCCGCCATTTTTAATTGAGCAGTTACTGTCGCCAAATCAGCACGCATCGTCTCGCGCTCCAACAAAAATTAAGAAACGGCTCTGAAAACTTCAGAGACATTTCTGGATATCTTCAGTTGCTGATACTTGGAGACCTTCGATTGTTTCTCAGCCAAGACTTCTTGAAGGGCTGTCAGATGAGCTTGCGCTTCATTAAGCACGTCAACTCCAGAAACGCTTGCAAATTTTGTTTCTTTGCTGTCCGAGCAATGAGAAGAAGTATCGTGGTCCTCCTCTTCTAAGTCCTCAACAAGAACGCACCTTCCTCCATCTTCCATATTAGGAGACATCGTTATGTCCAGCGGGCGTTTTTTCTGGCGATGCATTACGTACGAATTTTTTTTTTTTTTTTTTAAACACATACACTTTTTTCCAATTATTATTTAAAAATGGGATAAATAATCTAAATATAATTAAAAAATTACTGCGACAAAAATTTCTTTTTAATTAAAAAACATAAAATATATATACTCAGCCGGTGAATTGAATTTCACTATCCCGGGGTACTCTTACTACACAACAACAACAAAGTTAAACAAAAACTCTGGTATTTGAATATTTGTATCTAACCAATACAATGTACTTAATATTAAAGAGATTCACAGTATTTGTTGGAATTAATTCCGGGTTACATTAAATAAACCAAGTACCTAACGTCATTTGTTGTACTGTTGTGTATTTAGTTATCTATGCATCTATGAATAAAATCTCTGTCTATCATCTTGCCTTGAACAAGTCGGTTGTTTTATTTCTTTATCACATCAGTATTAGTAATGTTAACATATTAAATATTGAATTTAAAGACATAAATAAACATTATAACATTATTGCTATTTATCGAACGCATAGGTCGATAGTGTCACACTTTATTGATGAATTAAAAAATATTTTATTAAATTTTATAAATAAAAACAATGTTTTTGTTGGAGATATGAATTTAAATATCGCAAGCGACTATTCTAGTAAGGATAAATATAGCTATCTCAACATGTTAGCAGAACTCAATTATTTATCGTGCATAAATTCGTACACTAGAGACGTTCGAGGTCAACGACCTTCATGCTTAGATCATATTTTTACAAATATACCGGATATCCAAAATATAACAGCAGCTGTCATTCACACAACTATCCATAAATATACCAATCCCTAGATCGATATCTTCGGGCCTTTTCTATGGGACAAATGTCGACACCAACTTCACCACGGAAAAACAATCCCAATCTTGGTAGAAGGGAGTTTAAGGTCATTTGTCATAGACAATGGTACAAGGCCTGCCATAGACAATATACTCGCCCTACTTTATTAGCCCAATAAATTATTTAAAAAAAAATTGAAAAGCAGAAAAATGAAAAAACTTTTCCCCAGGACAACAAGGTTCCATGTGACAAAGATGGTTCCGAGGAAATGAGATTTACATAGTTTTTTACAGCTCATTTTCTCAGGAGGGAGCTTTGTCAGATGGAAACCTGTTATCCCGAGGAGATGAAAAATCAATACATTAGAAAAATGAAAAACTCACAGGTGCATGTTTTAAATATTTTTTAATTTTCAAAAAGACAGGATAAACAACACAGAGATAAAAAAGCAGATTCGGTTCCACCGATAGATTGAGCGTGAGTCAGAAACTAATGTTGATCGGGCCATAACGTATTCACGCCTGTATTACAGATTATCCTCGAGGTACATTGTACTTGTCATATAATTAACAGTAATAATATGACAAGAACAATGTACCTACCTCGAGGACTTGTCATATTATTTTTGTTAATATAATTAACAATATTAATATGACAAGTATTATATAATTGTTCATATATCCAATGGAATATCCATTAATACATTATTTGGCTTAATACGATAACTCTGTAAACTTTTATATAAAATGTACAATTAATGCGAATACACACAAAATAATAGCACAAATTACAAGCACAAAAACAGTACACAAAAAATTAAAAAACACAAAAACAAAAAGCTTTATACAAAATATGTAAACGTTGGAGTTTGCCCACCACTTTCCCACAGCGTTCAAAGGAAACAGATGGTTTCCTCCTTCACCGTACACGTCAAGACTCTAATTTTTGTTTATAAAGAATCTACTTTTTATTAAAATGACTTTAGACCTCTAATGACCAGACATACATTGTTAGCAGGCAGTATGCGAGTGCGTACATGTTGTTAATTATTTATTTCACTGTATCACGTCTCATCTCCGCCACTTGATGTATCTGAAATAAAAGTTTATTAATATAAAGGAAGAAGAGTTCAGGCAGTCCCGCCGAGGATGAGCGGAGCCATCAGTCCAGTCGCAAGCAAGACTCGGCATCAGCACCCCTAAGCCGGCTTCCCGGTAGGACCTCGAAGAGAATGTTGGGATGAAGGGGGAAAGAAACCTGAAGACTCTAGGGAAAAAAAGTGTGCATCGGGTCACCAGAGGCAGGGTGTAAGGGCACTGGTTCGCTACGGTCAGTCTTCAGGCCTGGTCATGGCAACGGGGGAGGTGCGGGAGGGTTATGCAGCGGCTGCCTTCGGAGTCATCTCCTCAGTTGATGCACGGTCAAAATATGTAAACACAAAAAGCTTTATACAAAAATATGTAAACATTGGAGGTTGCCCACCACTTTCCCATAGCGTTCTAAGGAAACAGATAGTTTCCTCCTTCACCGTACACGTCAAGACTGTAATTTTTGTTTATAAAGAATCTACTTTTTATTAAAATGACTCTGGACCTCCAATGTCCAGGCATACATACGCTGGACGTATTTCAGCCGACGCCTGGTCTTCAAAATTTCCATACTGCCCTTTTTCTTCCTCGGAGTCTGGGCTGCGATCTGTCCCACATAAGTTAAGATGCTCTTCTTATTACCTGGAAAGACAATATTTGAAAAAAAAAATTACATTTTTCATAACAAAATATACCAAATCATGATCTACAAACAAAAAGCTATAAATATGCTTACGCTTAAAATGTTCATTTTGGTGTGTTGCGACTGAATGACTACTGCCAGGTCTCACAGTTCTTATATCTGAAAAAAGAATATGTATCTTAGTTCTTGAAGGAATGGTAGAAAAAATCAGATGAACATAATGTAGAATTACTATTCCCTTTCAACCAAAATAAAATATATTAAATTATAAAATTCACTCTGTAATACACCACATTTCATTATTAATATTTAATTTCGCTTAGCTCAAGCTTCATCAGGGCTTATTATATTAACTAAAGCTAATTTCATACAGATACATACTACAAGAAAATAAAATAATGAGTAATGATAAATGTTAATGTTCAGTTTATTACGTTATACAACGTGTCCGGAAACTCCTAGTACAAGCGGGAAACTGGAGAATCTACATCACGTAGAGAACCCAAAAAACTTATTTTTTTCGATCTGAGCATTTCTATTTTAATATATTTTTTTTTCTATTTTTCCATTTTTTCGGCAACTAAAGGGTTAAAAAAAAATTTTGAACCCGGTTTACCCTTCGAAGCATTTTATAAGACATTACACAGCTGAAATCAACCCCCTAGTGAAAATTTTTTTCAAATTTAACCAAAAAAATTCCAACTTCGGACCCGATTTACTCGAAAACGAAAGCTCAAATCAAAAAAGTTATATCACAAATCGACTCTGAATGTAATGTAGATTTACCAGTTTCCCGCTTGTACCACGAGTTTCCGGACACCATGTATACTAAATGCTTATTATTATACTCATGAACAACTGATGTATACTCCTAAACAACATTTTTACTAAATGTACATACCTTCGTTAACTCCTGGGACCTCTTTGGCAGGAACAATCTCACTGCTGGTGCCTGCGTTGACATTTTGATCTGAAATAAATATATTTAACACATTAACCAAAGTTTGGAAATAAAAAGTAGAAAACTTTTCCCTTTCAAAAAATATTCAGGAGCTTTGTAATAAACTTTTTGGATTCTTAAAACAAAATATTATCCAAATAGCGAACGTCTGGGGCACATATAACTGAGGCCATATGTAACTAACTAACCATCACGCCTTTTCTCCGCAGGGGTAGGCAGAGAGGACGGACCGCCAAACAACTCGGTCTCAGCACACACTCTTTGCCTCACTCACATTCATACTTCGTCTCATGCATACTCTTCTATTATTCTTACTTTTGACATGGCCCGCCTCAAGTATCTGATTCACTTGATCGTGCCATGTCTTCCTCGGGCATCCCCAACTTCTACCATTCACATTTGCGTCATATATTCTTTTTACACTACTTTCTTCGTTCAGGTATGTTTGTTCCTTACCTAGCAGCAAAAACCCGGGTCAGGTAGGTACTGTAGACGCCTAAAGGCATTGGAAATGGTGCAAGCTCATTTACTCATACCGTTCTATAATTCAGTGTGCCTAAGTTTACTAAATGTACATACCTTCGTTAACTCCTGGGACCCCTTCGGCAGGAACAATCTCACTGCTGGTACCTGCGTTGACGTTTTAATCTGAAATAAATATATTTAATGTGTTAACTAAAATTTGGGAACAAAAACTACTTGATTTTTCCCTTTCAAGAAATATAACTAATTTTCACAGCTTTGTCCTCAGCAAACTACATGGAGTAAGCCGATTAAATCTGAATAAATATAAAAATAAATAATGATGCAATTTGAGATTACATAGGTACCTTTTTGATGTTTGACGCAATCGTGGTCCCTTGGCATCATAATACTTAAGCTGTGCGATTTTGTCGAGTTGGGGTCTACAATGAGAAATAAATTCAGTTTTAGGCAAACAACGACAAAATGTAACATAAAAACAACGTTGTAATAACGGATGAAAGATTATCACCTGCATTTTTGTCACCATAACTTCCACTTGACTGTCCTTTTCCTTTTTTCAGTTGGCTTGGGTAAATCTGTGAATTTTCTAATGCCGGGAAGATGTAGTTTTGGCAAGGCACATTTTTCTATTGCGCCGTTTACCGTGTGTTTACTACGTATTGTAAAATGAGACCCACAAACTGAAGTTCCTTTTGCTAGCATCGGATTTGTAATAACATCGATTCTATTCCCCACGACCACTCACGAAACTGACTTTCTTTAATTATGTAGTGGGATATCTATGTCGAATAGAATATCTGTCAGCACAGCCTTTAACGCAGCACGGCTTTTTCAAATTTCCTCGAAGCGCTTTGGCAAGAAACATTTTAAATTCAAAATATTTACGTATTGGTATTACGCGACAATTTACTGACAGTTACTATCAATAATCATAAACCCATGAGCCGGATATACTGGTTCAATGGCGTATTTTTGTCATTTCCGTTTACTATCTACAATTCAGTTCATCTATGCATCCCGATCTTTTTTGGAGTTACAAGGTTAGTACAGAGATATACGCCCCTGCAACTATCACTGATCATTATTCTTGTATTTTTAACCACAAAACCAGCAATCCAATATTGCCATCATTTAAACAAACAAAATCTTCCAAAAAAGTACTTAATATGGATACAAAAACAAATTTCAATCAGAAAATTGGATCGAATTATTACAATGTAATGATGTCAATATCTGCTGTAAAATATTTTTAAGAAAAAATATCTAAATACATAAATGACTCGTCAAAAAATATAATTCCCAAACACAAACTGTCTAACTTCAAACCTATAAAACCATGGATTACTCATGGATTAATAGTATCTGTACGACGAAAAAAAACAATAATAACGAAATCAATGCTATTAATCATGATAACTCAAAAACATGCTGTAAAGAAAACCCCTCAAAAGCTGCAAATATATTTAACACTTTCTTTGCAAATGTTGGGAAAAATATCGCCAATCTCATTCACATTGATCCAAATATTATAACATCTCCAGACTGTAATATAAATGCTAAAAATAAAATGACAACATTTGAAGTCACCACAGAGGACGAAATAGTCTCTATCATAACCGATATGAAAGGAGGATCTGCTCCGGGCTTTGATGCAGTCACAGTTGATATTTAAAAAAAACATAAAAAATCAAATTTCTAAGCCATCAATGCATATAATAAACACAAGTTTCCAAAGCGGAGTATTTCCATCAATTTACAAACAAACTACTATTACCCCAATATTTAAGTCAGGTAATCCAGAAGAAGTAAACAATTACCGTCCCATATCAGTAATCTCAAATATAGCAAAAATTTTTGAAAAACTAGTTAAAAAAAGAATGAGCCAATTTATAAAATGCAATGATATAATTAATGAAAACCAGTTTGGTTTTATGGAAGGTAGAAGCACACAAGATGCAATTGCAAAATTAAGTAGCCTTGTACATAGTTCATTAGATAAATCATTCAAATGCCTGGGAATTTTTATAGATCTCAAAAAAGCATTTGACAGTATATCACATGACAAACTTATAAGTAAATTAAGAAACATTGGATTAAATGGTTCAGCTCTAGAATGGATAAAAAGCTACCTTTTCAAACGTCCCCAAGTTGTAAAAACTAATGGTGTGCTTAGTTCACCAAAAATGAGTCATTTCGGCATACCTCAAGGTACAGTCCTGGGACCGTTACTGTTTATTGTCTATGTTAATGACATATTCATACAAAAACTAAACGGAAAAATAATATCTTATGCTGACGATACTGTCATAATAATTGAAGGTACGGATTGGAATACTGTTAATAACCTAGCTAACATTGATATTAACATATTGAAAAATTGGTTCGATAAAAATCTCCTCTCTCTAAACACTGAAAAAACAAAATTTATCCCATTCTCTATCAATAAATTCAAATTAGAACCAAATTTAAACATCATAATACACCAAAGTAAATGTAATAAAACTAACTGCAATCAAGATTGTGCTATACTTAGTCCAACTCCCAAAATCAAATATCTTGGTGTATATATATATCAACATTTTAAATGGAAAACACATATTTGTGAACTCGTCAAAAGGATTAGGAAATGTATTTATATATTTATTAGACTTAGAAATATTCTTAGCTTAGAAAACCTAAAAAGAGTGTACTATGCAACTGTTCAATCTATATTGCAATATGGTATTATTGGCTGGGGAGGAACATATGACAATATTTTAAATTCCCTCAAAATTGTTCAAAGGTTGATAATTAAGATAATCTTGAAAAAACCGTCTAAATTTCCTACTGAAATTCTTTTTTCAATATTCAATGTGCCTATAATAGACAAAATCTATAAAAATATTCAATACTTCAAATTTACAAAGAAATACAGTTAAATACTTCAAATAATACAGTTAAATACATTGGAAGTTAAATACTTAACTTCCAATTCAATACATCTGCAAGATACCTGAAAACTATTAAAATTCCTAAATTTAATACTAAGCACATTCAAAATTCCTATTTTTACCTGGGCATAATCTATTACAACAACCTCCCATTAAAATTAAAAACCATCGAAAATATGCAGAAATTTAAGCCCAAATTAAAAAATTACCTTAAACTGCTATAAAAGTCCCAAATATGTTTACTTTGTATCTTAAAGTCTGCTATTTTATAAATCATTTATTCCTTCTTTTTTCTTTCATTTCTTAGTTTCTAAATTTCTGAGTCTACTTTTGTATAAATCTTGCGTTCTTTCTTACGTATCCTTTACTTACTTATTACAATAATTTTTGTTACTAACTTACATGATTCTTCCATTTATAATGATTTTTTAATTTATATTATGATTTTTTTAAACTCTTCAGGATTTTTATTTTTAAATTTATACAAGATTTTTTAACCTACTTATTATTTACAATAGCCGTTATTACTAACTTACACGATCATTAATTTACTAATTGAGCTAGAACTCCCTCACCAAACACTAGAGCATTGTCTCTTTATGGTGAGGAAAGGCAATTTTTTTATTTTTTTGTTAACCTTATGTAACTATGTAACTGTTGTAACTTCATATGTATTTTTAATAAACATTGCCAATAAAAAATTAAAAAATAAAAATAAATATATATATATATATATATATATATATATATATATTGACATCTTAATATAGGTCATAAATCTCGGTTGCGCCTGCCTGTGAACTGGCGTAGTTGGTAGAGTGGTGTCAGTCGCCCGTTTCAGTCATTCTCAGTCTCAGTAAATGACTGAAACGGGCGACTGATACCACTCTACCAACTACGCCAGTTCACAGGCAGGCGCAACCGATATTTATGACCTATATTAAGATGTCAATATCAAAAATTGTTTCAAATTCACAACTCAAAAACACTGCTTATGTTTAATTAGCATTTAAAGTCGTTTGGAATTCACTTAATGCTAGTTGTTTCAATTGGTGTATATTTTTATTTTTATTATTCTCTTGAACTGGCATCCAAAGTGAAGACATATAACTTTGAGATCACTTTTAAATCCTTTTTTAAACATTTTCCGTTTGAGTTTCGGTAGTGAGTTTCGGTAAGACACATAAGGATAAATCCTACATCGAGTTTTATAAATGTACACAGAAATTTCAATTAGTTAAACACTTTTATTATGAGTTGTCAAAACTTTACTAGGGAAAAAATATCCTAGCTTCACTAAGTGTCATTTTTTTTTAGTAAATTCACTATTTGAGCATTTCCTGGTAGAATACCGGGAAGACAAATACACCGGGCGACAGCCCGAGAAAAATACTGCACCTCAGCAACGAATTCGCTGTAATTTGCACACTTTTTCAATGTTATTATTTTTATGAATAGGGAGCTAAGAAATAAGCGACAATTCTTGGAACTAAAATTCTTGTTGTATATAGAAAACATCGCGAGCATGCGCACACCAAATTCCCAAAGTTTCATCGCAATCGGATGAACGGTTTAGCAACGCATAACATCTCCAAGGGCGTAGCTAGCACAAAATTCTCCCCGATTCGGGACATTCCACGGGGAGCCATAGAGATACGTAAATATAAATAAAACCGTATTCAATATTTTTGTGCCAATATCCTTATTAGTAGTGTCACCTCTCCGTCATTTTAATGTTGAAATATTTCTAGAACCTTTGGAATTTCGAAGAATGAAGCCAAGCATTTTCATTCCTTTATTACCGATTGTGTTTATATGGGATATAAAGTTTAATATAGAGTCGAAAAATATTCCCAGGTCGTTAATTTCTTCCACAGAGGAAAGGGTAGAGGGTAGAGTTATTAAGTACATACGGATTAGTACTGGGCGTTGACGATAATTCCATCCAACGCCAACGACGTTATCGTTGGCGATTTTCAACTGTTGAAAATAACGTCGACGTTGACGCAACTATAAATTAGGAGATCGACACGATACTAACAAAAAAAAAAACAAACAAAAAAGATATCAAAATCGTATTAAGGAATCCCTTTTAACAGGTGGTTCCCCGAAACATTGATGTATTATTATTATCACTTATCGCTATGCCCCACGCCCCACACACGTAATAATAATCCTATAATAACGTTGAAAGTTGAAACTGTTGGAAGACGTTGCGCGTTGGTTTAGGCGTTGAAATAATTACCCTGTAGAAATATTAAAGACGTTGAAGATATATTTTGCTTGTCACTGATAAATTCGCTTGTTGCTTGGCGCTACGGATCGACCGTATTGGATGGGAAAATAAAAAAAAATGCAGTAGGTACGTCATTAACAAAAGACCATTTCAAATAAGGTATAATATCGTTCACGAAGTGTGATCTCTTGACCCTTTTGATTTAACGGGCCAATACCGTTGAAAACAATAGGTACAAAACATAGCTGTTTAGGCGACCGGCGTTGATAATTATCAATAGGTTATTTTTTGCTTGTCGTTGATAAATTTGGCGCTGCGTATCGGCCGTATTGGATGGGAAAATAAAAAAAACGTGCAGTAGGTACGTACATTACCAAAAGACCGTTTGAAATATCGAGTAATGTTGTTCACGAAGTGCAAACTCTTAACCCTTTTTATTTATTACAACTGCGTTGAATAATGTTCCCATGTAGGTATTATATTTCAACTGTTGGCGCTAATTATTTTCAATAGCGTTGGACGTTGAAACAATATAACTATTGTTTCCAACGGCTAGTTATATTTTAATACAGTACTAATACGGATAAATAATTGGTTGACTTATTCTGTAAAATCTTATTGCATGACACTTACTTATGTTCAGAAAAAGTTCGTTAACAGAATACTAATTAATTAACTTGTGTAAATTATTCTGTAGACAGATACAATCTTCAACGGTTTTAATTATTTTAAATAATTTCAAATCATCTGCAAAAAGCAACACGTTTACATCTTTATCAAATATATCTACAATATCGTTTATAAACTGAAGAAACTAAATTAGGCCTAAATGAGACCCCTTGTGGTACACCACTGATAACTATAAATTATTTGGAACGGAACAAATTAATTTTAGCAACGCTAAGCAACGCATAACATCTCACATACATGGACAAAACCAAACTTATTTTCTTTTTTATACAGGATGTCCGGTGGCAGAATTTGGATTTAATACTTAAATAAAAAATAAACTACTTAGGATATACATTTATTTCAATAACTTTTACAAAGAGGAGGAGGGCGGTTTTATTTCTTAAAAATTATTTCGTCTAAATGTAGACCATCACTCGGACACACTCTTGGAATCTGGCCTCAGTATTTCGTGCCACTCGCTGGAGAAGTGACATCGGGATACCATTAACTTCGCGAATGATATTTTATTTTAGTGCAGAGATGGCCGCGGGGTCGGTTTCATACACTTTACTTTTGAGGTACCCCCCACAGAAAAAAGTTCATAGGAGTGAGATCTGGTGACCCCCTTGGCCAGGGGAAGTCACCGAAACGGCTAATCATTTTTTTAGGGAACAAATCACGAAGTAGCGCCATCGTCTCTCTAGCAGTGTGAGGCTTGGCGCCATCTTGCTGGAACCATGTGTGTGAATTGGAGGCAGGATGTTCTCTCATTTTTGGCAAAAAATAATTGTTAAGCATGCCCCGATAAGAATCTCCATTCACAGGAATAGCTTGCCTTCGACGATTTTCAAAAAAATAAGGTCCGATTATTCCACTGCTAGACAATGCACACCAAACCGTCACTTTGGGACTGTGTCATCAAACCATCACTCCAAAATATAGTGTTTATCGTACGAAATGGCTCTAACATTGTCTCGCAGGAAATTTTACGTAAATTGTAATCATTAGGTTTAAGCGCTTGCACAATTTGAATCTTAAAAGGATGAAATTTAAGGTCCTTCTTCAATATTTCGTGCACAATAGTTTTTGGAAGCCCTAGGACAGCCGCTCTCTTGCGCACGGACTGACGCGGATTATTGCGCAAACTGTTCGTGACGAGTTCGATGTTTTCATTTGTTCTCGAGGTCCTCCTGGGCCCCGGCCGTGAGTCGTTTGCCGCCGAACATGTTGCCCGGAACCTCCGGACCCATGATCGAATGAAATCTTCACTTAGGGCATCACGTAAACGTCGAATACTGTAACGCGTACTAAATCTTCGACGCGCAATTGCACACGAATCGTTAGCCTTGAAAAAGGCTTCGATTACGAACGCATGTTGCTCTCCCGTCCACTGCGACATCGTGACTAATCGTGACTAAATAATCCGCACAACGACAAAGCTAACGCGGCCCCCTCCCCGCTCGTCCGCTTAGCCGTTACAGAGAAATTCGAAATTTAAAACCTAATTCTGCCACCGGACATCCTGTATATTAAGATTTGTCTAATTTTTTTTTCGTTATCAGTAATTTTAATTTTAAAAAATGTGAGTTGAGCATTTTTAAAACATTTCAAAGTTTACATTCAAAATATTATTATTTCAAAAATTTAATTATTATTTCTAATAATACCAATTGAAAGCGAATTTTGTCAAATTTAAAAATCAGTATTTAGTTTTTGCGCGAGACAGAGACATTTTCAAGAGTGATCGCCAACGTCGGGGGACCTGATACGGCACACAAAGAAGAAGATTTATTTTTTGGAAACGTTTACAAATATTCAATTTATTTGGATTTTATTGCAATTCGGAAACATTTGTACCTTCTGACAAAATACGCCCAATTTTTGAAGGGTTAACCTTAAGCTTCAAGCTTTGAGATATTATAAGCTTCAAGCTTTGAGATATTATAAGCTTCAAGCTTTGAGATACTATAAGCTTCAAGCTTTGAGATATAATAAGCTTCAAGCTTTGAGATATTATAAGCTTCAAGCTTTGAGATATTATAAGCTTCAAGCTTTGAGATATTATAAGCTTCAAGCTTTGAGATATTATAAGCTTCAAGCTTTGAGATATTATAAGCTTCAAGCTTTGATATGTTATAAGCTTCAAGCTTTGAGATATTATAAGCTTCAAGCTTTGAGATATTATAAGCTTCAAGCTTTGAGGTATTATAAGCTTCAAGCTTTGAGATATTATAAGCTTCAAGCTTTCAGATATTATAAGCTTCAAGCTTTGAGATATTATAAGCTTCAAGCTTTGAGATATTATAAGCTTCAAGCTTTGAGATATTATAAGCTTCAAGCTTTGAGATATTATAAGCTTCAAGCTTTGAGATATTATAAGCTTCAAGCTTTGAGACATTATAAGCTTCAAGCTTTGATATGTTATAAGCTTCAAGCTTTGAGCTTTAAGCATTAAGCCTTTTGCTTTGTTCAAAGCTCAAAGTTTAAAATCCGAAAGCTTAAAGCTCTAACCTAAAACTCAAAGCTTATGGCTCGATTTTAAAGCAAAACCTTCCAAGCTTAATGATCATACTTTAAGCTTGATTTTAATGATTTTAATTATTTTTAATTTTAAAGATCATATCAAAGCTCAAAATTTAAGTCAACAGCATAAAGCTCAAAGTTAAAGCTTAAGGCTCAAAGCTAAAGCTCAAAAATAAATCTCAAAGCACAAAGCTCAAACTCAATATTATAGCTTAAAGCTGACAGCTTAAAGTCAAAGCTTATAGCTCAAATATTAGAGCTTGAAGCTTAAAACTGAAAACTTAAAGCTCAACGCTTAAAGCTCAACGCGTAAAGCTCAAAGCTTAACGCTTAAAATTTTAACACAAAGCTTAAATCTTAAAGCTAAAAAATTAAAGCGCAATTTTTATTTATTTTATATGAATACCGCACGAATCCCGTCTGAAGCCAGTGGGACTATGACATCCCCAATCGGGGTATGTTGTGAGGCTGAAGATAGTAGGGATGGGAAGAAGATAGGGTAGAGGAAGGTAGGGAAGTACCTTGCTATTCAGATCTGGTCACCAGTTTCGAAGACGTTTGAATTCTAACTGGTGGTCTTACACCAGGGCGATACTGAGAGTATCTTCCATTCTGGAACGTGCCGCAAATATACTAGGTATATATTATTTTAAATGAATAAATTGTGCAATAACACAAATTAATCAAATAAAATTTATTATCCACGCCGGGATTAGATCCCGCGACCTTCGGTGTGCTAGTCAAGAGCCTTACCGCTGGACTACAAAGTTGAAAGCTCAAAAATTAATAACGCCGGCCGCAATGTTTCTCTCTCGTCATCCTTCCCGCTAACCCCACCTCCTTCATTACCCTTCCCCTCCCTCGTCATCCTTCCCGCTAACCCCAGCTCCTTCATTACCCTTCCCCTCCCTCGTCATCCTTCTCGCTAACCCCACCTCCTTCATTACCCTTCCCCTCCCTCGTCATCCTTCCCGTAAACCCCACATCCTTCCCGTTAACCCCACCTCCTTCATTACCCTTCCCCTCCCTCGTCATCCTTCCCGCTAACCCCACCTCCTTCATTACCCTTCCCCTCCCTCGTCATCCTTTCCGCTAACCCCACCACCTTCATTACCCTACCCCTGTGTCTACCCTCCCTGCCGCTTAAATATCTTAAATACACTCATTTTCATTTATACAAATTTCATAACGCCAGAGCTTACCATTATAAATAGCCTATAACCTTCGCGGCTGTGCGCACAACAAATCATATAAATATTGATAAATGTCAATTTATATCTTTCTGTAGAAACAAAAATCCTATTATTTCTAATTATAGTATCAACAATATTTCTCTTAAAAAGATGTCTCATATTAAGGATCTGGGTATCTTATTTGATGTAAAATTAACGTTTGTTCCACACATTAATGAAGTTACTAATAAGGCTATGAAATGTTTGGGATTTATTTTAAGAAGAGTTAAAGATTTTACGTCACTTTATTCATTTAAAATTCTCTTCACTGCTTTAGTAAGAAGTAATTTAGAATACAATTCCACTATTTGGTCTCCATACTACAAAGCACATCAAAAACAAATTGAAAAAGTTCAACATAAATTTTTAAGGTTCATTAATTACAAACTCTCCATACCCATTGAACAAATTAATTATGTTAACTAAATGAAAATACTTAATTTAACTGACCTTTCGTGTAGAAGAACCAAGAGCGATTTAGTTCTTTTATTCAAATTGGTTAATAGATCACTTGACGCACCTGACTTAACAAAACTAATAACATTCCGAGTACCAAATCGTAACACGAGATTTTCTGAGCTGTTCTTTGTTTATCCGTCTAAAACTAACTATTTTATTAACTCCCCAATCCAAAGACTGCATAGGCTTGGATATAAATTCAGTTTCGTTGACATTTTTATTTATTCCTTACCTAAATTTATATCAGAAATTTCAAAAAATCTGATTTAAATTTTATTATTATTCGTCTTATATTTTTTGTTGTTTCTTTTTAATTCTGCTTCCTTTCTTTTAGTGTAAAGAAAGAGAAGTAATAATTGGTATTTTATTGTTTCTATGTCTATTATTATTATGTTACAGGATTATGTAAATGCTCCAAGGGCGTAAATAAATAAATAAATAAATATAAGTTTCATCGCAATCGGATGAACGGTATGGCAGCACATAATGATTTTTATATACAAGGAGATGTCATTATTCCAACATTTTTTTTCTAATGCTTAATGTCAAAAATAGACGTCATCAAGGGTGATGTATTTTCTCACAATATAAAATAGACATCATCAAGGGTGATGTATTTTCTCACCATATAAAATAGACATCATCAAGGGTGATGTATTTTCTCACCATATAAAACAAAATGTTTATGCGACTGTTAAGGAAATTGTTTTCCCTGGAGCAAACTGCTTAAAAACACAAATATCGAGTACCTTTTGCGTAATAGCTGTTTATTAATCTCCGTCCCAGGCTCACATAGATGATTTCATTGAATCACTAAATACACTGCTTGACTGTGCGTCTATACAAAATAAGGAATTCATGTTAAGTGGGGACATAAATATTAATACCTTGGATTTGAGCGATATAAAAACTCAAAATACCTCTCACTTTTGGCCTTTCATGGTGTGAAACTAATCACAAATTCATCTACAACAGTTTGTTCTACCATTTCATCCTGTATCGATCACATTGAGGTAAAATCTAAATTTGAACCACAGGGAGCTGTCTTCACTACTGATAGAACAGATCGTGGCGTGATATTGCTGAGATTTATGAGCTTTTCACTAAAGAAAATAGCAACGTGAAAATAAAAACCGTCATACATAAAAATGTTTTATATGTGAAATTAAATGAGGAATCATGGCAGTCAGTCCTGTTATCTCAAGTTGTTAATTTAAGGCGGCCAACCGTCCCGCATTCTGCGGGACCGTCCCGCATTGACGGTTGTAGTCCCGCATTGAAATATTTAATAAAATAGTCCCGCAAATCGTCTAAAGCGTTCCACATGTCCCGCATTCCTATATTTTTGTAATATTGTCTATGGTAAACGAATCTCTATCTTAAGTCTATTTTAACCATTTCCGTTCATCTGTGGTTAAGTTCCTAGAAATCCTAGAATAGGCATGAACAGGGGGGTATAACTCCGAACTTTTTCGTGTCGATCACGTGGTGTGTGACGTATGATTAATGACCATATCATTTTATTGGTCCAAATTTCCATAGAAAAACTGTTTAGAACTGAGTAGTATTTCTAGTAGGATTCTATGGTATTATATGTCAAAATAGCACATTGTCCCGAACAACATCGAAGTAAATATTTTGGAAAAATGCTTCCTAAATTTCGTTGCAGTGTTGAAGGCTGTGAGGATAGTGTTTCAGTTCGACACAGAGTACCAAGCTGCAAAACTAATGAGAGTCGTTATCGGGAATGGGCGTGGAGAATCGGCAGATCAGACTTCATTGCTTACCCGATTTTGGGAAGTTGTGGGTATGTATGTGGTTCCCATTTCGCTAAGAAATGCAAAAATTCCAATGGCACGTTAAAAAAAGACGCTTTGCCGACCCTTAATCTTCCTGGAATCGGAAAACATCGGGGTTTACCCAAAGAAAAGGTAAACGTACGTAGGAGACTACATGTTCTACCCAGAGTGTTGTCCAGCACGAATCGTGCTGTCCAAGACCACAACTACAGTTTAAAATGTATAAAAGGTGGAGAGATAAATGTTGATTCACCGAGTCTTTATTATTATAAAGTTATTCAATACATTTATTATTTCTTCAAACACAGTAATTCCATTATTATTAAGATATTTAAAATGACAGGCGTATCCGAGACGCGCGATCGTTCTTCCTTTATTTTCTCTTTTATACTCTGCACTGGTAGGATATAGTTCATTGGATGAGGCTGGGTAATATAATGAATTTATTTATTTCAGAACCAAACGTGTTCCCCCCTGGGCCGAGCACCGAGTCTTTTGCTGCCAAAAAAGTATTGGAAGATTATGGAGGTATACATCTTTATTTATATTTCATTAGGAAATAATATTCTATGTTTTGTTTGCGAACTTTGGTTAATGTGATGAATATATTTATTTCAGAACCAAACGTGCTCCCCCCTGAACCGAGCACCATGTCTCTTGCTGCCAAAAAAGTAGTGGAAGATTATGGAGGTATACATCTGTATTTATATTTCATTAAAGGAAATAATATTCTATGTTTTGTTTGCTAACTTTGGTTAATGTGATGAATATATTTATTTCAGAACCAAACGTGTTCCCCCCTGAACCGAGCACCATGCCTCTTGCTGCCAAAAAAGTAGTGGAAGATTATGGAGGTATACATCTGTATTTATATTTCATTAGGAAATAATATTCTATGTTTTGTTTGCGAACTTTGGTTAATGTAATGAATATATTTATTTCAGAACCAAACGTGTTCCCCCCTGAACCGAGCACCATGCCTCTAGCTGTCAAAAAAGTAGTGGAAGATTATGGAGGTATACATCTGTATTTATATTTCATTAAAGGAAATAATATTCTATGTTTTGTTTGCGAACTTTGGTTAATGTGATGAATATATTTATTTCAGAACTAAACATGTTTCCCCCTGGACCCAGCAGCAATTCAGCTTCACGTAAAAATAAAGGTTCTCGAAGTAAGCATATTTATAGCTTTTATTTGATCAGCGTTGTTCGGTACCTTTGGTTTTGAATAATGCAATCATTGGCCTGAAATATTGTGTTTTCTAGATATTCAGAGTCGCTCAATCTCTTCTTTTACTGGGCCAATCGCTACGCTATCTCCAAGAAAGAAGAAAATGCGGTTGGAGATGATGGTGATAAGGCGACAACTTAGATACGCACAAAAGAAAAATAGTACACTCAAGAAACGCCTCGCTATTGAAACGCGCTTTAGGAAGGGTACCTGCTTGGAAGATGCTCTTTCAATTCTAAATCCGGTGCTCCGTAAATTCGTTCTCTCGCAAGCAAAAATTAGCCCGCGTTTAAAAAAAGGTCGAAGATACACACGCGCGGATAAGTCTTTGGCACTTGCTGTCTATAAGGAAGGGCCAAAATGTTATCGATTACTCTCAAAAATGTTTGCTTTACCATCACCTCTAACTTTAAAAAAAGAATTGTCCTTAATATCTCTTAAACCGGGAATTAACCAACATTTATTTAACTTTTTGAAAAAGAAAGCAGATTCTATGGATGACATAAACAAATTTTGCATTTTAATGTTTGATGAGATGAGTATTTTTCCACACATAAATTTCAACGTACATAGTGGAATCATTGAAGGGTTAGAGGATAAAGGTGATGCAAGAAGAAAAAAATTTGCTGATCATGCTCTAGTTTTAATGATTAAAGGCCTGACCGTTCCTTATAAGCAGCCAGTTTTTTTTTCGTTTTCAGAAAGTGGAACTAATTATTTTGAATTGAAAGAAATTCTTCTAACTGTTTTAGGCAAATTGTTCGATTGTGGTTTCAAGCCCGTTGCAACTGTGTGTGACCAAGGCACCGTTAACAGTAGGGTGGTGAAAGCCTTGCTTGAAGACACTCTAACAAGTTGCCTAAGGGATAAAACAGAATATAGGGGTGGACCTACTTTCAGAAGCACAACGTAATCTAGAATTGGAATACATGTCGCTGTCAAACGTTACCTGTCATTCTGTTACAATTTAAAATCTTCTATCATCAGTTTGTCAGTGCGTGAGAACTTTATTTACTGTTTTAATATGCCAAGGAAAAGATGAGCTGACATAGATCGTCGAAGTCAATCAAATGGGCGACGAGCTACGAGTACCTCACGTGAAAACCGCACTGATGATCTCTTCGCGATGAACTCAAAGACGGTGGTGGTTACAAAGGTTGGATTTTACAAAGTGTTTTATTAGCCACAGCAACGCGTGGCCGGGTCAGCTAGTAAATAAATAAAATACTTAAACATGTAATTATGAATGTTTCTGTTATAAACAGAGAAATGTCGTAATTCAATTCTATTGTAGGAAAGCACAATCATATTTTAGTTCTATATTCTTGTATTTCCTGTTTTTGAAGTGAAAACTTATTTAGCACCGTTGTGATTTGAAACTCAATAAAATGAAAAATAGCGACATTGAAAAGAGACGAACACATAATACTATAAGATTTAGCCTGTGAGAGAATGAGATAGAATGAAAACTTACCGCATTGGCCGCTTTGATTATGAGCTCACTTTTCATGGCTCCTGTTGATTGAGATAGTTTATCGTTATGTGTGCCACCCACCTGTGCCAAAACAGAACGGTTATTGTTAATTTTGTTCTCTTGGCATTGATTTGTGTATACTGTATATTCTTTGTTTCTTATTATTTTATCAATATTTTGTAAGGACTCGTAAGGAACACTATAGAATTACTTTTAAGTTGATTATATTTAAGCGCACTTGAAGTGAAATAACACAATACTGCGCTATACAAATATTATGTTATTATTATTTGTGCGGTGCTTCGTAGCCTCCCCACTCTTGTCTACTCTAGTTTTCTGAAGGTTTCACTTGTACCGTGTGTGAATTGCACACTCTGTTATTACATTATCTTCAGACCTCTGCAGCCATACTCTGTCGACCCATCCCCTTCACAGATAGACTCATACATCCATCACTCTTGAACATATTGACTCCCAGATTCCTAACTACCGCTCTGTACATTTTTCCTACTCAAAACTTCCTCCTTTTCCTTCCCCTAAAAAGACTCCACACTGCATCCCTAATGATGACAGGCCCTGAGAGATTTTTTCCTCAAGGCCTCCCGTGTGGGCTAATAAAAAAAATCTATCCTAAATTCCTTTTTTATTATTGTTCATATTTTTATATTAAAGATTAAAAACCTTCCCATTCCAGGTGAATTACTAAGATATTGTAATCAGTTCTTTCTAAATGAGGTTGCGCATGATTGTATTTCCGTTTTTTTTTGTATTTGTATTTTATTTTAATAAAATGGTACATGCAATTATGAGTTTTTCATTTTATTTTTAAAATAATTTTTAGGCTGATAAGTTGGGTAGGGATTTATATTGTTTATGGAAGTTTTTTTTTTTTACTTTTCTATATTCTTGTCGATGGTATGTGACGTCAGAGTAATAAAATTTTCATTTTGACAGTTAAAATAGTGTTGAAATGGTATATTTATGTGTTGAAACCAGTTGGGAACAAAAAGCCGGAAGATATCGATCTAGGTATTAGTTCATTTATGGGCATGAAGATATCGATCTAGGGCAGTGTTTCCCAACCTTTTTCTGACCCGGGACCACTTGTATGTTTATTTTTTGACAGGGACCACAAGCAGTGGCGTAAGCTAGCAAAGGTGGCACCCGGTGCTGATAGCACAACGGGAGGGGCAATGGGATGGGGCGGGAAATGGGATAGGGTGGGACGGGTTCTGCAGAATATTTACCCCAACGGAGGGGGCGGAATGGGATATGGGATGGAACGGGGTAGGATGGGGTGGGGTGAAACGGAATACCATAATGGCCATTGACCGCAAAGTACGATAATGATAAACGATTTTTTTTCAGACTTCTCGACCAGTGACCGCCTGCGCGCTGGATCGTTTATTGACCAGCGGACCATCTTCTAGCCTCTTGCGGACCACTAGTGGTCTACTAGTGGTCCACGGACCACTGGTTGGGAAACACTGATCTAGGGCTTTAGGGATTGGTTTATTAAGGTAAGTCAAGCAAGAGTCAAAGAGCGCCAGTTTAGTATTGAATAAGTGCAAGCCGTGACACGTAATTGATAACCCGTGTTTGTTATTTAAATAAAATCAAATAATTGGTTGACCATGCCGCCGACCGCGAAAAAGCGAAGTTGTAAGTTCTCTGAATTTCAAAAAGAATTTCCTTTCTTGCAAAAGTGTTTATATCTTCATGTTCAGAGTATAGTTTTAATGCGCCGCATACAGATATCCTTAATTATATGTAACCAGTTTTGTGTTCAAAATGTTAAATTCCAGTTGGATTCATCTGATGACATATTTCGACGGAAAAAAATTCTCTTATTCGAAGTGCAGTTATAAAAATCTAGTTGCAGACTGCCAGAATTAAAGAGAAACCATTTTTATGTTCTGAGTATAGTTTTAATGCGCCGCATTTAGATTAAATTTAAACCAGTTTTGTGTTCAGAATTTAAAATTTGTGTTGTGGATTCATCTGCTGACACATTTTAAAGGAAATCATACTCTTATTTGGAGTTCCTCGTTAAATTCTAGTTGCAAACTATGTATGTTCTTCCAGAATCAACCGCCCAATGCCCCCCGTTGACACTGCACGCCACTGTGTCCCGCATTGATATTTTATAAAGTTGGCCACCTTGTGTTAATTCAGCTGCTGAAAATTTTATAAAGTGTATAAATATGCACGTGGAAAATTGTTCTGTCTGTACAAAGTGAAAAACGTAACTTTAAAATCTCGGATAAATGATGAAATTATTAAATTCCTCAGAACCCGTGACAAATTGCACTACAAATGTCGAGGAGAGTTAAATAATACTTAACTGCTGAATTATTGCAAAAGATATATAAACTTGTATACAAAAAATATAAAATATACATAAAAAACATATTACAGAAGGAAACTGGATAACGTCAATGGAAATACCAATCAATAGTGGAAGATTACAAGGGAGACGGTATGTAGTCAACATCAAATACCATGGCATAAAAAGAGATATATTTTTGAGATGGAACGATCTTGTCAATATGTTGGTAAATAATAGTAGGAGACTTAGGTACCTATATCTTTAAAGAACTCAGACATGTACTAGACAAAGAAAAATTGAAAACGGTTTAATTTGCAATAATCCAGTCTCTGCTTTTTTAATATAGTTTGCTGGGGATCCTGCCAAAGACTTATATAAAACCACTCAACATTGCCCAAAAACTGATTATTGAAGTTATGTTACCAAAAAAAACATTTAGATATCCAATCATTTACTTTATTATAAGAAATGTAATGTAATTAATGAAAAACAGCTATATTTTACACAACCGCTTTGTAGATTTTTAATAATATAAATATTGCAGAAAGAACTTAGCAAATTCGTACAACTAGAATTGTGTCTGGTTTGAACTTTGTGGCAATTCAAAATAAATCTTCTTTTGGTCAAAGAAATTACTTTCATCAGGCCACACTCATATTTAATAGCATCCCACAAAATTCTAAGACATCTAATTCCTTGAGGACTTTTAAAAAGATTGTTAAATTATTTGCGATAGCCGAGGACTGCAAATTATTTTTTTCTACTTTGTCGTTTCTACTAGTAGAATAATTATTTATTATTAATATAACATTAACATGATTATTTACACATTCATTTTAATTTTCTATGTACTCTCTTTATAGTATATGTGTGTTACTTTTAATAAATAATGAAATTATTAAGCCCGATACAGGCGAACTCTAGTGGGGTTAATAATTACATGCTCAAAATGTATTTAAATTGAGAAGAAGCAATAAATAAACAATTCCCTTTAGAGAACATGAATACATGCAGATGAAAGTTAAAAAGGTTTTCATGTTATTGATATTCTTTTGTACTTATGTAACTTTAAACCACTGTAAAAATTAACACTGAATATGTACTTTTTAATTATAATCTTGCAAATTTCGTTCAATAAAGATATATAATTATTATAATTATCCAGTATGGATGCATAAGTGCGTTGTTAAACTTGATTTTATCGAGAAGGAGTAGTTACAATGGGGACATGAATAAAGCTTTTCTCCAGTATGGGTGCGTAAGTACACCGTTAAATGTGACCTATGTGAGCTGGAGTAGTTACAATGGGAAAATGAAAAAGGTTTTTTATCCCGAATGGGTGCGTAAGTGCACCGATAAATGTGATTTGTTTGAGCAGGAGTAGTTACAATGTGAACATGAAAAAGGTTTTTCTCCAGAATGGGTGCGTAAATTCCTTGTTAAAGCTGATTTTCTTGAGCAGGAGAAGTTATAATCTGGACATGGGTGAGGCTTTTCTCCAAAATGGGTGAATAAGTGCTTTGTTAAACTTGATTTGTCTGAGCAGGAATAGTTACAATGCGGACATGCAAAAGGTTTGTCTCTAGAATGGGTGCGTAAGTGCCTATTTAAATTTGTTTTGTGTGAGCAGGAGTAGTTACAATGTGAACATGAATAAGGCTTATCTCCAGTATGGGTGCGTAAGTGCCTTGTTAAATCTGATGTGCTTGAGCAGGAGTAGTTACAATGGGAACATGAATGAGGCTTTTCTCCATTATGGGTGCGTACGTGCCTTGTTAAATCTAATTTGCGTGAGCAGGAGTAACTGCATTGTGGACATGAGTGAGGCATTTCTCCAGAATGAGTGAATAAGTGCTTTGTTAAACTTGATTTGTCTGAGCAGGAGTAGCTACAATGGGGACATGAAAAAGGTTTTTCTCCAGAATGGGTGCGTAAGTGCCTATTTAAATTTGTTTTGCTTGAGCAGGAGTAGTTACAATGTGGACATGAGTGAGGTTTTTCTCCAGAATGGTTGCGTAAGTGCCTTATTAAATTTGAATTGTCTGAACAAGAGTATTTACAATGGGAACATGAAAAGGGTTTTTCTCCAGTATGGGTGCGTAAGTGCTTTCTTAAACGTGATTTGTTTGGGAATGAGCGGTTACAATGGAAACACGAATGAGATTCTTCTCCAGGGTACATCAGTACATTCAGGTCCGTTATAATGTCTGAAAAGAATTGAGGATAAAGTTCGATTAGCATATTTCTATAATGAAACGAGAAAATTATTTTAAAAAAATTAAAACAAACAAAAAACGATATTACCTGCAGCAGTCTCTGCAATACTTTCAGAGTGCTCTAAGCATTCCTTTTTTACATCTGTCAGGTCTATGTCTATTTCCGTGTAAGGGATACTCTCTCCGTCTTCTTCTCGGGGTCCTGGTTCTGCCTTGATGGATACAGTGTCAACATTAATGCTACCTGGAATAACAAAATGAAACATTTATAATATGAGTAATGACGTATTACATTAAAAATTAGCTGTAGGTTGGTGCTATTTATGATATTATACGATTTATACTAGTATTTATGGATGAATCGATTCACTAGTTTAACAAAGATCCTGGTTATAAGCTATTTGAAGTAACTAAGCGGGTACAAAATATTGGATAAGTACATTCTATTAAAGAACGGTCAAATTTAATTTTTGATCAATTTATAAACAAGACAAATGGGCAAGTTATATGTTCAACATTATCCAATAAAGCACAAATAATACGAGGACAAAGAATTTCGCAATGAGGGACAAATTGTGCGGTTAAGAAATACGGGCTTTGAATTTTGAAGATTAGCCGAGCGATTCTACATCTTTTATGAGATCGAGATCTTCTGTCAGATTTGTGTGATTTTTTACGGCTGTTATTTGCTTTTTCTATGGATATCATGCCAGCTTCACCGATTTAAAACGATCTATACTAAAATATAGTTGAAATCTGACATCAGCCCATAGAAAAGGCAAATAACAGCTATAGAAAATCACACATATCTTGACAGGAGATATTTTCCGTCAGGAGATCTTGATCCCACAAAAGATATAAAATCGTCCGGCAGAGTTCCTGCGGGTTATTTTTATTTTATTTTTTTTAATTAATTTTGAATGTGATGAATTTGGATCTATTGGCATTTATTGAAAGTGAGTGGTGGTCTAGCCATTTTCCGATACTGTTTCATTTGTCTTTTGATTGCTTAAATGTTTCCACCCAATTATTCCCATTGATTAGAAGAATAGTATCATCCGCAAAACTGGTGATTTCACATTCACATTCCACGTGGCATAGGACATTAATGTAAAATTAAGAACAGAATCGGACCTCCAATACTTTCTTTAGGCACCCCGAATTTGACATCAACAAACTCGCTAGTTTAATTGTCAAGTGTTATCGTTATACAAGGTGTCCGAAAACTCGTAGTACAAGCGGGAAACTGGGGAATCCTCATCATATTTGGAGTCGATTTTGTGGTATAATTTTTTTTAATTTGAGTCGTTTTCGAGTAAATCGAGTCAGAAGTTGATTTTTTTGGTCAAATTCTTATAAATTATTACTGACGATCGTAGTACCTAACCAATAAAAACTATTTAAAAGAAAACAAACAAAGAAATCCGGATTTAAAGCATTATTTTGAAATTGTCCATAATTTTATTCCGTGTTGTTTGGTTATTTCACGGTTAAAAACAGCTGTTCTACATTATTTTCGCGCTTTCAAGTCAAAGTGCAATGCGAAATTTGCTGTCCCTTTCTGCGCTCGGTTCGATGAACACAATTAGAAGAGTTAAGCTACACTTTCCAAAGAATGGCTTGGCCTCGAACTGTGAAGAACCCACGAACCAAATTCTGTACCCGAAGCATACAGATGCAAGTCCAAAAAGGTAAATGTTCAGGAGAGCCAAAAAAACTATTTTTTCTGTAACTATGATCTCATAACTTCTTCGAATATCCATGCTGATAGATAACAAAAAAAGTAATTATTAAATCAATTATTTTTGTTTTAAAAACGAGCAAATGAAACGAAATATTTTATAGTAAGGCCTTTAAAAATAATAGTTTAAAAAAAAAACGCTGACTTGAGTCAAACAAAAACATGGACTTGAGTCTACTGCCTCTAAATGAAGTGGACTATTTTGTTATGACATGTGGTGTATTATGAAAGGAATAAAGTCCATGGTACATCCTTCTGCTTCTAAGATAGTTGTTGCATTATGGTACTTGCATCCATGTGCAATTTTGAAAATCCTATTTTTGCATGATAGGACTCTTTCTGCCACTAATAAACATGATAATTTACTTCAAGTCTACATCAAAAACTCATTTTTCAAATTTTGGACTTGCATCCGTATAATCCTCGGGTACCCAAATAAAAATGGTCGCTGTTGAACAGTAGTGTTCGAAACGAATGTGAACAAGGTTATTATCATTTTTTTAATAATGTAATAATTATATGGAAAAAAATAGTATAAAGCTAATTTTTTTCCACTGACTACTACCATTTAGACAAGTGCTTATCTAAAAGTCCCCGCCCCTATTCCCCCTCGCTTCCCCCCTGTGCCCCCCAAACATGAAAAGTGTAAGGGTTTCGTAAATCACATCTATCTCGATTACTAAACAACATATCGGATTGCAATTTTTTTATATTCTCTTTGCAGTAACATTGTCTACAATTAATGTCCAGTTGACTTTGGTCGTAACTTTTACTGTTTGTTTGTAATTCGTATGAAAAGGTAAAAATTTGTATATTTTTTTGGCACGTAATTTTACTTTTTGTCACAGAACTTTTTACGCCGACATTTCATGAAAAAATATTTCCTGCAAAAGTTTTAGCTCCTACAATAGTTGATAAAAGGCAGATCGGTCTGTAATTGCTCATCTCATTTTTGTCTCCTTTTTTAAATATCGGAAATTATTGACGAACCTTTCGAAGTCTTCATTTGACATCCTCGTTTGTACACTCAACATTTGTTTTAAGTGTATTTGTGCGGATTTGGCGTAGAACAAATGACCAGCAGCATGCAAATACGGTATCATTTGCTTGACTGTATTAATGTGCAAATTCAAATCGCCGATTCTCTCTGCCAGAATAAAGTCTAGAACCAAATTCACCAATTTAAACTCTTGTAGCCACAGTTTTGAATTTCTACTAGTTTTAACCAAATCTTCACACACTTCTTCTAGTCTTGTCATTATTTCGTTTGTTTTAGTGCACTGAAGCTATGTGGAAATTGTGAACGTGAAATACTCGTGTTAGTGAGGGTTATTCATAATGGAGCTAGTTTATACTTCCATTCAATAAATAAAGTTATAGATTTTAAACTGAAATACTATGGCATTTTTAGTTGCTGAAATCTTGAACTGATACCAGTAAGCATAATTTTACTTCTTCAGTAAAACCACAAATTAAAACAATTGACAAAAAATACAATTAATGAGTACAAACATCATACATGTGTAGTGCGGCAATGAATCGGCTGCCGCGGAGCGACGCAGAGATGGTGCACCAAGAACTCACGGTTGATATCTGGCGTTTCCTAGCCATAAATTACACATTAAAAATATATTATTTTATAGCTCATAGAAAGGGCTAAAATCTTTGTAGGAAACATTTTTTCATAAAATGTCGGCCTGAAAAGTTCTGTGACAAAATGTAAAATTACGTGCCAAAAAATATACAAATTTTTACAGTTTCATACGAATTACAAACAAACGGTAAAAATTACGACGAAAGTTAACTGTACATTAATTATAGACAATGTTACAACAAAGAGAATAAAAAAATTGCAACCCGATATGTTGTTTAGTAATCGAGATAGACGCGATTTACGAAACCCTTACACTTTTCATATTTTAGGGGGCACAGGCGGGGAAGCAAGGGGGGTAGAGGTGTGGACTTTTGGCTAAACACTTGTCTAAATGGTAGTAGTCGATGGTGATTCAACTGGTGTTCTACGACATAGACTGACTGGACTATTAATCATATTCCACCGCCATGGGAGGAATGAATTCATGCGTCCGTAACTCCTGGATACACTGACTCTCAGATTCCTACCCACCCCTCATACCCTTGGTAGGTATACCTCTTTTTGTTTGATGTCCGCAATAATTAACTAATTAAATCTGCAACAATCATGTGAGATCAGTGGTGTATCTGGGGTTCCAGGCTATCCCATCCCGCCCCATGCTATCCCATTACGCCCCGTCCCTCCGTTGAGGCAAATATGATCACGACAATTGAGATTTCACTGGACTCCCCCCCCCCCCCCCCATTTTGAGCACACGTAATTAATGCCCCCTAAGTTAAACTCCCGAACAACATGAGCATTATTTTTCTATGTAAATGCACTCGTGAGTAACTTAACAAAAATGTACAAAAGCCGTAAATTTAACCTAGGAATACAAAGGCCGATTAATTCAAAGTGATAAGTTATAGGACAAAATTAAGTCGTACCGTATTTAAACTAGAAAGTTGGTTTCTAATTTCATATTGTTGTTGAAAGTTATTGTTTTGATTAAAAGTGAAAAAATAAGTAAATAAACAGCAGAATTAAGAAAATAAAACAATACCCAATCATAAATGTTGTAAGTGAGTTCAAAACTGCAAATCTGGAATGTTAAATAAATTAAAAATAATATTCCCAGTGTTCAGCGTAAATTGAACACTACTACATGGGGAACATGCTTCGACATAAGTACGTCAATGGGAACTCCCGAATCTGGGTAAATATTTTTTCTTGTTTTTTACGCAGTTTAGTATGGGTCTTGATATCGTTGACAATGTTGACATCCCTTTGTGTTTTCAAACTTTAAAAGTGCATATTTGTGAATAACAGTGATTAATTTCAACGGTTTTTTAACAAACTTTTGTGTTATTTTCATATTTAGAATATTGAGGATTTTATTGGAATACCAACGCATGTCTGTGTTTTTTTGTGATGTACCAATGACATGTTACATATTACATAATGTAAGTTAGAACACACCTATGCTAATAATTTTTCTCACAAGGCTTGTTTGAATTGATCCAGTAGTACTAAGTAAAGTAGCGAGTACATCGCCGAAAATCGTTCGTATTACTTTCAAGTAGAGTACATTATTGCCCGCCGTCCGTCTCAAGATGACGGGCTGCTACCTAACCATATTGCTAATTAACCATATTGTAATGTTTAGAAGAAGTGAAATTTTAGAAGAGGTGGAAGAATAAATTAGTAAGATGAAAATAAATAAACTATGGACATGATAAGAGATTAATAGCAGCTTATAAATCATTTTAGAGAGCATCTTCGCTCTTCTAAAATCATGACATTTCCGTGTATCGGAAAAAAATTAACCCTAAAACAGTCAAAATTTTTTATTTATTATTTTTTTTTTTTTTTTAAATGTAAAAATGCTTAAATTGAAAATCTTTATGTTTATTTGGGTTCTCTATGTGATGCAGGTTCACCAGTTTTCCGCTTGTACTACGAGTTTTCGGACACCGTGTATAGCTTAACATTTCTGGAAGTTGAAATCGAGTTTGTAATCAATACACTAGTCAATAATTGCTTTATACTTTCCTGGAACTTTCTATAGCCTTCTAACGACCATTTACTCAAGAAGAGTTTAATATTATCAGTGAAAAGTGGAAAACGGACGATCTGTGATTTTTCCGAATATTGTTTATAAAAATTTAAAAATAAGGGTCCTAAATTGGATCTTTGTGGAACAACAGAGTTTGTAAAATATGCGCTAAACTTAAATTCACAATAGGGCAAAAATTGTACCCTTTCGTTCAAATAATTATCAAAAAGTTTTCAGAAAAAATAATTTATTTGACCCTAATAGAAGCACTAAGTGATCAAGTGATCACATTTGTTGCACAAAAGGTTTACAAGTTTCAAGCACCTAGAATAGCTTGTGATGAATTTTGCCTAGGTGAGTTTTTAAATTTCCCTTTTCAAAACATGAAAAGTAGGGAACAAGATAAAGCTTTATTTTCTACTGTGGATCAACAAGTGTCGTCATAGATTTCCCTTTTGAGAAAATGAAAAGTTGCAGTTGTGACATGAAAAAGGTTTTTCTCCACTATGAGTAAATATGTGATTTTTTTGTTGTCCCTTTGTAGAACACGAATAGTTGTAGTTGGGGCATGAAAAAGGTTTTTCTCCACTATGGGTGAATATGTGAATTTTTAAATGTGCCTTTGTAGAAAACGAAGAATTGCAGTCGGGACATGAAAGGATTTTTTCTCCACTGTGTGTAAATATGTGACCTTTTAGAACTGCTTTTTCAAAACATGAAAAGTTGCAGTCGGGACATGAAAAAGGTTTTTCTCTACTCTGGGTAAACATGTGAACTTTTAGACTTTCCTTTGCAAAACATGAATAGTTGCAGTCAGGACACGAAAAAGGTTTTTCACCGCTGTGGGTTAGTACGTGTTTTCTCAGATTTACTCTCGAAGAACATGAAAAGTTACAGTAGGCACATGAAAAAGGTTTTTCTCCACTATGGGTAAACATGTGAATTTTAAGACGTGTCTTTCTAGAAAATGAAAAGTTGCAGTCGGAACACGAAAAAGGTTTTTCTCCACTATGGGTGAAGATGTGAATTTTTAGATATGCCTTTCTAGAACAAGAATAGTTGCAGTCGGAACACGAAAAAGGATTTTCTCCACTATGCTTAAACATGTGAATTTTTAGTTGCCAATTTGTAGAACAGGAATAGTTCCAGCTGGAACATGAATAAGGGTTTTCACCACTGTGGGTCAGTCTGTGTTTTTTTAGATCTCTCTTTTGAAAACATGAATGGTTTTAGTCTTGACATGAACAAGATTTTTCTCCAGAATGGGTGCGCAAGTACAGTTCTAACGTTGACTTGCGAGAGCAGGAATACTTACAATGGAGACAAGAGAATCGTTTGTCTCCAGGATGCGTCTTTAAGTTGGACAATAAATTCTTATATGTTAGATAAAGCTTTATAAGTAAATAACCGTAAACAATAATAAAAAAGTGGAAATTCGTAGAGTGCGAATTGTTAACTTTCAAATGAAAATCAGTTTTACTTGCTGCCTGGGTAATTCCATCAGATCGCTCTATGCATTCCGTTTTAACATCCGGGAGGTCTATGTCGATCTCCGTGTAAGGAATTCCCCCACCTAAACTTTCTCCAGGTCCTGGTTCTGCCTTGACGGTATCTAACTCCACGTTAACGCCACCTGGAGAAACAAAACCACAGTATGTACATTTATTTGCAAAGACGAACTTACAAAAGGACGATCCTATTAGAAGATATAACTAAACTTATTGTTTTCGGATAAGTTTTAAGATTTTCACGGCCAAAAGCATTTTCATAATTTGATTTTGGGGTGTTATGCCGTGTTGCGCTACCTCCTTTTTAGCCAACGATGTCCAAAACGTTGGCTAAAGAAGGAGGTAGCACAACACGGCATAACACCCCAATAACAAAAAACGTATTGTTTTCATTAAAATATTGTAAAATCGAAGTACAAACGATTAAAGAAACCTTTTACAAACCTTGTGGTTTTTAGGCGGAAATTTAGAAAAAAATTCTTCAAGGTTAAATTTAAGAAATAGAAAGGACCTAAGATGTTTGCATCAGGGACCGATACATTTACTCTTGAGCCCCCGAGTCCCTTTAGAACGGGAGTTTTGTTGTTTATTGTCAACTGAATTAATTTTCCAGTATCAAATAGACATGTATAAGTTATATTCCATTAAAACATATTTCATGTACGAGTATGAGATGAGGTATCAACTTGAGTAATCGGGAGCTTTTGAGAGAAGGTATTAAAAGTTAAATTATGGTTAGTTTGTCAGTCTGCTGTGAAGATACATTTTAGAGGAAATACCACAATAACTTAAAAACTACAAGAGAGGACGTCAAAAAGAAGGATATATGTCCTGCATGCAAACATTCCAAAACGGACAATTCCGAACAACTGAAATTAAGATTTAACATATTTTTACTTTTGTAATGCAACTTATTGACTGCCGGAGTACTCTCCGCATACTGCAAACATTCCTTCTTCACATTCGAGAGGTAGATATCTCTATCCGAATACGGCATTTCACCTCCATCCTCTTCCTGGGTCCCTGGTTCCACCTTGATGGAAACACTCTCTATGTTGGGAAGATCCATGGCCTTCTGTGACAGCGTGCCGGTTTATTAAAACGATGCCAGCTGAAAATAAATTAAACTTGAAATACCTGTATAAATAAACGTACGATCTGTATTTCAGCGTAAAAAGTTAAATAAACTTCGAAATGTCTAATATTGACAATGAGAAAACGCAACCAAAAATGTGGTGTAATCCCTAATGCAATCGACTAATTGGAATCGGTTTGTAATGGGATGTGTTACTAATGGAAAAAAAACACCCAGTCGGTTCCTCGAGATTTCCTCCACTCGAGACTCGACTCAACCTCAAGGATAAATTCGGTATGCAGAACTGAAAAAACTATCCTCGACTTGAGCAAATTCCTCGGTCGAGTCGAGTAATGAACTGTCAAACTCAAGGTACGTTGCGATCTACCTTGAGGTCTCCTAAAAGCTTGTTAACAGCGCGCACCACATTATTTCTGAGGTTATATCAAGTTTTATTAGCATAATAAATAATTTCCATGATTTTATTGACTTCCTTTATGAAGATTTGTACCAATATCATACTATAAAGCAGTATTTACGGGATACAGAAAATCCGATGGAATATTTTGATGATGTGGAATTCCGAAGAAAATTTCGATTTAGAAAAGATGCAATAATAAATGTCCTTTTGCCACTTTTGAATTTAACACAGAGTGCCAATAATCGAGGTATTTATTGTTATCAAATTTAATTTGTAGAACTCCATTTAAATTTTTATTTTCTTATTATATAATTAATAATATTATTATTAAATTAATAAAAACAGTTTATTTTTAAACAATTTCTGCTGTGTAATTATTATTACGCGTGACAGCTGTTTCGCCTTCTGAAGGCATTATCAAACTGTCATTACACAGCAGAACTTGTTTAAAAATAAACTGTTTTTATTAATTTAATACCTAATAATATTATTAATTATATACCTAATAAAAAATAAAATAACCGAGGTCTTTCAATACCGCCTCTGTGGCAGCTTCTCATAGCAGTGAGATTTTATGCCACAGGGAACTTTCAGGTGAGTACATATAGCTAGGAAAACTTTATTTATTTACCTAGGTATTGTGATGCAAATATTGTACTCGACAGTTGAGTTGAATGAAAGAATTGACAGATAGCCCCACAGAAGTAGAACACAATCTCAAAGGAAGACAGCCCACAGATGAAAAAAGTAAACCATAAACATATTCTCTACAGTTTGCCAACATAATAATAAGAAATTTAATGACGTCATTCCTTCACTCAACTTCAACCCGACCTACTGGAGGTTCCTCACTGGAGGGTGAAGCCGTAACTGAACATACTGATTTTGGAAGTTTTTAAGATTTCCTTGAGGTGACCTCGACTAAGGTCGTGTGGAGGAGGTCCGAGGAACCGACTATGCATATGGGTGATAGTGTTTTAAAGTGTTTGCAATGTAGGATGAAAAGTCAATACTTAAAGATAATTAAAATAAAGAGCTAATGATAATTATTATTCGTCCACCATAACACGAGCATGTGACTGGCGTGGTAGTCGAAATATTAACAAATTATGTTACCATCAAAGGAATTAATGATGAAATTAAAAAGCAAACTACGTAGAATTTAATAAGTAAACATATAAAAATGCACTACTCAAATTTAAAGACAAATATGAATACCTTGCTGACCAACACACCTACACTACAAGGTCAAAATCCTCAAAATTACTGAACATCCCGCAATAAAATATATCTTTTGGCCAGAAAAAAACATAATCTACACTACAAGGTCAAAATTCTCAAAATTACTGAACATCCCGCAATAAAATATATCTTTTGGCCAGAAAAAAACATAATAGAGAACTCCAGTCCATTTGTTTTAATGACTAAAGACCTTCAAACTTAAATAACTGCATTTTTATTTTTATTTTTATAGTTAGTTTTAATAGTTAAAAATAATTGTCAATGTTTTAATTTTTAAAGACTCCCAGAAACGCACCGTATCTATGGTGGTCTTCACCCACCGATAGTTATTTTACTTTTTGAGTTGTCATTTTGAATCAGTGATGTTATGTCGAGGGAAATTTCCCTAGATCTAGGGGAGAAAAATATTTTTTAGGGATAAGGGAAATCAGGACAAAATCTAGGGAAATTTCGAACTCAGGCAAAAATTTTATTACATATGACAATATTACTGGTATTATATATATATATACGTACATATATTTTTAGGAATTCCTATGAATCTTAATTATTGTTCATGTACTTACATGCAATGTTATTTTTAACACTGACAACTCAAAATTATATTAGGGAACGTACCCATACTACGTGACACGTTCGGGGGGGGGGGGGTCCTCAAAATACCACGCTTGGTACAAATGAGCGGCGGGTTGCTTATGATTTTTATTTTGCAAAGTGTTTTTTTTTAATTTGGAATTCAGTTTCTAATTCAGTGGTGAGTGTATTCGTACTTTTAAATTATTACTTCACGTAACAAAAAGTGTTTTATTTGGAAAATCACGGTATTATTTGTATATTTACCAAGTTCCGATATCTTTCCAATTAATTATCATATTAATTAACATATAACAGGATTAGTGTTACACAATCAGGTGGCTACGTAGGTAATTGCGTAAATGTGAAATTCTAGGGAAATTTCACTTCGAAATCTAGGGAAATAATTTTTTTGGGCAGAACATCCCTGTTTGAATGAAGAATCCAGAAGAATCATGGCGGAATGCTTTGTAATGACTTTTAGGTGGGAGGTGTGTTTTTTATTCAAAATTAACTGCTTTTAATATAGAAAAACATTGGTAAAATGTCCACACTTCACCGCTACTGTTATTGTATTTAATCAAAGTGCAATATAAAAACAATAAATCATCTCTTTCATTGCAAATACATGTGACATCGTGTTTTGTGTCAGGCGTTACTTTGTAGGTACATTGTTTTATGTATAACACATACAGAAACACTGGTATTTATAATACACTGATCATGACGAGTGTGTAACAACTAACAACTTGTATAAAAAGCCCTATACTAAAAACAATTTGAAAATACATAAAGCAAATGTCAAAATATGACACGACTTTAACCTCAAATAGACAAAATTTATTGCAGATTGTCCGCAAATATAGCCCTTTTCGTAAATTGTTGAGGGCCTAAATTATGTTTCAATAAACATAATAACTATTATTTATCTAAATCTCTATAAACAGTATGAAAATAATCCAAAAACACGAAATGTTGAATTGCATAGGTACGTGTGCACTTCAAGTCATTTCAAATGTCAATACAATACAAAACACCAGGTGACAGGTTAACAGTGACGTCACCGTTAACTTAACGCTGTGTTTTGAGAAGAGGTTTAAAAATGCACTTTTTAATAATTTTTTAAAAACTCTGCGTTTAATATTATGAAATAAAATATGAACATATTTTTTTAAAGCCATAATATTTTTCACTGGAGTTCCTTATTTCCATGCTACAAAATTATATAATGCCCTTCCAATTCCAATTGAAAATAAGAACACCATGGAGATACAAATTTTAAAAAAGACATCAAATTATGGTTAAGTAAACAGGTGATGAGGAAATCATTAAAATTATGAAGTAACCCCAATACAACCTGCAGACAACAAACATAAATACTTTCATTTTATTTATTGTAATAGATAACTAGATGTCCGCACTTATAAATAAATAAGTGTTTATTCCAGTATGTGGGGAGGAGAGTGCAATCCCACACATTCCATAAGGGTAATATACACATACATGTACAAAGTATTTGAAAGGAAAAAAAGAAAAAGAAGGTGGATATGAATGTACACGAAACAAAAAAAAAGATAATAAGCTAATAGTAGTAAAAGGAAAAACAAAAGAAATAAAAATATTAAGCTTTCAGGATTCTGTGAGCACGTAAGGAGCCAGTATTTTTCTCCAGTGTGCATCAATACTGGATGATGGACTGAGGCGGGCTGAGAGCTGGTTATCCTTTCCCTGATTCCTGCCACCCTGGATCTAATAAGGGCTGCAAAGCCAGGAACTCGCCCCTCCGTGAACATCCGGGAAGCGCTGCAATATCTGGGGAGACCAAACATTATGCGGAAGGCGTTGTTATACTGGACCCGAAGTCTTTCTATACTACTCTTCTTGTAGTTTGCCCAGAGTTCACACGTATACAGTGTTGCGCAGAAGGAAAGGAAGAGCGTCCTTTTTACAGCAGTACTGCAAAGGCGGAATCTTCTACTGAGCATGTTAGCTTTTACACTGAGAGCTCTTCTTTGCCTATCGATGTCGTCATCGTCCATCAGATTACTGGTGATTATGTGTCCAAGGTATTTAGTTCCTTCAGTCACCTGCAGGTTCACACCATTCAGGGTAGCTGGAGGAATATTTTTTGGTCCTTGTCCATATCTTACGACCAGTAGAGCCGTTTTAGTGGGGTTGTATTGCATGTTTGTTTCTTCAGCAAATTCTTCGAAGATCTTTAAAAGAATACGTAGGCCCCTTATGGATGGTGCCATCAATACCATGTCGTCCGCATAACTGATGTTGTTCAGAAACTGTCCTCCAATTTGGCAGCCTACCCCTGCATTGTTTAGCCTGTCGGTGAGTTCGTCCATGTACAGGTTGAACAATATCGGGGACATGCATCCTCCCTGTCTAACGCCGCTCTTCAGGAGGAAAGGTTCGGAGAGTCCATCTTTCCACCTTACTAAGTTTTCCTGCTGTCTATGCCACGAGTCGAGGATATGTATCACCGCCGGTGATATGCCTCTTTCCCTTAGTTTACCCCATAGTAGAGGGTGAGAAACCCTGTCGAAGGCCTTGCTCAGATCTAGAAAACATGCGTACGTGGTGGTCTTTTTATTCCTGTAGTATTCCAGGGTTCTTTTCACAGTAAATATAGCAGTATCGGTAGACGTTTGCTTTTTGAAGCCCATTTGGTTGTCCTTAGTTTCCAAGATGGGACCGATCTGGTTTAGTAGTAGACGTTCGAATAATCGTGCGATGGTGGTGGCAATTGAAATCGGTCTGTAGCTACCCCGGGAGGTAGAGTCCAACGATTTTGATTTGAGAATGGGAGTTATTATTGTTCTTATCATGTCAGTTGGTAGGTATCCATTCTTTAAGATGTCGGTAAACAGACTCGCCAGCAGTTGAAGAATTGGTCCTCCAGCGTGTTTGATGTGTTCGATACTCAATCCGTCGTGACCTGCTGATTTTCCAGCTTTCATGTATCTCAGGGCGGTGTTGACCATGTCTGCTGTGATCAAAAGGCCACTGTCTTCATTTAGGATAGGACTAGGTGGTGGTTTGCTTGCAGTGTTCGGTGAGGTCGGAGTAGAGATGGAGAAGTGATCTGCAAAAATGTTAGCAATTGCTTTAGTGTTTGTTTCTCCATTTATGTTGCACGGAATTTTACATTTCACGTTGCAGTGTTTATTTGTCTTCAGCCAAAACTGTTTGAAATCACGACTATGTAAATCTCCTGCTATTTTGTCCATTTGAATTTGCTCACAGTCGTTTTGGCATTTTTTCAGTGCTAGTTTGAACGCAGCACGCTTTAATTTTCGTTCATCCGCAATTGAGCCCTCATGAGGCCTGCCATTTTCAATCCATATCATCATTGCACGTCTTGATTCTATGTATTTTTGTGCGACAAAATCATTCCATCCACAGATTTTTTTACGTCGTTGCAATCTTCGTTTACGATTGTTAAATACTGCAATCGCGGCGCTTCGCAGGGCCTCTATAATACGTGTATAGTGTCTTAATGTTAGCTCGAGCAGGGTTGTCACTTCTCTCGTACCGCATAAGACCTTGTTTAATTTTTTGTAGAAAAACTTGTGAGGTTCGAGTATAACTATGAATATCGCGTTCATTTTTGGGATTCTAAGTTGCACGGTCGGTTTCTATACATGTATAAATTTCGGTTTTCGGTATTCCTTCTGTTTGTAAGGTCAATTCGAGAGGCCTGTGATCGGTCCAGTCCACGTCGTAGTGTATTTTCATATCTGAAATCTGTTTAAAGATATTTTTTGTCACCAAACAGTGGTCTAACCACCTGGTGGTGTGATGCGCGTCACTGATATACGTTTAAGAGTTTTCTGGTAATATTACGGTATCAGCGCATGTAAGATCATATTCTTGACAGAAAGATTTCAGTTCATTTCCGAAGAGTGAGTCCAGATGTGCATTGAAATCTCCGATGATTACGGAGTTGGTGTAATCTTTTTCGTCAATAATTGCTTGCAAGGCAGCAAGACAGTTAACGTACTCTTCGAAGTGATCTGTTGTGCAAGTTGGCATGTACACGGTGAAAATGCATAAATTTTCGGAATTTAGGCCTAATTCAATGCCCGCCATGCGGCAATTATTCAACGGGATCGTGGCAGCCCTGAGACATTGCCTGTATAATACACCCACTCCTCCGTGTGGCCGGCCGACTAACGGGCCCATCGATATATCAATTGCAGAAGTTCCCAAGCTATTGTAATCTGGATGTATATGGGATAAGAACTCTAAATCCGACGGGAGTAGCCACGTTTCTTGAATTAGAACAATATCATGTGTATCGCACAGATCATAAATGATTTTTTCTGAACTGCGGACGGATCTGCAATTCACCGATATGATCTTTAAATTGTTATTATGCATTTTGGTTATTGTTCTGTGTGCGTGATTCTTTGAATCTTCGGAAAACAATTCCCTCCGGCCATAATTCTTCCACTAGGTATTTTTTTACTTCGTTTGCTTTTACCACAAGTTTAAAAGAGTTAAATGGAGTTTCGTGGAAAGGCTTTATTAATTCTACTTTGAACCCATCCAAGCCGTTACTTTTTAGGTAAGACGTTACGTCGTGCTCCGTCGTATTAGTCGCAAACCTCGATACGTATACTGATGCGATTATATCCGCAGATTTTAATGCAATTGATTGCGCTTTGCCTCTCATATTGTGAATGCGTTTCTTATGCACAACGATTTTGAAGCCGCTCTGGTCGGTGGTCACTGGTTGCGACCCCTGCGTGGAACCCCGCTGCTGGTTTACGTCGACGTTCACCGTATCGGTAGTAGGTGAGATTCAGGGCCGGATTAACCATGTCGGGGCCCCTAGGCAACGCACGTCTCGGGGCCCCCCTTACCAATAGTGGACTAACGGGGGTTGGAGGGGGGGGGGGTTGAAGGGGCCTCCAAACGCCTCTTTGTAAATTCACCGAAATTTTTTAGCCAAAATGGCGTTTTTCACTTCAAAATGCTGCCAAAAATAAAAAAAAATCGAAAAAAACTCCCTCCAACTACCTAGGAAAATATATTATGTAACTTGGTGCATGCAAATCGAATGTATAGTTTTTTTAATACGTTGTCAACCAGGTTGAAAAACGTGTTAAAAAACTTTCGAGAAAAACGCTTTCAAAGTTTTGCTGAGGATAATTATTTTACTACGTTACAAAAGGTATGCCATCACCCCATTTAAAGAAAACGAATACAATACAATTACCCTTTATTGCACATAAAAGGACACATACATATGTAGAAACAAAAATATGTATTGTTAAAAAAATTATTACAAAGAGTCGTCTTGTCAATAAAGTGATCTCTTCCAGACAACCTTTCCCAAAGAATTTTAGCAAGCAGACAGATAGTGCATACTGAAGCTTGTACAACATTTATATTTTAAACATAGGAATAATTAGAAATAAAACAAAACAAATGCCAATATAAACCACACACAACACCTTCAATCACTTCAGATACTAAGTAGGTAATGTTAAAAACAAAAAGAAGTAAAGAAAAGTAAAATACAACTATGATTATATATTTGTTTTAATTACAGACTTTTTATTTATTGCTTGTGCATGATATTTATGAACATTAGTTATTTATTGAGTTATAAGCTAATTATTATAATAATTTGTTGTTTTCTTTAATGCGTGTACCTAATGTTATTAATCTGTAAATGTTTCTAATAAAAAAATGAAAACATCTTGAAAACTGACTTTTTCCGAAACTTCGTTGCTCGCTAATTGAAGTAAGTCAGTTTTTATCGGGACGCGGGGCCCCTAGCCGATGCGGGGCCCCAAGGCAGTTGCCTACTCTGCCTTAGGGATAATCCGGTACTGGTGAGATTGTGTGGGTTCCTCGTACATTGTTCTTGTGCGTATTGTCCGGAGTGCTGATAGTGTTTGTTGGCTCGTTCGGATTACTTTTACGTGCGTCTACGTATGATGCCGGCCTTGTGTTATTGTTTATTATAGGATTACCCACATGTTGGTCGCCGTTTTGTTTTGGCTGATTTATTTGTGTCTTCATCTTGTTCTCGTTACGCATATTCATATCCTTAATTTGATCTCGAAGTGAGCTAAGTTCTTGCATTATTTCGGCTGTGTTTGTGCTCGATGATTCACTCAATTCGTTTTTAATTTGCCGTATTTCAGATTTCATGGCGTTGAAGTCTTTTAGTAATCGTGAAATGTCAACACTGTCAAAGTTAACAGGCGGCAGTTTATGTAACTGTCTTGCGACGAACACCGGTAATTTGTCAGGGTCTGTCTCTTTCAGGGCCCTCAGGATGTCTTGAAGATCGCGGTTGACCCTGCCGTCTCCTTTACGTAGGGTACGCTTGTCCGGAAGCTTGTCGAATAAGATGTTCTTGGCCAACTTTATCTCCTCCTCGGTGAAGGCGGAAGTGCACAGTTGTGTTTATTTTTATTTTATTTTATTTATTTGAGACACAAACAGGATATTTATAAAACATTTTTGTGGGTAAAATATAATAAATTAAAATACAAATATGAATATCCCTAGACTAATGTGTCTGCAGTAATTACATTTGAATTTTTACAGAAGCAAACACATGAAAAACAATGCAAGTATTATTTATACATAACTTTAAAAAAACTTAAATAAAAATTGAAATACATTATAAGTATACAATATTTATGAAGTATTTCCTGAGATATAATAAAACAACAAATTTTTATTTTTATAATTTTTTTTTTTAGGTGCACAATTCGTGGAGATATTTTTTGAAACATGTTACATTATTTAGAAAAATATCTATGAAAGTGTGTATTTTAACAAGATCGTTGTACGATCGACACATTCTGGACATAGGATTAAAATATCCAGTATTATTGGTAAAAATTTCAGTCCAGAATATGTTAAGGTTTCTGGTAGATTTGGGCCTGGCGTATAACTTGATTTGGTTGACTAAGTTACTGTCTACACGATTATTCACAATTTTATAAAGCATTAAGAGGTCATTTATGTTTCGTCTTGTAACCAGACTTTCTAATTTGAAATGTCCAAGTCTTTGTTCGTACCCGTCTAGAAGATGATAGACACCTGATCGGTAAGACAAAATCCGTGTAAATTTTCTTTGGACTGATTCGAGTCTAGATATCTGTGTAATATAATGTGGATTCCAGACTGTTGACCCGTACTCAAGAACACTTCGGATTAAGGAATTGAATAGAATTATTAGACTGTTAGAATTCTTAAACAGTTTGGTTGATCTTACAATAAAACCAAGTAATTTATTTGATTTACACACAATGTATTCAATGTGTTGATTGAATGTTAGTTTGTTGTCAAATATAATTCCTAAATCTTTTATTGATTCAACTGTTTCTAGATTGTGACCATATATGCTATATGAATACAGAGTTTTGTTGGTGTTCTTGGTGAAATTTATAACTTTGCACTTAGCTATATTCAGTTCCATTTCATTGTCAACACACCAGGTAGATATTGTGTTAAGGTCTTGTTGTAAGAGTTCACAATCTTTCATAGATTTAATTGCTTTATATAATTTGAGGTCATCAGCATATAGAGAAAAATTACAGCGGAGTTTGTATGTAAGGTCGTTAATAAAGATTAAGAAAAGTAAGGGTCCAAGGTGAGATCCTTGGGGTACGCCCGACGTAACTAATATTGGGGAAGAGTTAAAACCGTTGACAGTAACTAATTGACTTCTATGTGATAAATATGATTCTAACCAACGAAGCAGATTTCCGTGAATGTCGATTTTATCCAGTTTATTCATTAAGATAGAGTGACTAACTTTGTCAAAGGCCTTACTGAAATCGGTGTACACGGCATCTACCTGTGTTTTATTATTCATCGATTTACACAGAAAGTCCATATACTCGAGTAAATTAGTATTTGTGGATCTTTTAGCTACAAAGCCATGTTGGAAAGGACTAAGTATATGTTTTACATGGTTAAAGATGGTTTTGTATACAATGGACTCGAATATTTTGCCAAAACAAGATAAAAGGCTGATAGGACGGTAGTTTGTTACATCATTTTTACTGCCAGATTTATGGATCGGAATGACGTGGGCAACCTTCCACAGATCCGGAAATACCCCATCGTTCAGACTTTTGATGAATATTTTGTGTAATGGTACTGCAAGCTGATCTGCACAATTTCGAATAAATAGTGGAGGAATTCCATCTGGGCCGGAACCCTTATTGATATCAAGAGTGTTCAATTTCTCTTTAACCTCGTCTAAAGTTATTTTGATTTGAGACAGTGGGTAATTATAGAGTGGGGAAGAAAGTTTAGAGTCACTTTTAGAATTGGATGGTGAGCTAAAAACAGAAGAGAAGTAAGTAGATAACAGTTCACATGTATCTTCTCCATTTGTTGCTGATTTGTCGTGGAGATGCTTGATTTTGGGGAGAGAATTAGAAATTCTTTTCGAATTAATAAGGGTTGAAAGATTTTTGATACTGTTAAGGAGAGAATTTTCTATTGAATCTACATGGGCTTTAAGGCATTTACGTATGGATACTTTTACTCTAGCCCTCAAGATAGAAAAACTGTCATAGTCACATTGATTTTTGTATTTTTTCCATTTCTTTCTGAACTTTTCTTTTTCTCTGAGTTGGTGGATCAGAACATTGCTGAACCAAATTGGAAACTTATTATTCCTGATTCTTAAGCGCGGAGTGTATTTTTCAATTGATAGCCATAACAAGTTATAAAAATGTAGTAGGGAGTCATTACAATTCAAGGTGTTAAGATCGTCCCAGTTATTAAGTGATAACATTTCATTGCATTTGATGTAATCCGTTTTTTTGAAATTATATTTGATGTGATCTGGATTAGTGGGTAGGGGTCTGTATTTGGACATCAATAGATCGAATTCAATGGGAGGATGATAAGGGTCAATTTTGGATAGCACATGTGAAGCAATTTGAATGTTGAGGTTATGGTTTGAAAACACTAAATCTAAAATTCGATCTATGTTGTTAGTTACGTGATTGAATTGATTAAGTCCAGTCAAATTTTGAAAGTCTAGTAGAGATATCGATTTTTGGCTATTATGTAAGACTGGCCTGGTGTGGGTTACATTGACACTCGGTGAGTATTGAATAGATGGGATATTAAAATCACCCATTATTATTGTTATATCGTCTGATGATAAGTTATTATATGTCGTATGACACTTTTCGAAAAAATCTGTGAGATTTTCGATCGGTATATCTGGAGGCAAATACGCCAAACATAAGTTAATGGATTGTCTGGATGTTTCATTTAATTTTAATTTAATCCATAAATCTTCTGTAGATTTTGAGCTGTGTGCTGAGACTAAAAAAGATGTCATTTCTTTCTTTATGGCTATTAGAACTCCACCACCTGATTTTTTAGAGGAACTCGATATGTCCCTATTGAGTCTATATATATTGTTACGTTACAAGTAGCAAGGTTATTCCCTAGACCCACCTTCGCCCCGTTCTACCCAAGAATAGTTCGGTAGATTCCCGCACTACGCGGAGTCGACTCGCGCAGGTCTCCCCCGGAGTCCGACGCGAGCACTCATTCATTGGCCGCCAGCCGGCAAGACAGCAGTGTCCAAAGAGAGCGCTCTGACGCGCATTCGAGAACCTAAAAACTCGCGATGTATTTTATATTGTGAATTGTGCAACCAGAAGCTGCTGGCTACTGCATTTCCTGCTACAGTGAGTAGAATGAACACTTACCCTCTTTTGTGTGCCATGTCCCGCTCTTAAAGCCAATAACGCGTGTGGAGAGATTGAGAGAAACAATCCCTGTTAGGTTAGGGTATTTTAGTGCTATCCATGTTCATGTGAAGTGTGCCCGAATGGCGATTGTAATAACCCTGTCTCCTACTATTGAATAAACCCTTTACGTGCAATACTGTGTTCTGATTGAGGAAGGAGACCCCGGAGATTTTGAGGAAAGGAGGAAGAGAAATACCCAGCGAACCACAAACACTCGCCCTGGTTTTAGGAGGATCTTGCTCGCGCCGACTGTGAGCTAGCATCTTGGCCCATTAATTACTGCATGTCCTTTCCAGGGTTGGTTTGGCTAGAGGCCGTAGGCCTGCGGTATGCCGACACTGGCGCCGTATGCCGACCGCTGACGCTAACACTGGCTTCAACGTGAGGCTCATTTTTTTTCTCCCTCTTCACGGTCCCACGGTCTCATTCTTCAATCAGCTATTGTTTACACTTATAACCTATAATGTATGTTTTGTGTTATTCCTAATTCATCTAGCATTTCAAACAAAAACACCGGCGCGTACGTAACTTCGAATCGCAATTTAAATTATCACGGGCACGATTCCTTCATTTTCGAGTCGTCACTCGACAAAACATTATCACCGGTATTCCCACGCAAGATGCTCAACCAAGAAAGTCGTCGCCGCAAATAACACAGTGTCTACAAGTGTCGACCGACTAAATTTGCTAGTTTCAAGTACAAGTTAATAGTGGAAATGAACACAAATATTTAATACAACGTTATTCAACAATCAAAATCCTGCATATGATAACCGACTAACCGCTTCGTTTCCCGAAGGTTAATTAACATATTATATTATAATAAACCAATTTCGCAAAGTACTGGTCTGTTCTACGACATATTTTGCAGCCTAGGGAAACAGGTGGATTAAATTCTTTCTGCCATTTGACAATAGGGCATTTTTCTACTTTTGCCGTCCGTTTCTCATAAAAAGAAACATACGACATAAATTCAAAAATGCCTAATTCGCGTTGACGTCGATTCCCCGAAAACAAACATTAAATCCGTATACATACATCTGTATATAATAACTTGTTTCGACGAAAGGAATTTGGCGGATAAATACCAATAATTGGTGATGCTCAAATCAGGCTACAGACCTAGCCACGTAAATTAAAAAACCATTTCCCAAGACATTGTTGAATCTTCAAACAAATACTTCCACGAAAACTCGTATAAAAGAAAAAATATTTCTTTCTTTTCTGAAGAATTCCCCTTTGGAAAGCAAATGGAAATATTCCAAAAAACATGTTCGTTTAAGGCAAACCTCGTTCCGTTTTTTATTCACCGGACCTTCACAAATTTGCAAATCTTTTTCAAAAACATCGGAATAAATTCTAAAAACGTGTTCCATTAAGGTGAATCCTGGCCCGTGAAATTTTCATTTTTGGACTTTTGGACTTAAGAAATTCTTCAACAAATTTCCAAAACGTCTGGATTTTTTTCACAAAATCACGTTTTTTGAGGCAAATCGCTGCCCAATTTTTTTCCCGTTTTTGGACTTAAGAAATTTTTCAACAAATTTCCAAAACGTCTGGATTTTTTCACAAAATCACTTTTTTTGAGGCAAATCGCTGCCCAATTTTTTTCCCGTTTTTGGACTTAAGAAATTTTTCAACAAATTTCCAAAACATCTGGATTTTTTCGCAAAATCACGTTTTTTGAGGCAAACCGCTGCCCAATTTTTTTCCCGTTTTTGGACTTAAGAAATTTTTCAACAAATTTCCAAAACATCTGGATTTTTTCACAAAATCACGTTTTTTGAGGCAAATCGCTGCCCAATTTTTTTTTCCGTTTTTGGACTTGAGAAATTTTTCAACAAATTTCCAAAACATCTGGATTTTTTCACAAAATCACGTTTTTTGAGGCAAATCGCTGCCCAATTTTTTTTTCCGTTTTTGGACTTGAGAAATTTTTCAACAAATTTCCAAAACATCTGGATTTTTTCACAAAATCACGTTTTTTGAGGCAAATCGCTGCCCAATTTTTTTTCCCGTTTTTGGTAAAAAATTTTTCAACAAAATTCCAAAACGTCTGGATTTTTTCTCAAAAACACGTTATTTGAGGCAAACCCCTGCCCAAATTTCCAAATAATCCAAACACTTGTAAAAAAAAAAAAACGCGTTTTTGCAAAAAATACGCCTCAGTGGTCAATCTCGGGTCAATTTCTTTCCAATTGCGAGTCTAGTTCCCACTTTTTCCAACATAAGGTCACTCTGACACGTTCCTATACACCATGGAAGTTCCTCAAGTCACGCTGGGTATAATCCCGCACATTTTTACTTCAAGAAAGGAAGAACTACTACAGGCCCTGAGAAATAGAAAGATTTCTCCTAGGAATAAATCCAAAAAATGCCTGTCCCTATATGCCTCTTTCTACAACAAAAAATACATCAGGAGATTGCAATTTCAACCGGAAGTCACCTCGGAAATCATCCCTACCCCCCTCACAGTCTCCGAAGCAAAACCCTTGGTGGTGCAAGCCCAGGAACCAACAAAAATATACGATCTGACATCCTGGAAAACGAAATACAACGGACTCACGGATGTGGAGGATTTCATCAACAGAATAGAAGAAACAGCACAAGTCAGAGGAATTCCCGAAAATATCCTACACAGAAATTTCATAGACCTCATCGCTCCTGAAATGCTTACCTGGCACAGGATACATAAGAGAAAAACAAACTCATGGAAGGAACTCAGGGCGGCACTTTTAACAAGTTTCGGAGAAAAAAAGGCCCAGCACAGAATCAGGCTATCCTTACTCGCTATCAAGCAGCACTCCGTAGAGCCTGTCGCTAGATTTACGCAGAGGGCAGAGGCCATCAATATTAAGCTTGCCCAACCCGTCCCTGAAATGGAACTCCTCCCAGTTTTGATTGACGGTCTCCTGCCCAGATACGAAAACATCATCACTTCCCAGAAAATTTCCACGCTGGAGCAACTTAAAGATGTCTGCCAGCTACTGGAGGCATACCAGGATCGAAAGAGGGACGAAAGGTTCCCCAAGGAAAACTTTCCCCCCCCCTGCACTTCGTCCGGCATAAAACCAGAGCACAACGAAAAGAAATCCTGCTCTTTTTGCCACAAGGTTGGTCACTCCCAAGCCTCCTGCTTCAAGCAAGCTAAACTTTTATCTTCAAGAGACCCCCATTCTAACAAAAGGCGATCCGTTGATCGTTCTCCAAAAAGAGACGAAGGGAGGAAGTTTGGCAAAAGACCACGCCAAGACAATACTGAGACAGCCATCCCGGACCTCAGATTCATCAAACCCCCTACAGATTTCTCCAGACGCCCTCCCAATTGGACAGCCAAGAGGACAAAAAACTAGAACCCAACCCCCCGGGCCATCCTCCCCATAAGCCGAAGGAATGGTCGGAGTGGTTGGAACACGTCAAATTTTTCAAACAGGCCTTACCCCTCTCTACAGTTTGCTGCAAACAGGCAATAGACGGTAGACCCTTCGCGCATTTTTCCATAAACAATGTGGGTTTTTCCGGCCTCCTCGACAGCGGCGCGTCTGTCAGCTGTCTGGGCGACAACGCTCACACCTTATTCACAAACTGTGGTTTTAAAATGGAAAAACATTCTTCACATGTCACCACGGCAGACAACACTTCACAACGTGTCATTGGTTCTCTTACCCTGCCGATAAATTGCGAAAAAAAAACAGTTCGGATCAAATTTCTGGTTGTACCTACAATCTCACAAAAATTTATCCTGGGAGTGGATTTTTGGATGGCTTTCAAAATTGCTCCACAGTTGTTTAACAACCCCTCCGTCCCTCCCCAAGTGAACGAAATCCGTACAGTAATACCGTACGAAAATTTGACCCCCCTACAAACAAATCAGTTGGATCAGACAATCAACAAGTTTGAATCAATCTCCTTCGAAAGGTGCGGGTTAGGCTTAACCAACTTAGTAGAACACCATATAAAAACAACAGGCCCCCCAATCAAACAAAGGTATTACAACCTCGCTCCACAAAAATTAAAAATACTAGAAAAAGAATTGGACGACATGCTAAGAATGGGAGTGGTGGTACCCAGCCGCAGTGCATGGACCAACCCCACCTTAATAGTTTCAAAAAAAGACGGCTCGGCCCGTTTCTGCCTCGATAGCAGACGCCTCAACGCATGTACAGTGTCAGACGCCTACCCCCTCCCTTTGGTCAACTCCATCCTCGACAGACTTCGAAACGCTAAATACATCTCATCTATAGATTTGAGCAAAGCTTTTTGGCAAATACCTTTGGATCCCAGCTCCTGCGAAAAAACTGCTTTCGTAGTGCCTGGCAGGGGTATGTTTCACTTTAAAAGGCTACCCTTCGGTTTAAAAACTAGCCCAGCGGAGCTACAAAGGCTCATGGATAAATTGTTTGGCCCAGAGTTCGACAACAACTTATTTTGCTACCTAGATGACTTGATCATCATCAGCGATACTTTTGAAAAACATATACTCATACTAGAAAAGGTTTTTCAACAACTCAAACAAGCCGGTCTGACTATCAACCTAAAGAAATCGGAATTCTGCAAACATCGCCTACGATACTTGGGCTTCATAGTAGATGAAGAAGGTCTAAGAACCGACCCCGCAAAAATTGCGGCTATGACAAACTTTCCCCGGCCCACGAATGCAAAAGAGGTAAAAGCTTTCCTCGGACTAACCGGTTATTATAGAAGATTCATAAAAAACTTCTCAACACTCGCTGCGCCGCTCAACAAAATCACGGGCGTCCGTAAAGGTACCAGTAACTTTGCCTGGTCCGCAGAGACCGAGTCAGCATTCAACTCCCTGAAGGAAGCCCTTCAATCAGCCCCGGTACTGAATTGTCCTGACTTCAACCTCCCCTTTACAATCCATTCGGACGCATCAAACGTCGGAATCGGAGGAGTCCTCACTCAGAATTTTACGGACGGCGAACACCCCGTGGCATATTTCTCTCGCACCCTAAACAAGCACGAGAAGAACTACGGAATCACCGAGAGAGAATTATTAGCAGTCATGGAATCCATTCAACATTTCCGCGGATACATTGAGGGCAGCAAGTTTACCGTGGTTACAGACCATAGCAGCCTAAAATGGCTGATCTCGCTAGACAATCCCTCCGGAAGATTGGCTCGCTGGTCGTCCCGCCTATCTCAATATACCTTCAATGTCATCCACCGCAAAGGCGCGGATAATATCGTCCCAGATGCCCTTTCTAGAATCGAGATTGCAATACTAAATGCCGAGTTATCCAATTCTAGTCTCCCCACAAAAGATTTATGGTATCAAAAAATCTTTAAAGGATGCAGCGACAACCCACAAAAATTTCCGAATTTTACAATTAAAAACGGAAAATTATACCGCAACTGCAAGCCACCACTGTCAATCTTAGAGGATTATGCCTGGAAAATGGTAGTCCCTCTCGAAAATAGAGAACAGATTATTAACAATAACCACAGTGCCGCAGACTCCATACACCCTGGAACTTTTAAAACATACAAAAAAATATCTTTAAGATATTATTGGCCTGGTTTATTCAAACAAGTACGCTTATACATCTCCAAATGCGACATCTGTAAGGCATACAAACACAGTACGGCACCACCGTCTGGTCTAATGGGCAACCCCAAGCGTGCCGATAGACCACTTCAATCCCTCTCAATGGACCTCATCGGACCATTCCCTAGAAGCTACGCCGGTTACATGCATATACTCAGTGTGGTGGACGTTTTTTCCAAATATTGCTGGTTGTTTCCTCTGAAAAGGGCGACAGCGGCAGCAATAATCAATCTGGTAGAAAAGCATATTTTCATACCCTACGGTATTCCTCGTACTATAATATGCGACAACGGCAAACAATTTATAGCTCTAGAATTTAAAGAGTTTTTGTCTAAATATGGTATAAAGGATATATTCTACAATACCCTTTACACACCACAGAACAACACCGTCGAACGATACAACCAGACCATAAACACGGCTCTGGCAATTCTGGTTGGCAAGGACCAACGTACATGGTGCAAAAAATTAGACAAAATACAAGCAGCCATGAACAACACGGTGAACCTCGCTACAGGCTATACACCATTCTTTCTCAAACACGGCATGGAGCAAGTAGTTCACGGTTCATTACACCCTGACATTCGCCTTCCACCCACCCCTTCCTCCACAGCAGACCCCGCAGCAAATTACGCCCACCGCTTAGAGGAACTCTCCGCTATCTATAGTGAAGTAACAGACGCTCTACTATTGGCCCACCAAAAGAGCGCCGACAGGTATAACCTTCGCAGAAAGCACGTCACGTTCAAGGAAGAAGACATCGTTTGGAGAAAAAACAATACCTTGTCGCAAGGTGCGCTGTACTTCTCTGCCAAACTGGCACCCCGCTTTGTAAAAACGAAAGTCCTAAAAAAGATCTCAGACATTGTTTATCGATTGTCTGACATCTCTGGTAAACACATCGGAAATTACCATGTGAAAGACATTGCCAAAATTGGGAATACGGAATCAGTAAATTCCATCACATCAAGTACTCAGGCGTTATCAAATTGGCAAAACATGCATCTTGTTAACCCTGATCATTATTACCCCCCTGACCTCTCTTGGCCAGTCGTCAATCAGTGCGACGCGGTCTTTTTAGAAGTCTTATAATTCTTGTCATAAATGACGTGAGTTACTTGTAAATATTAAATGTAAATAATCACCCATATGGGCATTCGTAAGGTAATCCTTACACCCGAAGGCATATCAATGTCAACGGTAGCCTAACTCCTGTACACTCTTTTCTTTTTGCATAATTTTATATGTTCTTGTACATCCTGCGTGCTTTGCCTGCTGTACCACAAGAGCACCTCTTGGGGCACCGTTTTCATAACTTGTATGCATCCTCTTCCTGAAATTGATCACTTCGGGAAAGGGCCTCCTTTTCCTCCTACCATCAACGGTTCCGGAAAACTCTTGCTCCAAGACGTCGCTTTCCTTTTCACAACTCTTGCAGCATCCGCGCGTTTTTTTCCCACCTCATCGTCTCATCTTGTCATATCACCCTTTTTCAATTGTTTTTTTCTGTCGGGTTTTTGTCGTACCAGTACGTCCCTACCCTAATGTTGTAAATAAAAATCATAAGTGCAAGTCTGTATAATAACCATTGGTTTCAGACCATTGCCGCAGCTCGCTACTATGGTCACAGTACCATATTGTAAGAATGCCGCGACGATTTCTGTTATAATAGGAAATCCTCCCGTTTTTTTTTCTTCTTACCTTTTCTTGTTCCTCCTCACCCCATCCTACACATTCATAATAATGTTGTATATTGGGGATCGTCTCGAATACACCAAATGAACACACCTATCAGGTCACATTCGCTGGATTCAAAACTATTCAGGAGCAACCTCGTTGCTACTTGTGTTTTTTTTTCTTATTTTTTCCAAAAATTAGAATGGCGCTCAACCCAATTGCTCTATTTTTTTCCAGAATCGCATTTTTGTCAAATTCTGAGAAATTTTTTTTTTTTTTTTTTTTTCTTCTTATAAAAGTGACAATACGTTTTGTCCCTTCATTAACATTGTTCCGTGTACATACAACTTCATTATGAGGTACAATATTTTATCATGACATCAGTTCTTTTGTCCCTTATTGTACCATTATTCTTGTTTGAAGTTTAAAATCTTGGCCAGATCTTCAATAAAAAATTTGTGTTTATCGCCTTTTGGCAAGTCTTGTAACGTATGCTAATATGAATTTATTAAGCTACAGCAGTGCCGTATTAATTACACCATTGCAACCCGCCGTCTGTATTGAATGGGGACCCACATTTTCGAACGTAAACTTTTGTAACATTATAGGCGCGAGCCTTACAATATCTACCATTATAGGCGCGAGCCTTACAATATCTACTATTATAGGTGTGAACCTTACAATATCCACCGCTATAGATGCGAATCTTAAAATATCTTTGTGTTTTTACACGTCACGGGGAGTCCGTCATAACTACTCATTGTTTGCTCGTCAACACAGGGTTGTTGATCGAGAGGGTGATTTATCTCATTAAATTGTTTTAAATACCTATTGGGCTACTGTCTTTCAATACTGGGCAAAATTTGTTGTAAATCGTTCATTCCTGTCACGTGAGACGTGAAAACGTGACAATATTCACCATGAGTCGTGCGAACGAAATAATATCTACCCCCATGTTTGTGTGACCTACCAAGTGTAGATCACACGCCTTTTATTTTTCTGTTATCAGAAAATTATTGCTTTTGCAGCAGAATACTCATTAACATGCCCATGGACTTCCTGTCACAAGAACCCAGGAACTATCCATTATCTCAAAAGGACTAATCATACGCTTCACTCATGATTATGGGGCATCGTGTCGTAGGAGTTAAGTTGATGGACACAAAAAACACCTAACTCGTTGTCTGGGAGACGAATAAGAAAACCCCCAGGTTTGTGAGACTTGAGCAAGGGTCTGTTATTTCTCGCAAACTAGTAGGAGAATAAAACGACCCTCTAATCTTCTACCCAATACACGTGGAGGATTAGACTCTTTTATGTCAGTGTATTCCTTTTTGTAATGTGCCAGGATAACTGCTGTAGACCTTGTTTCACCTCCACTCAGAGGTCGAATTTCGGAAATAGCCGAATCCTCAGCAGTTTTCTTCGTTCAAATGTTCCCAATTGTCACCCTTTCCCTTCCTCGAAATTATCCGTGAATGGGGATATATGCGTTACGCACATGGCGTTTCGTTTGTCAAATGGGACAACCTTCATACAGGGATCCTTTCAACTTCCTACTCCTTTCCCACTTTTCATAACTTATTTGTACTCAATGTTTTTGTTCTTCGAAAGTAGAAAAAATGCTACCGTATAGACGTGAGCATAGGTCATGGAAGACCAACTTCTTTCGAACGGGGCATTTTGTCATACGTACAAACCCTTACCCACGTGTTCTTGGAAATGTATTTAGTTTCAAAAAAAACTAAATGGGTTAAACAGAACCTTCCTTGAATACGTACCTGTAATATGTATAAGTCTATAGTTGCATTTAGTTAACTCACTCTCCGTCTCTCTCTCTCTCTACACGCCAAATCCAATCTTTCTCAACATGCACACCTTGTTTCTCTCCAAACCTTTTCATCATTGGTCTACTAGGCAGGTAAACCTCAAGAATTTTGTTCCTAATAATAATTTTTCCCCGGATTAATAAGAAGACCCGCAGCTCTTTACCCTATCTACACCTGCGCCTCCCTTCATGCTGACTTCACTACCGTCACGGAGGTCCCATGCCTTCAAAACCCTGCGTACCAAAAGCACCCGACCGCACCTAAATTAACCTAGTGTGAGTCGTGCGTGTAGTTGCGAATTGTATCATCACAAACCATCACTCAAACAAACCCGAGCACGTCAGCTCTAGGTTGGTTCAATGTTCCTGTTGCCATTGTGCAAACGTTCCTGCGGCATCTTGCAAATGTTCCTGTTGCCATTGTGCAAACGTTCCTGCGGCATCTTGCAAATGTTCCTGTTGCCATTGTGCAAACGTTCCTGCGGCATCTTGCAAATGTTCCTGTTGCCTTGGTGCAAACGTTCCTGCGGCATCTTGCAAATGTTGCCATTTTGCAAATGTTCCAGCTGCACCTTGCAAATGCTCTGTTGCCATCATGCCAATGCTCCTGTGCCCTTGCGCAAATAACAATACCAACAATTGTTCACACAACAATCCCACTGTATACAAACCAGTGTACCAACCACCATCACAACAACGGCTGTCATGCACACAAACCGCCTCCTCTACAAAAAGGACAAACCACCAATTACAATTCCACTCTCCAGTACCTCAATGATGTCATACTGGCCCACCCACAGGACCCGGAAGCAGCTACCTTTTTGACCTCTGTGACAGGTAGAACCCTCTCCACCACCAAGAAGCCTCATCCTGCGTTCTCTTCTTCGTGTTTCCTTTAAGGCCCTAGTGTTCCTTGAGTGTAATCTCAAACGGGCCAGGTTACTGTGACAAAGTAACCGTGTAACTTCAGTATAACGTCCAAACACCCCAGACATCCTACGCAAAAACCACGCTACGCAAACATAGCTCACAGACCAATGATACAATTTAGAGTCATTTTTTTTTCTATCACTGCATAACCCTTGTACCTTTCTTCAACAGGTCCTTGTTCACATTTTTGTATGTCACTGCTCTTTCATGTACATTTAGAGTTAACTCTTTGTTCACCATGTTTTTTTCTCTTTTGTTTTTGTTTTCTACTATTGTGTAGCTAGCAACTTTTCTCTCTCGCTCTCTCCTCCTTTTTTCTTAAAAAAAAATTTTGTTTTTTGGCACAAGTGCTAGAAGGGTAAGAGGATTTCTTAGCCCTACTGCTCCATTACCACGTCGCCTTTTTTGCGGCGAGGGGGGAAGTGTTACGTTACAAGTAGCAAGGTTATTCCCTAGACCCACCTTCGCCCCGTTCTACCCAAGAATAGTTCGGTAGATTCCCGCACTACGCGGAGTCGACTCGCGCAGGTCTCCCCCGGAGCCCGGCGCGAGCACTCATTCATCGGCCGCCAGCCGGCAAGACAGCAGTGTCCAAAGAGAGCGCTCTGACGCGCATTCGAGAACCTAAAAACTCGCGATGTATTTTATATTGTGAATTGTGCAACCAGAAGCTGCTGGCTACTGCATTTCCTGCTACAGTGAGTAGAATGAACACTTACCCTCTTTTGTGTGCCATGTCCCGCTCTTAAAGCCAATAACGCGTGTGGAGAGATTGAGAGAAACAGTCCCTGTTAGGTTAGGGTATTTTAGTGCTATCCATGTTCATGTGAAGTGTGCCCGAATGGCGATTGTAATAACCCTGTCTCCTACTATTGAATAAACCCTTTACGTGCAATACTGTGTTCTGATTGAGGAAGGAGACCCCGGAGATTTTGAGGAAAGGAGGAAGAGAAATACCCAGCGAACCACAAACACTCGCCCTGGTTTTAGGAGGATCTTGCTCGCGCCGACTGTGAGCTAGCATCTTGGCCCATTAATTACTGCATGTCCTTTCCAGGGTTGGTTTGGCTAGAGGCCGTAGGCCTGCGGTATGCCGACACTGGCGCCGTATGCCGACCGCTGACGCTAACAATATTATAACGATCATCTACTATTTCATGGTCAAAGATTGTGGAGTCTAACCATGTTTCTGTAAAACAAATTAAATCATAATTGCAACTGAGCACTTCGTAGTATAAATCAGTTAATTTACTTTTTAAACCACGTACATTTTGATAATAAAATGTTATTGCCGTTTTGTTAGAATACATTTTGAAAGTATATATTAAGCATAATTAAATACATTTTTTTTTGTAAAATTGATATGAGAATAATTTATTGTAAAGTAAATAATTATGCTTTGAAAGGAGGCAATTATGAACATCATAATATTTGGTTTGTTTGTGGTACATGAATATGTCTATGGTATCAGGTGTAATTAATTTTGACAGATCTAGGTTACAGAAACGTAAACATGATGATAAGCATATAACAGTTGCATAAAAGAATGGTATATTACAATTATTTCTAATAGGTTGCGATAGTTTTTTGTATTTAACAGGTGGTGGTACTTCATGAGAATAATGATTAATCGTTTAAGTCATATTTTGTTGTTGTTTCACAGAATAATTTTGTTCAAAATATTGCAATAGTTTTTTGTGACATTTAAAACATTCTGATGATTCGTTAGTTACTACAATGGAGATATTGTGCATATAATTAAGGTAATTCAATCTTTCCAAAAGATTAACTTGTAAGTAACTTGTGTGGGGAAAGTTATTAACTAATTTTAATTTCATAAAGGGACGGCAGAACTGGTTGGTTCGTTTTGTGTTGATTTCAATTTTGAAAGTTTGTTGACATCCTCTTGGTCTGTAATTAATATTATAGGAGTTGAATCGCTAACACGAGTGAAAATTTTACAGTTTCTTACCCAGCAAAAACGAATTTTACCAGCTATTTTTATATCACGACATTGCTTCAACAGAAATTGGTTTTTTGGGGTTAGATGGTCGTTAATATATATTTTACTGGTTCCAGGAAGTTGTAAATCGGAAGCAAGCATCCCTCTCATCTTTCTTATTGTAGCTATAAGCTCATCCTTTAGGTATCTCCGCGTTAATTTGACGACAATGTTCCTGGGTTTTCCATTTTTTGCATCACGGTTTGTCCTGGGGGCAATCCTGCTAGCGAAATCCACTTCTTGTCGGGTTATATTACATCCAGCTGTGGCTCCGATCTTGGAGAGAATGTCATACACATTTTCGTTATTTGTTTCGGGGATACCACTTATAATTACATTATTTGAACGATTAAACTGGTCGTTGTTATCAATTTGTTTTTCCAATTGGAACACTTTTTTTTTTTGAGCTCATTAATTTCCTCTTTAAATTCATTTTTTATGACTTCGACTATGTTGTTTTTGAATTCTTCAAATGTTTTCTCTAGAAAATGAATTTTGAAGTCTTCAAACTTGTTATCCAAAAGTTGTAGAAGTTCCGTATTTAGGTTACTGCCAGACTTAGAGTTTGAACGCGTTGTCATTGTTGCTTAGTATAATGTTTTAGTAATTATAACTTATAAAATTGATTGTAATTTTGTTATTTTAATAAAAAATAGTGGAAGAGCAAAAGTTTGACAGCAGTTACAAGTAATGTTATTGTTGTACATGTTGTACATATTGTTGTGTTATCGACACTTCATCTAGAGTGTCCGCTTTATTTTGCATAAATGCGAAACACTCGTTTATTATAACATTACACTCGTTACAGGTCATCGCGCTACGGTAAGTACGTCCTTCTGTCACGGCGATTGACAGGAATCCTTCGTGAAAATAAGTATGCTAATTGCTTATTTACCGTAGTATTATTCTTTCCTCTGCATTATTATTACCCTTATTATTTCTTCTCACCGCGGTGTAAAACAACCTTACCTTGTGGCGCGACTTCCGCAGCTTGAGGTTGATAAGGGAGCTAATTTTGACTCCGACCACTTTCTCGTTGCAAGTCGACTGCGGTTTAAAATATCAAATGCTGGTAAAACAAGAAGGTCTGAAATCACAAAATTTAATACGAACAAATTACAAGTCCCCGAAACCAAAATGGAATTTCGAACTACGCTCAACAGGATAGCGCAGTGTGACACACAAGATATCAACTCACAATGGACGACCTGCAAAAACCTTTTAACAACAGCTGCTCTCGAAACCCTGGGAAAAGAAATCCCTATAAGAAGAAACCATTGGTTTGACTCAGACTGCGCAGAGGTAACGAAAAAGAAAAATGAACTCTATCAAAAAACGTTACAACAAGGCTGCACAAGACAACTTATGGACCCCTATAGGGAAACAAGGAAGAGGAAAAGAAGATGCATAGGAAAAAGAAACGCGAATATTTACAAAAAGAAATTAGAAAAGCTGAAGCACTCAGGCTTAAAAAAGAGAGTAGGCTTTTCTACAAAAAAAGTAAATAACATGAGAGCAGAGTTTAAGCCAAAAATAAATATATGCAAGGACGAGAACGGAGTGATACTGAAAAGCCTGACATCCTGAGGAGATGGGTGAGGCATTTTGATACGGTTCTCAATAACAACTCGGCAGAGGTGAAGCACAACACGGTGGAGAGCACGGGAGATGACTTGCACATTGACAATGCTGAACCCCCTTCACTGGAGGAAGTGAAGCAGGCAATAAGACAGCTGAAAAACAACAAATCACCCGGGTCAGACGAGCTGGTGGCTGAATTATTTAAAGCAGCAGGTGGAGAGTTTACCCAATACCTGCATACCCTTATCCAAAAAGTATGGACAGAAGAAGAGATGCCCGAAGAGTGGAGACTAGGAATTGTGTGTCCACTACATAAGAAGGGCGACCAACTCGAGTGCTGCAATTACAGGGGAATAACGCTATTAAACACCGGCTATAAAATTATGTCCAACATCTTGTACAAAAGATTGCTTCCAATGTCTGAAGAAATCATTGGCAACTACCAATGTGGCTTCAGGCCAGGCAAAACATGTATTGACCAAATTTTCTCCTTAAGACAGATTTTGGAAAAGACGCTAGAACACAATGTCGAAACACATCATCTCTTTGTAGACTTCAAGGCCGCGTACGATAGCATAAACAGGAATGCATTGTACAATGCAATGAGTGAGTTCGGAATACCACGTGAGCTGATCAATCTGGTGAAATTAACAATGTCCCCAGTAACGTGTAGAGTCAGGGTTGGCAGTGATCTGTCCTGGCCCTTTGAAGCGCTCCACGGGGTGAGACAAGGAGATGGATTGGCCTGCCTCTTATTCAACATAGCCTTAGAAAAAGTTATTCGTGACTCAGGCATCGTGATAAGAGCAACGATATTTGACAACTCTGTGCAGCTATTGGCTTACGCTGATGATATCGACATAATGGCTTTGAGTGAGTGAGACTTGGGTACTAACTAAGAGGAATGAGCGAGCACTGGACGTTTTTGAAAGAAAAATTTCGAGGCGCATCTTCGGACCGGTTCTAGAAAATGGATTTTGGCGCAGACGTTATAACAATGAGCTCTATGGAGCTAAACGTCGCAAAATTTATAAAATTGGGAAGACTTCGGTGGCTGGGTCATGTGGAGAGAATGACCGAGCCTCAAGCACCAAAGTCCCTGCTGAACTCAAGACCAATAGGGCGAAGGAGCCTGGGAAAGCCAAGACTAAGATGGAGCGACAACGTCCTCAAAGACATATCTATCTTGGAGCTTCCAAACTGGAGAGAGCTGGCACAAAACCGAGGTGAGTGGAGGAAGACTCTTGAGGAGGCCAAGACCCACCAGGGGTTGTAGAGCCAATAGTGATGATGATGATGATGATTGTTTATTTTATGAAAATCAAGAAATTAGAAGATGATGAAATAAAAATCAACATCCATTCAGCAACATACAGTCCGCCTCGGAACAGGAATACCTAGTGAGGATTGTAAACAAACCACTTTACTCTCTTATTGTCATTAAAATTTAAAAAAAATAATAATAAAAAAATAAATAAATGTTAATATTTCTATTTTTGAGAGTGATAATTCATGATGGAATTCCATTATAATATCATCACATCATTACATAGTATAAAATGAAGTCGCTCAGAATGTATGTGCGCGTTAATCTTTTAACCCTCTCGAGCATGAATTATGAAATACAATTAAATAAAAATGTTTAAGGATACTTTCTTTGGTTAAATGGGTTTAGAAAATGAAAAAAAATAAAAAAAATTTCACCCTAATTATAAATTGATCAAATTGACGGGCCTCATATGAGGCTTAAAGTGATCGAAGGGTACAAGGGTTATAACTTTGCCATACAAAATATTTTCGTGCAACTTTTAAGAAAATGACATATTTCAGAATATAAAAACTTTATTATTTTTGAAGTGAAACTTCTTTATCCCCGTTGTGATTTGGAATTCGGATGAAACGGAAATTACGCATAAAGTACCTGCAAAGCATCAAACTGCGCTCATTATCCGCTTTGATTATGATGTCACTTTTCATGGTTCCTATTGGTTGAGATATGAAACGGAAATGATGCTAGGTCTACGCTCATTGGCTGAGATTGTTTTTGTAAAGTTTCTCTTCAACCTCGTGTAAACTGCACTCGATTTTTTTTCAGTGAAGGCCTATTACAGGTGGATACGTCTAATGTTTATCAGTGTAAACGAGACAGCAACAGATTACTTGAATTCTAATAAGTCCAATGACTCGTTGTTAGGGTCCATTTTCCATAAGATCCTCACAGTTTACTATAGTCATATTGAGAAGATGGAAAAGATTCTCAAATACCATCTCTTGTGGCGTACTCGATGCGGATACAGGCCTACCAAAGAGTCCATTAGGTGATCAGGTCAACCCCTCTAATGGGTTTGTTGTATATTTCAAAAAAATGGCGGTTCAGTATTGGCGTAAACGGGCGTATGGAATATGCATCATGACAAAATTGATTCCTAAATAGACTTTCAGCTCCGATAAAGTTAATTCAAAATTTTCTTTACCCTTTTTTACGTTCATTTACAATTGTTGTCATGATGTACGTTTCAGCAATCATTTCTAAGTTGATAGGCATTTCGCCACTAATATTTGATTCGCATTGCCCTTGAAATTTGGGCAAACTGTTAAGAAAAGCATTTTATTTAGCTCTAAACCATATCAGGGGTCCTAGCATGGTCGGTCGATATAGGTTTTATCGAAAATGTCGGTAACTTGACATCGCTCCCAAGCACGACTGCAGGCCGCTAACGAACAAACAACAGTTCACATCGACTAAGGGTTCCTAATTTATTTGACGTAAACTGTTATTTCTTCGTTAGCGTCCTGCAGTCGTGCTCGGGAGCGATTTCAAGTTACCGACATTTTCGATAAAACCTATGTCGATCGACCATGCTAGGGGGGCTGGTCTCATATCTTTTGTTGAGGGACGCGTACTTCTGAAGCATTACGTAAGTAGGGGGATGTTCACTTGCTAGATCCTCAATCCTGTAACATTCATTTTCCGGTGGCTCGAATAAATCGTCTTCTGATCCAGAAAAATCTTCTTCATCAGAACCATCGGGGAGAGTAAGCAGGGTCAAAATTTGGTCTTCATCGAGATCACAACCCTCATTCATTTGTGAACTCATTTTATGCCTTCAAAAATGTTAAAGAATGTAATAAAAATAAAATGCCCCCATAAATATTTCAATTCCATATCAAAATACAACAAACAAAATAAGTTTATTTGCATGGCTCACTTCTTCTTCTTTCGTATGGTGGGGGGTCAGAGGGGGACATCTAGATCTGCGAACCAGTCTAGGGCCTCAGGCGATGCCCTGTGGACCTCATCAATCCCGCCGGGGAATGAATGGCTCACTGCATCTATTGGTTGATATTGACAACTCTTGGAACACATAGACCTCATATGAGGCCGATTAGTTTTTGCAAAGAAATCAATATAAGCTATTAAGAAAATAACATTATAATGGTTTCACAAGTAAGATGTACGTACAGAGCATATAAAAATATTTACTTACTGTTTATAATGGTCGAATTTCAATATTTAATGGTACGTTGAAAGGAGGAGAAACAGAAATCGACAAAAAAACGTCAAAAACTATTGCAATGAAATTTCAAATCAACCTGGGTTAGTGTATTCATGTGATGGCTAGTTTTTTAACTATCAATTGTCATCAAGCAAGGTCTGAAGTGATCTATGGTGAGGTTGTATTTGAAAATATGATTGGAATTATGAAATGGCAGCTTGTCAAAGATGCCTATTTTGGGGCCTCATATGAGTATCTCGTGTTCGAGAGGGTTAAACTACGCAACGGATTTTCATGCGGTTTTCACCAATAGATTGAAGAGGAATGTTTATATGTATAATACATGTAAATTATATTAGAAAAAAGCCGAGTAATTCAAAGAAAACATATTTTTGTGCGATTTAAAACGGCTGGCGGGCCGTACTATAGTCACTTTTGAAATCGTTCTACGGAAGAAATTGGAAAACAGATGTCCTAGAGTAAGTAGGTATTTGATTCTCCCTTTTCAAATATCCAGTGTTGCATTGCAAGCATTGTATAATTAGTGGCGATCGCTCGAATTGCATTACACAGTATAAAATGAAGTCGCTCAAAATGTATGTGCGCATAGATCTTTTAAACTACGAAACAGATTTTCATGCGGTTTTCACCAATAGATAGAATGATTCAAGGGGAAGGTTTATATGTATAATACATGCGTATTATAGTAAACAAAAACCGAGAAATTCAAATATTCAATTCAGGCAGCGGGCAGCTGGCAAGCGGGTGGTGTGGATTTTATAAAGGTTGGGTAATGGCGTTGTGTTTCGTTAGCCACAGCAACGTGTGGACGTGTCTGCTAGTATTATAATAAAACGAATATAAAACTTTATTCCACTTAATTTTATTCGACCTTAACCGGTTTCAGCTCGTTAGAGTTACAAACTGTGTGAATGACAAAGGAGAATTGTCGAATATAAACACTCGTTTGATAAAGACAGAGATGTTAAAGTTCTCCATATTTGCAATAAATGTCATAAACTGGATAGACTAGAATCTTTAAAAATTACCCGCTTAACTAAAAAAATAGAATCTAACTTTGTAATGAATAAGCAATTAGAATCATTTGCTAAGTTTCCGCTTTTGTATCCATTGTAATAATAATTTTCATTATAATTTCGAAATTAAATTAGACCATTCCTAATCCAATGTAAGCATGTACCCCTTCATAAAGTAACTTTGTAAAGATAAAGCAATTAGATTCATTTGCTAAGTCCCCGCTTTTGTATCCAGTGTAATTTTCATAATAATTTCGATATTAAAATATGTAATAATAATAACGTAGTATTTAGGTATATAGCGCAGTTTTGTGATATTTCACTTTAAGTGCGCTTAGTTATAATAAACTTAAAATTAATCCTATAGTGTTCCTTACGAGTCCTTACAAAATACGAAATTGATTAAATAATGTGAAACAAAGAATATACAGTATATACAAAGCAATTCCTAAAAAACAATATTAACAACAAGAATTCTTAAAACTAAATTATAATAAAGAATAGGAGGCATTTTACGTTTAGAAATAATAATAACAGAGTGCACAGAGTAACAGTGTGAATTCTTAAAACGATTAAAATTAAAATTCTTAAATTCTTAAAACAAGAATTCTTAAAACTAATGTAATTAGTTTAGACCATTCCAACTCCAATGCAAACATGTATCCCTTCAAAAAGCAATAAAAAATACCATACTTCATAAATATAATAATGATTTGACAATAAAATTAGGTCATTAGTCATTAGTAAGTCATATTACTTGTAAGGTTTTTCCCTAATCATCATTGAAGTGAGCTGCAAACCCAATGTAATTAGCTTACTGGAATTACCAAAATATTTAGAAATTCGATAGTCAACTTAGCAACAAACATAATTATTATAATTGATTAAAATCCTTGTAGACCACCCCTCTCCCCCTCCCCAATATGCTGTGTATATAAACCGTAGACTAACACCCATATGCATAGTCGGTTCCTCGAGATTTCCTCCACTCGACTCAACCTCAAGGATAAATTCCATGGAACTAACACTCTTACACCCATATGTATAGTCGGTTTCTCGAGACCTCCTCCACTCTACCTTAGTCGAGGTCACCTCAAGGAAATCTTAAAAACTTCCTTGAAATCTGTATGTTCAGTTACGACTTCACCCTCCAGTGAGGAACCTCCAGTAAGTCGAGTCGAGGTTGAGTGAAGGAATGACGTCATTAAATTTCTTATTATTATGTTGGCAAACTGTAGAAAATATGTTTATGGTTCACTTTTTTCGTCTATGGGCTGTCTTCCTCTGAGATTGTGTTCTACTTCTGTGGCGCTATCTGTCAATTCTGTCATTCAACTCAACTGTCGAGTGCAAAGAGAATTTGGTTAATTTGATTTCGTTCGTTTTTCATTAAAATTATTATGGCCGGGAGGCAAGTTTTTAGTGAGATGGAAAAGGCGTGCTTGAGGGAATTAATTATTAAGTACAAATTAAACACCACGGGAACAATCGGGGCAGGAAACCAAAATGTAAACAAAATTGCATGGGCCCAGCTTACCGAAGAATTCAATTCTGTTGAAAATAACAGCAAAGTAAGTAGAATACTTTACAATTTTATTTAACTACTACCTATAATCTTATAGCCTAACCTAAACAATTTTGTTTATATTAGAGAACAGAAGCCCAACTTAAAAAATGCTGGGATAATTTGAAGACAAGGAGGAAGCAAGCCCTAGCCCTAGAAAAAAGGGAACGAATGAAAACTGGAGGCGGGGCATACATACCTACACCGAGTTCCCAGGAGATTGACGATGCCCTACAAGACCAGACTGATGTAGAGATGCGGTTTGTCTGTGACAGTGACTCTGTGCTAGATGAAAGTCAATGTAAGTTGTGTTACTTTTCTCCCTGGAGAGTTATTAGTTCCTTTGAGATAAACAAATTTTAGCTTCAATACAATATCATTAAAATATTTCAGGTATTGAAGTGGTGGATGAAATAATTGTGCAAGATTTCCATCTTGGTCAAGCTGCGGGTCAAAGTCTTGAGCAAGAAAACATCGGACAAGAACTTGGTTTGTTTATTTATGCTTATATTTATCATTAGTACCTAATACATATATTTTTAAACTTTTCGATAAACAGGAGATATATCTTTTAACAGGACGATCTCCTCCTCGGCGATCAGAGTCACAATTGCCTGACCATGGTGCTCGGGCAACTCAAAGTCAAGGTGAGGTTTTGGATTTTATTTTATATCATACAGTGAGTAAAAAAAGGTACAGTCACATTTGAGGGCATGATCCTGCTAGAGGCATATGTTTGTTTGATGAATACTGACATTTGTACCTGAGTCATGGATTTTTGTTATTATAAAAACTAATAACAAAAATACTTTTGGCCGTGAAAATCTAAAATCCTATCTGAGTCATGGATGTTTATATTTATAATGTGTTTATTTCAAAGAAAAAGTATTTATGTGGAAGGTATATTAACCACCCAGAATCTACAGAACAAGCATGTAGTTGTTACAGTAAAACTGATAGCGCTCTGTGTACAATTTTCAAAAAAATATTTATTATTATTTATTAGTAATTAAGGGAAACTCGTTGGTACATGGTCAATCTGCTACTGTGTATATACTCCTTTCAGGTGCAACAAATACACGTGCTCGTGTTATTACGGAAGAGTTCAACCTTAGAAAAGCACAGTATGATCGAAATCAGCGAATGGATGAAGAATTACATGAATTGAAGGTTGCTGAACAAGAGTGGTTAGTGAAGGCAGCACAAGAAAAGTATAATAAGGCTCGCCTGCGCCTGGAGAGAGAATGTGCCGAAGAGCTTCTCCGTTTTAACCAGGTCCAACGGGAGGAGGAAGAACTTAGGTTACAAATGTTAAAAAACAAAAAAAATGATTTTTAAAATTTTGTATATTTTTTTGTTGTTGTGTTCTAGATTAACAAACTAAAATAAAAAAAAATAAAAAACACAAACCATTGTTTTTAAGTTTTGAAATTTTATTGAATATAATTAAGTAAAATGTCTTATAATAAAGTTATTTCTAATAATGCTACCACGTTCATTTTCCTGTACCACAGGTAAGGCAATCTCTGGTTCCCTTAGTGGCTCTGGCAATTCTTCATTCGTTTGTATACTAATATTGTGCAAAATGGCACAAGAAACAATAATATTTGGCACAGTTGTGATTTTGTTTTGCAGTTTCCTACTTAGGCATGCAAATCGCCTTTTCAAAACACCATTAACTCTCTCTATGATGTTTCTTGTGCTGATATGTGATCTATTATAACGCTGTTGTGGTTGTGTTTGAGGATTGAGCATCGGGGTAAACATGTAAGATGTTTGGGCATATCCACTGTCACCCAACAGTATACCACTATTTCTTAGGTCACCCTCTTCAAATCGCATCCTGCATCGACTGTTGGTAAATATACGCGAATCATGTACGGAACCTGGCCATCTTGCCACTATGTCATATATTTCCATATGTGGGCCGCACACAATCTGAACATTTAAAGAAAAAAATCCTTTTCTGTTCCGATAAACTTCTCCATTTTCCCTCCTTGGGTTCTTGATTGGTACATGTGTACAATCTATAGTACCAACAATGCCAGGAAATCCAGCCCGTTGATAAAATTTTCTTTTAACATCTGACCTCTCGTCTACATTGGGAAATTTAATGTAGTGGCCGATTTTCAATGCAAGTATTTTAGATATTTTAGCGACTATTCGAGATACCACAGCTTGACTCAGTTTGTGGAGATCTCCACATACAACCTGCAAACCAAACAAACAAAATCATATACATTGTTTCATTGTGATAAAAAAAGATTATTAATAGGTAGGTATACATATATTTGCATCACAATACCTAGGTAAATAAATAAAATTGTACCTATCCATGTGTACTCACCTGAAAGTTCCCTGTGGCATAAAATCTCACTGCTATGAGAAGCTGCAACAGAGGCGGTATTGGGAGACCTCGGTTATTAGCACTCTGTGTTAAATTCAAAAGTGGCAAGAGGACATTTATTATTACATCTTTTCTAAATCGAAATTTTCTTCGGAATTCCACATCATCAAAATATTCCAGCGGATTTTCTGCATCCCGTAAATACCGCTTTATAGGACGATATTGGTACAAATCTTCATAAAGGTAGTCGATAAAATCATGGAAATTATTCATTATGCTAATAAAACTTGAAATAACCTCAGAAATAATATGGAAAGCACTGTTAACAAGCTTTGAGGAGACCTCAAGGTAGATCGCGACGTACCTTGAGTTTGACAGTTCATTACTCGACTCGACTGAGGAATTTCCTCAAGTCGAGGATAGTTTTTTCAGTTCTGCATACTGAATTTATCCTTGAGGTTGAGTCGAGTGGAGGAAATCTCGAGGAACCGACTGTGCATATGGGTGTTAGATAAATTCAGTATGCAGAACTGAAAAAACTATCCTCGACTTGAGCAAATTCCTCAGTCGAGTCGAGTAATGAACTGTCAAACTCAAGGTACGTCGCGATCTACCTTGAGGTCTCCTCAAAGCTTGTTAACAGTGCTTTCCATATTATTTATTTATTTATTTATTGATTTATTGTGAAAAACAGTATAATCCATTTACATTTCACAAATAACACTTTATAAATTACAGTTTATAATAAGTAAGTACATATATACATTTATTTGCATGGGTAAGTACATCAATACTATCTGATTAGCCAGATTTGGTAAATAGTATGCTTATTGCTGTCTTAAATTCTCTTTGGTTCATTTCTGAGGTTATTTCAAGTTTTATTAGCATAATGAATAATTTCTATGATTTTATCGACTACCTTTATGAAGATTTGTCCTATAAAGCGGTATTTAGGATGCAGAAAATCCGCTGGAATATTTTGATGATGTGGAATTCCGAAGAAGATTTCGATTTAGAAAAGATGTAATAATAAATGTCCTCTTGCCACTTTTGAATTTAACACAGAGTGCTAATAACCGAGGTCTCCCAATACCGCCTCTGTTGCAGCTTCTCATAGCAGTGAGATTTTATGCCACAGGGAACTTTCAGGTGAGTACACATGGCTAGGTACAATTTTATTTATTTACCTAGGTATTGTGATGCAAATATATGTATACCTACCTATTAATAATCTTTTTTTATCACAATGTATACGATTTTGTTTGTTTGGTTTGCAGGTTGTATGTGGAGATCTCCACAAACTGAGTCAAGCTGTGGTATCTCGAATAGTCGCTAAAATACTTGCATTGAAAATCGGCCACTACATTAAATTTCCCAATGTAGACGAGAGGTCAGATGTTAAAAGAAAATTTTATCAACGGGCTGGATTTCCTGGCATTTTGGTACTATAGATTGTACACATGTACCAATCAAGAACCCAAGGAGGGAAAATGGAGAAGTTTATCGGAACAGAAAAGGATTTTTTTCTTTAAATGTTCAGATTGTGTCCGGCCCACATATGGAAATATATGACATAGTGGCAAGATGGCCAGGTTCTGTACATGATTCGCGTATATTTACCAACAGTCGATGCAGGATGCGATTTGAAGAGGGTGACCTAAGAAATAGTGGTATACTGTTGGGTGACAGTGGATATGCCCAAACATCTACATGTTTACCCCGATGCTCAATCCTCAAACACAACCACAACAGCGTTATAATAGATCACATATCAGCACAAGAAACATCATAGAGAGAGTTAATGGTGTTTTGAAAAGGCGATTTGCATGCCTAAGTAGGAAACTGCAAAACAAAATCACAACTGTGCCAAATATTATTGTTTCTTGTGCTATTTTGCACAATATTAGTATACAAACGAATGAAGAATTGCCAGAGCCACTAAGGGAACCAGAGATTGCCTTACCTGTGGTACAGGAAAATGAACGTGGTAGCATTATTAGAAATAACTTTATTATAAGACATTTTACTTAATTATATTAAATAAAATTTCAAAACTTAAAAACAATGGTTTGTGTTTTTTATTTTTTTGATTTTCGTTTGTTAATCTAGAACACAACAACAACAAAATATACAAAATTTTAAAAATCATTTTTTTTGTTTTTTAACATTTGTAACCTAAGTTCTTCCTCCTCCCGTTGGACCTGGTTAAAACGGAGAAGCTCTTCGGCACATTCTCTCTCCAGGCGAGCCTTATTGTACTTTTCTTGTGCTGCCTTCACTAACCACTCTTGTTCAGCAACCTTCAATTCATGTAATTCTTCATCCATTCGCTGATTTCGATCATACTGCGCTTTTCTAAGGTTGAACTCTTCCGTAATAACACGAGCACGTGTATTTGTTGCACCTGAAAGGAGTATATACACAGTAGCAGATTGACCATGTACCAACGAGTTTCCCTTAATTACTAATAAATAAATTAATAAATAATAATAAATATTTTTTTGAAAATTGTACACAGAGCGCTATCAGTTCTACTGTAACAACTAGATGCTTGTTCTGTAGATTCTTGGTGGTTAATATACCTTCCACATAAATACTTTTTCTTTGAAATAAACACATTATAAATATAAACATCCATGACTCAGATACGATTTTAGATTTTCACGGCCAAAAGTATTTTTGTTATTAGTTTTTGGGGTATTTGCCGTGGCTAAAGAAGGAAGTAGCCCAACACGGCATAATACCCCAAAAACTAATAACAAAAATCCATGACTCAGGTACAAATGTCAGTATTCATCAAACAAACATATGCCTCTAGCAGGATCATGCCCTCAAATGTGACTGTACCTTTTTTTACTCACTGTATGATATAAAATAAAATCCAAAACCTCACCTTGACTTTGAGTTGCCCGAGCACCATGGTCAGGCAATTGTGACTCTGATCGCCGAGGAGGAGATCGTCCTGTTAAAAGATATATCTCCTGTTTATCGAAAAGTTTAAAAATATATGTATTAGGTACTAATGATAAATATAAGCATAAATAAACAAACCAAGTTCTTGTCCGATGTTTTCTTGCTCAAGACTTTGACCTGCAGCTTGACCAAGATGGAAATCTTGCACAATTATTTCATCCACCACTTCAATACCTGAAATATTTTAATGATGTTGTATTGAAGCTAAAATTTGTTTATCTCAGGGGAACTAATAACTCTCCAGGGAGAAAAGTAACACAACTTACATTGACTTTCATCTAGCACAGAGTCACTGTCACAGACAAACCGCATCTCTACATCAGTCTGGTCTTGTAGGGCATCGTCAATCTCCTGGGAACTCGGTGTAGGTATGTATGCCCCGCCTCCAGTTTTCATTCGTTCCCTTTTTTCTAGGGCTAGGGCTTGCTTCCTCCTTGTCTTCAAATTATCCCAGCATTTTTTAAGTTGGGCTTCTGTTCTCTAATATAAACAAAATTGTTTAGGTTAGGCTATAAGATTATAGGTAGTAGTTAAATAAAATTGTAAAGTATTCTACTTACGTTGCTGTTATTTTCAACAGAATTGAATTCTTCGGTAAGCTGGGCCCATGCAATTTTGTTTACATTTGGGTTTCCTGCCCCGATTGTTCCCGTGGTATTTAATTTGTACTTAATAATTAATTCCCTCAAGCACGCCTTTTCCATTTCACTAAAAACTTGCCTCCCGGCCATAATAATTTTAATGAAAAACGAACGAAATCAAATTCTCTTTGCACTCGACAGTTGAGTTGAATGACAGAATTGACAGATAGCGCCACAGAAGTAGAACACAATCTCAGAGGAAGACAGCCCATAGACGAAAAAAGTGAACCATAAACATATTTTCTACAGTTTGCCAACATAATAATAAGAAATTTAATGACGTCATTCCTTCACTCAACCTCGACTCGACTTACTGGAGGTTCCTCACTGGAGGGTGAAGTCGTAACTGAGCATACAGATTTCAAGGAAGTTTTTAAGATTTCCTTGAGGTGACCTCGACTAAGGTAGAGTGGAGGAGGTCTCGAGGAACCCACTATACATATGGGTGTAAGAAATATTTGTACCAGTCTGAAGATGGCTTTAACCGGTTACGGTCGAATAAAATTAAGTGGAATAAAGTTCTATATTCGTTTTATTATAATATAAAATAAATTTTAAGTATTAGAAGTTAGCGTATGCTAATTGTGGGATCTAAATATAGACTATTATTTGGTATTATTCCCCGGGGTGGGATGTGGATATGCTCGAAGATGACTTGTCAAACAATTATCTGTAAAAAAATATCACTTAAATATTAGTAACAGGATTAATTTTGACTTAACACCAAATGTAATAGGTATAAATATCCGTATAAAACTGCATCAGAGTACTCTAGCGGTCAGAACGGTCTCTATCAGTCATTTTGAGATTATTTTGTCTTCAAAAAGTTTCTTTAAAATCCGAAAGATGCCACTAGAAAAATAAATATTTATATTTATTTCAACATGTATTGTCACACATACTATCACCGAGTCAACCGAGTGGTCACTGATCACGTCACAGCAGGATTAGGGCGGCTAGGGTTGCTACCAGATGCTACAGCGCACGTGTCCTACTACCCGAACTCCATGTAGTTATATTTTTTCGTTAATTTTATCACCATAGCAAAACTTGGACGTGGTGGTCCTTTACAACGACATGTATTTTATATATTTTAGCGGCAGGGAGGAAAGGCCGGACGGGGCACAGAAAAATACAAAAAGATAACGGTAACAAATGGTACTTTTTCTGTGTCTTTTTCTCTTTCATATTTTCGTTGTAAGGGTGTTGTTTGTCCGGGTCTTGGCGACGGATGCGTCTGCATACCCGCCTCCCAAATTATACCTTGACCGTTTTTCAGATTAAAAAAAACATTTATGTGAATATCGCACAAGAGTGCCAACTCCTCCCGTCTGGAGTCAGTGAGACTATGGCATCCTCAATTTTGTGAGGCTGAAGGTAGCGGGAAGGGGAAGGAGATGGGGAAGAGGAAGGTGGGGAAGTACCTGACTATTCAGATCTGGTCATCAAACACGTCTAAGGCCATTTCAAGTAACACTTCAATTCTGTTCGGTGGTCTTACACCAGGGCGATACTGGTAACTTCCACTCTGGAACGTGCCGTATATATGGTATTAGTCTTAGACTCAAACATTTGAAAGCTCACGACCACGTGGCTATGGCATCATTTGTGCACGGTATGGTACCTAAATGACCCTGTTGAAAGACCACGTTTCCGAATTCAGATTGTTATATAACTAACTAACTAACTAACCATCACGCCGTTTCGCCGCAGGGGTAGGCAGAGAGGACGGACCGCCAAACAACTCGGTCTTGGCACACACTCTTTGCTTCACTCACATTCATACATCGTCTCATACATTCTCTTCTATTATTCTGATTTTTGACATGGCCAGACCTGATTATCAGTATCTGATTCACTTGATCGTGCCATGTCTTCCCCGGGCGTCCCCGACTTCTTCTACCATTCACATTCGCGTCGTATATTCTTCTTACACTACTTTCTTCGTTCATTCGCTCTACATGCCCAAACCATCTGAGGGTCCCTTTCTTAATCTTACTCATTATGCTTACATCAGCCTTACATTCTTTGCGGATATCTACATTTCTCATAGACCTCATAAATATATATGTATATATATATAGAGTGACTTGCACTCACTTAAGTTTTAGCTTTTGGACCGAACAGACATGCGAAAGCTATCAGTTTGAGACAAAAACTCAAGACATAAGGCCTCTGAAGATGGACAGTGTGATCTGTCCGAAACGTCAGGAGTTAAAAAGTCCTTTTAAGGACTACGTTAAGCGGGTAAACCGAGAAAATTGTTCTACATATATAGAGTTATATATATAGACCTTATAAATACCTAGCGATAGGTCTAGATAACGAAAATAAATAAAGTAACTTTTTTTATTGTGAATACCTCATTAGGGGCCATCTATAAATTACGTCACATGAATTTTAAGATTTTTGACCTCCCCCCCCGTCCCCGTCACGCATTGTCACATTTGACATTTGACGGTCGGCGTGGTCTAGCGGTCAGGCTCTTGACTCGCAATCTGAAAGTCGCGGGTTCATCCCGGCATGGAAAATTAATTTTATTCATTTAATTTGTGTTATTTCAAAACTAATTCTTTGAAAATAATACATAGTATATTTGCTGCACGTTCCAGAGTGGATGATACTCTCAGTATCGACCTGGTGTAAGACCACCATTCAGAATTGAAACGTTGCTCGAAACGGCTTTTAGCCGTGTTCGCAGACCAGATCTGAATAGCTAGGTACTTACCCACCTTCCTCTTTTCCATCTCCTTCCCCTCCCCGCTACCTTCAGCCTTACAACATACCCCAATCGGGGATGCCATAATCTCACTGGCTCCAGACGGGAGCAGACTCAATTGCGGTATTCATATAAAAAAAAAATGTGGGACCCCCTCCCCTCTAGTGTGACGTCACAAACAAGTCATCAAACGTAGCGAACCTCTTGTTGCTGGTTATCCAATAAATTTGGAAGGTGGGTGTGGTTGCTGCTGCACCATTTATTGGATAACCAACACCTCTGCCATAAGTCACCCCAAGTCCCAACTGCTCCCGTCTGGAGCCAATGAGACTATGGAATCCCCAAATTGGGGTATATTGTGAGGCTGAAGGTAGTGGGGAGGGGAAGGAGATGGGGAAGCGGAAGGTGGGGAATTTAGCTAGCTATTTAGATCTGGTCACCAAACACGGCTAAAACCATTTCAAGTAACGTCTCAATTCTGTTTGGTGGTCTTACACCAGGGCGATACTGAGAGTAACTACCTACTACGTCCTGTTCTTCACTATTTTCATTATTTTTATAATACCAAAGTAAATAAAATTAAGAGGAAATGTAAATAAATTTAACTCTAATTTATTGACATATGTGATTGATTCAATTTAAAAAAAATATTTTAAACTTAATGTAGGTACATACAAATAAGGTTATTGTATTAGGACAATAGGTACCTAACTCTGGACCTATTTGATAAAACCACAAACAAAAATATAAATATCAGTCCACAAAAAACTTTTTTTTCTATAATCCATCTATTTCAAAATGTCTTTTGAAACCTACAAAAAACACATTTTATGTTTCTGTCGAATTCGTCGGAATTAATTGTTAGCACGGAGTTATGTGTTAAGACATAGATCCTATACCTAGTGATTTATTATCGTTTATGATGGTCAAACACCATTGACCATGCACAACTATTCTCAAATGGTAAAACACCATGCACAAATCATACCATAAAACGAATAGGTACCTACATGTATAGGCAGATGGTTGAAATTGTCTCTCCAAAAATGAACATACATCTTAGGTTCTCACAGCGATTGATTACTGCCATCTTTTGAAATAATTTGAAAAAAGCTTTTAGTTTCAAATCTAACCGTAAACAGAAAGATAAATCGGCGCCACACGACAGAGGGCTTTTGCTAGTAATTAAAGTTCCCGGTTTTCATTGTTAAATTGAAGTTTAAAATTATAAAATTGTCTTTAAAAAATGGAAAAATGTAATACCTACAATTTATCGTAACGTTTTTTTAAATAAACGAATCCAAAGATTTGTTATCAGCGTTTAAAAATACACGAAAATTGGTGTTTTTGAAAAAAATTAACTAAAAACATATTAATTTATTTTCTTTTAATTTCTTTACGTGGTTTTAAAGAAAACCCCTGAAGGTATACTTTGAGGATATTCAGCAATTAAAAATATTTTTTAAAACATACGAAAAACGGTCAGAATAAGGTCGTATTTCTGATTTAGTTTTGAAAAATGCTAAGCCTATGTTAATTTTAAAAATGTATAAAAAATATTTTTCTTATTAAAACATTATGTTTATCGATTTGTGTAATAATATAATCATTATTTCAAATTAAAAAAAAATGATTACACTTGGCCTTAAATGAGATGTTGTCGTGACCGTAGTCACACAAAGTGTACAACTGTCAAATTTACTATGGCTTTGTTGATCGAACCAGTTATTCAATGTCATCTGAGAGGTAGTATCTACTCACAGTATCATCCTGGTAAAAGACCATCATTCAGAACAGATAAATTAATTTTAATAGCTTTAGGCGTGATTCGTGACCATATCGGGAATTTAATATTATTAATTTAATATCACAATATTGGTTTCTGTATGTCAAGGGGCAAAGTAAAATACTCATTAATTTTATACAAAACCGGGACCAGCTTATTTTACACTAAAAATTTTTTTTTCTTACCCCAGTAGATAGGTGATAATTCCGTGAGCGGAAATTGAAAAAAATGTATATTATCGTTAATTTCTTAAATTTAAAAATACGAAAATTTCATTTTTCAATGACCTCCATGTTGTAAAATTACAGCGGTATATATGCACTTTTTCACGAAAAAACACTTTGCAGAAGTTGAATAATTGTTAGAATTACGTATTTCGGATTTTTTTTGCATTGGAGGAGGCGGAAAATTATGCATTTTAAATTTCAATTGCGTAAAATCAAAATTCACTTCGCGTCTTCGCGAACTGACACGGCGCGGCCAATCTGTCACACAAGCCCACTAGACAAACCCTGCTTTGCCCGACAAACCATTTAAGGTAAATTTTTGAGATCGCTGGCAATGGTTAATACGCACTTTTTAAAAAAAAAATCTTTTGATTCACCTTAATTACATTAAAAGACAACTATTTGCATTGGGGTAAGTGGAAAATATTTCATTCTAAATTTCGATTACGTAAAATTAAAATTAGCTTTCGTCTTGTGAGATTGTACGCCAGAATCACAGACCTAGCGTAGCCGCTAAACTACTTGAAAACTGGGATGTTTTTTCTTGCCTTGACGCGAGTAGGCGTTATAAAGGGACACTTTCTTTTATATCACAAACCATGTTAAACAAACAAGCCCGCTAGACAAATTTCATAATTGCGCGCCTTATCCCACGAAGTCGGCTACAGTCGTATTAGCTCTTGTTAATTTATCAAGGATACCAACATAACAGTGACAGGTACGGCCGCGGATTTTCGCTGTGTCGGTTCGCGAAGTGAATTTTGGTTTTATGCAATTGAAAACTAAAATGCATTATTTTCCGCCGCCCCAAAGCCAAAAAGTTTCCTTTTATAGTAATTAAGGCGAATCTAAAGTTTTTTTCTAAAAATTATTCGTAATAAGCGTGGCCAGTCCGAACCGATATTTACCAATAATAATAATACATCACATAACGACTTTTGCATTTTAAAATTAATGAAAAATTGGCGGCCCTGAGAAGGGCCTTTTTTTTAAATAATGAATCACGTCATGTGGATGGTGGCGGGACTTGCGGGACGATGATGATCACGCTGTTGTGTGTGTCTGTCGCTGTCAAAATTATTTTTGCCTTCTTTTCGGTCTTCTTGGGCAGGACAAAAAAGATTCTGCTTTTGCCCGCACTAGCGAAAAAACGTTCTGCCCTCACAGTAATTACTTCTCGCTTACGTTTGCCTGAAACAGATTTAGAATTCAATTCTTTCTCTAGCTTGTGCGTCCGCGCAAGTAATTGGTGAAATTGTGTACTTACGATTTATCAAAAAAAAACTGTTTTCATTGTGCCGGATCGCTACGATTGTTTTTCCTCAGGGAGGGTTTCAACTCGTGGTTCGGCCGCTATACGTGTGCTGCCAAAGTGTGTTTTTGTATCATTCTAAACAAGTGAATCCCGTGGTTGTTTCTGTATCAGTGTTGTTGTGGTGATAAACCGAGTGTCGAATGGTGTTTAGTTCATCAATATTACCGAGAGTCTCCTCAAAAGCAGTAAGTCATTTCCATTTATCGCTACATTGATTGATTTATTCTACAGAGTTCATCGCCTCCGTTTCATTCAAGTAATATCTTGTTCCAAGTTATCACAACACAGCTTAATATATTGCTTTCTACAATTCCCCGTAGTAACAGCTTTCAACTATTGAAAATATAAATTCTCCGTCGCATTTTCAAACAAATTCTCTGCATAGTTACAGTTCAATAATCATTAAAAATATTAATTTCCCCGTTATCGCAGCGGTGCCCAGCGCCAGCAGCTATTAAAAAAACAATTAGCAACGCCCCGAACAACTTTCTTCTCAGAATTTTCAGGCAATTAGCATAGCGCTCAGCGTACCTCAGTACATCCTAGACCGAAAGTTAAATTAAAATATTTTATCATGTCTCAATTTGAATCCGACGTAAGAACGTTTATCGCCAACCGGGTTGGCCGTGATCTTTCTTCTGAGGAGAAGGACCACTTAGCCAAGATCGTCTTTCAGACTTATCTTGAAGAGTCCGTTGACTCTTCACCAAAAAGTCTTTACCCCGAATCCAGTCAAGGTTGTTCTCGCGCCTGGGATAACCACAATGTAGAGATGGAGGACTGTCAGTCGTCCTCCGACGAATCCGGCTACGAATTAGTAGCCAGGCGTAAACGTTCACGAACAAATTCAAATGAATCGCTGACGCCGGTAAATTCTCCGCGATCGTCTCCCCTATTAAAGAAAAAACACCATCAGTCACCCAGAGCCGACGTGGCTACTAATAATAAATTTACCTCCCTGAGGTCAAAATCTCCGTCCCCAGATATAACTGTAGAGCCTACAGCTAATGACGATACGCCAAAAAAATTTGCGCGTATCCCACCTATCGTATTACATAAAAAATCAAAAATTACGGCCCTTCTTCGCTCGCTTGAAGATAAGAGTATTGATTTCATGGCTAAAAATATGGAGAACGGTCTCCATATCATCACTAAAGTGCCGCGTGACTATCATGCAGTCATGCGCTACCTATTATCTAAAAAAGTGGAATTCCACACCTTCAGACTGCCCGAAGAGAAACCTCTGAGGGTGGCCCTGAGAGGTATACCTGAGGATGTCTCCACAGAAGAAATAAAGGATGAACTAATCCGTAAATACCCGGTACAAGCGGTCCACCGCATGAAAAATGGTAGAACCAAGGCACCTATCCCCCTCGTGCTCATATTTTTAACACCTTGACGTTGATCTTCCGCCTAAAGATCCAAGTGGAATATTTAAGAAATAAAGCTAGAGTAGGACAATGCTTCCGTTGCCAGGCGCACGGACATTCGGCAACGTGCTGCCATGGAAGTGAACGTTGCGTCAAATGCGCGGGTCAGCATAGGTCATCTGACTGTACGAAGTCTCGTGAGACTCCGGCAAAGTGCGCGTTGTGTGAAGGTGCGCACACAGCCAACTATGGAGGGTGCTCTGCCAGGCCCCAAAAGAATTTAAATTTTAATATAAATAGGAATTCCAATTACTATAAAAATTACAACAACAACAAAATAAATCGTCGTAATAGTCAAAACAATAACTACCAACATAGCCAACCGCAAAGGCAACCAAATCAAAGGCAAAATAGTCAAATCCCAATAAATCAGACCTCACCTACAGCCTCTTTGGCGGAATCCCCCCCCCCCTCCCCACTCCCCCCACCACTGCCAATACAGCTCCACCACCCCCCCCCCCTACCGTAAGTGGCCTGAGCCACATTATTATAAACCCCGTTCCTCCCAGAGGGAGAGACGAGCCCCCACAAACCCGGGGCTCAGTCAGCAACATAGGTTGGAGCGAGAGCCCCGACCCGCCCAAGCGTCTCAACGCGCCTCCAACCCTGACCTTCCCCCGCCCACTTTAGATAGAGTTCATAAACAAGCGCTCATGGAACAATTGGCGACGATTCAATTGCAGACGGCCTATTGGAACGCCAACGGCTCTGTCCTAACGCACAAGGAGGAAATAATTGAATTCCTACAAGATTACAGCATCGAAGTATTCCTCATTAATGAGACCTGGCTTAAGCCGTCTAGGAACTTCAGAATTCCAAATTATATAACCTATCGTGACGACAGACTAGCCAATAAGGGAGGCGGAACCGCCATCTTGGTTAAGAACAACATTGACCACCGTCTAGCGCATTCATTCTCTAGTGTTAATATTGAATCCACATCGGTAATAATAAATACTTCTTCTGGATCACTTAAATTTATTTCAATCTATGTACCCCCTAACCGTCAATTAATTCCAACCGAATTAGACAGCCTCCTGTCCGAAAATGTCCCCACTATAATAGCTGAGGATATGAATGCAAAACACGGATCGTGGCATTCCACACAGAATAACACAAAAGGAAACGTGCTCGCAAAGTACGCGAGTACCAAACCTATCGTAGTCGATGCCCCAGATAGACCCACGATTCATCATCACAACGGTATTCCGGATGTGATTGATATCGTTTTACTTAAAAATACTAGTCATTTACACTCCCCCAGAGTACTAAACGAACTTACTTCAGACCACGATCCAGTTCTTCTAACTTTAACAGGAGGCTCTAACCCTCTGGTCCCCGATAATCCTCCACGCACTAAAATCAAATGGAAAAAATTAACCGAGCTGCTAATTAAAAACATAGTTATACCTACATCAACTCCCGACGAAGCCTCCCTAAATGCCGCTACCTCCAACTTTATCCAGATAATAAAATCATGCATCACCGAGGCGTCCGATGAGATTCCCAACGTCACAACACGTCACGGAATACCCGAAGAGATCAAAGATCTTATTAGGGAAAAAAATCTTGTTAGAAAGGAGTGGCAAAGATCTTGCAACCCGATAGTGAAACAACATCTTGATCGACTTAACAGAGAAGTGCGCGATGCCCTCAGCGAATTTTGCAACGAGCGTTGGCGCGATTTCATTTCAACTTTAGAAGACGATAGAGCAGCTTACTGGAAGCTCTCCAAAGCACTAAGACGCCCGAAAACTAAAATCTGCCCGATTCAAGGCCTCAACGAAAAAGTTCACTCCGCTGCAGACAAGGCAGAAGCCTTTGCAGATAGCCTTGAAAGTCAATTCTCTCCAAACACCGATCACGACGATCCTGCGTTCGTAGCAAAAGTGGATTCAAAAGTAGAAGCAGTCTTAAATCTAGACCCTGAAAACCCCCCAATCAGGTGCACAACCCCTAAAGAAATATTGAATATAATAGTTTATATTAATGCATAAAAATAAAACTTTTACTCTGTTTTTTGATCCGTGTAAAATAAGGACTGGTCTTTGACTCTTGTAAAATAACGACTAGATATTTCAAAAAATAATTTTTGAATATTTCTATATAAATACATTAGAAATTCATATTCATTTAGTCGGGTTTATAAATGGGTAATTTCTTTTACTTAGGAAAATCTAAAAATAATAGTACATTTATTAAAATTAAATGGTCATAAATGCATTGGTGATTTATATGTCAAATATTGGTGTATAAATGTGTAAATTCTAATAATGCAACTGCAAATGTTCTCCAAAATAACCCAGAAAAATATTATAATTGTGATCTCCCGAAAGAAACCATTAACTTATTCGGAATGCAATTATTAATGTAATTAAATGTAATGCCTTTGTAATTTCATTGAAAAAAAAAAATTGGTTAACTTTTTACCTAAAATATTGAATTCGAAATTGGATAGGTCCGATGGTTTCGAACTCCTGCAACTCCATAGAGAGGTACAGGAGGTCGGTACCATCGATACATCGCATCGGCTTGACACAGCGAAAGATACTTATAGGTGTAAAAGACACGGTTAATGTTGCAATTTTGCAAACCTTGGATCACTTTTAAATTTGTTGGTTGGATTTTTATATTATGTACGTATTTTTTTTTAATCGTAACATATTGATATTATATATCTCACTGTACAAAATTTTTGTTGCCTATTTTTTTATTTAATTTATATTTTTATTCACATCGTAACTTTATCTAAACTATTTGTTTTCTCATGTTAAAGATAGAGGTACTGCCTTTATTATTTATTATTTATGTAAAAGCCCTCTGCGCGTAAAATAAAAGAAATAAATAAACAACTAAATAAATTAATGTTCTCCAAAACGAGCTTGAAAAATCATTTGTCATATATTTGGATTATAATTGTGTGATTTCTACTATTTAAGAAATTATAAAAATTATAGTACTTTAAAATTAAACAGTTATAAATACATTGTGAATTCATATGTCAAATATTGGTTTATAAATGTGTAAATTCTGATTATGCAACTGTAAATGTTCTCTAAAATGGCTTGGAAAGAATCTCCTACTTGTGATCTCACTAAAGAAAACACTCATAGAACATTAATAAATGCATTCACTCTGAATGCATTTATTTACGTTCTCCAAATTGACCTTGAAAAAAATCACATCTTTGCGATTCTTTTAAAGACATAAAGAAACCATCCCTTAATTATATACAATTCTTAGTGTTCTCAAAAGTTGTCTTGACAGAAGCAAATTCTCTTGATATCTTGAACGAAACTATTCCTTTGTTAAGAACATTATGAACTAAATATACAATTTGGCTGTCCTGAAACGGGTATTCTGCCCAGTTGGACAGACAAATGATCACATTGTAATGTATTGTTAATATATATGCATATGTAAATAAATAAATAAATAAATAAATAAATAAATTAGAAAATTAAAGAAGAAGAAGGCCGCCGGGCCCGATGGCATTTCAAATAAGATTTTAAAACATCTCTCAACTAAAGGCATCTGCGCCATAACAGCCATCTGCACCGCGTCACTTCGGCTGCGTTGCTTTCCTAAGGATTTTAAAGAAGCTGACGTAATTTTAATTCCCAAACCAGGCAAGGATCCATTATTAACGGAGAATCATCGGCCAATCAGCCTCCTTCCATGCCTTGGTAAAATCCTGGAAAAAGTAATACTAGCACGACTAAATGCATTCACAAATAAAAGTAAATTCTTGCCAGACTTTCAACACGGTTTTAGAGCAGATCATTCCACCTCTCACCAACTCCTACGTGTGGTGGAACACATCACGGAGGCATTCAATATCAAGAAAAAAACAGTAATTCTCTCACTCGATGTTAGTAAGGCTTTTGACAAAGTCTGGCATAATGGCCTCTTATATAAAATGTACTATCTTGGTTATCCATTAAGACTTATTCAACTAATATCCAGCTACCTAAGAGATAGATCCTTCAAAGTCAAAGTAGAAAATGTATTCTCCACATCCCGCCCCATATCAGCTGGGGTCCCACAAGGCAGCCAACTCTCACCATCCCTATACAACATCTATTGTAGCGATATTCCTAAACCCGTGGATCACAATGTTAAAATCACACAATTTGCGGATGACACTAACATCATTTCTAGCTCAACTGACGAGGCCACTGTTACACGCCGCGTACAGATTTTTTATTTTATTTGGAAAACCAACAGTTACATTATTTACTTAGGTGTATTTACATATGTATATGTTATTGAACCAATAATAGGTTTTCACTGGTGTGTATTAATATTAGAGAGATTTATTTATTTATTATTAGTTTATTAATTATTAGTTTCAATAGCAAGGTTTGTACATGCATGTATAATGTATAGTATAAGTATAGATTCTTTTTTTTTTCACAGACCTCCTCACTAGGATTTCCTGTTCTGATGTGGCCTGTAGTTTTTTTTTAAATATTTGTATTTGGTTATGGATTGTCTTTATATCGTCTTCACGATATTTGTAATTTTATTATCACTTTGATCTCTCAGCCATGTTTTTACTTTTGTTTTAAATATATTCATTTCCTTTATATTTTTGATTTGATCTGGTAGAGCATTGTATAATTTCATAGCATGGAATTTATTATTTCTCTGTCCAAAAGATGTGTTCAAACTGGGAGTAACCAGGATGTTATTGCTTACTGCCCTGGTTGAGTATTTATGTTGGGCAGTGGAGTATACATATATGTTTTTTTTTCAGTTTAAATAAAATATTTTTTGAATAAAGTTTCTGTGCATTGAAGACTTGAAAGTTATTAAATATTTCTTCCGTCGGAGTTCTAAGCGGAACTTTCAGTATTGTCTTTAGTATTCCTTTTTGGGCTATATTAAGTCGCTCTGTGTGAGTGCTCAAGGCAGACCCCCATCCAGTTATACCGTACTCTATTTGTGATTGACACAAAGCATAGTATACTTTTTTAATATCGTTTATGTTGAGGATATTACGAATGTTTCTAAAGAAGTATATGTACCTGGTTAGTTTTTTTGTAATAACGTCAATTTGTGAGTTCCATCGGAGATTATCATCAATTTCAATTCCAAGATATTTGATGCTTTTGGAGTGTGCTATAGTGGGACAGAGGCATGATAAGCCTAGATTTTGTTGATAAATTCCTTGGCATGTGTGTAATTTGAGATTTAAGTCCTCCGACGGCTGCCCTCTGGCTGTTATAGAAAATGTAAGATATTTTGTTTTATTAACATTAAGCGTGAGGGAATTTCTTTTAAGCCAGGTTTGCAGGAGACTAAGCCCGTGTTCCGCTTCTTTGTAAGTATTTATCCAATATTTTTCGTTAAATAAAATTACTCTGTCATCAGCAAAACTAATAATTTTTCCTCTTGTTTCTAGGTTACAGATATCATTGATGTATATCAAAAACAATATTGGTCCTAGTACGCTTCCTTGCGGTACGCCATGGTTGATTAGGAGAGGTTCGCTTTTTCTCTTATTAATTTGAACGCTCTGTGTACGCTCCATCATATAGCTTTTTAGCAAGTTTAGTGTTGTATTTGTCATACCAATTTTTGTAAGTTTAGCAAAAAGTATTTTGTGGTCTATTGTATCAAAAGCCTTTTGTAAGTCTATGAAGATTGCCAAAGTTTTTTTTCCACTGTCTAAACTTTTAGTGATCATATCTGTAATTTTTTCTATGGCGTCACTAGTACTTAAGTTCTCCCGAAAACCATACTGTGTTTCTGATAATATTTTATTGTCTTCTAAGTAGGATAAGAGTTTTTTTTTTTAATATTCTCTCCAATATTTTTGAAAATGTGTTGAGTAGGCTTATTGGTCGGTAATTGTTTATGTCTTTTTTACATCCTTGTTTAAAAATTGGTATAACAGTAGCTTTTTTGAGAGCCGTAGGGAATATGCTTTCAGTTATAGACAGGTTGACTAAGTATGTTAGAGGTATGATAAGTTCTTTACAGAGATATTTTATTGCATTGGTTGTGATTAAGTCCTCCCCCGAAGAAACATTTGATTTTAGAGAAGAAATTGTGTTTTTGATATCATCAGCTGTAATTTGCTTAAACTCGAGTTTCTTTCCTTGTTCAGGGGGTTCATTTATTAGTATAGCGTCATTACATTGTGTAGCTTGCTTTGCTAGATTTGATCCTATATTTATGAAAAATTTATTGACGTATTCAAGAATTTGGTCAGGATTATCAGCGTATGTCCTTGAGACATTGTTTATATTCAGTACGTCAATTGATGTCAAGGTAGCAGATTTAGAACTGGTTATTTCATTAATTATTTGCCACATTTTCCGTGGATTTTGTTTACAATCTACAATTTTTTTCTTGTGGTAGGTTTCTTTTGTATGTGTAATAACTTTTTTGCAAATGTTTCTATATCTTTTGTAGAATCTTAACATGTGTATATCGTATGGATTTTTTTTAGTTTCTTGTGTAACTCGTCTCTTTTTCTTATGCAGTTTATAACATTCTGTGTAATCCATGGTTTAATGTGTACATTTTTATGTGAGATTTTCTTAATAATTTTTGTGGTATTAGAGAGAATATTATTCTGAAAGAGTTCTATGAAGAAATTCCATGCATCATTTGCATTGTTCATACTTTGCAGTTTTTTCCAATCGGTACATTGTAGATTATGTTTAATATCATTCCAGTTTATTTCAGTTTTTTCTATTGTTTGTGGTCTTTTCTTGATTTTATTTGACTTGTTTATTTTTATTGAAAGTATAGTTGTATAATGATCTGTTATAGTTGAGTTAAATACAATAGTTTGAGTAATATCTTTTGTTTTACTCATTATATGATCTATGCAACTTTCAGTGCTGTCCACTTTTCGAGTAGGTACATTTATTAAGCTTACCAGTCCATGGGATGCTAGCATCTGCAGATATTGAATTCTCTTGGGATGTCCATTTTCTAGGATATTTATATTTACATCTCCAATAAAAAATATGTTTTTCGTGTCTTTTAGAAGGCAGAGTTCCTCGTCTACGGATTTAAGAAATGGGTTGATGTTTCTTGTAGAAGGCGATCGGTAGATTGCTAATATAGCCTTTTCTTTTCCGATTTTAATTTTTAGACAATTGGCATCTGTGATAATAATTTCCTCAACTTCGGCTTTTATTTCGTTTTTAATGTATATAATTACACCATCGTTTTGTCTTTTGTTATTCAAACTTGAGTAAGTGGTATATCCAGCTATTTCCAAATTCATGTATTTATGATTTATCCAACATTCAGTAAGTATTATTATGTGTAGATTAACTTTTAAATATTTCAATTTGTAATTCATCAAAAAATTTTCTGATGCTTCTTATGTTTTTGTGCAATATATTAAAAGAGTTGTTGTTTATCATTGATAGGTCACTTGGTTCCGAGGTTAGTATAGTGTCAGTCATTTTTTACTTTAATTCATAAATGTTGTTTCGAAGTGCCTTTTTTTACACAATATTTTTAATATCATCTATATGTTTGATGTAGATTATTTTTTCGTTTGGCATTTTTCGAGTCATTATTTTTCCATCTTTACACCAAACGTAAGAATAGTTTTTTTCTTTGGCAGCTTTTTTTGTTTTCCAGAGCAGTTCCCTTTGATATGGGCTCAATTCTTCTGCAATATAGATTGTTTCAGTAGTGATGTCTTTTATGTCTTCATAATTAATATTTTTCCTTTTAGAGATTAGATTATCTCTAGTCGTTTTATCAGCAAATTCCACTAGCAGTTTTGGTGGCGCATTGTTTCTTCTATCAGGAGTCCTTTTTACTTCAATTATCTCCTTGTGCTGGATATCCATTCCTGCCGCCGCCGCAACTTTTTTTACGATTTCAATCTGCTGCTCCCCATTTTTTTGGGGAATGCCTGCTATTTCTAGGAAATTAGACCGAGATTTGTACTCAAGGTCTGATATTTTTATTTCAAGTTGTTTGATAATAATATGTTTTTCCTGCTGTTCTTTCTTTATGTTTTCTAATTCATTTTCGATTTTTTTATTTTGTAATATTGTTGTTTCTAGTTTTTTTATTATATCATCGTACTGACTGCTCATAAAATCTATGCTTTTTTGGGTTTCCTGGGATTGTTTATCAATTTTAGATATGATTTCTCTTTTCATTGATTCAAATTTTTTTTCAATAATTTGAATAATTTTATCAATGTTAAATTTGTCTTCGGTTTCAACGACAGATCCCTTTCCTCTTGTATTTGCCATTTTCCGTTTAATTAATATTTAATTTATCTTATACTTTTAGGATTTATACTTAATTTATGTTCAATGTTGGAATCAATATGCTCCTTAAGTGAATATTAATTTATGTAGATTGTCCTATGACGAGATAAGTATATATTGTCTATGGTTTTTTTTATCAGTTCTTACAGAAGTTAATTTATGGTCACAATGACAATATTTTTTTTTGCACTTCAATTAATTAATAATTGATTTCACTGCCACTGTCGCAATCATTGGCACTTTGTCTAGCGTATCACTATTTATTATTTTTTAAAGCGAGTTATGTTATTAGGTTGCTTTATTGCCACTATATTAATATTAATTACGGAGCTGTCAAAAAACCGACTGTTGTGTCTACCAAGTTGTTGTTGTGTAGTTGTGTTGTGTATAATAGTTATAATAGCTTATTGGGATGGGATGGTGGGCGGGAGGGGAAGGGGACGGATCTAATCTGGGAGTGAATAAGTTATTTGTATAGGAGTATAATAGTTTTTATATGTTTAGAAGTGTTTTATTGTTTATTTTTTTTAGAATTCGGGGTGCTGTGTTGAATAAGTCGAACTCATTGTATGAATTGTTAAAAAAGTGTGAAACGCGGTTAATGAATGTGTTTTGTTTAGAGTTAGTATTGCATCGAGGTGTGTTAAGTGTGTGATTTAGTCTAGTTTGTCTGGTGGGCACTCTTAATTGAATTCTTTCAAGTAATTCCGGGCAATCTATCGCAGAGGTGGCTATCTTTTGCAAGAATATTACGTCTGCAGAATTTCTACGATTTTCTAGTGACGAGATTTTGAAAAACGTGGCTGACTCCACATAACTTAGATGAGAACGATATCCCCGAAAATCAAGGTATCGTAGAAAACGATTTTGTATTTTCTCAATCCTTTCTATGTATGTTGTGTACCTGGGATTCCAGACTTGAGAGGCGTACTCCAGAGAACTGCGTACATACGCAAAGTACAGCATTTTCATAGTGTTTACCTTTTTAAAGTTGTTGCGCTGTAATTAAGGGTTGAGTATAGAAGGGATAATACTGTATGTACTATGGTTTCACCACGAACTTTTCGGTTAAACCGAGCGCCAAAATACTGCTTTTATGCAGAATTATGCCCGTGGTGAAATAAAACATGAAACTTCATCTCAGGAGTGAGCATATGTATGTGATCTCCAGCGTGTTAGGGAATTAAATAACAACAAGTATCTCATTTCCAATTTAAATGTAAAAGAACGTATATATTATTTCAATAGTGTCAGGTACAATAAACGAAAACAGAATCTACTCACCCTCAGGGACCGATTGAGGTTATACTAACTAGCTAAATTCACAATATTCCAAACCGAACCACGTCTCGTAGTTCGCCACAGGATGATTGGCAGGACCTCCAGCCGATCCTCATCTCGGCCAGTTCGCAACAGGATAATCGGCAGGACCTCCAGCCGATCCTCATCTCAACAGATCGCAACAGGATAATCGGCCAGTTCGCAACAGGATGACCAGCAAGACCTCCCGACACCTTCGCAGCAAAGCAGGGCTCCAAGGGAAGTGGAACTCCAAGGGGGCGATGTTACGGGGCTAACATAGCAAGCAAGCGGGACCGTTAGTATTACCGTACGTGTAATTTTTACCACAAGCCGGTGAGCGGAATTATTTTTCTCCACGTGATTAATGAGGCATTCTTATTATCGGCACCCGACAAGTACATTCCGGCGCGTCTCGTGATACTATTTACCGATCGCCTCGATAATTTTCGGTAAACTTCTCGAATAATACGAGCTACCGCGGAGACCAATCTCGCGACATTATTGATTGAAATCTTTGGTGCACTTTCGCATCACGTATCAAAGATCGTTCCACATTAATTTCACGCGCCAATCGACTGAATTTTAAAACTTCGTCCCTTATAATAAATTGTGGCGGTACCTACATCCAACAAAAAACTTTACAGCCATAAAGATATTTTCTGGGCGTGCAACACCGAAGAGTGGAAACGAAGTGATTTGCATTTTTTGAGCAAGCCCGTTTTCATTCTCGGTGGTGATTTGTTTTTGGGCGGCGAACTTTACAGAGCTCTTTATACTTGGCTGAGTTATAACATTGTTGCAAGGTTAAATTAATAAATGACTAAAAGTTAAACCGCGATTACTATTATTTTATTATCTCCTGTGATAGTGAGTCAAAAATCTAAATACGGGACTTGATGCTGAGGTAAGTATCTTCGAATTGGCGTCTGATCCCGATCATGATAATGGTGACCCGACTTGTTACACTAAATTCAATCGTGACGTTGCTTTATTTTTAACATTAATAAATACGACGAATTGCCACCAGAAGCGGATCGCCATCGAGGGTCCTGAGACAGCAAAGCGTAAGTTAAATTTCAATTTAAAAAAAAACCTTTTCTCTTGAATTAAATGATCTTAGTAATTTTTATACAATATGTACGTAGTACATCCCTTTGCGATTTCGATTGCATCGGAGTTACCGAAATTGAAGTGATCTGTTAATCCCTATGCTATAAACCTACCTGATATTATAATGATTATTGTCCCAACTAATGCGTTTTAAAAATATCGTGATTATAACGACCATTAACTGCGAAAGAAATCAATTTCAGAAACAATGGCCACGAGACATCCGAGCCCAAGCAGATCTTCATGAGCAGAGTGAAAGCAGTTGGCAACCTGTTCCGGAGCACCTTCAGCATTCATCAGAGCAACTGTCTTCCATCTGGGCAGAGCCTACCCGTCATCAGGGAAGCAGAGCTGATAGCCAGTCATCAATGGAACATCAGCAGGGTGACAAGAAGCATACGACGTAACGTTCAATCTAATACATTTAATATTTTCCAGGAACGTACCAATTTTTGCATGCATTTATACCTACCGTTCGATAACATGTTACAAAAATCACCATGAGATTGCATATTTTTAAAATTCTTACAGTACGCTATTATAATACAAATAATTGAAAGTGAAGATCTATTTTGAATTTACATCGTAATATTTAATCGTAGGTAGTAATCTACATATTTGGCAACTAATTACGTTGAAAACAAGTCAATAAACTATGGTTTGAGTCTTGGATTATGCAAATAATTAAACAGTTTAAAACACAGAGGTCAATAATAGTATCATTTTCATGAGTTAAAAAATCGTTCGTAAGATAATGAATCTTAACAATAATACAATGCAAGGTTGAAATATTTTTTTATACAGCATGTTGTTACATCCATTGGTTTCAATATTGTTTTATTTGTATAATTGAATAAATTATATTATAAATTTTTAATTGACGTATGAATATTACCAATTTTTGCCGATTATGCGTAAGCGCCCCAATATCTGAAAGAGTTAATGATGTCAACGGATGAAGAAATACCCATACCAGCGAATACATCGGAAACAGGGCAGCTTCATCAAGAAATACCGGTAGCAAGGCATACAGCAGAATCTAACCAACCCGATCAGAATTTCAAGAAAAATACAACAAACATGGAATCACCATGCGGAAGCAACAATGAACCTGCAATTCACCATGTCTCAGTCAAACTAGCCACTTGCTGGAAAGAGAATATTTCGCTCTGGTTTATACAGGCGGAGGCCCAGTTTGTGAACTCACGAATAAAGGAAGACTTCACCAAATATAATATTATCATCGCAGCACTAGATTCGCAAACATTACAGTGTGTCAGCGACATTGTCACAAAACCGCCCACGACAGACAAGTATCCAACCTTGAAAGCTGCACTGATCGACCAATTACAGGACTCAGCAGAAAAAAAGCTAACCCGACTCCTGACTGGAATACAGCTTGAGGATCGTAAGCCAACTGGTCTCCTCAGGCATATGATGGAACTGGCTGGTCCCGCATTGGAAAATAGCGCAATAGTACGTACTCTTTGGCTCCAACGCTTACCCCAGCACGTCCAAGCAATTCTATCGGCTCTCACAGATAACGACATAAACCAACTGGCGTCGGCTGCGGACAAAATCACAGACGTCTACCAATCATCGGAGTGCGGGGCAACGGAATATCAAGGAAAACCAAGCACATCAAAACCTGAAAACACAGAAACTAACTTATTGTTACAGCTACAGAAACAAATTTCAGCGCTCACACAAGAAGTCTCTCAACTAAAAATATCGCAAAACAACCGTCCCCCTATCTTCCGAGGACAAAGAAACCAGAGCCCCCAGAGAAATTTTTCTTATCAGAAGTCTTATCAACAGAATCCCGCTAGAAGACCGAGGTCCGGGTCTCGCGGTAGATTACCCAAAGGAAATCAAGACGGGTACTGCAGTTCCCACACCAGATACGGAGATAAGGCTTATAAATGCTACCAGCCTTGCTCTTATAAAAAAGAAAAATGCGGGAAACGACAACGGAACCTCTCAGTAGGGACGTGCGAGATTCCGAGTAACACATGTCGTCTCTTCGTTTACGATCGACAAACTCGAAAGAAATTCCTGGTGGACACAGGGGCTGATATTTCAGTAATTCCTAGAAATCCCATATACAATAGGAACAGCATCACTTCCGACAGCTACCCAGCTACACTGTATGGAGCAAATGGTAACCCCATCAAGACCTACGGAACGAGAACGATCGAACTAGATTTTGGTCTTCGCCGGGCATTGAAATGGCGTTTTATCGTCGCCGACGTATCAAAACCGATCCTGGGTGCAGATTTCCTTCATCATTATAACCTTACGGTCAACCTGAAACAAGCTACTCTCTTGGACTCATCAACAGGACTAAAAATTCGAGGAACTACATACACAGGTACCTCACCCGGAATATCTACTATATCCTCCTCACAAAAATATAGAGATATTATTAGTAAATACCCAAGTTTGACGCGACTAGATATGAAAAACTTAGATAAAGCGAAACATTCGGTCACACATTGTATTGAGACGAAAGGTCCACCTGTCACAGAGCGGGCGCGCCGACTGGCCCCAGCTCTTCTTGAAGCAGCGAAGAAAGAATTCAAATTCCTCATGGAACAAGGGATTTGCAGGCCGTCCAAAAGTAATTGGGCGAGCCCACTACATATGGTCAAGAAACCGAACGGGGAATGGCGTCCGTGTGGGGACTATAGAAGACTCAATGCGAAAACAATCCCGGATAAATACCCGATTCCCCAGCTTCAAGACTTTGCACACAAGCTGGCAAAAGCGAGGATCTTCACCACACTAGATCTCACGAGGGCTTATCATCAGATACCTCTAGAAGATACCGACATACCGAAGACTGCGATTATCACACCCTTTGGTCTATATGAATTTACCACCATGCAGTTCGGTTTATCAAATGCAGCTCAGACCTTCCAGCGGTTCATGCACGCTGTGACAAGAGACTTAGAATTCTGTTTCGTATATCTCGATGACATTCTAATAGCATCCGAAAATGAAGATGAGCACAGAAGGCATTTGGACATACTTTTCCAACGCCTCACAGACAACGGTTTGGTTATCAATCAAAATGTCAATTTGGTCTATAAACCGTTAATTTCCTTGGGCATACAATTACACCTGAAGGTATGTCTCCAATAAAAGAAAAGGTTACAGCCATCACAGAATTTCCTTTGCCTAAAACTGCAAAGGACCTGAGACGCTTCCTGGGAATGCTAAATTACTATCGAAAATTTATTCCTAACTCAATTAGCACCCAAGCAAAACTTTTTGAACTAATATCAGGTTACAAAAAGAAGGACAAGCGAATACTGAACTGGACTCCGGAGCTAATAGCAGCGTTTGACGAATGCAAGCATCATCTCGCAACGGCTACTTTACTGGCACATCCGGATCCAGAGGCCAAGCTCGCCATCATGGTGGACGCCTCTGATATTGCCATGGGGGCATCACTCCAGCAGACTTTTTTTTTTTTTTTTTTTATATTATTAAGTTAAAAGAAACATAGTATTTCGCTTTCTTAACTTAAATACAGAGCATATATATATAGTACAGTAATAAGAATAATATTTTTAATTTTGTTCCAACATTTTGAGTTTAAATAGTTTTTTTTTTGAAGGTTTTTATGTTATTTTCCGTTTTTAGGCTATCTGGAAGGAGATTATATATATGAACTCCCTCGTGACCAATACTTCTCTTGCCACTTTCAGTCTTGACAGCATTTGTGTACAATTTATTGTGTTGTCTAGTATAATGTTCGTGTACTTGTGATGTTTTTATAAATGTTGTGTTTGTGTGTATAAGTCCATTTTGTATTTTGTAGATTAAAAGACATATGTTATATTCGTACAATATTCTTATTTTCAAAAGGTTCATTTCCTGGTATAGTTTTTTTGTGGGAGTGTCTGGGTTATAGTTGAAGAGTTTTTTAATAACTTTGTTCTGTATTATTTGTAAGTCGCTTAAGTACGTAATGTATGTGTTTCCCCATATTTCTATTAAATAATTTAGGTGGGACTGGATTAAGCTAAAGTATAAGCCCCTCTTTACCTCTGTTGGTAGAAGATGAGCAATTCTACCAAATACACCAATTAATGGGATGATTTTTGTTTTTAGTTTTTCTACGTGTTGTTTAAATGTTAAATGTTTATCAATATATAAGCCCAGGTATTTTTCGCTATCTAGGATATGTAGGTCTCTTTCTTCTATTTGTAATGGTTTATGCGATGGTATTATTCTTTTAGGTGAGCTTAAGATCATGTAACCGGTTTTATTAATATTTATTGTTAATATATTTTGTATTAGCCAATCGTTTAGTACATTAAGATCCGTTTGAGATTGTTCTAATAGACTTTCTAAGTTTTTGCCGAAGTAAAAAATTGCCGTGTCATCTGCGTATAAGAAAATTTCACCATGTAGTTTTAGCTGACAGATGTCATTTATGTATATTTGGAATAAAAGTGGCCCCAGTATTGATCCTTGTGGAACTCCGTAGTTTATACTCTCGAGTTGACTGTTTTTATCTCCTATGTTAACACATTGTTTTCTGTTGGACAGATAGGATTTTATTAGTTTGATAGCTGGACCGGTTACACCTGTTTTTTTCTATTTTTTTAATCAGTATTTCATGACTTACGGTGTCAAAGGCTTTTTGAAGGTCTACGAGAATTGCTATGACATAGTTTTTATTGTCTATGCTAGTTCTAAGTTTATTTATGAGATCATTAGTTGCAGAGAGAGTATTACATTTTTTTCTGAAACCGTATTGTTTGGCATATAGAAATGATTTTTTTTTTCAGAAAGTTGTCTAGCCTATCGTATATTACTCTTTCATATATTTTTGATAGAATCGGTAGGACAGAAATGGGCCTATAGTTAGATGTTTGAGTTTTCAAGCTCCCTTTATATATTGGAATAACCCTTGCAATTTTACAACTGTCTGGAAATTGACCTTCTTTCAGGCTCAGGTTAATCAGTTTAGTTAGTGTAGGAGTTAGTAGTGGGGCAAGTTTTTGTACTGTTGTACATTTTAGTTGATCATGTCCAGCACTCGCGTTTGATTTTAGGGATTTTATGATAAATAATATTTCGGGTTCAGTTGTGGGTTGCAATTATATTGATTCCGCACTTTCATACTTTAATGTAATTTTATCATCCAGTTTATGTCTGTATTTGTTGATTATATTATCAGCCAAAGAAGCGCCAATATTACAAAAGTAGTTATTAAAGTATTCGCATATCTTGATGTCTTCTGTGATGATATCATTACCGTTCTTTAATTTTGTACATGGTTTACTTTGCGTGTTTGTTTGGTTCTTGATGATGCTGTTTATTACGTTCCAAGTCTTTTTGGTATTATTTTCACATTTTTTAAATAGGCTGCTGTAGTATTGTTTTTTTAAGTTCCGTTTTTTTATAGTTATGTCGTTACGTATTTTAGTAAATTCTGTTTTTAGTAATATGTTACAGGGTTGTTTTTTAATTTTTAGGTGCAGTTTATTTCTTTTTTTAATAATTTTTAATAAGTCCTTTGTTATCCAATCAGGAAGAGAGGTTTTATTTGTTTTTATTGTTATTGAACTGTTGCAATTAATTTTGTTTATCAGATAGTTTACAAAGTTATTGTAGTTCAGTTCCGAGTCCTCATTATTGTTTATAGAAAAGGGGTTTTGTCGGATATCCTCCTCTAGTTTATCATAATCAATTTTTGTATATTTGTAAGAGGATTTTTGCGAGTTAGTGTACGTATGAAGTATGTCAAGAATCAGTAGGTTGTGATCAGATATTGAGGTGTCACAGTTTGTTATAGTATACGAAAGGTTTACGTCTGAGATGATGTGATCAATAATAGTGTTGGTGTTTTCTGTAATACGTGTTGCGTGTAATTTGTTTATTTTGTTCATTATAGTGAAATCGTTTGACTTAATGATTTCTGTGTATTTACAAGTATGTGTGTTTGTGGAATCAAGTAAGTTGATATTGAAATCCCCCAGTATTATGGACCTTTTGTGAGTTTTCAGTTGTATGTTTAACTTATCTAGAAAATCTTGAAAGTTGGTGTTCGGTTTTTTATATATCACTCCGATGTTTAAGCTAAGTTTGTTAAAGTGTATCCAAAGGAAGTTGTTATCTGGATCTACTATATTATCAATTAAGCTATATTCTAAGTTTTCTTGAATAAATATGGATACTCCACCACCGATGCCCTCAGGTCGGCAGGATGCTTCGTGTTTATAGCCTTCAATATTGATGAATGGTATATCCGTTTCTTTGAGCCAAGTTTCTGACATAAGTATGATGTTGATCTTATAGTCAATTGATTTTAATAGGCACAGGATCTCGTCGACTTTTCCTTTCAGGCTTCTAATATTTAGGTACAGGAATGAAATTGACTAAAGGTGACGTGTGGCAACCTTTAGGATTTTTCTCCCGGAAGTTTACACCGGCGCAAAGAAAGTATAGTACATTTGATCGCGAACTTACTGGTATATATGAGTCAATAAAATTCTTCAGAAGCCACATTGAAGGACGAAACTTCACCATTTATACGGATCACAAGCCGATCACCTTTGCTTTTAACAAGAAGCGAGCTTCTAGCTCTCCACGTCAAGAAAGGCAGTTGGACTACATAGCGCAATTTTCAACGGACATCAGACATGTTTCCGGAGACCGGAACACTGTAGCTGACGCACTATCTCGTATAGAAGAGATCAATTGTCCTACTTCTATTGACTACAGGCAGATGGGAATAGAGCAATGTCAAACTGACGGTATTTTGAAGGCAAAAGATGACAGCGCCCTCGCCTTACGTCAATTGGTGATTCCTGGCACGGATGCTTCAGTATGGTGTGACATATCGACAGGACACGTCAGACCATTTGTACCTGACGGCATGCGTGATCAAGTAATCGCAAGTGTACACAATGTTTGTCATCCTGGCATTCTAGGAACGACAAAGACAACTAAGCAAAGATTTGTTTGGCCAAACATGGCAAGAGATATTAAAAAATTCGTTAAACAATGTATAGCCTGTCAAAAAGCTAAGATTACCAGACACACGGTTGCTCCATTAGCAACTTATGTACTGCCAGAGGATCGATTTAGAAATATCCATATCGATCTAGTCGGACCTCTTCCTACATGCAACGAGTACCAATATATACTGACAATGATCGACAGATTTACTCGTTGGCCTGAGGCAGTTCCCTTGAAGGATATGACAGCGGAAACTGTCGCTTCTGCATTAACTACACATTGGATCGCTCGTCATGGAACTCCTGACAGCATAGTTACTGATCAAGGACGGCAATTTGAGAGTTCCCTTTTCAAAAAACTTACAGAGAAGTTTGGTATTAAACACCTGAGAACCACGGCTTATCATCCACGAGCCAACGGTATGATTGAAAGGTGGCATCGCATATTAAAATCATCTCTTATAGCTTGTGGAGATCAGAATTGGGTTGAAAAGCTACCACTTGTTTTGCTCGGCTTGAGAGCCACAGTACGTGAAGATTTGAAATGTTCACCAGCAGAACTTACATACGGTAGAACGCTAAAATTACCTTGCGACTTCTTCACAGCAACTCCACGCGAAGAACCAGACACGTATATTGGACGACTCCAAAGGAAGTTCGACGACATCAAATCGACGCCAGCGAGCGCCCACGGTTCAGGAAAGTTCTTCGTTCATAAGGATCTACCTAATGCTACGCATGTGTTTCTCAGAACAGACAGCACAAAACGCCCTTTACAGTGTCCATACGAGGGACCATATAAAGTCGAGCAGCGACATGAAAAAACTTTCATCATTTCCATAAAAGGAAAACAGAAATGCGTTTCGATAGACCGCTTGAAAACAGCTTTTATCCCCATTGAAGATAATGTACCTGTCTCTACAACTGTTCCAGAACCTTCCACCTCAATTCCAGAAAGAACTACAAGATCTGGGCGAAAAGTACACTTCCCAGACAGATTTGGGAGGCTTAGAGCATAAAAAGGCATTTTATTTTTTTAATACATAAAAATCTTCAATAATTAATGCTAAAATCATCAAATTACTCTCACAAGATTTCAAAGGTATTACTATTTTTAAAAATTACTAAGAATAAAAATAACAAAGTTTACAATATTTCACACAAATTTTGAGCTTTATTATTTATCATAATTCATAATTTTATATTTTTACAAACAACATAATTAGAATGCAAGACGAATATATGCAATTCATTGTCAGAGAAATGATGCATTATCAATTGATGAAAAATTTCATCCTTCAAAATCATGTACCTACATGTAATTAATTTAAGCAAATTTAAAACATTGTCTACGTGTCTATCCATAATCGCTTTTCACAACTCTTGTAACCACGGACGTAGCTATAGCTTTGACAAGGGGGGGGGTCCCCAAAGTAAAAAAAAAACAGAGCTCTAACGCCAATTAAATCTATCATTTACAAATTAAACATTGCCTGCGACTATAACACGCAAGTATAGTCGCGGGTAATCTATAATATATAACTTAGGTTACTCTAAGTAGGCGCCTTTAAATAAAAAAGTTATATGTAACGTATGTATTGCAATATTTTTATTCAAAAGTAACAAGGCAAAAGCAGTCAGGACATGAAATGGGTTTTTCTCCACTGTGGGTAAACATGTGATTTTTAGATTTCTCTTCGTAGTACTTGAATAGTTGCAGTCGGAACAGTTTGTCTCCACTTTGAGTCGAGTCAGCAGTGATTTCTTAAACATCCCTTTTCAGAATACGAATAGTTGCAGTCAGGACATGAAGAAGGTTTTTCTCTTCTGTAAATCAAAGGTGGATTTTTAAATTGAGAACTTGTATAACTTCATTCCGGACAGGAAAATGGTTTTTGTCTGCTGTGCGTAAACATGTGATTTTTGGCGCCTCTTTGTAGAACATGAATAGTCACAGTGGAAACATGTAAAAGGTTTTATGTCACTTGGAGTAAGCAAGTGATTTTCCTTTGTTTAACATGAATAATTGCAGTCGGGACATGAAAAGGGTTTTTGTCCGGAGTGGGTAAGCATGTAATTTTTTGGATACCGTCGTGTAGCACATGAATAGTCGCAGTCGGGACAAGAAAAAGGTTTTTCGTCACTGTGAGTTAGCAAGTGCCGTTTTAGTTACTTTTTTCGAGAAGAGGAATAGTTGCAGTCAGAACATAAAAAAGGTCTTTCGCCGCTGTTGGTAAGCATGTGATTTTTAGATTTATCTTCGTAGTACATGAATAGTTGCAGTCGGAACACGAAAAAGGTTTTTTTCCACTATGAGTTAGCAAGTGACTTCTTAGATATCCATTTTGAGGACACAAATAGTTGCAGTCAGGACATGAAAAAGGTTTTTCACTTCTGTGAATCATACTGTGGAATCTTCCCCTTTGATTACTTGTATAACTGCATTCGGAACATGAAAAAGGTTTTATTCCACTATGAGTCAGCTTGTGAATCATAGTGGAATAAAGTGTTGCTCCACAGGGAAACAATAGGAAAATTCTTTTATTAGGGCCTCCTCAGTGCAGCTAATGTAAAAAAAAAGTACGCCTTGTAAAACCATGTAGGTATATAATAGGACAGTGTTAAATTGTGGAAATCCGGAAGGAATACAAGGCCGATAAAAATTATGATAATTTACAATTTTTTTTATAAATAACAATTTGAATGAATAAAATGAACAATTTAAGCGTGTATCGCGAGTTTTATTTATTTGTTTCCGCAAATGCGATTAAATCAAGAAAAAGGGTAAAAAAAACTCAAAAGAGATACCTGATTTGTTCGTTTCATACTTTTTAAAAGCGACACTTCTTTCTGTATTATAACAACCGCGCAACGCGAAGAGACAAAATAGACTACTTGCTTGTAGCTTGGTTTGGTGCGCACTCCCGAAGCGCGTGCGGCGGCGGCGGGGGCAGTGCCCATTCCCCCGCTCCCCGTACTGCGGCGGACTAAGCAACTATCGTTTTCTACAATCGGCGCGGTGCAAGTAATTTTTTTTTGTTGGACAAGTAAGATGGATATGAATGGGGGGGGTCCGGACCCCCTAAACCCCCCCCTTATATACGTCCGTGCTTGTAACTATTATGATATAAATTACCTTTCATATGTGTATAACTCTGATAGTGTGAAATCTTAATGTATTCTATATTGGATACGTATTCAATATAGCTTATATTGACATTTATAAAAAATAATATCTAGCATTAAATTTTGTTTTTAATAGTTCCAACTATTATTATTACTCAGATGTACTTATAGAATATACACATCTGAGCAGGCATGTTGTTTAAACTGCCACTTAAATATTAAATTATAATTATTTTCAAATGTTTACGAAAGCAAGTATATTTCATGACTCATTGATAGTTAATCGCAATAACATAATAAGAAAAATAATATATCTACGCTGGACGCGAAATCACATTCAGTCTAGTTATCTGTTATAAAAGGCTTCATAGTATATGGAGTAAATAATAATCGAGAATCAGTAAACATTTGAAAATGATTTTTATTCGTTAAGAATTTATATAATGGTAAAAGTATGAATGGTTGTCTGCGCAGTAAAGAATAGTATAACTTAAATAACACCGTATCACTTGGTAAAATTTCAAAATGTCTAATATGGTATAAGAAATTATTTTCAATTGAATTCGCTCTACGCGAGATACTTTATTCAGCGCTTATTGTATAGAAACAATAATTCAAATAAAAATGATTATGTAAATGAATATACCTGCCCAATATTGCTACATTGACTCAGACATCACTTGATGTAGCAAGTATTGAAATTTTTTATAACTATATAGTGTATACGGAAGCACATCTGTTTTCATATTTTGTTAAATCAATTAATTATTTACAATATGAAAACATACCAAACATAACAGATGATTAATAATGTGCTTCAGTAAACATCGATTAATGTATATTTTTTAATTTTTGGTATGACCATTCCAGTATACAACTTGACGTTTTAGTTGTTACTTTCATATTCTTATGACACAGAGTCATGGGTACGTGGAATAATGAAAACATTATTTCGACGATTAGTGTCAAACTAACCTTTACAACTTATGCAAAATATTGTATCTAATGTATGTTAAGTAATTAAGTATGTAATTAAAATAGTATCCTATAGTATAGTACAACGTTTAGGGTATAATATATTATTATTATAGATGTTAGCTTTAGAAAACGGATGGCAAATAAGCCAAATCTTTAACTAACAAGAATTATCCAAAGCATTATTGTCGATGCAGAAATGCTCCAATAAACAGCTGGTCGCCTGTGATACTTATAACAGCGACTTATTCAAAACATATATCAATATTTTTTTGTAGACGCAGTATTTGCTCCGAATAAATAATTACGTATATCACTATTTCCCAAATAATTTATATATTAGCATCATATACTAAATAGGTTTATAATAAATTAAACACGCATTTATTTTTAATGATTAATATTATTTATATAGCAGAATGCATTTGTTATCACAAAATAAGGTGAATCAATTATCTTTTGTAAAAACATAGTATATTTTTTTTTTTTTTTTTTTTTATTAGTAATAGAAGGTACATAAATTACAAATAAATTTTATACAGTATTTAATTACATGGTAGATATATTTGATGTACCCCCATAATTAAGCAAGGCTTGTGTGTATGGGGGGGTAATAATATATCATGCTATTTCTATGGAACTTGGCAACTTTGAGCGTAGCAATTTCTGGTTATAAACTAATGTAATGATGTATAAATTTAATTAAAATCATATTTAAAAGTTTCCAATGCGTTCACAAACTTATTGGGATGCCATTTATATAAATACCTTCACACATATACTGTATCTTTCTGAACGCATAGGAACAAAATATCCTACGATGATGTCACGTATAGGATATATTATATTTTTCGGTACTTAATTATGTTGTCACATGATCTCACATCGAGTCAGGAGGCCTATTGTAATGCAAAACACTTTTAACAGCGACTATCTTTTTAATTATTATAAAAACTCAGGCACTGACACAATGTGACGTCACAAATTTTTTCTTTGTACGCTCAGAAAATATCTTTTAGAGTCCCTCCCAAATTTCATTATATCGTTTAACAACTGGGGGGAAGGCGTGTGGCGGTACCTACATCCAACAAAAAACTTTACAGCCATAAAGATATTTTCTGGGCGTGCAACACCGAAGAGTGGAAACGAAGTGATTTGCATTTTTTGAGCAAGCCCGTTTTCATTCTCGGTGGTGATTTGTTTCTGGGCGGCGAACTTTACAGAGCTCTTTATACTTGGCTGAGTTATAACATTGTTGCAAGGTTAAATTAATAAATGACTAAAAGTTAAACCGCGATTACTATTATTTTATTATCTCCTGTGATAGTGAGTCAAAAATCTAAATACGGGACTTGATGCTGAGGTAAGTATCTTCGAATTGGCGTCTGATCCCGATCATGATAAAATTAATACTACACGACTGTCACAGCCATGATCTAGCCCAAAAGATCATGCCGGCGAGAGTGCATTCCATTCCCGGACCCGGAAAAGAAAAAAGCTCCCCCTTCCATAACGATTTGTGTTGCCAATCCTCCTGTTGTAACTATCAACAATTAATCAACTCAATAGTTCGTGCCGCTAGGTTCGACGTTATAAAGCAGTGTTCATATTTTAAAATGAGAAAAGGTAATGATTTCAGCACTGCTTCATAACAAAGTGTTTGCCGATTCTGAGTATGAAGGGGGCGATCGGTTTGGGGGGTGGTGAGGGGGCAATGGGCGATTGGAGGGCGGTCGGTTTGGGGGGCAGCAAGGGGGAGAACTGCTAGGGGGGTGGTGAGGGAGGGGCTGGTTGGGGTGATGTTACTTGAATCGGGTTGGGGAGAACTGAAGGGGCAGTAGGGGGCAGTAGCTGGGGAACGGGAGTGGTGTCTGCGGAGGATCAGTTGAAAGACGTGTTCTTGGTCTTCAGAGGACATGTTGTGGTCAGGATGGTTGTTGAAGAAGTTGGATAATTCAAGTGAGAGGCGATCATATTCTTCGTCTGAGGTCGGGCTGGGTGAGTGGGGAAGGGGGGAAGCCATGGTTGATGAGATGGGTGGAGAATTTTGAGAGTTAGAAAAGTTTGAAGATTGAAGAGCAAGATTTGAAGTAAAGTGATTTTACGACTTGGAGGGATCTGCACACCGAGTAAACAAAGACTTACGTGGAGGAGTGTGGCACGCTGGGGCTGGTCTGTGGTGTGATGCTGGTCCTTGGTGTGATGCTGGACTGGCGAGTGGTTCAGTGATGATTTCGTGTCGGGGCTGTTCTTTGGCGAGCGATGAGCCCTACTTCGTCTTTCAGGCGGATCAACTCAAGCCGCAAACACGGGGATAACAAGGGGGGACACGAAAGTTCAAATCACTGATTGTCTGAAGATATTTTGGCGGGAGAAAGCACTGAATGTTGAGTGGCGGTTGGAAATGGCGGGAAACTGATGGCGCGGCGATGGCGGGCGGCCGTGGGCGGGACTTTTCTTTGCGAGACACTGTTTCTTTGCGAGACACTGGGGTGATACAGTGGAGACTGTGGTGGAATGATCCTTTACTGGGAAAGGCACTTGTGGTTTTCACGAACTAGGCGAAACTGTCGCGAGACAAACGAAAAGACGTAGGCGGTAGAGAAAGACATTTTTGTCAAGTTAGACTGGGAGTGAAGTCTGACGCGGAGCACAAACCACCAAATCGTATGATGTAAAATACCAGGGATGGGAATATTATTTTTTTGAATTGCCCTCAACCGGGCGCTTATTTACGTTCTCGTCGGGCAGGCGGACAATGGTCCCCCTCGGCCCCTTGGCTGTAGACGTCGGCGCTACTCCGCTACAGGTAGGTAGTGTAACACCTTCTTTCACTCCCAGGTGAAAGAGGGCCTCTCTAAACGCCGCCACGTTTTAAAAGTAAGGTAAAGAGGAATTTTAGCGCCATTCTACCAAAAAAGTCTCTCATTCCCGGTCTGACTGCCGCCCGCGACAGTCGCACCTCTCTGGCTTGGCAAGAATGTCATTCTCCACCGCCGACGCCGTCGCTTGTACCGCTCCAGTTCGTGAAAACCACACCCTCAGTTATCCTCGTGTTTCCCCCCATTCTATACCATCATGTCCTCAAACCTCCGACGAATACCAACGCCTTACCCTCGAGATTGAGTCCTTCTTTGAAAACCACCCCGACCCGAACAACATGTCCCCTGAAGACATAGAACATGTCGTCATCTTGGCCTCCCGCAGAGTTCACGGTTCCCCTCCCAACCCCCCCTGCAATTCACCCCAACCCGACTCAGGAAACACCTCCCCAGAAACCCCCCTCCCTCCTCCAAAACCTCCCCTCTAACCCCCGCCCAGCCAACCCCCCCCCCTACCTCCCCCTTACTGCCCCCCAAACCAACCGCCCAACCGATGCCCCCCCCTATCACCCCTCAAACCGACCATCCTCTTACCACCCCTCAAGAAAACCGCCTACCGCCCCCCCAAACTGTTTGCCCTCCTATCGCCCCTCTAACAAATTATTGCGCAAGACAACTAAGTGCGATATCAACGGCACCAGCATAAATGCCATTATAGACACCGGCAGTTCCTGCACTTTTATGCGAGAGAAGAGAGCGAGATCCCTTGGCCTGCATTTGAAACCATCCACGGCGCTCATGAGTGGCATTAATGGTGCCATCGTTTCAGCAGTGGGGCAGACGACGTGCCACATCTCTTCACAGGGGGTTGGAATACAAATGCAGCCCATGGTGATGGACGACAAAGACCTGCCCGTTGACCTTCTTGTGGGGAGGGATATCCTGCACCATCCTGGTATCCAAGTGTTGGCGGACAAGGATGGGGTACGACTCCAGTACAAGGAGGTGCAGCCAGATCACGTGGTTGCTGTGGCTGAGGTAATCGATCTCGCCACTGGAGCTCTAACAGAGGTAGGAGTTAAATTCCTTCACAGACTTATGAAAAACTATTGGGATCTAACATCCTCCTCCCTCAAAGATATTGGATGCTCCAAAGTTGGCAGTCTGAAGATTGCGATAGATTCAAAGGTGCCCATCTTTGTGAGACCTCGTCGACTGTCTATAGTTGAGAGGAACACGGTAAAAGCGATGATCTCGGAGATGATTGAGGCCAACATTGTCAGACCAAGTTCATCACCCTACGCAAGCCCAATTCTACTTGTCAAAAAGAAGGATGGCAGTGATCGCCTATGCATCGATTTTCGAGCTTTGAACGCGATAACGGTGAAGGACCGTTATCCTTTACCAAGGATCCAAGACCACATAGACACTTTGGTAAAAGGTGTATATTTCACTAAATTGGATCTGTCAGTCTCGAGTCTTGCCCACTGGATAGTCCAGTGGGTAAGACTCTTGACTCACAATCCGGAGGTCGCGGGTTCGAACCCGGCATGCGCAAATAAATTTTATTTGATTAATTTGTGTTATTTCACAATTAATTCATTTAAAAATAATATATAGTATATTTGCGGCATGTTCCAGAGTGGAAGATACTATCAGTATCGCCCTGGTGTAAGACCACCATTCAAAAAAAAAAAAAAAATCTAAAGTCTGGTTTCTATCAAATTCCCATTGAAGAATACTCTATTGAGAAAACTGGATTTGTGACTCCCGACGGGCATTATGAATTTTTAAGGACACCTTTCGGTCTTGCTAATGCCTCTTCGGTATTTCAAAGAACCCTTAATAAAGTTTTGGCCGATATAAACAATGAGGTACTTGAATTCATTGATGACATTATTATTCCATCGGAGACAGAAGAGGAAGGCTTTGAAAAGCTGGAAAAAGTGCTTTAAGATCTTATTACAACAAGGTCAAGACATGAAAATGAATCCCATAGCCTACTATAGCCGTCGTACATCTTCGGATGAATCTATGTACCACTCGTACGACCTCGAGACGTTAGCTGTCACGCAAGCCTTAAAACATTTCCGTGTGTATCTGATCGGAGTCCGATTCAAAGTGGTAACAGATTGTAATGCAGTTCGGGCTACAATGACTAAGAAGGATATTAATCCACGTGTGGCACGATGGTGGATATTTTTACAAGATTATCAATTTGACATTGAATATTGTGCGGGTAAGAGAGTAGCACATGTCGACTACTTAAGTCAAAATCCTGTATGTTTGACATACGAATGGACTACCCAGGAGCAGCTTTTAGATATGCAAACAGCTGATCCGGAAATTACTAACATAAGGAATATCCTGAAAAGTGGTATCGAATCAGAAGACCGCAAGCAGTATTTTATCGACTACGAGATAAAGGAAGACAGAGTTTTCCGTAAAACGTCAGTCGGTTCGAAGTGGTTCGTACCTAGAAATGCCAGATGAGGCGTTCTTCGGATTCTCCACGATGAGAGTGGACATCAAGGTGTTGATAGAACACTGGCTGCCATCCGGGAAAAATACTGGTTTCGGCGGATGAGAAATGTTGTTACGAAATATGTTAAAAACTGTTTCAAATGTCTGGTTGGGAAAAGCGATACCGGTCGTAAGCCCGGGGTATTACATCCCATTCCTAAAATAGAGACTCCTTTTGCCTTTGTGCATGTGGACCATTTAGAACCTTTTGTGAAGAGTGCGGAGGGGATGCAGTATGTAATTGCTCTCCAGGACGGCTTCACAAAGTAATGCTTTTTAGATGCAGTGGCAGAGACAAGTACGAAAAGTGTCATAAAGGCACTTTTGGCTTAAAGGCGATGGCGTACCTTTTTGGGGTGCCACGGAGACTTGTTTGTGATCGAGGTACAGCTTTTACCTCGAAGGCCATGCGTGCTTTCTGCGAGGAGCACGGCATCAAGCTGACCATAAACTCTGTTTTATTACCGAGGGCTAATGGTCAGGTAGAGTGACTCAATAGAACAATATTGAATACGCTGAACTCCATCATCAGAGATAAACCCGAAGATCAGTGGGTTTAGGCTCTGGCAGCAACACAGCGAGCACTGAATAATGCAGTAAACAGAACTACTTTGAAAACTCCAAATAAGTTATTGATGGGCTACAAACCCTCTGCATTGTACGAAGCTGTGTTGGTAAATAATCTCACGTAGGCTGGTGAGAGGCAGGACCTCAAGGTCGTACGTGCGGAAGCACGGAAGCTTTTTGATGCAGATCAAAAGCGGCAGATGAAACGATTCAACTCGAAACGTTTCATTAAACCTTCGTATCGCGTTGGCGATACGGTTTTGATCCGGATTTCTAAGGTAAATCCGGGGTACAAAAAGTTGAAAGGTCGGTTTCGGAGCTTGCCTTATAAGGTGGTAGAAGTCTTGCCGAACGATCGTTTTGACGTGTTGGGTACCAGACCCAACGGCAACACTCACAGAGTGACGGTCACATATGAAAATATGAGGAATTGGCCGGCTGAACAAATTTCGGAGTAATGGTCAAAAAGGGCGAACAGTCTATCTATTCGTCAGTACCATTGTGGGGCTGAACAAGTTTCAACTCTCCTAATTATTATTTTATTTTTATTTCAGCTGCTGCTTTGAGGTCAAAGCAGTTATCAGTATGGCCGTGTTAGCAGCACATTCAAATTCTGGTGCCGCTGAGTTAAGTTCGCTGATTTTCCGCCAGAGGCGCTACTCTCGTCTCTGTCTGCCAATCAGGGATCTACACTTCGTTCACGTAACCGCCGGCAGAGGCGCTGCTTGCATCTCGGTCGGCAAGGCAGGGAGTGACGCGCTACCGACGAATCACCCCCGCCAGTGGTTGCCAGGAATTCAAATCTGAACGGCTCGAGGAGACAAGCGAATACTTTTGTTAAACGTTGTATTAAAATATTCTGGAAGTGAGAATAAATCTATTTACAAGCAATTAGCGTCTTTTCATTGCTATAAATTGTTAACATTACATACAAATATTACTATTTATATCTTACTCCGTTTCTCGGTTAATACGGAATATTTCTTATTCAAACAGTAAGATTTAATTATAATTATATATATATTTTTTGTTTTTATATTTTTTAAATTAATTATAATTTTTTTAAACTTAATTATCATTCATTATTACCATCACATAATGTAATATAAATTTATAAAACAACTTTTTATTTTCTAATTAAATCGTAATAAAAATAAAAACGACATCATATCTAAATTACTTAAAATTAACTAATTACGAATAATTTTTCATTTATGTTAATCGTCATTTTTATAAATCGTTATTTTCAATCATCATCTGACGGTGAATATATATATATATATATATATATTTTTTTTTTTTTTTTTTATTTAAGTTTTTATTCCAGCAGGGCTGGGAGGGTAGTGCAATCCCAGTCTGCCATATTACATAAAAAAATGAAAATAAAATTCGAACATAAATAATAATAATAAAAATTAATCACAAAATTAAAAACAAAATAAAATTAAACAAAAATAAAACAGAAATTTAAAAAAGAAATATTGTTTTTTTTTTATCGTCCATCAGGGAGGTCGCCTCATCATTTCCATCCATCGCTCATTCAGTGGGGAGCTGAGCCACCCGGATGCAGCCACGACAATGATGTTGTTTGATTTCCGTGTCCTGCTCCAGAAGCTGGCTAGCCGGTGGCGAAGTAATGCTGGGAATGAGTGCACCCTCCCTTCGGTGAACATCGTGGAGGCGCTGCAGAACCTCAGTAGTTGCATAAGTTGCCTGTATGCATTGTTGTAGCACACCCTCAGTTTGTCCCATTGCGCTGCTGGGTATTGCGTCCACAGTTCAGATGTGTAAAAGGCAGTGCAGTATGTCTTGAAGAGTAATTTTCAGACGACGTAGCTACAGTGGTAGAACCGCCTTGAGAGCATTCCCGCCCGTATGTTAATTGCTCTTTTTTGTCGTTCCATATCTTCTATATCCTTCATGTCTTCGGTTAGGATATGTCCCAGTTACTTTACCTATGCATATGTTACTTTTTTTTTGTTATCGATTGTCTCGAACAGTGTATTGACTTTGAAATCAAATCAATATGTAGATTTGCTGTGATAAATCTACGGATCTGATGCTGTAGAATAGGGTGAGGGTGTGTGTGTGTGTGTGTGAGGGAGGGTGAGAGGGTGTGTGTCTGTGTGTTGTGCCCAATATCGCTGGAAGTTTGTTGTTATTGTTATTTATCATCGTTCATCGAAAATGCTTTCTCGCTGCCGTGCCGACGCGACAAGACGCGATGACGTGAGTAAATTTCAATTAATCCGTGCCCCGTTTCAACGAAATGCCCCCGTGCCGTCCACCACCTTCTCCCGTCGTCCCGCCCACTACCCACCGTCATTATATATTATATTATATTATTCATAATATTAATTAATGTCAAACGAGACCATGTGACACGTTCATCCAAAATAAATGGCGCCTGAATCTTAAAACCTCTCGCCTTTCGTCTCCCGCTTTATTTCGCGCATAGCTTTTCATTTCATTTCATTTCCGTCTCCTTCCGACTCGCTTTTCTTTACTTTTCCTTTCTTTTCCGTGCTCTGAACGGCGACCCTCGAACACCTGAAACGGAGCCGTGCCGGAGGTAGGTCACGCCCGACGGCCGCCATCAGGGGGGTATAACTCCGATCAAAATTTTCAACCAACACAAAAGATAGATAATGTGTATATGTATAGACTGTGTGACAACAGAGTTGCACAGTCCATCCAGTGATGCCAATGGAAAAACTTTGAATTTAAGCTTTTGACAGCTGGGTGAAATAATATATCAAAATGGTTGCTCGATTGCTCTCAACGGTTTATTTACATGCGACGGGAATTCAAAATTTGCTTCCTAAACAAGTGAAATAGAATTGAATACGTTTATTATCCAATTTTGAGAAGTCGTGCATATGTTTGTGGTTACTAGTTGTTGGAAGTTGTGTTCAAATTACATTTGTACTGTATGGTGCTGCCGCCAGTATGTGGTTTGAGGAATTAGATTCCTAGCGACCATTGTTTGTTATGTTACTAGTTAACAGAATCCCGTTGGATAAACATTGTATTGTAGTTGAATAAATATATCACTGATTAAATATGTTATACGTGTTTTCCTTTAAATCCAACCTGGAGATTCCAACATGGTAGCAGTTCTGCGGTTAGATACGGAAAAATAGAAAGATAAAGAAAAAGGATAAAGTTGTGAAATTGTGGAACACGTGAATGCGGTGAACCGTTGTAAAAAAAATGGCTTACGTGAAACAAGATGATGTGCTTATTCCAATTTTTGATGGACAAGACTATTCAAATTGGAAAACCCGAATTTTGAAGTTTCTACAGTATAAAAAGTGCTATGTTGTGGCCACAAGAGAAAAACAAACAAAAACAAAGTGAAACCGAGTGGAATGATAAAGACATACAAGCAACAAATTATATTTACAGTGCCATTTCGAACAAGCAGTTAGAGTATGTGAAGCACCTACCGTCCACATTTGAAATAATAAAAAAATTTGACAGAGAGTACTTAAAAGAATCGACAGCCCTACAAATTGTGAAAAGAAACGAACAAGAAAAAATAAAACTTGTGAATTATTCAGACACCAAGAAATTTTTTGATGACTTCGAAAAATCGGTTAATGAAGTGAAAGCCGCAGGGGCGAAAATTCAGGACGAAGAAATATTAAATTATTTGATCAAGTCTCTCCCAGAATCATATAGTTACATTGGGGACTTAATTGATGTTTTACCGACAGAGGATAGAACAGTGGAATTTCTAAAAAGCAAAATCAAGTTAAAATGGGAAAAAAATCAAAGTCAAGTGAAAGACAAGAACAAAGATGGTGATGAGTCTGTGAAAGCGAGTGCTTTTAGTACAGAGACGAAAAAGTGTTACAACTGCGGCAAAGCTGGTCACATATGGAGGGAATGCAGAAGCAGAGGACAGTCAAATCAAACATATCGAGGAGGTCGATCAAACAGAGGAGGATACAGTTACCCAGGCAGTAAGAATTATCGAGGGAGCAACAGCTACAGAGGCAACAGTCATTACAGAGGCAATAACAACAACAGAGGCAGAGGCGACTTCAGAGGCAACAGAGTTTTATACCATGGGAGTGTCAACACAGCGTCGAGTAGTGAGCAAAATCAATTTGGGAACTCTGGTAATGTTTTTGTGACTCAAGTGAATAAAACTGAAATTAAGAATGAGAGGAACAGAAATGAAAATGAAGTAAACTGGATCCTGGATAGTGGATCATATTATTAATGACGATGAATTATTCGATGAATGTAGAATTTTAAAAAATCCCATTGATGTAAAATTAGGAGATGGTAGAGTAATGAAAGCGACGAAAATTGGTAAAGTAAAAGCATTGTTTGTGGTCAATGGTAGAGAGAGTATGGTAACTATGTTGAATGTTTTTTTATGTGCGTGACATGAGATCAAATCTAATGAGCTATGCAAAAGTCACGATGAACAATTCAATTATTTCGTACGATGATGTTTCCGAAGTGTCAAAATACTATTAATGAATTAAAAGGAAATTCTTCCCCTGGTTATGACAATATTTCTGTAGAAATACTTAAAAGTAATTCTGACTCACTTTGCAAACCTTTGGCACACATCATAAATACAAGTTTTGTTAATGGAAACTTTCCCTTAAATTACAAAAAAACTATTATTACCCCAATTTTTAAATCTGGGGACCCCTGTCTAAGCAGTAACTATAGGCCAATTTCTCTTACTTCAAACATTGCAAAAATATTTGAAAAAGTTGTAAAAAAACAAATATTTAAATTTGTGAAAGAAAATAATATATAAAATGCACATCAATATGGTTTTAGAGAAAATTTGAGCACTCAAGATGCTATCGTTGATTTAACATCTAAAATTTATAAATCTTTAGATAGTAAAAAAAAATGTATTGGAACATTTGTTGACTTAAGAAAAGCATTTGACAGTATATCGCACTCTAACCTTATCTCTAAACTAAAGAAAATTGGTATAACTGACAATGCTTTAACTTGGATCGAAAATTATCTATTTAATAGAGAGCAATTTGTTAAATTAAAGGGCATTATGAGCGATTCTCAGACCACGAATTTTGGCATCCCGCAGGGAACTGTACTGGGGCCAATTCTTTTTATCATTTATGTCAACGATATGTTTAAACTTAACATCAAATCTAAACTCATTTCATATGCAGACGACACAGCAATTCTAACTGAGGGTTTAACTTGGAATGAAACCCAGAAAACAGCAGAATTAGACTTAAACATCCTAAAAAAATGGTTCGACTCAAACTTGCTGTCACTTAATACGGAAAAAAACCTTTGTAATACCGTTCACCATTAATAAACATGCATTCCCTGAAAATTTAAAGATAAGTATACATTCATACAATTGTAATAGAAACACAAATTTATGTAAACCTGACTGCTCTGTACTCACTGTTAAAACTTATATAAAATACCTCGGTGTAATTGTAGATAGCAATTTAAAGTGGAAAATACAAATCAATGCAACAGTAGAAAGATTAAGAAAATTAATGTACATTTTTCTTAGAATACGAAACATTTTAAATTTTAAACTATTAAGAACTATCTATTTCTCACTGATCCAATCTGTATTACAATATGGAATTCTTGGTTGGGGTGGTGCATTCAAAACTTCTCTCATGCCTTAAGAAATCATCCAAAAATTATTAATAAAAATAATTCTAAAAAAACCATATGACTTCCCCACCATAAGATTATTTCAAGAATTTAAAGTCCTTTCACTACACAATATTTATAAAAAAATTACACTTTCACAAATCCACAAAGATTGTTTCAACAATGATAACTCATTATCTATTTCAAACAGCAAAAGACCAAGTATTCTTGGCTCTATAACTATACCGCGTTGTAATACCACTACAGCCCAACATTTTTATAAATATATTGGAGTCAAGTGGTTTAACCAGTTACCCCTTAACTTAAGATTGGAAATTAATTATAAAAATTCAAAAGTTCTATAAAAACACTAAATCATTAGCATATTACAATAATTCAATTTAATAATTCAATAGAATGTCTCTCGACAATTGATTTTGGAAATCCATTTACTTTTATATTCTTTTCTCTTTTCTCTCTTCCTCTTTCTCTTCTTCTTCTTTTTTATACTGTTTTCTTTTTTTCTATTCTATTTCATATATCTTGTTTTGAATATGTATATGTATTATATATATATGTATATATATATATATATAAAAATATATAAAAATATATATTATAATTCTAAAAAAATATGTTAAATAGTTTTTCACACACGCTGCTCCACCTTTTTTACACGAGCATGCTCTAAAAAAAGGTGAATCACGCTATATAAAAAATGTATCTCTAAAAATGTAATGTCATCATTGTATGTACAAAAAAAAATTTTTTTTTTAAAAATTAAAAAATCAAAAAAAATAATGAGTTGATAGCAATTGCGGTAAAAGAGAATAATTTGTATTTCATGACAAGCTTTATCAAGAGAGACGGAAAATTGAGTGAAGTAAATAATACAATGTCTAGTAGTAATAATGGAGGAATGACCTTGAAAGAAAAATGGCATCGTACATTGGGTCACGTAAATTTCAATTATTTAAAAACATTAAGTGAAAAAGAACTTGTAATTAGATTGCCAAAAAAAAACTAGAGTCTGAGATTTTGAAATGTGCTACGTGTATTGAATCAAAGATGCATAATTCGCCTTTCGATAACAAGAGAAAACAAGCAACTGAAGTACTAGAGATCGTTCATACAGATATTAATGGGCCTCACCCAACAGTCGGAAATTGTGGGGAAAAATATTTTTTGAGTTTCATTGATGATTACAGTAAATTGGCGAGAGTTTATTGTATCAAATCCAAAGATCAAGTCTATGATTGCTTTGTGAGTTATGTAAATGAAAACGAGAACATTACAGGGAAAAGAATAAAAAATTTGAGATGTGACAATGGCACCGAGTTTATTAACAGGAAAATTGATCAGTTTGCGAGAGAATGGGGAATTCGAGTTATGCCTTGTCCGCCATATGTTCACGAATTAAATGGGGTAGCTGAGAGATTCAATCGTACAATTATAGACAATGCTAGATGTTTGTTCAAAGAAGCCAAAGTAAATATTCGATATTGGCCCGAAGTAATTAAAGCAGCAACGTATTTGAGAAACAGGACACTTGCAAATACCATTGAAATGAAAACGCCTTATGAAATATTTTTTAAAGTCAAACCAAATGTAAACAATCTACGTTTGTATGGGAGTAGAGTTTATGTCCGAACACCAGAGCAATTGAGAAAATCAAAGTGGGATGATAAAGTGAAATTGGGAATTTTATTGGGGTATTGCGAAGTTGGCTATCGTGTCTTGATAAACAACAAAATAATCGTAGCGCGACACGTTGATATTGTTCAAAACGATATTAAATACATTGGGTTCGAAAATCAAGAGAATGAGATGATTGAAAATGAGTTTGATGAAAGTGTGGATGATATTGTTGGGGAAGAAAATAAAAATGAATACATTTATGAGTCTGCTGAGTCAAATGGAGAGAATGAGAGTGACAAAAAATTAAGTGAAGATGTATCAGTGAGACGTTCAATGCGAGAAAGAAAACCGAATAAGAAATATGTGAACGACGAGTTTTTGAGTTTCTGTGTGTACGTAAATTGTTGCAATGCAGATGTACCGAATACGTTTGAAGAGGCAATTGAACATGAAGAGTCCGGTGAATGGGTAAATGCAATGAATAGAGAAATTAATTGTATTCGAAGAATGAAACATGGAGTCTAGTAGAAAAACCTTATGATAAGAAAGCTATTGATGTTAAATGGATCTTTAAAAAGAAGTCTGATGATTTGTTTAAAGCTAGATTGGTTGTAAGGGGATATCAACAAAATGAGCAAGTTGAAAACACTTATTCACCAGTTGCAAAAATGGAAACTCTTAAGATTTTATTATCGTATAGTTGTCAAAACAAATTGAATGTTGAACAAATGGATGTGGAAACAGCTTTTTTAAACGGAAAAATAATGTCTGAAGTATACATCAAACAACCTCCTGGTTATGATGATGGATCCGGTAAAGTTTATAAATTACGAAAATCACTTTATGGGTTGAGAGAGAGTCCGAGGTCATGGTACGAATGTTTTCACAGTTTCATGGTTGAATCAAAGTTTAGTAGAAGCACTCATGATTATTGTTTATACGTGAGAACGAAGGAAATGATCCGATTTGTATTTTGATATTTGTTGATGATTTTTTGGTATGTGGCAAAGACTTGAAGAGAGTGCAAAGAGTGAAAGATGAATTATCTAAACGTTTCAGAATGAAGGACATGGGTCCAGTGAGTAATTATATCGGAATTGACATTAAGCATGATCTCGAGTCAAATGTAATGAGTCTAAGTCAAGAAACGTATATTAATTCTTTAGCCAAAAAGTATAACTTAGAAAATGCTAAACTGTCCAATACACCAATGGAAACAAACTTGAGACTAGAGCCAGCTGATGAATTAAATGAACAAGTCAAGTATCGCAATTTGATTGGAGAACTGTTATACATAAGTACTGGAACGAGACCAGATATCGCCTTCAGCGTAAATTATTTAAGTAGGTTTCAGAGTAGTTACAATGAGACTCATTTCCAGTACGCGATGAGAATTCTAAAATATATATACTCAACAAGAAATTTGAAATTGCTGTACTCAAGCTCAAGTAAAAATGATGAACTGGATTATTTAGTAGACTCAGACTGGGCTGGCGATATTAATGACAGAAAGTCTACATCGGGGTATTTAATAAGATTGTTTGATAATACTGTTTATTGGAAGTCTCGTAAACAAAAATCTGTAACTAAGTCGTCCACTGAAGCAGAGTACGTAGCATTATCTGACGCTTTGACTGAATTGAAGTTTGTAAAGGGTTTAGTAAGTGAAGTGTTCAAAATTAAATTGAATGATCCAGTCAAAATGTATGAGGATAATTCTGGAGCGGTATCAATTGCTAAAAGCGGATTTTTTTCTAAAAAGTCTAAATCCATAGAGGTTCAGTATCACTACGTACATGAGAGTTATGAGAATGGAAATATTGATATTGTAAAGATCGATACTGATGAAAATATTGCTGATATATTAACCAAATCCTTGAGCAAGCCAAAGTTTGTTAAGTTAAGAAAACTGTTGAAATTGGAAGAATAAAAAAATAAAAATGTTTATGATTATAACAAGTACAAATGTAAAGGGGCGTGTTGGAAGTTGTGTTCAAATTACATTTGTACTGTATGGTGCTGCCGCCAGTATGTGGTTTGAGGAATTAGATTCCTAGCAACCATTGTTTGTTATGTTACTAGCAGGGGCGTATATCTCTGTATTAACCTTGTAACTCCAAAAAAGATCGGGTCCATAGATGAACTGAATTGTAGATAGTAGGTAAACGGAAATGACAAATACGCCATTGAACCAATATATCCGGTTCGGGGTTTGTGATTGCAACTGACAATGCGTTATACCAATACGTAAATATTTTGAATTTAAAATGTTACTTGCCAGAGCACTTCGAGGAAATTTTAAAAAGCCGTGCTGCGTTAGAGGCTGTGCTGACAGATATTCGATTCGATATTGATATCTCAATTATATAATTAAAAGGAAAGTCAGTTTCGTGAGTGCTCGTGGAGAATTGATGTTTATTACAATTCCGATGCTAGCAAAAGGACCTTCAGTTTGCGGGTCTCATTTTACAATACGTAGTAAACACACGGTAAACGGCGCAATAGAAAAATATGCCTTGCCAACACTACGTCTTCCCGGCATTAGCAAATTCACAGATTTACCTAAGCCAACTGAAAAAGACAAAAGTCAAGTGAAAGTTATGGCGACGAAAATGCAGGTGATAATCTCTCATCCGTTATTACAACGTTGTTTTTATGTTTCATTTTGTCGTTGTTTGTCTAAAACTGAATTTATTTCTCATTGTAGACCCCAACCCGACAAAATCGCACAGCATCAAGTATTATGATGCCAAGGTGCCGCGATTACGTCAAACATCAAAAAGGTATGTAATCTTAAATTGCATCATTATTTATTTTTATATTTATTCAGATTTAATCGGCTTACTCCATGTTGTTTGCTAAGGACAAAGCTTTGGAAATTATTGCTAATCGTATAATCGAAAATGGTATAACACAATGGTTTGTTCACAAACTTTGGTTACTTATATTGATTTCAGTGCATAATGACTTCCCAAGGACCATCGGTGTGGTTGTTCCTGTCAAGGGGTTATATTTCTTGAAATGGAAAAAATAAAGTAGTTTTTGTACCCAATTTTTAGTTAATACATTAAATATTGTCACGATAATATTTATTTTGATTAAATAAATATTGTCTTGACCTAGTTAATCTTAAACTCACCTGGCCGCTCACGTTTTATCATGATCGCCGTAACGATGAGTTCTTTACCGCTAGCAAATAGCGCCATCTATTTCCGGAGGCACTTTTTTGAATTCTCGTCGTCTAGGGAGCCGACGCCAATTCGACAAGTCGCCGAATTATTTAAGTTGCTTGTTAAATATGTGATAGTTTCACCTTTACGGGTTTTACCCATTTTAAAAAAGAATCATGAATTATTTTATAACCGCGAGCCGTGTTGTTTCCGTGAGTGAAACGGGATTTTTAAAAGATTAAATGGTGAAGTCGCGAGTCGCCATATTGTCAATGTGCTCACCTTCACTCTCGTACTTGAGTGTGGATAATCGGTGTAATCCTTTGTTTGGCGTTCATGATAATAACGTGGCCAAGGCTTTGAGAGGGGTTATCCGCGCAGAACCCGATATTTGAGGCGGATGGAGGCCCGGCGCTGATCTATGAAGGGCGCGGTAAACGGCGTCTACCGAGATTTCACCGGTACGCACAACCGAGACTTTGAGCCTTTCCTGGTTCCTGTTCCCTGTGGAGGAGTCCCCATCCTCTGGGGCCTTTCCTGGTTCCTGGTGAGGAGTCCCCAGGCCCTGGGGGCCTTCCTCGGTTCCTGTCTATGGAGACCCCGCGTGCTCCTGGTCGCCTATTAACAGTGATTCGCGTCCGCGTTAGAGTCAGGATAATTTTAGATGAATTACGGTCCACAGGTATGCTCTCTTGCTTATGTGTACTGCTAAATATATCTACTTATGTACTGCTAAATTATTTCTTTTATTTAACTAAAAATGCCCGAAGATAAAGACTGTAATTCCCTTCCCACAAACTTGAGGGAGATTCTGATGCTCTACCAAGAAATACACGTTACAATATATTTATTTCAGATCAAAACGTCAACGCAGGCACCAGCAGTGAGATTGTTGCTGCCGAAGGGGTCCCAGGAGTTAACGAAGGTATGTACATTTAATAAACTTAGGCACACTGAATTATAGGACGGTAGGAGTAAATGAGCTTGCACCATTTCCAATGCCTTTAGGTATCTACAGTACCTACCTGACCTGGGTTTTTGCCGCTAGGTAAGGAACAAAAATACCTAGAATACGAAGAAAGTAGTGTAAAGAGAATATATGACGCAAAAGTGAATGGTAGAAGTTGGAGACGCCCGAGGAAGACATGGCACGATCAAGTGAATCAGATACTTGAGGCGGCCCATGTCAAAAGTAAGAATAATAGAAGAGTATGTATGAGACGAAGTATGAATGTGAGTGAGGCAAAGAGTGTGTGCTGAGACCGAGTTGTTTGGCGGTCCGTCCTCTCTGCCTACCCCTGTGGAGAAAAGGCGTGATGGTTAGTTAGTTACATATGGCGTGCCCCAGACGTTCGCTATTTGGATAATATTTTGTTTTAAGAATCCAAAAAGTTTATTACAAAGCTCCTGAATATTTCTTGAAAAGGAAAAGTACTTTTTATTTCCAAGCTTTGGTTAATGTGTTAAATATATTTATTTCAGATCAAAATGTCTCTGCAGGCACCAGCAGTGAGATTGTTCCTGCCAAAGGGGTCCCAGGAGTTAACGAAGGTATGTACATTTAGTAAACAAGTTGTTCAGGAGTTCACATCAGTTGTTCATGAGTATAATAATAAGCGTTTAGTATATAACGTAATAAACTGAACATTAACATTTACTAGGTTTTGCCCGTTGCAGAGGCAACTAACGGGTTAAAACACTGTGTGAACGTGGATGAAGCGAGGAGGAGTGTGTGTTAAATTAAATATATGAAGAAAAAAAACGATGTCTGAATGCGGATCAAGCGAGCGCATACAAAGGGAACAGGTAGTCGGCTTCTCCCCCAAAGTTTCGTCGCAATCGGATGAATGGTTTAGCAATTCATAAATTCATGAAATACACAACAATCAACGCATTGACCTTTGACGTTTTTGAATGTTTGGAATTCATGCACAGTTCAATATTATACCCCTCACAATTTTGCTGCAGTTCTTTCAAAATAGGAGATTCGTTCCATACAAAATGTATGGGGAAAATTATTTTCTTTATAACTATTTATTTTGTTAACTTTTGTGATGTTTTAATAGTTATTATCCTATCCGGGGCGGAGACAAATCCAACAAATCAAAGATCATCAAAATCAGCCCAGCCGTTCTCGAGTTATAAATAGTGTAACTAACCCGACTTTGTTTTATATATTAAGATATATTTTATTTTGGTTGAAAGGGAATAGTAATTCTACATTATGTTCATCTGATTTTTTCTACCATTCCTTTAAGAACTGATACATATTCTTTTTTCAGATATAAGCACTCCTGTGAGACCCGGCATTAGTCATTCAGTCGCAACACACCAAAATGAACATATTAAGCGTAAGCATATTTATAGCTTTTTGTTTGTAGATCATGATTTGGTATATTTTGTTATGAAAAATGTAATAATTTTTTTTCAAATATTGGCTTTCCAGGTAATAAGAAGAGCATCTTAACTTATGTGGTACAGATCGCAGCCCAGACTCCGAGGAAGAAAAAGGGCAGTATGGAAATTTTGAAGACCAGGCGTCGGCTGAAATACGTCCAGCGTATGTATGCCTGGACATTGGAGGTCCAGAGTCATTTTAATAAAAAGTAGATTCTTTATAAACAAAAATTACAGTCTTGACGTGTACGGTGAAGGAGGAAACTATCTGTTTCCTTAGAACGCTATGGGAAAGTGGTGGGCAACCTCCAATGTTTACATATTTTTGTATAAAGCTTTTTGTGTTTACATATTTTGACCGTGCATCAACTGAGAAGATGACTCCGAAGGCAGCCGCTGCATAACCCTCCCGCAGCTCCCCCGTTGCCATGAGCAGGCCTGAAGACTGACCGTAGCGGACCAGTGCCCTTACACCCTGCCTCTGGTGACCCGATGCCCACTTTTTTCCCTAGAGTCTTCAGGTTTCTTTCCCCCTTCATCCCAACATTCTCTTCGAGGGCCTACCGGGAAGCCGGCTTAGGGGTGCTGATGCCGAGTCTTGCTTGCGACTGGACTGATGGCTCCGCTCATCCTCGGCGGGACTGCCTGAACTCTTCTTCCTTTATATTAATAAACTTTTATTTCAGATACATCAAATGGCGGAGATGAGACGTGATACAGTGAAATAAATAATTAACAACATGTACGCACTCGCATACTGCCTGCTAACAATGTATGTCTGGTCATTGGAGGTCTAGAGTCATTTTAATAAAAAGTAGATTCTTTGTAAACAAAAATTAGAGTCTTAACGTGTACGATGAAGGAGGAAACCATCTGTTTCCTTTGAACGCTGTGGGGAAGTGGTGGGCAAACTCCAACGTTAACATATTTTTGTATAAAGCTTTTTGTTTTTGTGTTTTTTTATTTTTTTGTGTACTGGTTTTGTGCTTGTAATTTGTGCTATTATTTTTTGTGTATTCGCATTTATTGTAAAATATAAAAGTTTACAGAGTTATCGTATTAAGCCAAATAATGTATTAATGGATATTCCATTGGATATATGAACAATTATATAATACTTGTCATATTAATATTGTTAATTATATTAACAAAAATAATATGACAAGTCCTCGAGGTATGTACATTGTTCTTGTCATATTATTACTGTTAATTATATGACAAGTACAATGTACCTCGAGGATAAGCTGTAATACAGGCGTGAATATGTTATGGCCCGATCAACATTAGTTTCTGACTCACGCTCAATCTATCGGTGGAACCGACTCTGCATTTTTATCTCTGTGTTGTTTATCCTGTCTTTTTGAAAATAAAAAATATTTAGAACATGCACCTGTGAGTTTTTCATTTTTCTAATGTATTGATTTTTTATTTCCCTGGGATAACAGGTTTCCATCTGACAAAGCTCCCTCCTGAGAAAATGAGCTGTAAAAAACTATGTAAGTCTTATTTCCTCGGAACCATCTTTGTCACATGGAACCTTGTTGTCCTGGGGAAAAGTTTTTTCATTTTTCTGCTTTTCAATTTTTTTTTTAATAATTTATTGGGCTAATAAAGTAGGGCGAGTATATTGTCTATGGCAGGCCTTGTACCATTGTCTATGACAAATGGCCTTAAACTCCCTTCTACCAAGATCGGGATTGTTTTTCCGTGGTGAAGTTGGTGTCGACATTTGTCCCATAGAAAAGGCCCGAAGATATCGATCTAGGGATTGGTATATTTATGGTTACTAGTTAACAGAATTCCGTTGGATAAACATTGTATTGTAGTTGAATAAATATATCACTGATTAAATATGTTACACGTGTTTTCCTTTAAATCCAACCTGGAGATTCCAACACTAGTATCGCAAAACGTCTCATTTCGCGATATGATTATGCTCGTTAGAACCATTATAACCTGCAAACAAAAAGGTACAAACATTTATATGAAACATTTCTGCATTTATCTTGTTTTGTTTTTATCTGTCGGTCGGCTTGATGTATCTCATGAGATGTTTTCTTTAATATTTTCAGCTCGAAACACCAAATCCTATCCTTACAGTTGCTGACAGGCCGGTGGAGATACTGGTGTCATTCCCCTAGAGAAGAGAGCACGTTCCACGAACGACGGCCTGCGCCTACTGATCTTTGGGTTTGTTTGCATTTTACCTTATTATAATAATACATATAAAAGCATTAATTTAGCACCTTAAGAGCCTAGCAGGACAATCGGTTTTATCGAAATTTGCTAAAATAGTTTAATTGTTTGTCGCTTGTGTCGCCCTCATCGCTTTTTAACTCAATTCTATCAAAATTTATTGTAAATGGTTACTAAAAATGGATTTGATAATAGTATCCGCTCGTAAAAATCCGAAGTTACACGATCATTCCCGATCACAAATTAAATATTGGCATATTATATCTTGGCCGGTCGTTTTGAACGTTGGATTTCTATTTTTCCCCATAACGTGGGAAAATTTCCCTTAAGATTCCCTATTTCGAAGAAAATTATTTAAAAAAATATTATTTGAACAACTTTTTAAAAACTGTCGGAAATTCACTATGCAACTGGTATGATTTTAGAAGCAAATCGTGAGTTGTTTATTGGTTTAACACTTCAATCTATATATATATTTTTTTATTTAAAAAATATAAACTACAAAAAGTTATAGAAGTTCTATAAAAATCTGTATCTTCTAAATATGAAAAATATTTGCGACATATTGATTTCTTTTACATGTGAATCAATATTCGCAAATTTTACAAGTAAACTAAATTTTCCATAAATACGGGATTTTTTTCGGCTAACTGTCAACACCCAAGAAGAACACCTGCATTGTGACAACAAGTCTTCGCGATGGATGTCTGCGCCCGCCAGTTGAATAATCCCCAGGGCGTCACAACACACGGAAATATAAAACACCATTGAAAAATATATTTGTTCATTTAAAAGTTTAGGTTTTTACATTAAGTAGTCGTTATGTATTATTATGAACATTGTTATTATTTCCTATGAAATAAAGGTATTCTCCTGTGAAAGCTGATGTATAATAATGACTTATTATATCACACTGTCATCATCACTATCATCCTAAGGAATGCTGTGTGGAGGGTTTTTTAAGGATTTTTAAAAGTTTTTTTTTAAATATGGAGACGAAGTTCTAATAAGGAGTTCTGGGAAGGAAATAGGTATTAAGGATTGGTAGGAATCTGGGGGTCAGTGTATCGAACCAGGCGTAACAAACGTATGAATCCATCTCAGTGCAAGGCGATGGGTCGAGATATTAACAGTATGGAAGATCTACAGTCTCTCGTATCTAGGGTGTACGAAGAATGAGTTAATAATGAATGTAAGTTAAGTCTAAAGCCATGGTATTTGAAAGAGAGAATATGAAAACAATGTGCAACATAGTTGTGAATGATGAAAACTTGGAGCAATTGGATGAGTTTGTGTATTTGGGAAGTATGTTTATTAGAGATGGGAAGGCTGATAGAGATATTTAAAGAGGAGTGAATGCAGGTAACTCTATTAATGGAGTACTGGTATTACCCTGATGTATGGCAGTGAGTCATGAAACTGGCAGAGAAAGGATGAAAGTAGACTGAATGCTGTAGAATGAGATCCCTGAGATGTATGGCGTATGTGTGGTAAAACCATGTAGGATCGTGTGAGAAACATGGAGATCCGCAAAGAATGCAAGGCTGATGTAAGTGTAATGAGTAAGATGAAGAAAGGAACGCTCCGATGGTTTGGGCATGTAGAGCAAATGAACGAGAAAAATAGTGTAAGGAGAATATACAACCGCAAATGTGAATGGTAGAAGTCGTGGACGTCCAAGAAAGACATGGCACGACTAAATGAATCAGATACTTTAGTTAGATTCATTTGCTAAGTCCCCGTTTGGTATCCAGTCTAATTTTCATAATAATTTTCGATATTAAAATATGTAATTAGTTTAGACCATTTCAACTCCAATGTAAACACGCATCCCTTCAAAAAGCAATAAAAAATACCAAACTTCATAAATATAATAACGATTTGACAATAAAATTAGATCATTAGTAACTCATATTACTTGTAAGGTTTTTCCCTAATCATCATTGAAGTGAGCTGCAAACCCAATTTAATTAGCTTATTGGAATAACCAAAATATTTAGAAATTCGATAGTCTAAAATGACTTAGCAACAAATATAATTATTGTAATTGATTAAAATCCTTGTAGACCACCCCTCTCCCCCTCCCCAATATGTTGTGTATATAAACCGTAGACTAGGAAATATTTGTACCAGTCTGAAGATGGCTTTGACGAGCTGAAACCGGTTACGGTCCAATAAAATTAAGTGGAATAAAGTTTTATATTCGTTTTATTATAATATATTACTTTAGTCGGACCATATCAAGAGTCAGAATAATAGAAAAGCATGTATGAGACAATGTATGAATGTGAACGAGGCAAGGAGTGTGTGCCAAGACCGAGTTGTTTGGCGGTCCGTCCTCTCTGCCTACCCCTGCGGAGAAACGGCGTGATGGTTTGTTAGTTAAATTATGAATAATAATAATTAACCATTTATTTGGACAGCCCTATTTCGTGTGTAACTTGACACTCGCTTTTGAAAAATAAAATAATATTATGAAGGATGATATACATGCCTTCTTCGAAAAAGTAGGACAACACGGAAATTTATTTCTTGTAAAAGCACTGATGGGCTTTTACAAAATGTTTAATTTTTACGTGGTTTTACTGCCAGATACAGAGATATCGAAAAATATTATACAGTTAGGTACAGTTCTGAATCTCAACTATTTAATAATAATAATTGGACGATTTGTATAATGCCGTATTAGAGAAAAATCACCCCTAGGGTGCAGTTTCACTTGATCGTGCCATTCTCCCCCCGACTTCTTCTACCATACCTACACATTCACCTCATTCCTTCTCCTTACACTATTTTCTTCATTCATCTGCTCTGTAATGCATTCGTAATTAAATAAACTAAGTAAAAATGGTCAAAACGAATAAAACTTGCGAATAATAAAAGCTAATTGAAAATAATTCAAATTTCATTTATTACTGTTTACAAGTACCTAATGGCAGTTTTGCCTACCAAAGTCATCGCCAAATCAACAATTGTTGCCGGTACGCATATAATTAAAATCATTAAAAATATCTAGCAGAACTTAATTGAGAGTAATTGATTTCAATAATAACATTAAAAATATTTTTCGAAATCCCTCGTATAAAAATAAACATAAAAGCAGTTAAAAATTGATTCGTAAAACCGAGTGATCACTGTATTCATATTTGGGTATACGAACAGGGCAATATGTAAGAAGGTACAAGTATATGACAGTCAATCCTTGCCACAATCGTTTTAAAATATATCTTTTTGACACACTTCATTCACTTTCCCCGTACAAATTCAGTGGTCGAATTTCTTCCCTCCAGAGTATACGTATTCTATACAAAAACCAACACATGCAAATATTCTTCACACTACTTTACGGAACAGAGCGTTACGAGACAACCTCTCGTGGCGACTGACTTTCGCGTAATGAATAGAAGTTGAAAATGGGATCGCATTTATCTGTTTTGGGTACAGATAAAAATGGAATATTACACAATAAATCACAAAATTAATTTTATTTATTTATCAGTTTTTATAGTTTAAATATTGTTTTCATACACATTATTTTTATTTTTTTCAAATAATTGTTTTTTAATACATAAAATCGATTTCAAAGTACATCGATTTACGTAGTTTTTAAAAATAATTTTACATCATTATTTGCGCATTTTATAAAATAATATAAATGTAGAGGTATAGGTTGATATGTTTCCTATAAAAAATATTTTTCAATATTTTTTTTCTTTTCGTATATGACGACAGATGGAAAACAATCAGTGGTACATGAACGATTTTTTGAAAACTGATCTTTTATAAACAGTTATAAAGTAAGAAAAAATATTTTTTTTAAATATTTAGTATTAACTTGGGGCATCGAAAATGCATGTATCTAAAAAAAATAATAAGAAACTTTTTTTTGAGGTGCTGTTATCGACACAGATGACTTCGAAAATACGCAAAAATACGAAAAAAAACATTAAATATTGAAAAATCCCTCGCGGGCTCTTAATAATGACATACGATTGTTGTAGGTATGTGGGACAGTAACGTTGTGGTGTCATGTCAGGAGATGGGGCTGACGTGTTCCACCACTCTCTTGCACCGCTGTTCTTGAGCGAACATAAGAAGGAGGAAGAGTACTCCATGGACTGGACCAGGATGCAGCAGGAGCAATATATTCTCAGTACGCTTAGCTTTTCTAAATTTGTTCTATTTTTATCGTTAAAGAGAGTACGAACACATTGTGCAATATAGTTGTGAACTTGGAGCAGGTGGATGAGTTTGTATATCGTGGGAAGTATGTATATGAGAGACGGGAAGGCTGATAGAGATATTGAAAGAAGGATAAATGTAGGTAATTCTATTAATGGAGGACTGAATGCTGTTGGCGCTAACAAAAAACTGTCTAAAGAAGTGAAACTAGCAGTCCACAACGGAATGCTGGTACCTACCCTGATGTATGGCAGTGAGGCATGGAACTGGCAGAGGAAAGTGGATTGAATGCTGTAGAAATGACACCCCTGAGGATGTGTGGTAAAACTACGTATGATACTGTATATTTTCTGCCTGTACAGAGTATAAATAATATAATATGTACATTTTATATGCAGCAATGCGTTCATCGGTCAAATCGTTGTACGTATAGGTAGTTTCATATCAATGATCGATGAACCGGTGGATGCAAGTTTTATCCATAAGTTGTTATAATGGATTGTCTACTTTGTAGTTGGAATTAGATTGCAGAAATATAAGTTTGTGCAGAGCACCTTTGAGGTATTTTTTTACAAAAAATCGCGCTATACAAATCATCCAAATATTATTATTTATGATCAAGCAATGCAATGCAAGGCTGATCATAGTGAGTAAGATTGAAAGGGACCCTCAGATGGTTTGGGCATGTAGAGCGAATGAACGAAGCGTGGGGTGTAAGTAGAATATATGACGCAGATGTGAGTGGTAGATGAAGTCAGGGACGCCAGAGGAAAACCTGACACGATCAAGGGAATCCGATACTTGCATCGGGCCACGTCAAGAGTCAGAAATAGTATGTACGAGTCGATGTGTGAGTGTGAATGAGGCAAAGATTGTGTGCCAAGACCAAGTTGTTTGACGGTCCGTCCTATCGGCCTACCCCTGCGGGGAAACGGCGTGATGTTTAGTTAGTTTTTTTTGTATTTCCTGTTTTTAATAAAATATTAAAACGTTTAATTGAGTTTTTCATTTTTCTGTTGAAACCAGAGAAATGTCAAAGTCGATACTATCGTAGGAAAGCTAAATCTTATTTGAAATTGTTCTTCCCCTTTTGAAGGGATTGAAATTTCAAGTAATTTTAGGTTATTTTTACGACAGTTGGTTTCTTCGTAGGGCAACGGGTTTCAATCTGACAAAGCTCTGTCCGGAGAAAATGAGCAGTAAAGAAAAGTAAGCTCATTTTCTCAAGGCAGCGATCTGTCAGATCCAGCTCTGTTCCCTGGGGAACATTTTGACATTTAATTTTATTTTTAATATAATATTTTAGGCTAATAAATTGGGTAGGTACTGAAAGATAATTATATTGTCTATGGTCGAGCCTTTTATTTTGTTTCCTCTATCCCCTTGTCCATGGTATGTGTGACGACAGAGTTGCGCATATCGAATAAAAAGTCGTCAAATATAGGTATGTATATGGTCAAATAGCGTTGACACTTGGTCCATAGAAAAACCACGAAGTTATCAATCTAATGACTGGTTTATTTATGGCCGCCATAGACCGCCGCATACACCGCCTATCTTATGCCAACGGAGCGAGCCTTGGTGGGTAGACACGCATGCTTTTTGTCTTTGCCATTTTTGCCAACCTACAGGTCACTTTTTCCCCGCGTTTTTGTTGCTAACGGCTTCTGTTTTGTGGGTGCAATATTGTTTTGCAATTGTTAAATAACAATAGTTTTAAAGTTTCGCGTTGTGATGGTAATAGTTTATTGTGTTATTAATGTGGGGGATTTTAATAAAAATGCACCTTCTAGATGAGAAAAGTGTGGAAAAGTTGAATAAAAAATAAATTAAGGTGCGCTTGGCAAAATTGAGGGAGATACAGCCGTTTAAAGAATGAATAAAATGACACTTCGTGAACTTATACTACGCCATTTTGTTACTATTATGTTGGTATCTCAGACTTGCTATAAACGAAGGTTGATACGATTGTAACCAACTTCGTGTGATATATAATAAGGTGCGTAATTATGAAAAACAGAATTAATAATGGTCACAAACCATGTTACACAAACCTGGCGTAGCCGCTAAACTACTTGAAAACTGGGATGTTTTTCTTGCGTTGACGCGAGTAGGCGTTATAAAGGGGCACAAACCATGTTACATAAACCATGTTACACAAACCTAGCGTAGCCGCTAAACTATTTGAAAACTGGGATGTTTTTCTTGCGTTGACGCGAGTAGGCGTTATAAAGGGGCACAAACCATGTTACACAAAACCATGTTTAGTGTAGTCTTAGGTTAGGTTACTTTAATTTGGAAGGTGATAAACAGTTTAAAAAATCGTTGAAAAAAGGTCCCCTAGACAAATTTCTATCTGTATCTCACGAAGTCGGCTACAGTCTAGCTGTTGTTTGCATCAGGTCAGGGATACCAACATTATAGTGACAATTGAAAAAATGGCGGGTGGGCTGTCAATAGTGTTGATTGGCAAAGTGAAATTTTACTTTACGCAATTGCAAATTAATTACTTATTCAATTTTTTTTTTATTGCTTTCCGCGCTTTCTTTCACCTTCCAGATTAAAGTTCTCCACTTAAAACGCGGTAAAAACATCGTTTTCGGCATAAACCAAACATTGGCAATGGCGTAGTATCGGTTCAGAAAGTGACATTTTATTCATACTTTAAACGGCTGTATCTCCCTCAATTTTGCCGAGCGCACCTTAATTTCTTTTTTATTCAACTTTTCCACACTTTTCTCATCTACAAAGTGCATTTTTATTAAAATCCCCCACATTGGCGGGATCTGCATTCCTCCCAAATCCCTGGTTAAAGTATTAGAGGTATAATAAAATCCATATCTTACATTCAACGTATGGTTTGAAGGGCAGAACCAGCGCTACGATAAGGAGTCCATCGTCGTTGAGAGCCTGCTTAGCGTTGAGGCCGTTGAACAGCATGGTCTGTGCTCAGAGCAGCATCTTACTTTTTGTGCATTTTACTTACAAATCGAGCAAACTAGGTTTGGCTAAACTTTTTTTTTTATTATTTGGCTTTCACCCATTAAGGGTGATCTTGGCCATTTATTAAAGTAAGTTACATATTTTTAAAATTATTTACATTGCCAGATTTTTTTTTTGTAAATTAGTTAAATAAGTTATCACTTTTTTTAAATTATTTACATTTTCAGTTTTTTTTAATTAGGTACATTATCAGTTTTTTTAAATTAGTTACATTTTCATTTTTTTTTTTTAAATTAGTTACATTTTCAGTTTTTTACATGGAATAGATAAATTATATTAAGAAAATATAGACAATGGGCCAAAGACAAATATTCATATGATTATACAAGTTGTACTAACATACAGAGTTGGTATTAGTAGTAATTACAAAATTGTAGAGTAGGAAGATGTACAGGTTCCCAAAAATAGGAACCTATACTACTGTACATACAGAGTAACACACAGAGTTGGCATTAATAGTAATTACAAAATTGAAGAGTAGGAAGATGTACAGGTTCCCAAAAAAAGGAACCTGTACATATTCCATACTTCCATTTTCATACAGAGTAACACACAGAATTGGTATTAATAGTCATTACAAAATTGTAGAGTAGGAAGATGTACAGATTCCCAAAAATAGGAACCTGTACAACTGTACATAATGACACTGCAAGAAACAAATGTATACTTATGGAAGAGAAAGAAATGTGATTGATGCTTAAATGTTGAGGCCATTTTTGTAAATAAATTTTGCTAACTAATAGTGAATTTCAGGAGAGTTGAGACTAAGAAGGCAGGGTACACTGGTAGGGAATTCAATTTTAAGTTTTAACAATTCAGGTATGAAGTTTGGAAATTGGTCATTGATAGGACACTCAAAAAAAATATGGTCTAAAGTATCCTCTGAACCACAATCACAATAAGGCGAATTGACTATGTGGAATCTGGCGAGACGGCTAAGACAACAAGTATGACCTAAACGCATTCGAATAATGGAAGAGAAGTATTTTTTAGGCATGGAAGTGTATTTGTGAAACCAGGGCTTAACAGGAATATAAGGTTGAATTAAAGAGTACTGGTGACCTTTTAACAGAGAGGATGATTTCCATTCAAAGGACCATTGGCGTCGTAACTTATTGTTTAAAATAGGAAAATAATCTCTAACAGGAATAGGAATACTACTTAATGGACCATGAACAATGGATTCCTTAGCAATAGAATCAGCCTTTTCATTTCCAACAATACCAAGGTGTCCTGGGATCCAGGCCAAGACCACTGACACGTGAGCCAGCGACAAGGAATGCAGGAGGTTTCTGATAGAGCAGGTAAGAGAGTCGCTATTGGAATCGAGAGGGGATGCGCTTATTTTTTGTAATGAGCTAAGGGAGTCTGAAAGGATGAGGGCATTTTTAATGTTAAGAGATTTGACGAGACGTAAAGCTTCTATGATAGCTATGCATTCAGCAGAGAAAATGGAACATTCTTTGGGAAGTCTGTGTGGGAAACACAATTTCCTGTGAGGTGCATAGACACTGGCCCCACAATGGGAGTCCGAACTGAGTTTGGAACCATCTGTGAAAATTTTTATATAATTTGGCCAGTTATTTTCAATAATTTTGTTGAATTCTGCATTATTGGATTGAACTGAGTTTTTAATATTTTTTTTACATATTCCTATAAATTGGTGCACCTTTGGATAGAAAGTAAGGCTTTCATAGGGAATAAAGGGAGAGATTCATTGAGATAGGAGTTTGTGGAAACATCCAGGAAAGTGTTGAAGCAATTATAGAGAAGGGGAGGGGAATGTTTTTTCCAAAATGGATTCAAATTAACCTCATACTTTAACGATTGAAGTTTGGGAATCAAGGGATGAGAAGTTATTGAGCATGTTTTGAAAATATAATTTTCTGCTAGGCATCGCCTTCTTATATTTAAGGGAGGTTCACAGCATTCAACTTGCATTGCGTTGATTGGGGAAGATTTCATGGCTCCTAAGATAAGGCGAAGAGATTTTGACTGAATTTTATCTAATTTAAGCGAATTTGAAGTGGACATTGGATCAAACAGACAAGATCCGTAATCAAGATGGCTTCGGATGAGAGCATTGTACAGAAGTTTTAAAGATGAGGGGTGTGATCCCCACCACTCTCCGGACAGAAATCTAAGGGGATTGATGTTGCTTTCGCATTTCATGATGACATGATTTATGTGAGAATTCCAAGTAAGCTTTGAGTCTAAAAACATTCCCAGGAACTTTACTTCTTTAGAGATGGGTATGATTTTATCGCCAAATCTCACCTGAATTTTTGGGAGCTGTCGACGACGAGTGAAGATGACAACTTTGCTTTTGGAGGGGGAAAGTTCAAGGCCATTAATATTTAACCACACCAAGAGTTTTCTAAGAGCATTGTTGATTGCTGATGCTGCGATAAAAATATTACGGGATATTTCGTAGAAAGTCAAGTCATCAGCATATTGGAGTATATCGCACAAGAATTGAATAGATTTTTCTAGATCATATGTGTAAATATTGTACAGGATCGGGCTTAAGACTGACCCTTGCGGGAGACCTTTGAAAATGTGTCTAATGTGGGGAGGGGATTCAGACCCATCTACAAAAATAGTTCTCTGGGAGAGCAAATTGACAATGAATTTTACCAATTTAGGCGGAATACCTATTGCCAGTAACTTTTTTTTCAGGATGGGGATATGAACATTGTCGTATGCTCCACAGATGTCTAAAAACACTGCAATGCAATATTCATTTGTAGATAATGCTAATTTGATATCTGTAACAAGAGAGGAAAGGTTGTCAAGGGTACTTTTACCCTTTCTAAATCCAAACTGGGAAGGGGAAAGAATTTGATTTTTTTCTACGAACCAGTCCAATCTATTCTTAATCATTCTTTCAGATACTTTGCAAACAGTAGAAGAGAGGGCGAGATAGGTCTGTAGCTCGAACCTATGCTTGGATCTTTGCCACTTTTGCAAATGGGAATGATATTTTGAATTTTCCAATCTGGGGGAATAATGCCAGAATCCAGAAAGACATTGATGAGAGAAAGAAAGTAGGAAAGAGAATTGTCATCAGAATGACGGATGAATATATTCAGGATTTCATCCTTGCCCGGAGCTGAGTCATTGAGGATTTCAATGGCTCTTTTCAACTCATCAAAGGAAAATGGAGCATCTAACCATGAAGAAGATTTTAAAGTGAAAGGCAAAGAAGGAAGTTCATCAAAATTAGGGACATAAGGGGGAGCTATTTTATTAATAAAGTCATCAATCCAAATAGCAGAATTACGAGATGGCTTTGGCAGGGAAAAGGAAGATCTAAACCTGCGAATCATGGACCAAACCTCCCCTGCTGGAGTAGCAGGGGATATATTCATTCATTCATTCATTTCAGTAATTTCACACAGAGTGCATGCCAAAACACAGCTCCTCAGAGATCGTTTAAATTTATAGCGAATAATATTGAAAAAGTTATAATTCTATCGGCAATTGTTTGCGTTAAGATCTATTCAGCGAAAGATCTACATTAATGATCTATGTGCGGTCTCATAAAGTGATTAAATCATTTTGATCAATCTTTATAAAGTGACAGTTAAGTGAATATTGTTGCCCGAATAAATATCCGCTTATTACAAGTACCTGTCAACTAACACTGCGCCCAAGTCAACAAATATTGCACTAACCTCACACTACGTCATATGTGGTCAATAGCGTAGTGGCTAACGCGATCGCTCAGGCACACCTAACGGACCGAGATCGAATCCTACCTAATCCAGAAGAACTTTGATATTTTTATTTTTCCTAAATAAATATCCGAGCTCCAAACCTTCCCAAGATGAATAGGCAGAAGAAATCGCAAAAAAAGTGACATCTAGCGATTCAGAAGAGGATTATCACAATATAAATAAGACGACCAAATCTACAGGAAAAAATGCACCTGAATTATAGGCGATATTTATATGGAACAAATTATTGTACACATCGCAAAAAATATGGAAAATATTAAAAAAGAAATTATATCCAAAATGGAAAAAATCACAGCTGAAACACAAAAAAGCATAGAATTTATAAGCAATCAATATGACGAGCTAATAAAAAAGATAGACCTAACTCTTAGTCAAAACAAAAAAATTGAAGATGAAATAGCAATCATCAAAAAAGATCAACAAGACAAAAATACCACTATAAAACATCTGGAAATAAAACAATCTGAAATTGAAACAAAATTCCGCTCAAATTACTTGGAAATAGCCGGGATTAAAAATTCAAATGGCGAAGAGGCGGCTGAAATAGTTATAAGAGTTGCTGCAGCGGCTGGCGTAGAAATCAAATATAATGAAATAACCGAAGCTAAAAGAATACCGGACCGACGTACTGATGCCCCCCCAAACTGCTGGTTCAGTTCAAGAACAAAACTGCACGTGACAACCTCATCGCCGCGAAAAGAAACATAAACTACGCCTCCATCAAAGGACTTACAGACGACAAGATTTACATTGGAGAAGAACTCTCCCCATATCACAAAGAACTTTTATGGCATACGAAAAAATTTGCTAAAGAAAAAAACTATGCCTATGTCTGGTACAAAGAAGGGAGAATCATGATGAGGCGCATCACGAACGATAAAATTATTTATATTAAACATGTAGATGATTTTAAAAAAATTACATAAAATATCGGGTAATTACCCTTACATATTTCCACACAATCTACACATCATACAAAATGGATAATACTACCACAACATCTAACAAAACAAACTTATCAATATACCATCAAAATATTAGATCTATAAACAAAAACTTTGACCAATTCCTCATCGAACTCGACCTTACTAAAATCAAATATGACATAATTATCCTGACAGAATGTTGGCTAACACCTTACTATACTCCTAAAAACATCCCCAATCATACCCACCATCAAACCTCAAATCACTACAGACAAAACGATGGCATAGTAGCATATACATTAAACAACACTCTTAACTCATTTAATGTCAAAGAAATTTATATTACTAACTCAAACTGTCTTCAAATAACGTACAATGTCAACACATGTATCATTGCACTTTACCGCTCTCCTTCTCAACCTAACATCTCCTCATTTTTGCGCGACATAAACTGCTATCTCACGGATCTACACAAAATAAAGAACTTAATTCTAATGGGGGATCTTAACATTAACATTTTAAAAAACAACGAACATCCCCAATGCCAAGACTATCTAAACACACTGATGTTCCACGGAATGGAAAGCACAATCAATTCAGCAACACGGTGTACGCCAAACTCCTCCTCCTGCATCGACCATATTATGGTTAAATCAACCAACCAATACACCTCCGAAATCCACATGTCATCAGTTACAGATCACTACGCCACCTCTTTCACAATGAGTTCCAAACACAACGTACAAAGCAAACCTCCAACTAAAACAACGAAGAAAACAATTAACTATGACAATCTTAACAAAACGATTAACTCCAAATCGTGGGACACACTCTATAACAAAACTAACATAGAGGAGGCCTGGAACTACTTCTCTACCTACCTACAAGATATCCTTGTCCAAAACACCAAAATCACCACAAACACCATTCCTAAAGCGATAAAACCTCTCAAACCTTGGATAAACCATACTATAATCAACTGCATTCGGAAACGCAATTCCATATACAAAAATGTGCCACAAACCCATATGATATCACACTCGATAATTTCTACAAAAGATACCGTAATATCTGCACACAAGTCATTAGGAAAGCCAAAAATCTATATTACAACAAAAAAATTTCCGAATGCAACAATGACCCTAAAAAAATATGGAAAGTCCTCAAGGAAGCTACCAATTCAAATAAAGCCACCGACACCTTAAACTCTCTCAATATCAAAGATATCACTGTAGACTTTACATCGAACCCCAACACAATTGTCAATTACATAAACCAGTACTTTACAAACATAGGTCCGAAACTAGCAAAAAAAATCCAAATAAATAACGATACGCTTGGTCCAAGTGACCATGCGACCAATGATGATTTCCCAACCCGCTTTGTTCTTAAAACGATTACAGAGAAAGAAGTTTCTATAGTAATAAACTCGCTCAAAAACTCTTCATCAACCGGCATTGATGAAATATCTAACAATGTTCTTTAAAAAATTGCCCCTGGTATACTTCAACCATTAACGCATCTACTTAATATTAGCATCCGCCAAGGGCTATTTCCCACCATTCTAAAACAAGGTCTCATTATCCCTATTTTTAAAACTGGCTCCAAACTTGATATTAGTAATTATCGTCCTATTACGTTGCTAAATTCCCTCTCAAAAGTATTCGAAAAGATCGTCAATAATAGTCTCATGGAATATCTGGAAACCAATAACTTAATATCGCCGCGGCAATTTGGATTCAGAAAACACAAAAGCACCAATGATGCTATAGCCACGGTCACTGACCATATTTCTGGCCACCTGGATAAGGGCTTGAAATGTCTATCGGTATTTCTCGACCTATGTAAAGCATTTGATACAATCTCACACAGCAAACTAAAACGCAAAATGTTTAATATAGGTATTAGGAACAAAGAATTAGGCCTCCTCTCCAGCTTCTTATCTGACAGATCCCAATGCGTTAAACTCAATACCACAAAGAGCCAGAATTTGCCCATTAGTTACGGGGTCCCTCAAGGCAGTGTTATAGGTCCAACGCTCTTCCTAATATATATTAACGAGTTATGCAACCTAGATATCAATGCCACTATTGTCAGTTTCGCCGATGACACTGTCCTACTCTTCCAAGCAAAAGATTGGCTTACCGCATATTCCAAAGCGGAGGAAGGAATTCAATAGGTAAAATATTGGCTTGACTCGAACATATTAACTCTAAATGTACAGAAAACCAAATACTTACTGTCTAGTCTCACCAATATCCCAAAGTCAAACCCAGCCCCGCCATTAAAAATACACAAATGTAAAAATTCATCTCTAAACCGGAACTGTGACTGCCCATGCCTAGAGCAAGTAAACATTATCAAATATTTAGGAGTAACCTTCGATACACACCTGAATTGGAAGCAACATATACATAATACTACAAACAAAATCCGAAAATCTATATACTTTTTCAAACAAACACGCAATTTCCTTCACCAAAAACTTTTAAAAACAGTATATTACTCATTGTGCCAATCTCACATCGAATACGGAATTCTAGCCTGGGGTAATGCATATTCCAATGCCCTTGATCCCATCATGAAAGCACAAAAACTAATCATAAAAATAATTCTTAAAATGCCGCTTACTACCAGCACTGATACTATCTTCAATTCCTTCAACGTTATGGACATAAAACAGCTCTACTCAAGATCCATATTACTTAATTTACACAAAAACAACAAAACACCATACAAAGCTACACAAACAATACACAATACCCGAGCCAAAAACAACGAACTTCTCCAAACTCCTTTTTTCAAAACCACCTTCGGGCAAAGACATTCTAAATACATAGCTTGCAAACTATACAATACACTACCAACTACGATCAGACAAAGTGACTCCTTTACAAAATTCAAACAAGATATTAAAAAATGGATTATAAGTATTGGACGCCACACTATCACAAATATCTGTAAAATAAATCACACATAGACATAATTAACTATTCACATACAACCTAACCCATATAAAACAAATGAAAATAATGGAATCCTGTCAAATTTAACCTATAAATAGACTAGGCAGAATTTATTTCATTACTCCATCTCCAACATTTATAAAATAACTCTCTTTAAAAGATTTATTACCCTTCCAATCACCCTTCTGTTTTAATTCTATTCATAATATGTATTTTACCTGAAATATCCTTGTAATTACTATATTCATTTATATACCTGTATGCCTGTCTCGACACAGGTATACCCTAAGTGAGACAGGCATACAAATAAAACCATTGTAAATATATTTTATTATAGATAAATAAATAAAAATAAAAATAAAATATTGGTACAGAAATTACGCCAGCTGTTTTTTTTTAAACGGAATGTACGTTTAGCAACAGCTTGGGCATTCTTGGCTGAGATGTAATTATCCATAGTCATCTGTTGGCAGTAAGTCTTATTGGCCGCTTTCCTCTCCTTCAGCACTCTAAGGCATTCCTCATCCCACCAAGGGGGAGGGTGAGCCTTCGAGCCTACAGGAGATGATTTGGGGATAGACTTGTCAGCCGATTTTGGAATGGAATCAGTCCAAGATTTATAAGAGGAGGTGCAATTATCAGAAGAAGGGGAAGGCAGGGAGAGGGAAAGATCCTGGATAGAGACTCTGAAACGGGACCAATCCGCTTTTTTTGTAATAAATTTGGGCTTACTTTTAAAGTGATTGGTATCCAACCGTTGAACCAAATTCAAAATAATGGGATAGTGGTCACTGCCGCAGGGGTCTGAAGTAATTCGCCAGGAGATTAGTGGATAGATACTCGGGGAACAGAGGGATATGTCCACCGCACTAGGATTCTGTCCAGGGTGACTAAACCTTGTTGAGGATCCGTCATTTAGGAGACATATGTTCAAGGAGTCCAAAAGGTCAATTAATTTGACACCTGAGGGATCCGAGGAAGAAGAACCCCAGAGTGGGGAGTGGGCATTGAAGTCACCCAAAATGACCAAAGGAGAAGAAATTTTGCTAAGCATGTGAACCCACAGTGGAAGGTCAAATGGGGTAGAAGGAGGGATATAGAGAGATACAAATGTAATATTGGAGACAGTGGCTGCCACTAATTGGAAGGATGAATTTGGGGGTTTAATGGAAATAGGGGAGAAGGGGAGAGAGTTTTTGATGAAAAGGGCTGCACTACCCTTCCCATCAATGCGGTCGTCCAAGAATGCCCAAGCTGTTGCTAAACGTACATTCCGTTTAAAAAAAACAGCTGGCGTAATTTCTGTACCAATATATCCCCTGCTACTCCAGCAGGGGAGGTTTGGTCCATGATTCGCAGGTTTAGATCTTCCTTTTCCCTGCCAAAGCCATCTCGTAATTCTGCTATTTGGATTGATGACTTTATTAATAAAATAGCTCCCCCTTATGTCCCTAATTTTGATGAACTTCCTTCTTTGCCTTTCACTTTAAAATCTTCTTCATGGTTAGATGCTCCAGTTCCTGGGAATGTTTTTAGACTCAAAGCTTACTTGGAATTCTCACATAAATCATGTCATCATGAAATGCGAAAGCAACATCAATCCCCTTAGATTTCCGTCCGGAGTGTGGTGGGGATCACACCCCTCATCTTTAAAACTTCTGTACAATGCTCTCATCCGAAGCCATCTTGATTACGGATCTTGTCTGTTTGATCCAATGTCCACTTCAAATTCGCTTAAATTAGATAAAATTCAGTCAAAATCTCTTCGCCTTATCTTAGGAGCCATGAAATCTTCCCCAATCAACGCAATGCAAGTTGAATGCTGCGAACCTCCCTTAAATATAAGAAGGCGATGCCTAGCAGAAAATTATATTTTTAAAACATGCTCAATAACTTCTCATCCCTTGATTCCCAAACTTCAATCGTTAAAGTATGAGGTTAATTTGAATCCATTTTGGAAAAAACATTCCCCTCCCCTTCTCTATAATTGCTTCAACACTTTCCTGGATGTTTCCACAAACTCCTATCTCAATGAATCTCTCCCTTTATTCCCTATGAAAGCCTTACTTTCTATCCAAAGGTGCACCAATTTATAGGAATATGTAAAAAAAATATTAAAAACTCAGTTCAATCCAATAATGCAGAATTCAACAAAATTATTGAAAATAACTGGCCAAATTATATAAAAATTTTCACAGATGGTTCCAAACTCAGTTCGGACTCCCATTGTGGGGCCAGTGTCTATGCACCTCACAGGAAATTGTGTTTCCCACACAGACTTCCCAAAGAATGTTCCATTTTCTCTGCTGAATGCATAGCTATCATAGAAGCTTTACGTCTCGTCAAATCTCTCAGAAATGCCCTCATCCTTTCAGACTCACTTAGCTCATTACAAAAAATAAGCGCATCCCCTCTCGATTCCAATAGCGACTCTCTTACCTGCTCTATCAGAAACCTCCTGCATTCCTTGTCGCTGGCTCACGTGTCAGTGGTCTTGGCCTGGATCCCAGGACACCTTGGTATTGTTGGAAATGAAAAGGCTGATTCTATTGCTAAGGAATCCATTGTTCATGGTCCATTAAGTAGTATTCCTATTCCTGTTAGAGACTATTTTCCTATTTTAAACAATAAGTTACAACGCCAATGGTCCTTTGAATGGAAATCATCCTCTCTGTTAAAAGGTCACCAGTACTCTTTAATTCAACCTTATATTCCTGTTAAGCCTTGGTTTCACAAATACCCTTCCATGCCTAAAAAATACTTCTCTTCCATTATTCGAATGCGTTTAGGTCATACTTGTTGTCTTAGCCATCTCGCCAGATTCCACATAGTCAATTCGCCTTATTGTGATTGTGGTTCAGAGGATACTTTAGACCATAATTTTTTTGAGTGTCCTATCAATGACCAATTTCCAAACTTCATACCTGAATTGTTAAAACTTAAAATTGAATTCCCTACCAGTGTACCCTGCCTTCTTAGTCTCAACTCTCCTGAAATTCACTATTTGTTAGCAAAATTTATTTACAAAAATGGCCTCAACATTTAAGCATCAATCACATTTCTTTTTCTTCCATACGTATACATTTGTTTCTTGCAGTGTCATTATGTACAGTTGTATAGGTTCCTATTTTTGGGAATCTGTTCATCTTCCTACTCTACAATTTTGTAATGACTATTAATACCAATTCTGTGTGTTACTCTGTATGTTACTCTGTATGTTACTCTGTATGAAAATGGAAGTATGGAATATGTACAGGTTCCTTTTTTTGGGAACCTGTACATCTTCCTACTCTTCAATTTTGTAATTACTATTAATGCCAACTCTGTGTGTTACTCTGTATGTACAGTTGTATAGGTTCCTATTTTTGGGAACCTGTACATCTTCCTACTCTACAATTTTGAAATTACTACTAATACCAACTCTGTATATTAGTACAACTTGTAGGTATAATCATATGAATATTTGTCCTTGGCCCATTGTCTATATTTGCTTAATATAATTTATCTATTCCATGTAACTGAAAATGTAACTAATTTTAAAAAAATATGAAAATGTAACTAATTTAAAAAAACTGACAATGTACCTAATTTAAAAAAAAAAACTGCAAATGTTAATAATTTTAAAAAATTGATAAATTAACTAATTTACAAAAAAAAAAAAAATCTAGAAATGTAAATAATTTAAAAAATATGTAACTTACTTTAATAAATGGCCAAGATCACCCTTAATGGGTGAAAGCCAAATAAATAATTAAAAAAAAAAAAAATGATATGAAATGAAAAAAATCACCCAACATGGTAATTTTTTGAAATATGTAGCAACACGGAGGTTGCTTCTGGACAACCACTGTTGGTAGGAACGTTATTTTTAAATTAGTTAAGTTCATTTTCACGTAATGTGCGAGTTTTATTTATTCAATTATCTTCAAAACTTATTATATTTATTATTATTTACTTATACTTATTATGTTAAAACTGAAATAACTACGGAACTTGAATATAATTTGAACAGAACTTTCGCAGAACGTTAAAAATTAACTTGAAAAATTGAAGATTTATAATTTATTTTTTTGAAAAACCCAGCCTAAATATATTTCATGTTTTTTTACGTACGTGCAGGTATCTCTACACAGAATCTAAGTAGGTACCTACCTGCACATAACAACTCGGAATCATCTGAAGATTTTGCTTATGTATTTTTTTTTGTAAATGTGTAGTGAAATTGCTTGAAGTTGAATGGGATAATTATTTTCAAAAATATTTAATTGACGTAACGCTTTTTTTGTATTTTGCATTTTAATGATAATCATTCAACGTGGAATTGGTATCGCCACCCCGGGAACCATTCATTGGTTTCTATACACGGTGTCCGGAAACTCGTAGTACAAGCGGAAAACTGGTGAACCTACATCACATGGAGAACCCAAATAATCATAAAGATTTTCAATTCTAGCATTTTTAAATTTTAAATTTAAAAAAAAAATTATTTAAAAAAATTTCGGCTCCTTTAGTGTTAAAATTTTTTCAGAAACGCAAAAATGTCATGATGACAGATGGAAGATATTATACTAAAATTATTTATAACTTGCTAAATCTATTTTCGTGTCCATAGTTTATTTATTTTCATCTTACTAATTTATTATCCCACCTCTTTTAGGCATAACAATATGGTTAATTAGCGTACCTATTTATTTTGTTAGCAGCCCGTCATCTCGTTCGAATGTTTTCCAAGCCAAAAACACATCACAGCCAATTTTTCAACTTTATCACAATTATCATCAAGGACATTGGAGGTTATCCACCGCTTTCCCGCCCTGGTATAAATAACATGATGGTTACTCCTTCAAGGCTCTCGCAAGGACTCTAATTTTTTTAAAGAACGAATCTACATTTAAGTTTGAACGAATCTAGACCTCCAGTGTCCCTGATTATTAGCATTATTATTATTAGATTATTAACAGGTATTTAACACACTTATTATTAGCACAGGTATACACTTATTTACACAGGTACTTACAAAAATACATCACAGCCAATTTTTCAACTTTATCACAATTATAACATATCATAATACTCGGCGTTGGTATACACCGTAATTCACAGTAATTAATCACATTTAAATTTTCAACACACGAGTAAACACACACTTTGTTTTAAAGTTTGTTATGACGAAATGGTGTTTAATTAATCACGCACTAACTACACGTTTAATGAAAATGACACACACTTTATTTTAATGTTTGTTAAATGAAAGGGTATTTCATTAATCTGAAAATAACAAAAGGGTTAGTTTTAAAGCTTGTTAAACGAAAGGTGTTGTTCGCCGTTCAATTAGAAAAAATATCGATCGACCGCCATCAAACAGACTCAAAAACAAACTAGACAAAAGAATCAACTTGTCGCGACAAACCAAATATCCGGTCAGTCCTATAAAATTTTCGCTGAACACTGGGAATATTATTTAATTTATTTTGGCAGTATAGGTATGATTGTTGCAGAGTTAATTAGTTAACTATTGCGGACATCAAACAAAAAGAGGTATACCTACCAAGGGTATGAGAGGTGGGTAGGAATCTGAGAGTCAGTGTATCCAAGAGTGACGGACGCATGAATTCATTCCTCCCATGGCGGTGAAATATGATTAATAGTCCAGTCAGCTTATGTCGTAGAACACCAGTTGAATCACCATCGACTACTACTTGACTACGACCCCTACCCCCCTTGCTTCCCTGCCTGTGCCACCCCAAACATGAAAAGTGTACGGGTTTCGTGAATCGCATCTATCTCGATTACTAAACAACATATCGGGTGGCAATTTTTTTATTCTCTTTGCTGTAACATTGTCTACAATTAATGTCCGATTAATGACGACCTGCGTGGTCCAGCGGTAAGGCTCTTGACTCGCACACCGAAGATCGCGGGATCGAATCCCGGCGTGGCAAATAAATTAGGCACATACATAAGTGTACTTTTTTAAATATCAAATCAGATAGGTGACGTTCCCCATTGTCCATAGATGAATGGCGCGCATTTTAAAAAAGGAAGTTATGCTGCCGCATCCTGTATAACGTGTAAACTAACTGACACAAACGTGTTTATAATAATTTTCGGAGCATACTTTGCGATTTTTTTCATTTTAGACAAGTGTTTAGCCAAAAGTCCCCGCCACTACCCCCCTTGCTTCCCCGCCTGTGCCCCCGCAAACCGTATTTGCGTGCTGCTGGCCATTTGCTCTACGCCAAATCCGCACAAATACACTTAAAACAAATGTTAAGTGTACAAACGAAGGTGTCAAATGAAGATTTCGAAAGGTTCGTCAATAATTTACGATATTTAAAAAAGGAGACAAAAATGAGATGAATAATTACAGAGAGATCTGCCTTTTATCAACTATTATAAGAGCTAAAACTTTTGTAGGAAATATTTTTTCATAAAATAAAAGTTCTGTGACAAAAGGTAAAATTACGTGCTAAAAAATATACAAATTTTTACCTTTAAATACGAATTACAAACAAACGGTAAAAGTTACGACGAAAGTCAACTGAACATTTTTTTATAGTACTACCTCATAAGAGTCTCAGCTGGTGCCGTCAGGGGCCAGTGAGACTATGGCATCCCCAATTGGGGTATTTTATGAGGCTGAAGGTAGTGGGGAGGGGAAGGAGATGGGAAGAAGAAGGTGGGGAAGTACCTGGCTATTCAGATCTGGTCACTAAATACGGCTACGCCATTTCAAGCAACGTTTCAATTCTGAATGGTGGTCTTACACCAGGGCGATACTGAGAGTATCTTCCATTCTGGAACGTGCCGCAAATATACCATACATTATTTTAAATGAATAAACTGTGAAAATACAAATTAATCAAATAAAATTTATTTGCCACGCCGGGATTCGATCCCGCGACCTTCGGTGTACGAGTCAAGAGCCTTACCGCTGGACCACGCAGGTCGTCATTAATCGGACATTAATTGTAAACAATGTTACAGCAAAGAGAATACAAAAAATCTCAAACCTATATGTTGTTTAGTAATCGAGATAGACGTGATTTACGAAACCCTTACACTTTTCGTGTTTGGTGGGCACAGGGGGGGAAGCAAGGGGGGTAGGGGCGGGGACTTTTGGCTAAGCACTTACCTGAATGATTGTAGTCGATGGGGAAAAAAATAGCTTTATACTTTTTTTTCCATCTAATTATTACATTATTAAAAAAATGATAATAATGTGTTGTTCACATTCGTTTCGAATACTACTGTATAATAACAGTGGCAACAGCTTAGAGCAACCATACTGAACCTGCGGCCCGCGGGCCGCATGCAGCCCGGCAAGCTTTTGTGTGCGGCCCTAAACACTTTATTATCAGGAACTTGATTTAAAAAAATTTATCATTCTAAATTTCGTATATCTTGAGATTCGTTTCTACTTTGACGCACAGATAGATAGTGACACCCGAAAAAGATTATCATTATGGTTCACATAATCTGGTATAAGAGTGAGATACGTTTTTAAGATTTTCATGGCCAAAAATATTTTCGTTATTTGTTTTTGGGGTATTATACTGTGTTGCGCCACCTCCCTCTTTAGCCAACGTTTCAGTTTTCGACAGCGTTGCAGTGTCCATCATCAGGGCAGAGGTGTAAGAGTGTTGCTATTACAAACGCTGGATTTATTCCCAACAACAAATATTTGACACACATGTACGCGCGCAATTTACAAATAAAAAAGTGACTCTTCTAGAAACCACCGCATCAATACATAAAAACTGGTTAATGTCACTGGTTTGTCAGTTACCTACTTGCAAATTTTAACAGCGGACTATGCTGTCGTATAAAGTAGTGTTCTGTTATTTAAATACACTAATAGCTGGGGTGTCTTCAAAATGCTTCGAGTGCTTCAAGACAAAATGAAAGAAGAATATTTCTCTGTCGGCCCGCGTAACTTTACAAACATGTATGTGGCCCGAAGAGAAAAAAGGTTGAGTATCGATGGCTTAGAGTCGACAGTGGCCATCTTTATTTATGTACCCGAGGATTATACGGATCCAAGTCCAAAATTTAAAGAAATGAGTTTTTGATGCAGACTTGAAGCTTGAAGTAAATTATCATGTAATTTTGATAGAAAGCAGTCACTTCGTGGTTTGACATTTTTTTATAATACCGGCCGGTATTATAAAAATTAAATAAATCGTGGTTAAAAAACAAAGTTATTGTTTTATTTCATTAAATTATCATGTTTATCAGTGGCAGAAAGATGGAAGTCCTATCATGAAGAAAAAAAAGGTTTTTCAAAATTGCATATGCACGCAAGTACCATGACGCAACAACTATCTTAGAAGCAGAAGGGTGTACCATGGACTTTATTCCTTTCATAATACACCACATGTCATAACAAAATAGTCCACTTCATTTAGAGGCAGTAGGTCTCAAGTCCATGTTTTTGTTTGACTCAAATCAGCATTTTTTTTTAAACAATTATTTTTAAGGCTTTAAATTTCGTTTCATTTAATCGTTTTTAAAACAAAACTAATTGATTTAATAATTACTTTTTTGTTATCTATCAGCATGGATATCCGAAGAAGTTATGAGACCAGAGTTACAGAAAAAATTGTTTTTTGGCTCTCCTGAACATTTACCTTTTTGGACTTGCATCCGTATGCTTCTCGGGTACAGAATTTGGTTCGTGGGTCAAGGCCACACAACACTGTTTGCTGCCCGCGGTCATTTGACAAGCGTTGCATCTCTTTCTAGCGGCACTTTAAACAAACGAGACACCGCTAGAACCCATCCCGTCGTGATTGCATCAGCATGCAGTCTCGCACTAAAATATTATAGCCCCTCCAGACTCACGGCGAGAAGCCCCGAGAACACCCGAGAAGCGTGAATGTGATGAGTTTCTCGCATTCTCTTTCTCGGCTCGCCTCTTCTCGAATCGCTGTCGGTAAATTTGGCCGCTTAAAAGGATTTCTCGGGCGAGAAGCGAGAAGGCTACTACACTCACGTTTTGTCTCAGTGTTGTTTAGTGAGCGGTTGAGAGTAGACGTGCGTTATATTTTTGTTTTTGTATCGAAAATTTTGTTTACTTTAAAATGTGGAACAATCAACAAGAGTTGCAATTTATAGAATACTAGCAGACACACACATTGCTGTGGCTAACGAAACACAACGCCATTACCCAACCTTTATAAAATCCACACCACCCGCTTGCCAGCTGCCCGCTGCCCGCTGCCCACTGCCTGAATTGAATATTTGAATTTCTCGGCTTTTCTCTACTAAAATGAGCATGTATTATACATATAAACCTTCCTCTTGAATCACTCTACCTATTGGTGAATACCGCATGAAAATCCGTTGCGTAGTTTAAAAGATCTATGCACACATACATTTTGAGCGATTTCATTTTATACTATGTAATGATGATAATGATTTTCAATCTGAACCGGTGTTATGGGATGCAAAACATCGGAATTATAAAGACAAAAATTTGAACCACGATGCGTGGAACAGATTTAATGGAGATGCAAGTACCTGAACTCAAAAAGAAAAAATATTCCCTTTTTGCTAGTTACCGGAATTATTTTTAGTTACAACGTTCACAAAATTATAATATGCCATGGCGCACAGAGCCAAACCTGCTGCATTTTGAATATCGTCTGTAATGTCGTCCATACCGGATGGGAAACAGATCACGAGTGAGAAAAATGAGAGTGTGGATAAGTGCTTGTTCTCGTGAGAAGTCTCGCCGAGACTTCTCGCCGTGAGTCTGGAATCAGCTTTAGAATCAGCTGTTTAACCGTGAAATGAGCGAAAATTTTATTTTTACACTGAATCAAATTATGGGAAATTTCAAAATAATTCTTTTAATCCGGATTTCTTTGTTTGTTTTTCTTTTAAATAGTTTTTATTAGTTAGGTACTATGATCGTAGGTAATAATTTACAAGAATTTGACAAAAAAAAATCAACTTCTGACTCGATTTACTCTAAAACGAAAGCTCAAATCAAAAAAAAGTTATACCACAAAATCGACTCCAGTACTCAGCTTCCTGAGTACGTCTTATCGCTCATTAAGAGCCCGAGAGGGATTTTTCAATATTTAATGTTTTTTTCGTATTTTTGCGTATTTTCGAAGTCATCTGTGTCGATAACAGCACCTCAAAAAAAAAGTTTGTCATTATATTTTTTTAGATACATGCATTTTCGATGCCTCAAGTTAAAATTAAATATTTAAAAAAATATTTTTTCTTACTTTATAACTCTTTAAAAAGATCAGTTTTCAAAAAATCGTCAATGTACCACTGATTTTTTTCCATCTGTCGTCATATACGAAAAGAAAAAAAATATTGAAAAATATTTTGTTTTAGGACACATATCAACCTATACCCGCCTATTTTTATATTTTTATTATGTAGCTTAATTATGACGTATTTAAATTTTTTAAACCACGTAAATCAACGTATTTTAAAATCATTTTTTTGTACTTAAAAACCTTTTTTTCTGTATAATAAAAATATTACCCAATAAAACAGTGTTTTACCTATGCAATGCATAAACTAATGTAAAAAAAAATAATGATTTATTTGATGATATTCAATTTTCCTGAGCGTACAAAATACATAAAAGAATGTCTGTGGTGTTTTCGATATTCTGGTCATAACGCGGAAGTCTCTCCGCCCGGGTGGTTGTCGGCGACGCTCTGTTCCGTGAAGCTGTGTTGAAAAACGTAAGTGTATTAGTTATTAAGACGTAATACATATACTCTGTATGAATGAAACCAAACTGTATAATGTGTTCGTGTAATTTGAAGGAAGCTTGTCAAAAAGGATTTCTAAAACGTGCGTAGCAAGGGATGGACGATCATAATATGCTTAAACTTTTTAACATAGTACCCGTTAATCATTTAATAATAAACATGTCAAAAGGAATTAGTTAACGGAACTGCCAAGGACGCGGCCTTTTCTTGTATATTGTAACTTTTGATGTGTTGGCTGTTTTGTGCGCGCACAGGGTTATTTCTAATATTTTCAAACGGAGCACGTAGAAAGGGACAAAATAACTAGAACACCCAGGATACGAATATTCACATATATTTTACCTTCTCACATGTTACCTTCAGATAGCCTCGCACAGGGTAGTGCGTGCTTTATTTAAACAGAGTCCTTTTTAATATTTTCAAACGGAGCACGTAGAAAGGGACAAAATAACTAGAATATCCAGGACACGAATGTTCACATATATTGTACCTTCTTACGTGTTACCTTCAGATAGCCTCGCACAGGGTACATATTCAAAACTCGGAACAACAAAGCAACTTTTAATTGTATTGTGGTCTCTTTCTCTAGCACGGGGCCGTGGGCATGTCAGAGCCAGACCACGGTAACAATACGTTATTGAAACGATATTCGCTGATATTCGCAGATATCATGTTATATTGGACAAAGTTTTAAGGGTTGTGCAAATAAATGATTAATTATTATAATCATTTAAGTATTTAATCGAGCTATTATCGTTATGATTGAAAGAAAAGAAAATTACTTATTATTTTTTTAATTGATAAACTAACGTTTTGACAATATTTTTATGCATAGCACAAAGGGTAAAAATTATTATTAAGCAATAATTATCAGCCTGAAATACTCGTCTACATTGAAAAATCTTCCGAGAAAAGATACTTGCCGCCAACGGGACTTGAACCCGGGTCCTTCTGATTGCCTGTCAGGTGCTCTGACCACTGAGCTATGGCGGCTTATCTAATACCCGCCAAATAATTCAATATATACTAGTGTTTCATTCAACAATTACTGTTTATTATATATATATATATATACACTGTTTATTATATATATATATATATATATTACGTATATATTACGTTATTTAACAATTACTGTATATATTACGGTATTTAACAATTACTGTTTATTATATTTATATATATATAATAAACAGTAATTGTTGAATGAAACACTAGTATATATTGAATTATTTGGCGGGTATTAGATAAGCCGCCATAGCTCAGTGGTCAGAGCACCTGACCGGCAATCAGAAGGACACGGTTCAAGTCCCGTTGGCGGCAAGTATCTTTTCTCGGAAGATTTTTCAATGTAGATGAGTGTTTCAGGCTGATAATTATTGCTTATAATAATTGTTAGAAAATTACTTGTTCACTAATAGCAAATTCACTTTGTTTATTAGTGTTTGTATTTTTTTTTTCAGTATAAAAATTTAAATATGGGGCGTTCCAAAACTTGGCATCAGCTCAATACACTCCGAATGAAAAAGTATGATTTTTAACCTATTTATAGCATAACTACTATACTACAGGGTGTACTTAGACGTATCCGACGACTTTAACCAGATTTGTTTTCAAACAAACTAAAAAACAAACAAAAAATCTTTCGCCACTAGTTTTAGATTTCTTTGGCTATATCTAACTTTATCATTTACAAAGGATACAGAAAACATACTTACCTGGCAGGTTACTTCCGATAAAGAAGAAAGTTTATTCTTGGAGAAGATGCGATGTGCACACGTTAAACGCGTTATACACTACATTTAAAACACTGGACATGGCATGATTTTACATTTGCTACCCATATTACTGTAGATTTTATATTTATGAGAAGATTAGTGGCAAAAGTAAATATTTATATTGAAAGACTGGAGAATTCAGGACTCATTAGGACTCTTTATGAAATGAACATACATGTTTCACATTCATCAAACACGGTAAAGCCATTTCAAGCACAGTTTCACGTTTAATGGTGGTCATACACCAAGGCGATACTGAAAATACCTTCCACTCTGGAATGTGCCACAAATATACTATGTATTATTTCAAATGAATTAATTGTGAAATAACACAAATTAATCAAATTACATTTGACTGTTTTGTGTACAGATCGATTTCTCGAAGATCTCCGGGAATAGAAGAGAACAATGCTGTTGTGGATAACTACTCTGAAAATTTCAGTACTGAACTACTCACGAATATAGTTTCCACGGCTGGTGTATAAAATAATGATTATATGGGTAATTTTTTCACCTAAGTGAATGAAAAAGTGTTCACACATGATTATGTTTCTTTTAGGAACAAAGTGTGTATGACATTCCCGAATCCACTACAGCCGCACATTCAATAGAATTCCGCAATGTTGAAGTAAGAGTTACGATGACGCTTTATTATTTTTGCTTAGCACGTTTTGTGAAATATTCCTTGGTACCTATAGTTACTTACTCCTTTTTACTATTATTTTAATTTAGGAGCAGCTCATGGATGTTAATAATCCTGTAGTGGAGCCATCAGAAACACCAATAGCCAAGATGGAAGGAGGATTGTCGACTTCCAATACATCTTCACGGAATTTCAAAAAATTAACACCCATTGCTTACTCTTAGGATGTACTCTGTCAAACATTTATATATATGAGGAAAATAGAAAAGGATTCCAATCAACTTTTTTTTTCCAATGCAATATGTGCCACCTCAAAATGAAGATTTCATCCTACGATAAAAATATACCTCTAGACGTAAACCATGCTGCTGTGTCTGGAGCTGTTACAGTTGGAATAGGTTTCGCGAACCTGCAGCAACTTGTTGAAACCATGGAAATTCCGGCCATGACTGGCACAACATTTCGCGAAATGCAAAGTAAAGTTTCTTCATGGTACGAATGCGCAGCTATTCTAAAAATGAAAGAAGCAGCACAGAAAGAGGCAGAATATGCAAGGAAAATCGGAAGCATAGATTCTAACGGAACTCCATTGATAACTGTGGTTGCGGATGGATGTTGGTCTAAAAGATCATATGGATCAAACTACTCTGCCCTTTCTGGGGCTGCGGCAATCGTTGGCCAAGTTCTTTTTTTTAAAGTAAAAAATAAATATTGCGTAATATGTACCAGGGCTGAAAATAAAAATGAACGCGCCAGAGAACACGTGTGCTTTAAAAATCACACCGGCAGCTCGACGAGCATGGAGTCAGACATTCTGGTAGAAGGTTTCAAGACTTCCATGAGCACACACGGCATTATATACTCCAAACTCATCGCCGACGGAGATTCCAGCACATACAATAAAATTTTAAAATCAAGACCTTACAAAAACCTTACAGTAGAAAAAATTGAATGCCGCAACCATCTTTTGAGAAACTTTTGTAATAAATTACGCAAAATAACAACAGAGACATTTTATCCCCTGGCTTCACGGAAAATTTTGTCAGCTAGACTTTTGAGGCTTCGCACTGCAGTACGATGTGCTATATCGCATAGGAAGGGCGAAATTGGAATGATGGCTGACAAAATTTTCAAATTAAATTCAGATATACTAAATGGACCCCGGCATGTGTTTGGAGATCACAAATCCTGCCACATAGGCGGATATTTTTGTAAACGCACTGAAAGTGGTGAAACCAATTGGATACCTCTATTAGAGAAATGCAAGATGTTAGATAAAATAATGCTGCATGTAAACACTCTAGCATCACATTCTCGAAGTTTGATTTGTGATGTTGACAGTAACGTTGTTGAAAGATTTAACCATATAATTGCCAAAATGACTGGAGGTAAGCGAATAAATTATACGTCCCGAAATTCATACCAAAGTCGATGTGCCGCAGCGGTGGTATCATTCAATTTCAGGAGAATTCATTACGCCGTGCATAAAGAAGTTTTTGGAAACAGCCCTGGTACATGGTCAAAAAGAATGGAAGCCAGGCGCGCAAATATTGCTAAGAAAAAAAAAGTCCCAAAAAAAAACTATCTTTCGCGTTGAACCCCATTATCCCCGATTGCGATTATGGTGAACATTTAAACTCACCCGATATGGCTGATGTGCTTTTCACGGAAGCCAAAAATGTATTTTTAGAGTCTTTGAATCTCTCAGACGCCGATCGTTTGCATATTGAAAATGCAACTGTTTTGCAATCAAAGTCAGGCGAATGGATGGAACTCCGGAGAAAGCGTCTAACAGCATCTTGGTTCGGGAAAATTTGTAAAAGACGATTGAACATCAGCTGTGGACCGTTAGTTAAAAGTATCATGTACCAAAGTCCGCTAGGAGTACCATCAGTACGTTTTGGTAATGACAACGAGGCCGGAGCCTTAATCCAGCTTTCCATTCAATTAGGATTGACTTTTTCTAAATGCGGTTTGTTTTGAGATGAATGTCATCCTTTCCTAGGTGCCACTCCCGACAGTAAAGGTGATAATTTTATAGTTGAAGTTAAATGCCCTTATAGCGCTCGAGGTATGGAACCGTTGGCTGCAATTAAAGTGAAAAAAATTAAATTTTGGTATTTTGACAAAGACTGTTTCATAACGCTTAATAAGATCTCGATAGGTTTGTTCTGATTCACGTACGAAGACCAGAATTCAAACCTATTGGTGAATTTCGCACACTGGGTGCTTATTTGGCTGATAATTGCCGGTGTCAACGGTTGTTAAGGAGAAAAAACAAGTGTTGTTTTCGTGAGTCTTCCGATCGTAATGCAGCTGTCAACATCACCGTCCATATCTGTCAACATCACCGTCCATATCGTGACAAGCTATCATAATACGTGTAGTGAATTTATCGCCGGTAACTCACCATTCCATCGCATACGAACTAAATAACGACTGCCTGTGGACCAGCCCAGCCAAACGACCACGAGGGACCCACAAACCGGGCAAGATTGCCATCAGTATCGTAAGTCCCTCTGTGATATATCTTTGTATTTGTTTCAATAAACATAATCTATCAAGATCCACAAGCATAACTCATATAGAGTGAGCATTCAGCCTCACTTAACCCTTGTAAGGTAGTGCCATCAACGCGCTCATCTTACATTACTGGTGCCGAAATCAGCGAACTTTAGATATAAAATTCTGCAATTGCAAAGCAAAAAAATATTATGAAATGTTTCGTGAATTTAAATGTTAATCATTTCGAACTGTTAATTTGAAACAGTGAAGTTTGGAATTAGGTATCTAGTTCTTATTCATTTACGACCTACCGTAGGTACTTTTAAATTATAACAAATTCTATTGATTTATTCCATTACCTTTCGAGGTACGTTTCTATTTTCTACTCGTGTTTATTATCAAAATGGCGCCAACTATTCAAACATTGCGCCGAAAACGGACATTAGCAAATAATAGATTGATAAAAACGCATGAAATCGCGAAAATCGCTTTACACGATGTAACGAAGAGCGACTTACTGTTGGCTCATTATACAACTCTTGAAAGGATAGTTCTTGAATTTGAAACATCTCACGACGAAATATTAAATTTAGATGAAAACGAAATTGAGGAAGATAAAATTCGCGAAGCTTTTGATGAAATGTATTACCAAATTGTCGCAATTTATCAGAAGTTGACCAGTCAACCAGTCGAATCTAAGACCGCGAATGTATGCACGAACGTCAAATTACCAAAGATAAGCATTCCAATATTCTCTGGCGATATCAAACAATGGCCCGAATTTTATGATATGTTTAATGCCTTGATTCATGAAAACAAATCATTGTCAAATATCGAACGCATGCAATATTTGTTTTCGAGTGTGTCTGGCGAGGCATTAGGCTTAATTCGGACATTCCCGGTCCAGGGAGCCCACTATTTGGAAGCTTATCAAAGACTGATCGGGCGTTATCGCAACGCGCGCGAACTGGCATTTACGTGTTGGCGGGAAATGAAAAATGTAAATTTTCCGCCCAACGATCCATACGAATTTCGCCGCGTTTTCGACGTGTTTAACGAAAATCTAACAATCTTAAGGGAATTGGATCTCCCTACAGACAATTGGGACTTCGTGCTTTGTTATTTGATTCTGTCAAAATTGGATTCACTAACGAGATGCGCTTTCGAACAACTGCAGTCTCCTACTGAGTTGCCATCATATTCGAAACTAAAGGAGTTTTTATATAACCAGTGTGAAGCTCGTATACGAGACTTACATTTTTTGTCTCCCGATCGCAATCATGTTGAAAAACACCACGGTGTAGGATCAGCGTACAAACCTCCCGCACGTAAATCTGAACAGCCTTCCAAAAAACATACTTCATCGCTTCTTTGCGATGTAACGAAGGTGCGACCTGAATCCAATGGGTCCGCGATCTCGATCAATTTTCCAAAGTGCTCCTGTTGTGAGGAAGAACATTTAATTTCCAATTGCAAGGCATTCGCGCTAAAATCAGTTCAGGATCGCATCCAATTCGCCAAAGCTCACCGCTGGTGCTTTAATTGTCTTCGTTCTTCTCATTATCTTAAAGATTGTAAATCTATATTTAAATGTCAGAAATGTAACCAAAAGCATCACACTCTACTCCATCGTGATGAAACCATATCTTCTAAAGAGGGGGGTCATCACCCCATGACGTCTACGGACCAAGAGGACCCTCAAATTAGTGTCCTCACCAATTTAGGTGACAGGTCCGTAGTTCTATTGTCTACTGCCAAGGTTAACATTCGCGATTCCTCCGGTAGGTTTCAAACTTTTCGTGCGTTGATCGATTCAGGCAGTCAAGCTCACTTCATCACCGATCGCGCTGCAGAGCGTCTAGGCATCCATCGTACGACCAGTTCTCAAAGAATTAGTGGCTTAGGCCAATCTTCCGCAACTGCGTCAGGTGTCATTCAATTAGAAGTTGGTGTTGAGGAACGGGTTCTCTTTAATATCATGGCACTCACGCTGCCTACTATCTGCGGCAACATGCCAACGGTTCGATTAGATAAGTCGTCATGGCATCAATTGCAAGAATTACCTCTTGCTGACCCTGACTGTCACAAACCGGGACCGATTGACCTTCTTCTGGGTGCTGAGGTCTTTACTTCTCTTTTGAGACCTGGTAATGTGAAGGGTGGTCGTAATCAGCCATCAGCTTTCAATTCTGTATTTGGTTGGCTTCTTCTAGGTTCGGTTGGTTCTGACGCCGGTCACGAAATAAAATCGTTCGTCGTAACTAACGAGGACCGGCTCCATGAAGAGGTTCAGCGACTATGGGAGTTGGACACCATTTCCCAGTCTTCACAGCTCACCCCCGAGGAACAACTCTGTGAACAGATGTACTGCGCGGACCATTCCCGTGACACTTCGGAACGATACATCGTAGCCTTGCCTTTTCGAGAAAGGGACAAGAATATCTCTTTTCCCGTGTCGCGCGAAGTCGCTTTACGCAGATTCCATTCACTTGAACGCAAACTCACAGCAAATCCAACGTTCTTCGCCAAATCTCTAGTACAAAGGTTGTGGATTTTAAGGGTTGGTTGGGATAACACCCCACCCGTTGACATCGTTCATCAATGGGAACGTTACACTAAACAATTACCGCTCTTGAAGTCGTTCGAAATCCCTCGTTGGGTTTCAGTCCCTCACCTGAAATCGTGCCAACTACATGGCTTCTCAGATAGTTCGGAAATCGGATATGGTGCGGTAGTTTACTTACGAACCTCAGACGTTGACGGTATCGTCCAAGTCTTTTTAATTTGCGCCAAGTCTCGAATCGCCCCCACCAAAAGTATTTCATTGCCTCGTCTCGAACTTTGTGCGGCAGTCCTTTTTGCAGAACTTCTAAAATTCGTCAAGGAATTATACGTACCCTTGCTTTCAATCTCTAATACGTTTGCGTGGTCCGATTCAACCGTTGTGCTTGCATGGTTACGTTCTCCTTCATATCGCTGGAAAACTTTCGTAGCGAACCGTGTTAGTCACATCCAGGATGCCCTCGAAGATACTTCGTGGCATCACGTATTATCCGGCAATAATCCAGCGGACGTCGCTTCACGTGGTCAATCCCCAGCCGATCTAGTTGATAATACGTTATGGTGGGCGGGGCCACCGTGGCTAATTCAGCCAGTTGATTCTTGGCCATCCTTAGATGGTAATGTCGACGAAATTGAACCTCACTCTGAGGAACGAGTTCAATCGTTATTAGTCCAACAAGATGAAAATTTGGTGGACTTACTACTAGTTAAAGTTTCTTCTCTCCGGAAGATTCAACGCATTCTCGGTTATTGTCATAGATTCATTTACAACATACATAACAAAGAGTCTCGTCGGTCGGATCTTCCATTGAACCGTACCGAAGTTCACGCTTCGCTGTTGACAGTACTTAAACATATTCAATCTGTACATTTCAATGATGATATCAAGCGCTTGAATGAGGGCAACCTTCTTTCGAAACAAATGCGAAAGCTCAATCCATTCATTGACGACCACGGTTTGCTCAGGGTGGGTGGCAGGTTATCTCGATCTGGGCTTGAATATGAGCATAAACATCCTGCCCTACTTCTTCGTGAATCCAAGCTCACTTTTCTTGTGATAGAAACTCTCCATCGAGAACATTGTCATCCAGGCATTAACACGATGCAATATTTGTTGACACAGCCGTTTTGGATTCTGTCGCCCAAGCGCGCCATCCGCCACTGTTTGTCAAAGTGTATACAATGTTATCGCATAAAACCAGCCCCTCTAGAACCTTTCATGAGTGACCTATCCGCTGCTCGTGTTAATCAGGTTAAACCATTTTCGATTGTGGGCGTTGATTGCGGTGATCCGTTTCACATTAAAGCTGGTAAATACCGCGGCGCTAAGATAGACAAAGCTTATCTTTGCTTATTCGTATATTTTACCACCAAGGCTCTACATCTCGAAGTAGCTTCAGATCTGTCTACCGAATCTTTCATTGCAGCGCTACGTCGATTTGTAGATGGACTAGGTCGTGTAAATGCCATACACTCAGATTGCGGTACAAATTTCGTCGGAGCTAAAACTCATCTTAATTCGTTCATGCACACTGCTTCACAGTCAGAACAAATCGATTTTCGTTTCAATCCTCCATCTAGTCCCCATTTTGGTGGCATATGGGAGATTCAAATTAAATCGGTTAAATCTCATCTTTATCGCATAATTGGTAACCAAACGTTAACTTTCGAGGAATTGACAACACTCTTCGTGCAGATTGAGGCCATGTTAAACTCTCGACCTCTCTACCCGATGAGTTCTGACCCAAACGATTTGCGAGTGTTAACTCCAGGTCATTTTTTGACTTGGAAACCCTTGACCTCCGTGCCGGATGAGGATTATACTGGTCTGAAAATCAACCGTCTGAGTCGTTGGCAACTTATTCAACGTTTTCAACAGGATTTTTGGAAACGATGGAAGGTTGAATACCTCCAATCGCTAACTCAGCGTGCGAAGTGGACCAAGCATTGCAGATCACTCTCTGTAAATGATGTGGTTATAATCCGAAGCGAAAATACTGTCCCTTTGCATTGGCCTATTGCACGAATCGATAAATTGCACCCAGGTCCAGACGGCGTTGTGCGTGTCGCTACGGTCCGTACATCTAATGGTTCTATTCTCACGAGACCATTAACCAAATTATGTCCACTACCTAGTCAAGTTGACTAATCGTTCTCGCTGTCGCGGATAATTTTAATAATATAATAATAATTTTTTTTTGTTACGTCTTAGTATATCGTATCACCTAGTTTAATTCTTTCTCCGTTCACACAACATTTCATAACATTTCATGCTTTGGTTAAGGTTTAAATTTTTCTTTAAAAATACACTTTGTTGTATTTTGGTGGGTGGAATGTGTTAAGATTTCAGGTACTGAAATATTAATATTTGTGATTGTCACCCTAATGGTTGTGGCAACATTCTTTTGTGTTGGCAATTGCCAGGGCGAGTTCGTATTGCCACGGATTTTAATTCCTTCTTCTCTTGTTACCATCCGTCTTGGGCGGGTCGTTTTTGGCAAAACGTCTGCTGCCAGGTTTCACTTCATGTGGGTTATAAAACCGCGGAGAGAGATAGCATCATTGAGCTCACCCTACATGAGCTACCCTACGGGTCTTTTTATTGTGTGAATAAAGACCAATTATTCAAGAACTGGAGTTATTATTGAAGAGTTACTCCAGCCACACTTCCCGTTGGAATCTGGTGTTACCACGCCGGATTGCTCTGTCAGGAGAGCGGAAGTACAGATCCTGAACATTGGTCCTTCGAGCCGGATGATCATTATTTGGATTGATTCATTCAAGCTGGGTGATCATTATTTGGATTGATCCATTTGAGACGGAAGATCATTATTTGGAGTGGCCCAGTCAGGCCTCATCATCATCGGGAGTGGTCCAGTCGGCGTCCTCATCACCATCATTGGATTGATCAAGCGAGCCTCATCACGACGCTCGCATGCACAGAAAATCAGGTTGTAGCCTTCCTTTCATTGTCCTTTCAAATTCCATTTAAAAAGCTAAAAATCTGTGTAGATGCCACATTATTTCGTATTGATTATATCGAATTACATTCGGATGTTCATAATCAGATGCTTTCAATATAGCATAAATTTATTGGTGATAATAATTTTTATTGTTGTATTCAGTCTGCCGAATAACTTTGCTTTGCCTACCTACATTTCTAGCCACGCGTTTGCAAGTTTCGTCTTTGTATGCCATAGTATTGTGATTGGGTTCTCTATGATCTATAGTATCAATCATTTTTGTTTATGTCAAACCGCGTCAAACTGCCGTATTGTGTTTTCAGTTTTTAAATCAAGTGTGTTAGTTCGTTAAAAAATGGAACTCGACAGGTTGATTAAACGGCGCGGGGTTTTGAAAGGTTCATTAACGAGATTCGAAACCTATTTAAGCAACGAAAATGATATTACACCTGGCGTATTGTCATCGAGGTTAGACGCCATCAAGCCTTCTCTGATAGAATTCTCCAAAATTCAGCTGGAGATTGATTTATTGAACAAATCAGAAGATAATGACGCGAGGGATAATTTTGAAGGTACATATTTTAATATAATTGCATTAGGACAGGAAATGTTATCAAAATTTAAGAAGATTGAAAATGTCCCAAATATCTCAGTAAATTTACCACCAATCTCTATACCAGTGTTTTCAGGTGACAACCATAAATGGTTGACTTTTAAAAATTCGTTCATTGCCTTAATTCATGATAACAGTAAATTAAATAATGTTCAGAAATTTCATTACCTTATTAGTTATGTGTCCGGAGAGGCACTTGATTTGATTAGTTCTCTAGAAATAACCGGGGATAATTACAGTGCAGCTTGGACAATGCTTATTTCGAGATACGAAAATGTCCGACTTATAGCGAATAGACATTTGAATTTCTTATTTAATTTTACACCGTTAAAACGACAGAATCATCATGAATTACGGAATTTAATTGATCAAGCAAACATTCATTTGAGAGCTTTACACAACTTAAAGCTACCAACAGAACATTGGGATACATTAATCATACATATTCTAACCTCAAAGTTAGATAATCACACACGTAGCCTTTGGGAATCAATAGAGTGCGACAAAATTTATCCTACATTCGTGCAGTTTAGCAATTTTATTTCACAAAGGTCTCAGATCCTGGAAACTATCCAAGGTGACATTGGTGGAATGCAACAGAAATCGGAACCAGTTGCAACAAAACCAAGGTTTTTTAATTTTAAGGAAAGGAATTCTACAAACAAGATTATGTTAGCGTCGAGCAACGTTAATTGTATGCTGTGTAAGGACAGTCATTTCATTTATTCGTGCAAAATATTTGTTAACAAAGAACCAGCGGCACGAAGAAAGCTCGTATCAGAGAACAATTTATGTTATAATTGCCTAAAACCGGGGCACCCTTCAAAGGTGTGCAGGTGGAAGGAAAAATGCAGTGTTTGTGATCGAAAACATCACACTCTGTTACATATCAATACTGATAATGTACAAGCGGGTACTTCAGCTGGCAAGGGTCAGTCGGAGGCACCAGCAAATTTAACATGTCATAGTGACATGAACGGGCGGGAAATTTTACTATCTACCGTAATAGTAAAAATAGAAGACGCGTATGGTGGAACACACAAAATACGCGCACTTTTGGATTCGGGTTCAATGTCTAATTTTATTACAAAGGATACTTGTAAAAGATTAAATTTGCATTGTACAAAGTTGAATATACCTGTTTCAGGTTTGCATAATAATTTAATTCATGTAAAGGAAACAGTTGACATTAAATTTAAATCATTATGTTCTCAATACCGGGATGAAATATCTTGTTTGGTATTAGATGAGATTTCTTGCAATCTTCCGCAGACCTTGATTAATCCAAAAATGTTGAACATTCCAGACGGTATCCAGTTAGCTGATCCGCAGTTTTACCAGCCAGCTTCTATTGATATGCTGATCGGAGCAGAGATATTCTGGCAGGTGGTTCGTACGGATCAGATACAGTTAGGAAAGGATAAACCTTCATTGCATCGAACGGAGCTAGGCTGGATAATATCAGGAGCTGTACAGAGGCGTCATAATTCGAGGCCAGTTAAAGTTTGTCATATTTCATTAAATTCTTTGCAGAATCAAATAGAAAGGTTTTGGAAGGTTGAAGAATATGAAAATAGTAAGCATCACTCTCTGGAAGATAGTGAATGTGAAAAGATTTTCAAAGGCACGCATAAACGCGATGCAAATGGTAGATTTGTAGTCAACTTACCATTTAAATCTAACCTATCTCAATTAGGAGATTCATTTAGTATTGCTAAAGGTAGATTAGTGTCAATGGAAAGAAAATTCTTAAGACAACCTAGTTTAAAGGAACAATACTCGGAATTTATTGATGAGTATCTTGCATTAGGTCACATGACTGAATGTGAACCTCCAAAACGCGATGAAACTACTTATTATTTACCACATCACGCTGTATTTAAAGAATCAAGCACAACTACTAAAATTCGTGTTGTTTTTGATGGGTCGGCTAAACCCGCTCGAGGGATTTCTTTGAATCGCGCTCTAATGATTGGGCCCACCATTCAAAATGATATATTTTGTCACTTGGTATTTTTTAGAAAACATCAATATGCAGTCACCGCAGATATTGCAAAGATGTACCGCCAAATTAATATCAACCCGGAACACAGAAATTACCAACGTATATTATGGAGAAAGGATGCGGAGGATTGTTCGAAACACTATACGCTAAACACGGTGACATATGGTTTGGCTCCTTCGCCTTATTTAGCAATACGTTGTCTGCATCAGCTAGGTAATGACGTTTCATTTACTCATCCATTAGCTAGTAAATCCCTTAAGGAAAATTTTTATGTAGATGATTTTCTTTCTGGTAGTGACTCCATTGATACTTGTCACTTGCTTAAATCACAAATCATTAATGCGCTTGCTACAGCAGGCATGGAGATTAGAAAATGGAGGTCTAATGCGCCCTCGATTAATGATTCTAAAGATAATTTAGAATTATTGCCAAATGAATCCAATGAAGCTAAGATTCTCGGATTAATATGGGACACCAAACTTGATGAGTTTACCTATCAGGTAGAAAGCATAGACGCAAAGTTAGAAGTAACAAAACGTCAAGTTTTATCATTAATGTCAAAAGTGTTTGACCCTTTAGGACTGGTAGGCCCAGTAATCATTGTCGGTAAGATAATTATGCAAAGATTGTGGAAGCTAAAAACATCCTGGGATGACAAGCTACCCAATGACCTTTTATTGGCCTGGCAGACTTACACGCTGAGTCTCAGTAAAGCAAATCATATTCGTGTACCGAGGAAAATTTTCTGCTTTAATAAAAAATCTTTTAGCTTACACGGTTTTTGCGATGCATCTCAAGGAGCATATGGGGCTTGTCTGTATTTAAGATCTACTGATGAACACGGCATTCACCAATCACAGTTAATATGCGCTAAATCTCGTGTAGCCCCACTAAAAAATTTATCGTTACCAGCGTCTGTGAGTAATGGAAGATTTGTATCTAGGCGGAGCAAGGTAAAGGCACTAAATCCTTTTATGCAGGATGGGTTGTTGAGTGTTGGAGGTCGACTATCACAATCCGATATTACCTCGCTCTCTCAAAAACATCCAATTTTGTTACCACAAAATCATAAGTTGACTGACTTAATAATAACCCATCTGCATTATGAGAATTTACATTTAGGGTGTAATGCTCTGCTCGCATTACTGCATTTACGTTTTTGGCCAATATATGGTAAAAACGCAATGAAGCGAGCACTGCATAAATGTATTGTATGTTTCCGAGTCCGTCCGCGCGAGTGTCGCCAGCTCATGGGTGACCTTCCTGCTGACCGATTCCGAATCCAAAGATCATTTTATGTAACCGGCATAGATTTTGCAGGTTCAATTTTGATTAAGTCTGGTTTAACCAGAAATGCTAAGAGTGTAAAATCTTACATATGTTTATTTATTTGTTTTTCAACAAAGGCAATTCACCTAGAATTAGTGACTAATTTAACTTCAATGGCATTTATGAATGGATTGAAAAGATTTATAGCTAGGAGGGGTAAACCCTCACGACTCTTTACTGATAATGGAACTAACTTTACAGGTAGTTATAGGGAACTTACTGAACTATTTGATTTTTTGAAGGCATCTGATAAAGAAATCCATAATTTTTTGGCCCAGCAGAATATTAGCTGGAGTTTCTTGCCCCCCCGCTCACCGCATCACGGGGGACTTTGGGAAAGTGCAGTTAAAATGACAAAGTTACATTTAAAAAAAGCAATGCGGTCAACTGTTTTGACATACGAAGGCATGAATACCATACTAATACAGATTGAGGCTTGTTTAAATTCCCGTCCTCTGACTCCATTAACATCAGATCCAAATGACTTAAACGCACTCACTCCGTCACACTTCCTTATTGGCGACAACCTGTTAGCATTGCCTGAGCTTGATATCCACCATCTGCCTACAAACAGGCTTAATATTTACCAAAAGATGTCTACCGTTGTTCAATCTTTTTGGCACAGATGGAGCCGGGAATACCTAGCAGAATTGCAGAACCGAGTCAAATGGCAAGAAGGACGTCAACGCAGTTTACAGCCTGGTGACATGGTCATCATCAAAGACAACCAACTACCTCCGCAGTACTGGAGGATGGCGCGAGTGACGGAGATCCACCCTGGCCAAGACGGACGCGTCCGCGTCGTCTCCTTGAGGACGGCCAGAGGTGTCACCAAAAGAGCCGTGACACAGCTCTGTCTACTTCCCATGGAGGATCCTTCCTCCAACCTGGATTAAGAACCAATTACAACACTAAAAGTGATGTGATGTGTAAATCAAAGTGCCGTCAGGCTCATCAGTGCCAAGTGTTAAACTATTTTCTCATAAGTGGGTGCAGCGCACCAGAAGGTTCTACGTTATTAAACTTTATTTTTTAATGTCAAGTCTGACATAGGGTTATATACTTAGTTATAAGTTTTTTTGTTATTATTTTGATATCCATATATTGAATATTGTTTATTTTTGTATGTGAACTCGTTGGGTAAATTCTGGGTACCAATGTTGCAATCTCTTCTTATATTATTGTATGAAAAACAACTATTCCTTAATACTCGTTTTTGGGCGGGAATATGTTAAGATTTCAGGTACTGAAATATTAATATTTGTGATTGTCACCCTAATGGTTGTGGCAACATTCTTTTGTGTTGGCAATTGCCAGGGCGAGTTCGTATTGCCACGGATTTTAATTCCTTCTTCTCTTGTTACCATCCGTCTTGGGCGGGTCGTTTTTGGCAAAACGTCTGCTGCCAGGTTTCACTTCATGTGGGTTATAAAACCGCGGAGAGAGATAGCATCATTGAGCTCACCCTACATGAGCTACCCTACGGGTCTTTTTATTGTGTGAATAAAGACCAATTATTCAAGAACTGGAGTTATTATTGAAGAGTTACTCCAGCCACACTTCCCGTTGGAATCTGGTGTTACCACGCCGGATTGCTCTGTCAGGAGAGCGGAAGTACAGATCCTGAACAGAATGTTTCATAACGCTTAATAAGATCTCGATAGGTTTGTTCTGATTCACGTACGAAGACCAGAATTCAAACCTATTGGTGAATTTCGCACACTGGGTGCTTATTTGGCTGATAATTGCCGGTGTCAACGGTTGTTAAGGAGAAAAAACAAGTGTTGTTTTCGTGAGTCTTCCGATCGTAATGCAGCTGTCAACATCACCGTCCATATCTGTCAACATCACCGTCCATATCGTGACAAGCTATCATAATACGTGTAGTGAATTTATCGCCGGTAACTCACCATTCCATCGCATACGAACTAAATAACGACTGCCTGTGGACCAGCCCAGCCAAACGACCACGAGGGACCCACAAACCGGGCAAGATTGCCATCAGTATCGTAAGTCCCTCTGTGATATATCTTTGTATTTGTTTCAATAAACATAATCTATCAAGATCCACAAGCATAACTCATATAGAGTGAGCATTCAGCCTCACTTAACCCTTGTAAGGTAGTGCCATCAACGCGCTCATCTTACAAAGACGGTGAAGTTAAAATTAACAAAAACCATGATTGGTACTTCCAAATTCAAGGACAACTTCATGTCACCAAGTCCGATATATGTGTGTTTGGTGTTTGGACCTCTAATAAGATTCCATTGAAGGTTGAAACTATAAGAAGAGATGATTATTTCTTTCACTTTAAAATGTTTTGATTGCTACTAACTTGCCAGAAATAATTGACCCGAGGTATGAAAGAGGCATGGAAATTAGAAATCCTCCTTATATAGAGCAAGCTATTCTTTCCAAAAAAGTTACCCTTAAAAGAAACGCGTGAACAACAGCGTCTGAGAGATTATTGGTTTTCCGATTATATTTTCTTATGCTTGTACTTCCAAAACGTTTTATGGTATTGATTTTTATTATGTTTAGATGTGAATGTTTGTGTAAGCGCCTAACTTAATGTACCATTTTATAACACTGCGCCAAACAAATGCATTATTTTTTATTTATTTACACCGTGAAATAAATGCAATATCAATTATCATTGCCAAGGTACGTTTTTAAAATAAGCTGATGGGTATTTCTTGGACAACTTTGCAAACTCACTGCCGTCACTTTGCAGAGTTTATTTTTTCACTTGAAATTATCTAATGAAACCGCTCACAGTTTCTTCACGAAAATGTTTACCGATACTTTGTTTTTTTTTTATGTATTATGCGCTATAAATTCAGATTATTTATTATTTATGGAGCGATTTTTTTGCATGCGCTCTGTGTGAAATGTACATAACTAATACCGGCAATGTACACTCTATCTATTACCTTGTATTATGTTCCTTGTGAAAAAAAACTGTTGTTTCTATTAAAATTGTAACTAATTCACGCATCTTCTCATATAAGATAGTATCATTTTTTGAGTAAGTAGGGGAATTACTTGGTTATTCAAATCTGGTCACCAAACGCGGCTAAAGCCATTTCAAGTAACCCTTGGATTCTGAATGGTGGTTTTTGATCAAGGTGATACTGAGAGTATCTTCTTTCACTACGGAGTGTGAAATTTTGGTAAATACCAGATTATTAATTTTTACAAAGGTAAAAATCCTTTTCACTTTCTCCTTTTTATGAGTGGTGCTTCGAGTATTACAGATACGAGATCTCGGTATATTCCCGATATTCTAACATCTTATAATTAACTTCTTTTTTTTTACAAAATTCTTCTCTTTTAAAATTCGATACCATACGAGTACATTGTTACATAAAAAATTATGTAACAAGTAAATTATCTGTGTATGGGTACTTTTGGTGTGAAGTTTGTTAACATTCAACATCATTATAATGGTAGCATTGAAATGCTTACCTTTGCTCAGTTGGTGAGACTGAGGATCTGCACAGAGGGGTGCACTAGGCAGGACTGGCCTTGAGCTCGCCATTCTTTGAGCAGCCACAGGTGACCACGGCCACCGTCCCTGTGGCGGGTCGACGTAATCAAATATTAATAGTTCGCCATTATTTTAACATGTGAAGATTGATAAATCCGTGCCCACCAGCGGCATCCATTATTGAAGACCATCAGGACAATCATTAAAATCCTGGATCAGCAGCGGAGTACCATGGGAGCACATTATTTCTGCTGGATTAAAACCACATCCAGCATCTGCAGATGCAGTCATGACAAGACCTTCCGACTATACCTGGAGCCAGAGGTGCTCGCAGGGATGCGGCCGAAGATCGCCCACCTTGGCCGTCATCAACATAGTCGGCTGGCTGGCAACCGCCCTTGGACGGGACGTCGCTGGGAAACCGCGGGACTGGAGGCCTGTTCGTCGCTCCAGCCTGCCGTTCAGCACATGTCAGCAGCGGAGGGAACTAACCGCCCATCTCCGAAGGCAGCAAGCAGCAGCATGGATCGCCTACAAATGGCATCCACCCATTCATCAACTCCTCAAGATTAAACGGTACTAACGCTCCATAATATGCCCATTCAGAATTTAGTCTAGCCCTGTTTATTATTTGTAATAATTAATAAATTAATTTAACTGTGTCAAAGCACAATACTATTTCATTTAAATAACCTATCCTCATACAAAGTATTACACAGCCGCCTACTTAAGGTCCACGCCTGAGAAATTCTCCAGTAATAATTACACTAACTTGTCTCATGCTCTCCATTATTATATTCCTAACATTTTAGCTTCCAATGTGAAAGTTAAATAACTTCATAACATTTTGACGTCCTACGCAAATATTTTCATAACATTTTGGCGCCCAAATATATCTTTATTTTATTGTTTGTAACACACACGAATAATTGTATCCATATAGCTACATTCTAGCTTTAGTACATAAAATTTTGTTTTATGTCAAGTTTTCTTATCTGAATTGTATTAGTTTTTTGATTGGTACAAAAATATAATTTATTGTATTTTTTATGTATGTATGTAAAGGCCACTAGGACGTTTATAAAAATAAGTTAATAAATAAATTCCAACCAGGGAAAGACATTATTCTATTATTTTTGGTTACATTATTCCTCCCCTTCCAAATTTTGGAAGAATTTTTAATATTATGTTTTTATTCATACGCCTAAAAAGTGATGTAATAAATCATTAGTTTATAGCGTACATAGGAAAATACCTAATTTTCGTAGGAAATGATAATAATTTTAATAAAAATACATAACAAAAAACATACAATAATCATAGTTATGTATAGAAGTTAGTTTGTGTTTTTTTTTCTTCGTGTTATAAAAACTATTTTATTCTATTTTGCAAAAAACCTAAACTTTTAAATAAATAAATTAATATTTTAACGTTGTTTTATATTTCCATGTTTTGACAGCCCTAACAATTTGCACAGGCGATGATGGACTTCACAGTTCACGCTAGTCAAAACGCCACTAGCAGGTGTTCGGGGTTGAGAGGTATAAAAATTCCCAATATTTAGGGAAAATTATGTACAATAGACGTGAAATGTGGAAATATTAGTAATATGTAATATATCAATACCCCTCTAATTTCAACTTCATATTGAGAAGAAGCAGATTTTTATAGAACTTGGTAAACTTTTTGACGTTTGTAATTTTTGTTTAAAAATAACATAGAATGTAGTGTTAAAACCCAGTAAACATCTCCCAATTTAATTCTAAAATCATACTTTTTGAATCTTGGATATCTGTGAGTTTTAAAAAGCTGTTCGTGTAATATTTTTAAATTATTTGCAACAAAATAAGGAATCTCGGGGGAAATTTCCCCAAGTCATAGGGAAAAATCAAAATTCAGCCAACCACAAAAACGACCAACGTGTAATATTCCTTTTTCAATTCGTGTTCGGGAATGATCGCCGTCACTTCGGGTTTTTACGAGCGGATACTGGGATCAAACTCATTTGAAGTAACAATGAACATTAACTTTTGGTGGAATTGATTTAAAAATTCGATGAGGGCGACGCAAGCGACAATTTTTTTAACTATTTTGATAAATTTCGACAAAATCGTTTGCCCTACTCCGCTCTTAAGGAGAAAAATCGCCTGCGACGCATCTACCATCACACGCGCGACGGCTACTTCAAAACGGCCTACAACACACTACAGCGGGAAATCAAGCAAGAGATCACCGACCTCAGACGCGAACTTTGCACGAAGAAAGTCACGTCACTCACGCCAAAGGACAACAGCCTATGGAAAATGGCAAAAGCACTGAGACACGAGGATCACGCGATTCCCCCGCTAGAAAAGCTAGACGGATCAGGGCTGGCACTTTCACTCGAAGAAAAAGCAAACGCGCTCGCCGATGGATTCGAGAGAGCCTACGCAGCCACGGACGGCCTATCCGACCCGGAAACGGATCGACTGGTAGAAGAGTCTCTACGAAACCTCGAACAAGCCGAGCAGATGAACGCCGCCGATATCCACTTCAGCACACCGAGCGAAGTAGCCGTCATTATCAGGCGATTGAAGACAAGTAAGGCGCCGGGAAGCGATCAAATACATAACATCCTACTGAAACATCTACCTCAGAAAGCCATCATCTTCATCACCAAACTGTTCAATGCCTGCCTCACCATCGGACATTTCCCTGAGATCTGGAAAACGGCGACCGTGCTGCCCTTTTCCAAGCCAAATAAGGACAAGAAGCAGCCGACAAACTATCGACCGATTAGCCTACTCTCCACGCTGAGCAAGGTATTTGAACAGGTGATTCTCAACAGACTTTTACCACACCACGAAGACACTTTGCCAGACGAACAATTTGGATTCAGGAAAAGGCATTCCACCACCCATCAGCTATCCAGAGTAGCGGAATTCATCGCGAGAAGATTCAACGAAAATCGCTACACTGCCGCTGTATTGCTACACTTGGAAAAGGCATTTGACACCGTTTGGATAAAAGGGCTTCTGCACAAACTTCACAGACTGAACACGCCCATATACCTAACGAGAGTGATACAAGAATATCTCAAGAATAGATCCTTCCAAGTCTTCATCAGGAACGCGCTGTCGACACTACGTGAGATTCCAAAAGCCGTGCCTCAGGGAAGTCTACTGGGACCTCACCTCTTCAACATCTTCACGCACTACATCCCCCATGACGAGAGATGCAACCTTTCCATCTATGCAGACGATGTCAAACTTTACGTTTCCTCGACGCAAGCAGACATGGCAGCCATATACCTACAGAGGGCGCTCGACGCACTCGTAGAGTTCTACAGAAAATGGCGACTCAAACTGAACGAGGCGAAGACCGAAGTCATAATGTACTCGAGGAAAAATAAAATAAGAACACCAGACGTCAACATCGAAATGGGAGGACACGTTCTAGAATGGAAAGATGAAGTCGTCTACCTGGGCCTCACAATGGACTCACGTCTCAACTGGAAATCTCACGTAGCCAAGATGCACGTGAAAGCCAGAAAGGCAGTCGGCGCGATGAAGCCAATCTTCAACAGAAGAAGTCCGCTACTTCCCAGAACCAAACTCCTGATCTACTACTCGCTCATTCGACCGGTACTGACTCACGCTATAGCCGTGTGGGGCAGCATCTCCCACTCTGACCATACAAAACTACAGACTTTACAAAATCTCTTCATTAAAATCACGTACAACACAAGACTCAGAACAAACTTGAAAAAACTACATGCAAGAGAAGAAATACCGACCTTATTTGAATACACACACAGACTGGACCAACCGATTTTACAAGTCACTTCAACATAGTAAAAATAAACTCATCAAAGAAATCGGTCAATACAATGCACCTAGCGATCTCCCTTTCAGGTACAAACACAGACTACCCAAACATATCCTGATGGACCTAAATCACATTTGGCACAACCCTGAATCAGACGCGGATGACTGAGCGATCGGTAGGTATTCCCAATCACCAGACCCCTCCCCACAACTTATGTCTATATATCTATGTATATATGTATACAATAATATTTATTTTTATCTTTATGTAAGTTTATCCTAAAAATTCCCATAAAGTATATATCACATAAAAACAGACACCCACACCCATCACCACAAAATGCAGGATTTCATCTACTGAAATCACTGAAAGCCGCACAGTTTCATGTTGACTGTCGGCCGACTCCTCCCGGATAAGGTTTTTCATGGTTTCCTTATTCCCAAAGGCAAATGCGGAGGAGCTCCAAATAAAAGGACATGACCGACTCCTTCCCACTCCCAACATAACACAAACACACACGTATGTATATATTTTTCCACTGGGCTTGAATTCAATTGCTTTGTGGAGCTAAGCGAAACATGCAATTTTAGTAGGGTTTTTTACATAACAATTTTTCCCTACTGACAAAACACATGACCTCTAAGTCTATAACAGCCAGGTACTATTTTGAAATACCCACATGAGGTAAAAATTGCAAGGCGCATATGACGCCGTTATATTTGTATAAGGAACATTAACTTTAAATTCAGTAAATTTAAATGATTCATCTCCTCAAGATACATAAGAATCTAGAAAATGAAAAAAAAAAAAGGAATGATATGAAATGAAAAAAATCACCCAAGATGGTCACTTTTTGAAATATGTAGGTACACGGAGGGTGCTTCTGGATAACCACTGTTGGCAGGAACGTTATTTTTAAATTAGTTAAGTTCATTTTCACGTAATGTGCGAGTTTTATTTATTTAATTATATTCAAAACTCATCATATTTATTATTATTTATACTTATTATTTCAAAACAGAAATAATTACGGAACTTGAATAGAATTTGAACAGAACTTTCACAAAACGTTAAAATTAACTTGAAAAAATGAAGATTTTTAAATTTTTGAAAAACCGAGACTAAATATATTTCATATGTTTTTTACGTACATAGAATCTAAGTAGGTACCTACCTGCACATAACAACTCGGAATCATCTGATGATATTGCTTATGTATTTTTTTGTAAATTTATAAAATAATTACAGAACTTGAATAGAATTTGAACAGAACTTTCACAGAACGTTAAAATTAACTTGAAAAACTGGAGATTTTTAAATATTGTTTTGAACAACCCAGCCTAAATATATTTCTTTTTTTTACGTACGTGCGGTACCTCTACACATTAGTACCTGAAATTGCTTGAAGTTGAATGGGATAATTTTTTTTTTAAATATTGAATTTATATAGCGCTTTTTTGTATATTGCATTTTTATGATAATCATTCAATATGGGATTGGTACCGCCGCCCCGGGAACAATTCATTCGTTTCTATTGTTACGTAGCGCCCAGGCACCACCCTATGCCAGTGAGTGGCGCACCGCCCGTCCCCCCCGGGCACTCGTACCCCTTCTCACCTCGCCCAAAAACGCCCCACGCTCTCGCGGCACGCAACACTAAAAGGTGCGTTCGCAATGTTGTGGAAAAGGGAAAAAAAAATGCCCCACGTTGGGCGCCAGTGTTGCGTGCCTCGGGCGAAGCACCCACGTTCTGCCTCCAAAACTAGCTCAGATAGGTCGGCAGAACTGGCGGTGCTCTAAGCATCAAGGGTCGTAGGTAGCTAAAAGGGGGGGGGGGGGTACATAGTATATGCCAACACTCGTCACGCCTCGTCAAATAAAAGATCGTCTAGGTAAACATTTCTTGTATTGTCGGGATCACACACAAATATAGCAGGGCAGTACATTTACAATCAATTACTAGGCACAGGTACACAAATCGACTACCTACACATGGGGAAGCCTATCAAATCTCTCTCAAATCGCGTCCTCCCTGAGGGTCGGTCGCTGTTCGCGGGGCAAGTAAGGACACAACAAAATGGGGAAAGTGGCGTTACTCAATGGTACCAGGTGGCGGCAGGGCGAGCATTCACGGCGAGTATGGCCGGCTACGCCCAACAGGAAATTCATTGCAATCAGGTAGCGTGACAGGGGGGCCGGTCGACTCGGGCCTCACGGAACATGGCGGACGGGCACGTCTCACGTTTGGCTCCGTGAATTCTGTGGAATGTTCCGGAACCGTGGTGCTGTCGCAGCGGCGGGCACGGGTTGCGGCTAGCGGGGTCCCGGCGTGAGTGAGGCGCGTTGCCGGGTCGCGAGGGCGTGGGGCATTTTTGGGCGAGGTGAGAAGGGGTACGAGTGCCCGGGGGGGATGGGCGGTGTGCCACTCACTAGCGTAGGGTGGTGCCTGGGCGCTACGTAACACTATATAAAATAATGAGCTCTGGCATCATGAAATTATGCATTGCTAAACTGTTCATCCAATTGCGATGAAACTTTGGGGATTTGATTTTTTTTTACATGAATACCGCACAAGAGTCCCAACTGCTCCCGTCTGGAGCCAGTGGGACTATGGCATCCCCAATTGGGGTATGTTGTGAGGCTGAAGGCAGTGGGGAGGGGAAGGAGATAGGGAAGAGGAAGGTGGGGAAGTACCTGGCTATTCAGATCTGGTCACCAAACACGCCAGAAGCCATTTGAAGCAACGTTTCAATTCTGAATGGTGGTCTAACACCAGGGCGATACTGAGAGTATCTTCAGTTCAGTTTCAGTTTCATCACCGTGCGGGACAGTTTATTTTAACATTGCTCCATTGCGCGAATCATACCGACCCGCGCTCCGCCCCTGTTAAATCGTTTCTTTGAGCAGATTTCTGCCCAATTTTAAATAGTAATAGTGTGTATACAGTGTGAAATAACAGTGCCGAATTGAATAACGTGTTGAAACATAAAATATTCGACTCCATTAGAAGCCTACCGGCTGTGGGAGCCTTTTGACGTCCCACAAAAAAGTGTCGAAGTCTGTAACTTTGGAGAACGGAAACGGACCGCAGAAAAAAATATATCGGTGAATGCGCGCTATCAAACTCTATCGAATAAGTGTACTTGGTGTTCAAATTTATTTTTCTGAAAAACATTATTCAAACTTAAATTTTTTTTTCCTCAAAAAAGTGTAGATACCTATAACTTTCCCCAGTGAAAACGAATCGTGGAAACAGTTATACCATTAAAACCGCGCTGTGAAACTCTATCGAATAAGTGTACTTGGTGTTCAAATTTATTTTTCTGAAAAAACATTATTCAAACTTTAAAAAAAATTTCCACAAAAAAGTGTAGATACCTATAACTTTTCCCAGTGAAAACAAATCGTGGAAACAGTTATACTATTAAAACCGCGCTGTGAAACTCTACGGAATAAGTGTCGTATCCCGTAATTTCATTTGTTTTAATCTTGCATTCGGAGTGTAATTTTTATCTACATTTAAATTCACTTCTTAAAACTACGGTAAGTTATGTTGAGGTAAGATATGGACCGCGCAGATGAGATTTTAAAGCGGATCTCGGAAGACCTAGACCGCCAAATGGCCCACAGGGCACGTCTGGCGGAGATGGAATATGAGGATGCTGTGGAATTTGCTCGCTCGCTGGAGACCACAGACCCTACTGCGGGAACGTCTCATCAATCCCCGGTAAGAGATAAAACTAACTTGGGCTTGTCCTTACAGATTGCTGATATGATTACGCAGTCTCCCGATAAGGATCAGGAGTCAGATCCTCGGCGACTTACGGCAGGCTTCTGCAGTAATGTTAATGAGGGAGTGGGAGGTAAGTCTCCAATTCAAATAAACAAAAAGCGCCCACGCTCTGAGGAAGTTCAACCTTTCGAAGATTTCCTGAATAAGTTTTGGGAAAACCTCGCAAAAATTAAAGGTGCCGTCACGGAGGGTAGGAACAAAATGAATAAGGAGGAGAAACAAGTTGTCGCTCAAGCGATCGACATAATCAAGAGAGACCTAGTTATCCTGGTTGTGGAGAATGCGTCGCTGAAGGCAAGGGCTAACGCTCTTGAGGAAGTCATTACCTCTCAAGCTGGCTTAGTTGAAAAAATCGACCATTTAATCAAACATAAACCGACTGCTGCCTCCACCCCAGGCGAAAAACAAACAAACGCAAGCAAAAGAACGTACGCGAGTGCGGCTGGCGCGACACCTAGCGCCTCGATCTTTGTCGATGGACAGGAGCGCGGCTTACCTCCTCAACAGCCGACAGTATTGTTCTACCCCACGGTACCGGAAGGTAAAACGTCGGAGGACACTAAAAAAGTGATCACCTCCATCCTAGATCCAAAGTCAGACGGATTCCAAGCGGTCCGCACTAGAAGTATTAAGGGAGGAGGCTTTCTCCTACAAACATCCAGTGCCGGGGGGTTGAAAAATATACAGAAGGCTGCCGAGAAACTCTCTGCTAGTGGTATAAAAATGATCACTCCACAGTGCCGCCTACCCAAAATTGTACTTTATGACGTCCCGAGGGGTGACGTCTCAAAAGATGCCGCCCTATTTGAGGAGATCTTCGTAAATAATATCACAGGGAACTGCACCCTCACTAAGGACGACCACCTCAGAACCATGCGGAGGGTATCACTTTTTGGTAAGAGGGATGCCCCTACCATGAATATGATTATTACGTGTCATCCTGACTGCAGGAAGGTTCTAATAGACAGCGGACATTGCTACCTTGGGTGGAACGCCTGCCGTGTTCGGGATTACTTGGGTGCAACGAGATGCTATAAATGCCACTTGTATGGCCACGTGAGCAAATCTTGCACCCAGGAGACGACAACATGCCGCCACTGCGCCGCAACCGGCCATGACTATGAGGATTGCCCCAAAAAAGCACTGGCCGCTGTCTGCGCTACCTGCTCAAGGTTTAAAAAACCGGCGAACCACTCTACGGGAGATCGTGCTTGCCCTGCCCACAGAGCGGCTATAGAGGTCCAAGTACGTATGACGGACTATGGCGGGCGCTAATTCCGTCACCATTGGTCAGGCAAACCTGCAAAGATCTCGGGTGGCCACCCTGGAGACCCAGCGGGTGATGTCTGACCTTGGCATAGACATCATGCTTATTCAGGAGCAGTACGTGTGGCAAGGCAAAACTCCTGGAATTAATAGTCCGGGTGCGGTGCTCGAGGTGGGTTCCTCTCCGGGTGCGGGTGTCCTGGTCAATACTTCCTTGATCAGACCCCTCCTCTTGGGAGGGCTCTCAAACGAGTACCAAACCTGTGTATCCATTAAATTAGCTAACACGGAAATCATCGTGATCTCCGTTTACTTTAAATACGGTAATCCTGTTGAACCACATATTTTGAGCTTAACGCGAGCGCTTCACAAATTAAGAGGTCGAAACGTAATTATCGGTGGAGACTTCGACGCGCGATCGCCTCTCTGGTTCGACTATAACGGAATTCGGACGGAAAGATCCTTTGCTGTCGAAGACCTTATTGCGGCGCAAGGTCTGTTCATCCTCAATGAACCGGGCATGCTTTCTACTTTTTCAGGAGCCGGAGGCGAAAGCAACATTGATCTCACTCTATGTTCTAGATCTGTTGCGACTAAAATATCTCAGTGGAAAGTTCACGAGTGTGCGTTAGTTTCTGATCATAGACTTATAACCTTTTCTGTGGGTATTCCAAAGACAGAAGCCCCACGGTCTACGTGGAATTTCAGAACCACAAGGGCGGATTGGGATAAATTCGGGGAGGCGCTACGTCAATCATTAAGGGGCTTTCACGACGTAGCAGCTAGGGAACCGGACAATTTGGGGAATTTTTTCAACGCGGCGGTGGTATCGGCCGCAGAAGCCTCTTTGGGAAGAACTAACCCTAAAAAGGCTATTAGGACGCCGTGGTGGACACAAGAGCTGACTTTGCTGAAGGGTACATTTAAAAGCGCTTACAGGAATCTCAGTGTGGTCAGGCAGAGTTTATGCTCGCCCGAAGAGGCTATTGTCCTCCAAGCCCGCTTTAGGGCCGCACGAGGTGCCTATCGCTCGGGTGTCCTTTCGGCAAAACGAGCTGCCTGGCATAATTGGGTTAATGAAGTGGGTAACGCCAACCCGTGGGAAATCCACAGCGTCGTTGGAAAAACGGGAAAAGGATCTGAAAGTTACTTGTCGAGCGTGGTGCTCGGGAACGTTGAGAGTGTCGATGTTATCTCCACTCTTGAGACACTTCTGGGCAAGTTAGTTCCGTTAGACTCAGTAATAGGGGAAAGTGTTCACCATAAACAGATTAGAAATCTGTCACGGCTACCACCTAGTGAGCCCGCCCAGGGGAACGGCGTGCCACCGTTAAGTCGAATCGAAGTGGAGATAATAATTAAGGATTTGGGTCCAAAAAAGGCACCGGGATTTGATAGATTGAATGGAATAATTGCGAAGAATGTCTGGATCCACGCCAAAGAGGAGTTCTACCAGGTGTTGGAGACGTGCTTGCGTAGGGGAAAATTCCCTACGGAATGGAAGAAGGGCGTGCTCCGGATTATACCAAAGGGCAACGGTAAGCCGAAGACGGACATAGGAGCTTATAGACCTATAACATTATTGCCAATTCTAGGTAAAATATTGGAAAATATCATCAAGCACCGTCTACACCTCACCCTAACGCCGCCTAGCGATCTTCAATTCGGCTTTGTCCCCGGCAAATCCACGGAGCACGCCATTAAATATGCGCTTGAATGGGTGAGGGTATGCCAAAAGAGGTACGTCATAGGCATCTTCTTGGATATCTCGGGTGCCTTTGATCACGCGTGGTGGCCGATGATACTTACCAAGCTGAAAAGCAGGAATTGCCCGCGTAAACTGTTTGAGATTATTAGTGACTACCTAAGTGGTAGGACAGTTATCATAGGGCACGGGGACGTTTTAATCACTCGAACAGTCGACATGGGATGTCCGCAGGGGTCGGTCCTCGGACCCGACCTGTGGAAAATCTTGTTTAACGACTCCTTCAGGTTGCCCTTGCCTGAAGGTTGTATATCGGTCGACTACGTAGATGACAAATTGTTTTTGGTCTCTGGGAACAGTAGAAGGGAAGTGGAATCTAAGGCTGAAGAAGGTTTACAAGTGATCCTTGAATGGGGACAGAGAAATAGACTGAACTTCGTTCCCCACAAGACCGTGGGCCTCCTTATGAAGGGCATGCTCAGCCGAGGCAGGAACCCCTTCATCAGAATGGGAGGCACACCCATCCGATTTGCAGAAAACACCAGGCATTTAGGCGTAATTTTGGACAGATCTTCCTCGTTCCTAGCCCACGTCAAGAACGCCTCCGACAGAGCCCAGGCCCTGTTTCAGAAACTGAGAAGAATCTCAACTGCCGAGTGGGGATTGCGTTCTCCGGCGATTCGCCTGCTGTACAGAGGGGTATATGTGTCGCAAGTCTCATATGCTGCCTCTGTGTGGGAGCATCGCTTGGATAACGTCTTGATAAACTCGGCTCTTAAACGGGGTCAGCGGACTCCTCTGTTGGCGCTCTTGGGCGCTTATAGGACTGTGGCCTCAGATGCATTACCGGTTCTGGCCGGCGTCCTGCCGATTGACCTTGAAATTAGGGAAATATTGACCAAAAAGGAACTTATTAGAGGCAGGGCTGCTGTCCACCTGGGAGTCGAGCTGACACCGGGAGGAGTAGTGACCCTCCCTGGCTTGCTCAAAGCGATGCGTGAGAGGACGCTGAGTGTATGGCAAGAGCGATGGGATAGGTCGACGAAGGGCAGATGGACTTTCTCCTTCTTTCCTTCAGTTAAATTCAGAATGGAAGGGGCATACATTAAACTAGATCACTACATGACGCAGATGCTTTCTGGGCATGGGGAGTTCAGGGGTCGGCTTCATAGCTTGACCCTCTCTCCTCACCCAAACTGCGCATGTGGTGATACTAACCAAGACGCCAAGCACATTCTGTGGCACTGCGAGTTGATGAAGGAAGCACGAGAGGAAATGTTGGATGGTTTGCGCGGAATAACAAGACCAGCGTGGAATGCTGACCTTGTGTCGAACAAAGAGAATTTCGAATGCTTGAAAAAGTTTGTCAAGTCCTGGGTAGAGAGATGGCCTGTACTTAGAGTCGCCGACCTAGACTAAATTCATCTTTGTTTCAGGTGTTACACGTATTGCTCCCGTCTTCTTCGGTCCTCCTCTATTACTCTTTATTTAGTGAATATGCTTTGAACTATCTATAATATAACTTATGTGACCTATAAATTACTGATTACGTTTGACTATTTTTTTTTTCTTCTCTGGTCTCTGCCGACAATGATTTATGTTTTTACCTCGATAGGTCATCTTGGTGAGCGATGGTAGTGATGACAGTATCGCTTGATACATTATCACTCTGTACTGATTCTGAAATTATGTTTTACATGTATAAATGCTCTTATTATTTTCTATTTTTCTTGATTAGTTTTGGTTTTCATTCTTTGGTGGCGCAACTGAACTGTGCATGTTATGTATCGTCATTCCCCCATAGAAAGGGGGTGGGATAGACCCTGTCCATGCACATTGCCAGGCGAACATACAACAGAGCGGTCTTCCCGCGATCCGCCTGCGCCTCCCCCATCGACATGCGTTGGCCTGAGGCGTAACCGTGCGGTCTCGATGTCCTTCCGTCCCCCCTCCGGGAACCCGACGCTCATCTTTCCTCAAGGTCTTCAAAAACTTCCCCTTCTCTCCCAGGTACATTTCTTCGAGGCAAAATCGGGGAACCGGCTAAAGGACGCGGACTTCGAGCATCGTCTGCGGTTGGGCCGATAGCTATACGCATTCTCATTGGGACTGCCCGGTGGTCTATGGAATACTTTCTCTGGCTTTTTTTTAATATGTTTTATTTTATTTCTGCTACTATAGTAATTACTTACATTATAACATAATCATATAACTGTTTTTTCCTCATTACTTATTTTATTCACAGAAGGTTTCTTCGACTGGTAATAGCCGTTATTTTTATTTTTCTTTTTCTTTTACTAACACTATTATCTCTTTTTGATGTTACCTATTTCAGAAGAATTATTCCACGGGCTGCTACTTCTATTTATCTTTTGTATAATGTTAATGTAAGTACTTGCATACTGCTTACTAACCCCGTATGCATGGACATTGGAGGGTCTAGAGTCGTTCAAATAAATGTAGCTTCGTTCTAAAAAAGTAGAGTCTTGACGTGTGCGGTGAAGGAGGAAACCATATGTTTCCTTATAACGCCGTTGGGAAAGTGGTGGGTCCCCTCCAATGAGAGTATCTTCCACTATGATGTGCGCATTCCCTCGATTCTTTTTTTTATATAAAAAAGTGAGCTCTGGCATCATGAAATTATGCATTGCTAAACATTCATCCGATTGCTATGTAACTTTGGGGATTTGATGTGTGCATTCCCACTATGGTTTCTATATACAATAGTGAGCTCTGGCATAATGAAATTACTCATTGCTAAACCGTTCATTCGATTGCGATGAAACATTGGGGATTTTATGTGTGCATGCCCGCGATAGTTTTTGTACACAATAGTGAGCTCTGGCATCAAGAAATTATGCATTGCTAAACCGTTCGTCGACTACCTGTTCCCTTTGTGGGCGCTCACTTCTCGCTTCATCCGCATTCAAACATCGTTTTTTCTTCATATATTTAATTTAACACACACTCCTGCTCGCTTCATCCACGTTCACACATCAAATCGCATAGTGCTTTAACCCGTTAGTTGCCTCTGCAACGGGCAAAACCGAGTTATAGTAATTCTTCATTATGTTAACACAAAATTGCAAAGGTATAATAATAATATACCTATACGCAATTCTAATTTTGAGATCGGCGGGTATCTTTACTGCAATGAAAAAATATTTTTTCCACTATTATGCCTTTTTAATTTTTTATAAAAATGTAGGTTACATAGCTTTACTTTAACACCATGAGTTATGTGTTTAGTATTGCCATTTGATCAACAGTGGCGGCCTCTAGTGGCGGATACAGAAAAAACTCAAGGGGGGGCGCTAAAGATATAAGAAAACTAAAAAGCAGACAACGGGGAGAATACGACGAACCGCACAAAGAGGAGACCGACTATATGATTTTGGCAGCCACCTCTGGTCTGGAGCTCCAAAATACCTAAAAAATACCCTCGACTCTGTGCAGAAACGGGCGGTCCGCTTAATAGATTCTCCCATCTTAACAGACGGATTGCAATCTTTAGAACACAGGCGTCGGGTGGGAATGCTATCCTTGTTCTACCGGTATTACAATGGCAGATGCTCCGAGGAACTAGCGTCATTGATCCCTTCGGCACCGGTGCGTAGTCGGGAAACACGCCAAACGCGTGCCCAACATTTGTACACGGTTGACATTTTTCACATGAGAACGGGTCGTTTCTTCGACTCGTTCTTGTGTTCAACAGCTCGGCTGTGGAATGATTTTCCGGCCTCTGTGTTTCCCCCTTCCTACAACATGGGTCTCTTCAAGACCAGTGTTCATTCCTTCCTCTCCTCAAAAAGACTCTCCACACAGCATCCCAGATGACATAGGCCCCTAGGGAAATTATTTTCCTCAGTACCTCCTGTGTGGAGTAAATGTAAAAAAAAATACTCATCTCATTCTCTCACAGGCTAAAACATACAAATGGATGTGTTTGTCAAATCACAACGGTGCTAAAGAAGTTTCTACTTCAATAAATAATTAAAATTGATTGATTGATTGACGGACCGCACATTTAAAACTTGGCTGGCCACAGGGAGCAGTAGGGCTGCATTCAAGGGAATACACGATCAAGGGAATCAAATACTTGAGTCGGGTCGTGTTAAGGGTACCTTTACATGAAACGACGTATGAATATGAATGAAGCAAAAGTTTCAATTTAGGAGGCGAGTTTGGGTACCGCCGCCGCGGGAATTATTTATTGGATAAACAACACCTCTGCTATAAGTCATCCCAAGTGGATCACTAAGTTTGGTGACTTCGCAAGGATGCCTGAGTTCGTGGGATGTGATTTTTCAAAGTAGTGGCGGAAGCATTTGCCCACATACTGCGTGGCGAGCTGGAAAGGACTGGTTGAAGGAGACCATTTAACCTCTCCAGCAGGAATCCCTCGACCCATTTCCTCGCATCGCAGTGGGAGGGAAAGTTTCATCCGTCCATCTTTCCTGGACACACTAACCCAGAGAGTCCTAACTACCTATCATACCTTTTTCCTTCCACTATTTCCTTTCTCTAAAATGATCCTTCACATAGCATCTCCAAAGACATTTTTTTTTTAAAAATAAAATGATAATAGGTATATTTTGTAATAGTTACCCAAAAATGACAGTGGATAAGTTTATGTATTCGGGAAGTATATTTACGAGAGATGGGGAATGGGGAGTCTGATAGAGATATTGAAAGAAGGGTAAATGCAGGTAACTCCGCATTTATGAAAGACTGAACGCCGTTGGCGCTAATAAAAAACTGTTGAAAGAAGCGAAGCTAGCAGTCCACAATGGAGTGCTTTTTTTTTACATTAACTCCACACAGGAAGCCCTGAGGAAAATTATTTCCCTCAGGATCTATGTCATCTGGGATGCTGTGTGGAGGGTCTTTTTGAGGAGAGGAAGGAATGAAAATTGGTCTTGAAGAGACCCATGTTGTAGGAAGGAGGAAATACAGAGGCCGGCAAATCATTCCACAGCCGAGCTGTTGAACACAAGAACGAGTCATGTGACAAATATCAACCGTGTACAAATGTTGGGCACGCGTTTGGCGTGTTTCCCGACTACGCACCGGGGTACCAACCCTGATGTATGGCAGTGAAGCATGAAACTGGCAGAGGAAGGATTAAATGCTATAGAAAGCCATGTATGATAGTGTGAAAAAAATATGAAAATAATGCAAGGCTGATACAAGCGTAATTAATAAGATTAAGAAAGGGACGCTTAGATGGTTTAGACATGTAGAGCGAATGATTGAAGAAAGATTTTCTTGTATTTAGGTTGGCCAAGGGGGGGGGCGCAGGAGGCGCGCGCCAAATATATGTTTTGTCAAATATGTTATGTTTTGTCAAATAAGAGTAGAAAATATATGAGGCCGCCAGTGGCGGATACAGTTGTCAGTTTGGGGGGGGCGCAGGGGGCGCGCGCCCTGACAAACTGTATGTCTATTTTATTAAACTCTTATCAAATACATTGCATGTTCTGAATATAAAAGCATTTTGTCTGAGATTAGTAGAACATTTTTGAAGATGAAAAAGTGATTTTTCTCTGGTTCTAACGGATGGGACTCTAAAATTAATCTTAGCCAAAAGGGGCGAACAATCAATAAAACCATTGATAATTTTGTGAAGATATATTATATCTGCGGAGTCTCTTCTAATTTTTAATGATTTAAGTCTATAAAGGTCCTGCAAGCTGTTTATGTCATGATAATCAATATTAAACTTGAAATTTAAATGATGGACAAATTTTCTTTGAGATGAATAACTCAATAACGATAATGGTTAATCCTTGTCGCTAGTGCACAAACAGCGCCGAGGGATGCAGCAGTTACTATTGCAATGCAAGCATCTCTACGTTTCACAAAATCTTGTGGGCTCAATTCCCGTACACGCATCATCTTGTAGGAGTACAGATGAAGGTCTGAGTGTAAGATTTACCTTATAATTCTGGACGATATTCCAAGCGCAGCGGCATGTTTCCGCGCTGCTCGGGTTAGAGACTCTTAAATTGATGTTCTTACTACCGCGATGTTTTCAGGCGTTTGCACACTTTTAGGTCGCCCAACTGGTATTTTAGGATCTGCAGTGCCTGTCCACCTCATATTACTGATCCATTTCCGAATGGTTTTTGGCATCAGGAACATTGTCATTACGATTTAACTCGAACCGGACCCGGAAAGCCCCATGCGTAGGCACAACGCTTTCCTCGTTTTAAAAGAACGTCTCCACAATAAAGCCCCAGTACTTACCTGACCACGACATGGTGACTAACATAAACGGCATAATTTCCCCGACCTAACAGCACCCGCCCCGCCCCTCTGCTCGGTCTGGGGGGCCTTCAGTGATTTTTTTAAACTAGTAACTCCTCTCTGCCCCACCCTGGGTTATGTGTGACGGTCATTTGTGACAGTGACTTTCCGTGAAAGAATAAAACAACATTATTTTAGACAACAACATATAGTAGATTTATTATGATTAAGAGAGGGTTGGTTTACATCTAATATTATCTGTGATGGTCGATGTGCCCGAATTCACGGGATGGGCCGGGGTTGTAGAGATTGGGGTTGGGCCGGCTGGCAGGGGCCGGGATGTTGGACTTCTGCTCCCCGGCGGCTGCAACAACACAATGCAACAAACACATCAGACACGGGACAAGAATACAACACAAGGCAGGTCAGATTTAATAGGACAAGATTTATAAGACATGGGATAATTATTAATACACAGTTTTACGACCGCGCACTCTTCGACTTTACGCGAAAACAGACCAATCTGCCCCTCCCGTTTCACCAACCTTAAGATTCACTTTCGCTCAAAGTCACATTCAGCCACCCTCAGTACTTTGATTTTGTGAGGTCAATTTTTTTCGACAAAATTAGCGCTCTATTCACAGAAAAACTGATGCGAATCAACGGCAAAAACTAGAACCAATAGTAAAATTATACTCAATTCGGCCGGGTTACATTTCCCGCCGACAGGTTCGCGTTTCCAAAAACAAAGATGTCATTTTGGCCATCAGTTTCAATGCAAACGAAAATGCTAGGAACGTTGAGTCAGGTCAGGGATCTCAGACGTCAAATTTTTAGCCTAACAAAACAGACTTTTCACAGTTTTCGGTAGTGGGTTTACGGTACGCGGCATTGCGGCCCCAAAACCGATCCCGACTCGGATGTTTTTCAAAAATCTAATACAGTAGAGAATTCCGCAACTTTTAATACCAAAATTACATGCCCATTCAATACAAAAAAATTCAGGAGATGCTGACAAAACTCGACATTTTCCGAAAGAAAATCACCAAAACACGCGCTTAAAGATTCCATCGGAAGTTTATATTTTGCTGGCCAGTTCAAATTAAAAACATATTCATACAGGGTAGGTACCTACTTATTTCGGTAGTATTACAAATATGATAAAAAGCAAAGAGATTGCCGGAATTTTTGAAATGTGCAGGTACCTACCTGAACGGGTACCTACACAACGAGGAAGCGCCCTTGAGGTGATTTTCCACGAAAACGGCGCTATATAAATTAGCCAATTATTATTATTATAAGAATATAACCATTATCTCAATTTTATCTAACCTTGCACATAAACCCTCCAACACCATCGAATCTCTCATCGTAAATAATTGTGAGCTTAGGGGACCCAGTGAAATAGCTTCAGCATTTAATGAATTTTTCTTATCAGTTGGAGAAAAGTTGGCAGCTGCCATTCCATCATTCCCGGATGACTGTAATACTATATATGTAGAACCAAAGGCAAGTCAATCCTTATATATGGCTAGGACAAATAAGGCTGAGGTATTAAGGATCATCTCGAAACTTAGGTCGAATGCAGCGGCAGGTATCGATGGAGTAACCCCGTACATCTTTAAAACCTGTAAAGAAGAACTAGCTGAGCACCTAGCGCAACTTATCAATTCCTCTATAGGCTCGGGAGTATTCCCAAATCAATTAAAGCTAGCAAAATTATACCAATTTATAAAGAAGGCTGCAAAAAATGTATTTCTAACTATCGCCCAATATCGGTTTTATCAGTATTTTCAAAGATGTTCGAGACTATTATCAAGGATAGACTTCTAAAATACATCTCTAACAACAATATCCTAACACCACAGCAATATGGCTTTCGAAAAAACTCCAGTACCCAATGTGCCACCTTCGATTTCATCTCGAACATTCAGCAGTACATAGACCAGGGCGAATATGTAGCAGCTATTTTTATAGATCTAAAAAAAGCCTTTGATACAGTAGATCATGAAATACTCCTACAAAAAATGGAACATTTGGGTATAGTCGGAAAATCTTTAAAGCTCCTCCGAAGTTACCTATCTGATAGATATTGCCTTGTCGATATCGAAGGGAACCTAAGCGGCTTTGGAAAAATCACATGTGGAGTGCCACAGGGCTCGATTCTAGGACCCCTACTTTTCTTACTATACATCAATGATATAACTAAATGCGGCATCTTGGGAAAACTTCAACTTTACGCTGATGATACTGTGATTTATTATCGTTGTAAAAATCTGAGGGAACTTGAATCTCTAATGAATAAAGATCTCGCAAAGCTAGCTAAATGGTTGCGGATAAATAAATTAAGCCTCAATGTCAAAAAAACTCACTATCTCACTTTCGGGAAAAAAGATTATATGACAATGAATATTACTCTTGGAAATGAAAAGCTCCAAAATGTACAAGTAACGAAATATTTAGGGTTATTCATAGATTCTAACCTATCGTGGAACTCCCATGTTGAATATGTTAAATACAAAATTTCCCCGATAACTGGTGTACTCTATCGACTTCAAGATGTGCTCCCCACAGCTTTACTGCGTGCCACATATTATGCTCTGATCCACTCTCACCTAAGTTAGTATCTGGGGCACCATTACTAAGAAACAAATATCTGAAATACAAGTAATCCAAAATAGAGCCATAAGAAATATATACCATCTACCATGGGATACGCATGTCAAAGACATATACTCACTGACACAAATTCTTCCCTTTACCATTCTGCCAAAATATAGCATCACCACTGCCATCCTACAAATAATTCAACACTCGTCACACACCACCACTAAACCAGCCTTTAATTCCGATATACACCAGCACAAAACACGATCACAAAATCAAATACACCTATCGTCATCTACACACACAACTAAATTTGGAATTAACTCCTTACAATACATCGCACATACGCAATACAACGCATTACCTAATGTCCTAAAACTACCAGAATCAAACAAAAAAATATTGGCAAAGGCTCTAAAAGGATATTTTCTCAGCAACTTTATTAACCAGTGACGAATTTATCTGTCTTCCTTTGTAACTCTTGTATATTCTTCAATTACCTGTATCAAGTGTGTCTAGTCCATTTAAAAATCTATGTATTGTTCATTGATTTCCGTGTTCTTATGTAAAAATAATTTTCCTTTAGATGTATAATGTTGTCCTTCCCGAAATGAGTTTTATTAAACTCATTGGGAGTAATGTATTATAAATTTTATGTTATAATTTTGTAATATATTATCTCTAATAAATAAAAATAAAAATAACACAGGCGAGATTTAATAGGACAAGAATACAACACACCACAGGTGAAATTTTGGAAAGGATGATGACATATGGGACAAGAATATAACCAAGAGAGGTGAGATTTAATAGGACAAGAATATAACCCAATACATGTGTGGTATGGGACAAGAATAAAACACAAGATAGTAGAGTAGAGAAAAGTAGTGAGGTGATTTTTTCACAAAACCGGCGTTTTACAAGTAATCCAATTAGTTGTACCACTGGAGCGAAAGCAAATAGTTCTGATTATAGTTCTATATAGCCAACGAATCCACCTTTCTTTTGTGGATTATCACATATTCGTAGGATTTATAAAATCCTAAACTTCTACTTCATTACTTACAAATGAGGGAAAATTAGCCAACATTGGCAGCAAAGCAATCCTAGGAAATATTTGAGGATAGAAAGAGTCCAACCTTTGTGACCCTCAATGTGAGTCTTGAGCAGCTGGATCTCCAGGAACCTCTCGTGGCAAATCTTGCACACGTACACCTTAGTGAGGTTGGGCTTCCGACCCATGCGCGTGGGCGGGCGGCCCTCCGTGTAGATGAGCGGCTTCTCTACCTGCACGGGCTTGACACGCGGCTTCTTGGGTTTAGGTGGAGGCGGTGGAGGGGGCGGTGGAGTCACCTTCTTCTCTGGCTCAAAGAACGGCTGGAACTTTTTAAATGCATAATCCACCGCAGGCGTATCGCCCTTGTACATGTCTCCAACCATAGAAGGTAATGGTTGTGGCGGTGGGGGAGGCAAATCTGCTTTTTTGTATGCGCTTTCAAACGCAGGCTGGAATTTTTGATATTCTGAACTATCGTACAGAGGTTGAAACTTTTGTGGGAAGGTCGCGTTTTCGAGAGGAGTCAATTTTGGCAGTTGTTGCTTGTCTGTCATTATCATGATTCTCTTTTTGCAGAGACTGAGGCCGTCTCTGTATATGTCGGAGCTCATTCTCAAGAAGGCGGGACTGTCCACCAGGTTTCTGGGATCCACTTCTTCATCAAACAGAATGCGGAAGTTGCTCAGATCTTTAGGGTCGAATATTTGGGGGGGCTCGTTTGTCTGTGTTTCCTTTTCTGAAAGCTGGATAACTGGCTTCACAGGTTCCTCAGTCTCCAGTGGAGGGTCTCCCACCTTACGGTTCATGATATCTGGAAAGAGGAACTATGTTTTAGCATACATATTACTACTCAAAATGTTCAAACTTAGCTTCCATCAACAAACAAATAATTATCTTCTTCGCCACCTATTTGAAATCCAGAAGCCAAGATGTTTTAATACATGGACAAGAATCTAAAAAATTCCTGGCGATGTCAGGTATTCCCCAGGGGTCAAACCTTGGTCCTCTGTTGTTCCTCATATTTATAGACAACATGAGTATTTGGAATAAAGGTCTAAGTGAATAAATATCATTAAATTATACAATGCAGCCGCCTTCTGATTAACCGGTCAGAAAAAAACAGTATATCAGCTCAGTACTTCATTTTACTGTTCTAACAGAGCATTACCAATTTGTAAATCTTGCACAGGGATTTAAAACATCAGGTTATTTTATCTTTGGAAGGAGTCATTTATAACTTAATCAATTTACTTCCCAAAATGTCTGATTTTAATGATTTATACAAAATGAAGAATAAGGATAAGTGTGTGGATTAAAAACACTTTAATATGCAAGAAGTTGTTACCTAAAATCAGCAAAACATTCAGGCATTGTAAGGCAAATGTCTTCTTTTATATCAAACACACGCTCAAAAATAGATACAAATGGAAGTGCTGCCGTCTATCATCAATATGCGTAATACAATATGTTCCCGCGACTTTTTTCTGACGTTATTTTAGTACGGATAAATTACAAAACCAGGACAAAGTAAGATAGATAGTGCCACTTTCGTCTGCATCTCGCACACGAAAAATTCCAACAACCTGATTATATAAAAAAAAATACATAGGTCCTGTACTCTGGTTAAGAGTGACGGTAGTACTTAGTTGTACCACGCGGCTATATATTACATACGTCGTCATTGCCCGTCCTGGTTACTTTGTCCTGGTGACTAGCTATCACTGGATGGCAGTGGATTCGAGGAATGGGCTATTTTTGCAACCAGTTCCGATTGAATTTACAAAATGGTCACGAATACTAACTGGGCGAAGACGATCCAAAAGCCGCCCGCAGAGCCTAGCAGTAAAAACCTGCGGAGTGGGTTTTTAACTGCTAGTAAAATATAATTGTAATAAAGTGACATATGTTAAGTTATTTATTACCATCTTTAATGATTTGTTCATTAACAATGTGAACTTTAGTCCGGAAGTATTCTGCATTCTTCAGCTGCGACAGACATCCCTCGCACATTTCAAATTTGTGATTAGCAATCAGCTGAAATCAAAGAAACACACATTACAAAACATGTAACAATCAATTGTGATCATCAATCACCGTGGTCTTGTGAGTTCAGCATTGCTACAGACCACATAGAAACACTGGAGATGAGTCATCAACCATTATTCTTTATTATTGCAATGCATGCACAACGTGCTTCGCCAACATCATTGCTAATGCCATATATTTAACATTAGCGTATCAACTGGTTATTTCCCCCAATCTTTAAATCTCATGCGTGTTATTAATTGTTGTCAGCCAAACTTCCAAAACTGGAGACAAGGCTAATATAAACAATTACAGACCAGTAGCCATACTGACAAAGATATCAAAAATACTAAAAATTATTATTTATAAGAAATTACATCACCAAATTATGTAGGAGAAAACCAACACAGTTTTATGCCAAAAAAATCCCTAGCAATATATTTAATTTATTGACATTTTCACAGTTGTTGGTCATCGAACTGGACTTGAGATACCAAACAGATTGAGTTGATCATGACATTTTACCACTCAAAATGTTCAAACTTAGCTTCGATCAACAAACAATTTGTCTTCTTACTTCTATTTGAAATCCAGAAGCCAAGATGTTTTAATATGTGGATGTGAATCTAAAAAAATGTGTGATATTTCGGTATTCCCCAGGGGTCAAACCTCGGTCCTCTGTTGTTCCTCATTAGACAACATCCAGGTCTATGTAAAATATGAAAGACGTCTTGTATTTGCAAATGACCTCAAACTTCTGATATAAATATCTCTTACCAAGAATGCTTACAAATGAAATCTGGCCTTGATGCTACAGCAGAATGAGAAAAAAAGCTGTTAGAATTTAATATTATTTAAAAATGTGTAACAATGACCTATACCCGCTCTCAGAAGCCCATAGTTTTGAGAACAGCATTAAAAAGCAAAGATTTCCAATCAATAGTGTTAAAGATCTCGGTATCTACTTTTATCCCAAACTAACGTTCTCGGCCCACATATCATCACAGCTCGCTTCAACTTGGGCTCCAAACAAACTCCTGGACTTTATCATCTTAACAGTTTATTAACCCAGATGCAATGATAATCCTGTTCGATGGCATTATAAGAAGCTGGAAGGAACCTCTGCCAATTGAACTGCGGCAGAGGTGTTGGTTATCCAATGAATGATTCCCAGAGCGGCAGTACCCATGCCCACCTAATTGTAGATTGAAAATGGTGTACTACCTTAATGCCGAAGCACTTGAAGATCTTGTCCTTGAGGTCTTGGCGGCTTATGGTCATCTTGTACTTGCACTTGCCCTCGCACAGAATGCATGGAGCACTGATGTAGCGCGCAAGGGGCATGTCGTCCGCTGTCACTACTGCTAACAAATAATTCATCATTTAGTCTCTTTTCCATAATATAATTTATCTAGCGCTGACCCGTGAAAGATCATGGGATATTATAACTGAGCCCTTCTAATGAGCATAAACTGCCAGCTTGTCTTAACTTTCATCACCAGCCATCACCAAGAACCTTGCACTGCCATCATGGCTGAGATTTTAAAATGATTTTTGCTGTGATCGTAGATGGACATGTGGCGCGCAATTTTTTTGTTTGTTTGTCAAGTTTTTTTGTATGAAAAAAGCTGTTTGTCCGCATTGTAGGACCGAGCCTTGAAAAATCACAAACTTTACTTGTCAAGATTAACCCTATTAAAATAATTTGCTTGTAAAATATGACATTGTTGGTTCTTTATCGCTTGTGTGCATTGACCCCACAATCAATTCCTATTTTGAAAATGACACTCATCAAAGTAAATCCGAGTTCATTGAACCAGTTACAATCACACACACAAACACACCCTTGTTTGTCCAATCCCGATTTCGAGGACTTCAACTGGCTACCTGAATTCGAGGTCCTGTTATAATATATAAAGTAGACATGTATTCTACACGTATACGTATACTCAAGTTAATCGTGATCATTGCTGTCTATTTGGTTTCATCATACACCCGGTAAGCACCTAGAAAAAGGTCCTCAAAAAACCGGAATACACACCCGGTAACTGAGGACTTCCCATATCCGAGGCCTGTCCACGTATTCAGTATTACACTTACGTAAAATACACGGATCTCGGAAGGTCCTCGTTTTAGTGGTCTGTAGTTTTTGGAGGTCTTGGGTCCTCGAAATAGTGTGGAACGAATTTCTTACACGTATCTTGGAAGCAGGCGCGGCTCGTCCTAACGTTCACTCGTGCGGTGAACAGGCAACAAAATTATACGCCTCATCGTATTCCTAAATATTTTATTTAAAATATAAATTTTCACAAAACTTAAAAAAAGGTTCAAAATAAAATTGAATTGCCTATCTAAATGTATGAATTTGGTACGAGATCATTACGGCTGACACCCGACAGGCAGTGCACCCCTCCACCCGCGCGCCCGGTGCAACAGCAGATCGGCTAGTAATCGGCGCTCGTAAAACGGAAAGTACTGAAAACTTCCGAACTGTTCCGACGACAGGTCTCCAGCGAAATAGTATTCTTACTTATAGACTAGGAGGCGAGATAGGTAAACCCTACGTCATCGACTACAGACTACACGGATGAAACTACTTTTAAGTGATTATGGGCATTTAGAAAACCTTTAAAAAGCTGGTCTGCCGGTGCGCCTCTTGGCGGGAACCGCGCAGTCATGGAAATAGTCAGCGATTTTTTTCGAAAAAATTACGTCATCGACTACACGAACGGGAATGGTTTCATATGATAAAGGTCGATTAGAAAATGAGAAAAAAGCAGGTCTGCCAACCGGCAGCCTGGCAAGTTCGCAGGCAGCCGGCGTCAAAGTGGGGTAAAAAATAGATTTTTTTATGTCGTCGACTACACGAATAAAACCAATGAATAACTATAGTCCAGATCATTCCATATAAGAATTTCGCGGTCTGCCGACCAGCAGCCTGGCAAATTTTTGTGAACGTCGGGCGAGCCGTTCGACGCCAAATCACTTACGAAACCTGCTGCGGTGCCCCTCACCGCTGTCGCGTTTCCATATTGTTATACAAATTTATAATAATAATTAATAGTCCTTTTAAGATTGCCTAATAGTCCATTGTAGGTTGAAAGTTTGAAAAACCAATGCACCGTCGCTGTAAGAGCTGCGTTCATCCGTAAAACGAACAGTTCAATAATTTTAATTATAAACGACTTTGTTGTCTTAATTTTTATGTCAGACTAACTAAAACACCATATTTTTTTTAACGATTTTGTATGTTTTATTTGATGATAATGTTACTCTGCGTTTAGTAATTTTTTCCGACTCTTCAAGATCCGCATTAATAAAACCCTTCCTACAGCTCCTCCTTAACCCGCTTGACAACATCACCCATCCAGGTGGCGATATTCTTCCCTTGTCCTTAATTCAGAAAGAGGTGTTTTTGTGAGGTGTAGGCAGGGCTGGGCAGTATTTGAAATACGTATTTGAAATACAAATACGTATTTGAAATACAAATACGTATTTTGTATTTGTATTTCAATTACTTCCTAAAAATGAATTTTGTAAGTGGTATTTCAATTACCTGATGCTGAGGTATTTTGTAATTTGTATTTCAAATACTTATGGCTTCAAAATACATTTTAAAATACATTTAGCGATCTTAATAATGATAATGAAAAAAATAAATTGACATAGATAATACATAGACTAAAAGCGCTAGAATCCAGAGCAAGGTATGTTAATATTAATTTGTCGTTTTCATCGTTCGCTGTATTTATTCATGAATACGTGAGTTTATTGATAATGGATGAAAAAGATTATTTTTAATATTTAATTAAATGAAGACAATAAGCGAAAATCTGGAGACAGAAAAATCAGAAAAAGATATTGGTTCCACTGGGGCTCAAACCCAGGGCCCTTTGCTTACATAGCAAGTGCTCTATCAACTGAGCTATGGAACCCATTTCCAATTCGGTCACTTTTAATTGTATCATAGGTACTTCGACTAAGAATTACCAACATTATCTTCATTTTCTAAACGCACATATTGCGCATTATTGGTTGCTATCTTTATATATGATACTCAATTTGGGAACCTTTATTGGATAACCAACACCTCTGCCATAGGTCACCCCAAGTGGTTCGCTACGTTTGGTGATGGGGTGAGGGGTTCATGGGGTGAGGTTTGTCTAGGTCTTGGAGGCGGATGACCAGGACACACTGAACCCCAGATTCCTACCCACCCATTTAACCCTTTCCTTCCCAGAACTCTCCTCTCCCTCCTTTCCTTAAAAAACCCTCCACACAAAATCCCCAAATATGACATAGGCCCTGATTGAAATTATTTTCCTCAGGGCCTCCTGTGTGGAGCTCATGTAAAAAAAAAATGATTGCAAGATTCAACCCGAACTAAATGCTATCTAGATTTTTAATACACGACATCGACATTTAATACATACAATTTGGGAGGCGTAATTAGGGTACCACCGACCCAGGAACCTTTATTGGATAACCAACACCTCTGCCATAGATCACCCCAAGTGGTTCGCTACGCTTGGTGATTTAGCAGGGGTTCCCGGGTTCATGGGGTGAGGTTTGTCTAGGTCTTAGAGGCGGATGATCAGGACACACCGAACCCCAGATTCCTACCCACCTCTTAAACCCTTTTCCTTCCAAGAACTCTCCTCTCCTTCCTTTCCTTAAAAAAAACCTCCACACAGCATCCCCAAAGATGACATAGGCCCTGAGGGAAATTATTTTCCTCATGGCCTCCTGTGCGGAACTCATATAAAGAAAAAAAAATCTATTGACCTTTTCTGCAAGTCTAGGATGAATATTTTTATTTTTATTCACAAAGTTAAAAATAAAAATAAAAATATATTTTTAAGTTAATCACAGTAGAGCGCACTTGAAGTGAAATAATACAAAACTGCGCACAAATGTCGTATTATTATTATTATCTAACACCTGGGTCCTATACCTTTACAAGTGAGAAGCATCTTCTGAGCAATATGATTGGTCAATTTCTGCAAGTCTCTGTTTCACTCTGCTCAGCTTTGCTTCTATGAAAACGCACTCTTATACCTATAATACACGACACCTTTTTTCAGCCCGATTCCAGCATTGAGACTAGACCATAGACAAAATTTTTCGCTTTTCGCAATTGCTATTTTCATCTCTATTTTCATATCTATGATTTCAATTGGCATCACAGCAAACAGCACATGAACCATATTGTGGCTGTGATGCCAACTAAAATCGCAGATATGAAAATAGCGATCGCGTAAAGTGAAAAATTTTGTCTTAGGTCTCTATACGGGAATCGGGCTTAAAAAATTTGTCGTGTAGTATAGGCTTTAGTTAAGGGCATTTATGTCAATTTATTGCAACCAAAAGTTCTACCAAAACCAAATGTATTTTGTAACTTGTATTTTGTATTTGAAATTAAAAAAAAATGGTTAAAATACTGTATTTTGTATTTCAAATACACGACTCGAAAGTATTTTGTATTTTGTATTTTAAATACATGCGAAAACATATTTTGTAATTTGTATTTTAATTACAGCAAAGCATGTATTTTGCCCAGCCCTGGGTGTAGGTAATAGGGTCATAGAGCGGATTAACGAAGAATGGAGTGAAAGAAGAATATATGACGCGGATTAATCAAATACTTGAGCAGGTGTCCTAATTTTTTTATTGTAATATTTAATAACTTTCAATTATTAAATATTACAATACCGTACAGCGAATTAAACAGTATTAGAGAACATAGTTCACAATACGAACTAAACGCAATATTGAATTTTGTTTCAACTGTCAAAAACTGAATTCCTTGTCGGCACAATCTTAATAGTGCAATACTTATTATATTCACATGCACGTAGGAATTTCGAACGACGGGTCCTCGGTTTAGGGCGTAGGTGAGATTTCTTGACACTCGAGCTTGCAGCGCCTCCTGGTGTTCACATTCCGGTGATCGGCACCATAAATATACCAATCCCATCGGCACCTTTTAACACGAAACCGAGGACTTTGAGAGAGTCCTCGGTTTAGGGTCTGTGTGTGATTTCCAGCATTAGCGGTGCCGCCCTGGTGGTCACACACCCGTACTAATAAAACACTAGCGAAATTAAACACGATATTTTTCACCGCGAAAATGAGGACTCTCTCCGATTGGCCCAAAATTTCGACAGTTGGCCAATGAGAATGCATAGATTATAGGTACATATTCAGTTTTTCGCATTTCGAATCCGAGGACGTCCTCGGATTCGTGTGAGTCCTCGGATTCTGGGTCTAAAGACCTGTGAAGGTCTTCGAATAAAGGTGCATACTAACTCAAACACACACACACACACAATCGAAATCAGTATTTTTGAAGAATACAACATAGGGGACAACTTTTGAGCCGATTGAGTCTTCCCATGTGAATGTTTTAAAAATGCATTTATTCCGAAAAGGTTACAATATACAAAACGTAACATATAACAATATACAACAACTAATCAAAGTGTATTTGGCAAAGATAAATAAGTAAATGGAGATATAAGAAATTTTAAAAAGAGATTAAAAAAAACTCACCCTTGGCTGCCTTTTTGGTCACCGGGGTAGCAATCCGCACTTCTCCAATTTCTAGTCCGTCACTAATATCTGCACTGTCATCACCTGAAATAAACATAACCTCAAATTAATGATCCATTATGTAACATGATAATATGGCTAGCTACCGAGTGCACTGTAGAATGAATGTAACTATTACATACACATACACACGGAAACTTATGCCATGCATACATATTCTTTTATATGCATACGTTTGCAAACCGCAATCCCGGATTCATAACCCCACTCTGATTATATAAAAAAAATTCGAGTGCAGTTTACATGCGGTAGAAGCGAAACTTTACCAAAACAATCTCGACCAATACTTGAAAAGCGAGGACATAATCAAAGCAACCAATGAGCGAAGACCTAGCATCATTTCCGTTTCATATCTCAACCAATAGGAGTCTTTAAAAGTGACATCATAATCAAAGCAGCCAATGAGCACAGTTGATGCGTCGCAAGTGTAGTAACTGTCACTTCCGTTTTATCCGAAATCCAAATCACAGCTATAAGTTTCTCTTCAAAAACTTAATTTACTACACCGAGAATGTTTCCATGATTTTGGTGGGCGGGTATGGGAACACCTGTGTCATAAGCCTGCCCTCCTCTACCTCCCACCTGCCCTGACGATAGACACTCTGAGCACTGTCCGAAACATTGGCTAAACAAAGGGTAGCACAACGTGGCATAATACCCCAAACATAAATCACAATAACCTCCGTCATAGGTGACCCCAGTCTTTGATATGTTCAATACATAGATTATACATTTAGTCCAGTCAAATAAGGATTTCACCCATAGACATCCAAATGACTAGACAAGCAGTTACGGGTGAGGGGTCAAACCAAACCATGGAGGGCGAAGAGGGGAAAGATGACTGTGATTCGTTATACAATCAATCTGACAGTAAATAGGCATCTCGCATTATAATATCACCATTTAGTTCTTAAGAGCAAAATCTGCTTTGAATGAATAGACCTTTTTACATGGGAGCGCGAATTGCTTGCCACGATAATAACATATTTGCTAAGGCCAAATGTTCGCCGCAAAAAGACTCGCCCCAATACACATAGCAATATTTTGTTGCCGTGTTTAGTTAAAACACTATTACAAATGTTTCATAATTTACTTACCCCTGTAACCAGCGACGAAAACACTGGAGAACCGCCCACATTCGCTATGTCTATATAATATGTACCTATAATGTAAAGCGCAAGCTGCCGTTTTTGGCGTGATATTTCGTAAAACGTATAGACGTTACTTTCGCGCTGGTCTCTACAAGAATGATGACGTCACATATTTTAGATTCTCTCCCCTCCCCATGGAGCGAGCTGGCGCCAAGGCGGAGCTTATAGCCGGTTCCATGGGGAGGGGGAAATATTACGTTTTTATCACTTAGGGCAGGTCCAGATATATTCATATGTCCGTGATTTCACCCCTAAATGAAACGGAATAAGCTGAAAATTTATGTAAACCTTTATCTTGGTATTCTACAAGTTGTCTCAAAAGTCTCATACGGTAACGTGTGAGCGTCTTTGGATATTCAAGGTACAAGGTCACGAAAATCAGTTTTTTTTAAATATCTCGCTTCCTTTGCCTCGATTCGTATTTGCATTCAATATAAAAGTTGTAGAGTACAAAATTCTCTACAAATTTTGTTTTAGATATTTTTTCATACGTTTAAGCGTTTTTAAGATTGAGCGCGAAGAGTCCTTAGCGCTAAGCCGTACGTGCTATGGCGCAAGGTCAATGGCGAATCCCAGTTCATAGTACGTTTTTTTAACTTAATTATTCGTTAAAAATTAGTTAATTAACTACTTAATATATTTTACTTATTAATATTACTTATAAATCAAATAGTCATTTGATATTACTTACCTTTTTCACAAACATTATTACTAAATTAATTAAGTGAATTATGTTTAATATATTTTAATTATAACACTAACTACTATGAATGTTCATACCGAGTGTCGAAAAGTGTACATTAGTAAAAATTCAATCAGAGCATCGATACAACGCCTCGAAGAGAATGAACCTTCAACATCATCAAGTAGTGTTACATCGCAATAAAACGAAATGAAGTGTTTGGTTTTAAAGAATTATGCTTGCTTTGTGGCGAAGCGGCTGATGAAGCAACAGACGTGAATGTATAAATGCACAATTAGTAAAGTAAGCACTATCGAATTCAAAGACAATGTTATTAAAAGAGCAGTTCTTACGAAGCGATTCTTTAGGAGAGTTAGTAAAATATCGTGGTTCTTATGAGCGTGACTTGATATCTGCTGAAGAAAAAAAGCCAGTACCATCTCTAATAAGAAAGCCTCGCCAAGATGGTTAAATCACACAATCAATGAAAAAGATTTCTAACTATATAAAAAATCATGAAGATTCCCAATTTACATTGTCAATTGTCAGAGCTTAAAGATATCCCTATGGAGTGTGATCAAAACCAGAACATCAAAGGACTGCCGTCATCATAGGAGAAGATATTGATTTGTTATTTTTTTAAATATACTCCACTAAAAGTTTTGATAAATACACCGGGAGGCGAGATAGGTAAACCCTAGGTCATCGCTTACACGGATGAAACTACTTTTAAGTGATAATGGGCATTTAGAAAACCTTAAAAAAGCTGGTCTGCCGGTGCGCCTCTTGGCAGGAGCCGCGCAGACAAGGAAATAGTCGGCGATTTTTTTGGTCAAAATTCCGTCATCGACTACACGAACGGGAATGGTCTCATATGATAAAGGTCGATTATAAAATGAGAAAAAAGCAGGTCTGCCAACCGGCAGCCTGGTAAGTTCGGAGGCAGCCAGCGTCAAATTGGGGAAAAATTTGGTCGATTTTACGTCATCGACTACACGAATGAAACCAATGAATAACTATAGTCCAGATCATTCCATATAAGAATTTCGAGGTCTGCCGACCAGCAGCCTGGCAAATTTTTGTGTACGATTTTTTAAAGTTTTTTTTTTTTTTTTTAATTTTTCGTTTATCTTTATTATTATTTTTATTTCACTATATTTTTAAAAACTTTGAATGCCATATTTTAAAAAAATAAGCGAAAAATATAAAAAAAAATTATTTAAGAGTTTCCAGTGTACTCATTCGTCAGGCAACCCTTTAGATGCCAAACCACTTATGAAACCTGCTGCGGTGCCCCTCACCGCTGTCGCGTGTTAATATTTTTGTACAAATTTATTATAATAATAGTCCTTTTTAGATTGCCTAATAGTCCATAGTAGTTGGAAGTTCGAACAACCAACCCACCGTCGCCGTAAGAGCTGCATTCGTCCAAAAAACGACGGAAATTTCAACCCCGTCTGTTTCATATCGGTTTCGCTTGCCCTGTTGCACCGATTAATTTGAACTCAAGATCGAAAATAATGAAAAACTGTAGTCTAGACAATTGCATTCATGACTTCCTTGGCCTGCCGACCAGCAGCCTGGCAGTTTTTTTACGTACGATTTGTAAAGTTATTTAATTTTATTAAAATTATTTTTATTGTATTTATTATTATTTTTATTTCAATATGGTTTTAAAAATTGGAATGCTAGATTAAAAAAAAAAGTGGCAATGATAAAATAAATTATTTTAGTGTTTCGAGTGTACCAACCAGGCTATAATATGGGCACGCAATGGCAGCAAAGGGCTCCGCGGCCAATTTCCAGTAAGTTTTTTCGCATCAAAAGACTCTCCCGTCCGATGGGTACAATGGGAACACTCAAAATTTTTTTTATGAGTACAACTTATTTTATTTAAAATCTTGCATTCTAAGTTTTTAAAACCATATTCAAATAAAAATAATAATAAAGATATTAAAAAAAAAAATTTTAATTTAAAAAAAATTTAAACTTTTAAAGATCGTACATAAAAAAACTGCTAGGTTGCTGGTCAGCAGACCAAGAAAGTCATAAATGGAATAATCTGGACTACAGGTTTTTGTTAGTTTCGATCTTGTATTCGATGTAATCGATGCAGCAGGGTAAGCGAAACCGATATGAAACGGACGGGGTTTGGAAATTTCCGTCGTTTTTCGGACGAACGCAGCTCTTATGGCGACGATGCGGTGATTGTTCGAACTTCCAACCACCATAGACTATTAGGTTATCTTAAAAAGACTATTATTATGATAAATTTGTTTAATAATATGGGCACGCGTTGGCGGCGAAGGACTCCGTGGCCAGTTTCCAGTAAGTTGTTTCGCGTCGAAAGGCTCTCCCGTCCGATGGGTACACTCGGAACACTCAAAATTTATTTTTTTATGATTACAACTTATTTTATTTAAAATCTTGCATTCAAAGTTTTTAAAACCATATTCAAATAAAAATAATAATAAAGATATTGAAAATATTTTTTTTTTAATTAAAAAAAAATTTAAAACTTTAAAAGATCGTACACAAAAAACTGCCAGGCTGCTGGTCGGCAGACGAAGGAAATCATAAATGGGATGATCTAGACTACAGGTTTTCGTTAGTTTCGATCTTGTATTCGATGTAATCAATGCAGCAGGGCAAGCGAAACCGATATGAAACGGACGGGGTTCGGAAATTTCCATCGTTTTTCGGACGAACGCAGCTCTTACGGCGACGGTGGGTTGGTTGTTCGAACTTCCAACTACTATGGACTGTTAGGCAATCTTAAAAGGACTATTATTATTATAAATTTGTACAAAAATATTAACACGCGACAGCGGTGAGGGGCACCGCGGCAGGTTTCGTAAGTGGTTTGGCGTCTAAAGGCTCGCCTGACGGATGGGTACACTGGAAACTCTTAAATTTTTTTTTTTTTTTTTTGCTTATTTTTTAAAATATGGCATTCAAAGTTTTTAAAAATGTAGTGAAATAAAAATAATAATAAAGATAAACGAAAAATTAAAAAAAAAAAAAAAAAAACTTTAAAAAATCGTACACAAAAATTTGCCAGGCTGCTGATCGGCAGACCGCGAAATTCTTATATGGAATGATCTGGACTATAGTTATTCATTGGTTTCATTCGTGTAGTCAATGAGGTAAAATCGACCAATTTTTTCCCCACTTTGACGCCGGCTGCCTCCGAACTTGCCAGGCTGCCGGTTGGCAGACCTGATTTTTTCTCATTTTCTAATCGACCTTTATCATATGAGACCATTCCCGTTCGTGTAGTCGATGACGTAATTTTGACCAAAAAAATCGCTGACTATTTCCATGACTGCGCGGCTCCTGCCAAGAGGCGCACCGGCAGACCAGCTTTTTTCTTCTTCTTCTTTGTGTGCCGTATCAGGTCCCGCCGACGTTGGCGATCACTCTTGAGAATGTCTCTCTGTCTTGCGCTGCCCGGAATAGCTCCTCCACACTTCTAATGCAGGCCCTCGGCGACCCTCTATCTTGCCTTTCAACCCTCTATCCTAATACTTGCCCTCTATCTACGATTTTTGATGTTTAGAAGGTGTTGATTGCAACCATTTAACTGTATCACTGATTCAGAGTGGTCTAGTCGTCCAAATGTCATCCATTTAGTTTTATTGACGTTGATTGTTAGGCCCAGTTGCTCACCAGCATTATTAACAAGATTTAATAGGTCTTGGAGGTCATCGATACAGTCAGCTAGTAATACACTATCATCTGCGTATCTTATGTTAGTAAGGTTTTACCAGCTTTTTTAAGGTTTTCTAAATGCCCATTATCACTTAAAAGTAGTTTCATCCGTGTAGTCGATGACGTAGGGTCTACCTATCTCGCCTCCCGGTCTAAAATATCCCCGCTGTAAATAACACATTTTATTCTTACTCGCGTTTAGTGGCTGTGACACGACTTCTGCTCTTTTTAGGAAAGGAAAAAAATCTGTCATCAAAAAGTTAGAGAAACTACCCGACTTGGATCCACTGGCAAGTATTTCAACAAGAAAACTATCCTATACAAATATTATTCGAAAATAGTAATTTTGGCAGTATATCCAAATCTCCAAAATCTGAGAACAGTATCGATCATCTTTGCCACATACAGTTCATTAAGTCGACAAAATCTGAGAACAGTATCGATCATCTTTGCCACATACAGTTCATTAAGTCAACAAAATTAAATAAACCTGTGTAGTTTTCAACTCCATCACCAACGAGTGCAGCAGTTTACCAACATATCAATTGTGTCTACTACCAAACTCAAACATGGTTAGGCAATGATTTAGAACCCCGGGGATGGGGTTAAGTGCTGCAAAATGAAGCCCTGGAACCGATAAAAATATTATCACCTCCTGCACCAGATGAACTGCATAGTACAATATTCAAAAACTGAACGAATTGGTTCTCGCTGCGGATGCTGAAAATCAGGGTTGCAATGTTCGTTAGCTTGTGGCCAATGTAATGGACATGCATGTCTCAACGCTTCATCGTATCAACAGGATCTCGACGAAGAAATCGCATATGACCTTGAAGTACTTGAAGGTTTGGAGATGGATGTCATTGATAACGAGGATGATGATGATAATGACTTAAAGTTGAGCGACCGGAAGAAGAAGGCGACGATAAAGAAGAAGAAAACTAACTCCCATAATGGCTAACTAATAACTAAAGTAAAAATAAATTCGACACAAACTTCAACTTAGATTGTAAAAATTTAGTTATATATGATTGCTAAATAAAAATATTATTAAAAAATGTTTTCTAAATATCTTTCCTACTTAACATACAATTAGCTTTAATATAATATTATTAAACAATGTTTTCTTAATTTCTTTCCTACTTAACATACAATTAGCTTTAACTTTTTCCACGCGATCGTAACAACAGTTGATACGGCAAAAAGCCACGCCTCACACGCGCCCGTATCAGCCCTTGTTACGCTATCTTCGACTGCCAATATCACAGCGTTCTTATATCACACTATTTTTTCCCGCTTGCTAGGCATTCGTGTAACTATCACGATGCTGACATCTTCAGGCATATTTCGAAAGTAAAATTGTATTTCGTAAAAAACATCTATAATCAAGTGAATGTATCCTCGTGCCTTTGAGTGCAGAGTTCGAAATTTACTCCACAGATGGCGCTAGTACTTTGCGCAAGCGCACGCAAGAGATTCCAGTTGACCATACCGGACACGCGTCGATTGACACGATTTATATTATCGAGATCGCGTGTATTTTAAACATTTGTGTTGTTAAACTGTGATTTTGACTTTAAATTACGCAATATTTATTACGGGAATATGCACATGGAAGGTTTTGGGCTTTCTACATGAATTCCCGTGCGGGTAATTGGTGGAGGTCCTGATTTATCAAGACGATTTCGAACAGCGTCCGCAAAGCTATTCAAAGTGTCATCAGAATTTTATAACATGTCTATTTTGGTTATAAATTAGTTACTAAAGTGCGTGTTTATTTTCGTTCAGTTTCAAAGTTATTAGGAAACGTTCACAATAAGTTTTTAGTGTTTGAAATTGAATAAAAATGGCCCATATTTTGGAAGATGATGAAATTGAAAATATAGTGCAGATGTTGGATTCTGATTATGAAATGCCCGAGGATGAATTTGTACCTTCGGAAATATCAGATGCAGAAACTCAAGCTGATGAGTCTGTACGGGAACAAGTGCTGTAGCACTGTAGCCTGGGTGTCCGGACCTCATATTCCCATAGTACACGAATTTGATGATTTTCAATCCGGCATTTCTGTACAATTTAACGAAAACTCAACAGAAAGTGATTTTTTTGAACATTTTTTGAATGGCTCCATTATGAATGAAATTGTAAGAGAAATACACGACTACCATAGTTTTGTTCTCAATACAAAGGAATTTGGTGCGAATTCAAGAATTCATAAATGGAAGGACACAAATATTGAAGAAATGTATTTATTTATTGCAATAACCATGCTAATGACAAGAAACCAACACTTGACTATTGAAGAGTATTGGAGTACAAATATATTTCTTAGTTCGCCTATTTTTGGCCAGATCATGCGTAGAGATCGATATCAACTGTTATTGCAAAATTTATATTTCTGTGACTCAAATTCGCCTTCTACAGATCGTCTTTATAAAATAAGGTTAGTTTTAAATCACACCCGAACACTATTCAAACAGTCTGTAATACCTTATGAAGATCTATGCATAGATGAAAGCATAATTGTTTTCAAGGGTAGGCTTATTTTCAAACAGTATATTCCATCGAAACGACACCGCTTTGGAATCAAAATGTTTGTTTTGTGTGATGTGAAAACTGGATACGTTCTTGATTTTATAATTTACTGTGGAGAAGGCACGGAAATAACGGATGAGCAGAACTTGGGAATAACCGGCGCTGTTGTAACCACACTTCTAAATGATTATTTTGGCAAGGGGCACAATTTGTGGTGTGACAATTGGTACACAAGCCCAAAGTTATTCCAGTTTTTGCATTCGGAAAAAACGAATGCCTGTGGGACGGTAAAAAAAACCCGTAAGGAAATGCCCAAATTTAAAAAACTAAAAAAAGGTGAATTTGAGTCAAAAAGCCGCGGTTCCCTTTTAGCATTAAAATGGTGTGATAAAAGGGATGTACACATGCTTACTACCTTGCACGATGACACATTTAAAGAAACAGGGAAAATAAATCACCGAACTAAACAACCCATTCACAAGCCCGCCTGTGTAATCGATTACAATAAATCTATGGGAACTGTTGACAAAGGTGACATGATGCTGAGCAGTTTATCATGTATGCGAAAGACGATAAAATGGTACAAAAAAGTATTTTTTCACATAATTGACCTGTATTTATTGAATGCACTTATTTTGTACACCCAAGTGACAGGTATAAAAAAGCCGTTAGCAGATTTTCAATTGGCGGTTATAATGCAACTTGTTGAGAAATATAAACCACAGGTTACACAAATACCACAGCCTACAACATCAGCCCACCTCAGTCCATTTCGGATTCTACCTAAACATGCCACTAAGCATATGGCAGGATTGATTCCAGCAACCGACAAATCAAATAAACCGCGCAGACGATGTCGTGTATGCCGACTTACAAATAATAAAATGCAATTAACGAGATACATGTGTAAAGAATGCGGTGTGTCGTTATGTATCGAACCCTGTTTTAAAAAATACCATACCTCAAAAAAATTGTGACCGGCATAAACTCCTCAAAAAAAAAAAAAAAATCTTTTAACTGCTTAGATAATTAAAACAATATTTATTATATGACAAAATCTATTCGTTTCGTGTTTTAAGTGTTGAGTTTTAGAACTTGTTAACTTACGAATTAATAATAATAAGTGATTGAGGTACCACTTGTGCCTATCAACGCAGTGTCCTGAGTACGAGCACGCGGATAAATGGCGCCGCTTTTAAGATAACGTGGGTAAGTTTTTGTATGGAATTTAATGTTTTTTTTTTTATAAACATCTAGGAGTGTTTACAGACGACGATTTGGTTTCAAATTGTAGATAATAATCTCATCTGTTTATATAGTATGATAAATCATGCCATAATATGCTGTAATTTGACATAAAATTGGATGGATAGGTACTTGAAATATGACATATACATGTACCGCGTACGGGTATTGAAAAAACGGAGTATTTCAACGCGGGGAAAAGGTTAATAAAATATTATTAAACAATGTTTTCTTAATTTCTTTCCTACTTAAAATACAATTAGCTTTAATAAAATATTATTAAAAAATGTTTTCTTCATTTCTTTCCTACTTAACATACAATTAGCTTTAATAAAATATTATTAAACAATGTTTTCTTAATTTCTTTCCTACTTAACATACAATTAGCTTTAATAAAATATTATTAAAAAATGTTTTCTTAATTTCTTTCCTACTTAACATACAATTAGCTTTAATAAAATATTATTAAACAATGTTTTCTTAATTTCTTTCCTACTTAACATACAATTAGCTTTAATAAAATATTATTAAAAAATGTTTTCTTAATTTCTTTCCTACTTAATATACAATTAGCTTTAATAAAATATTATTAAAAAATGTTTTCTTAATTTCTTTCCTACTTAACATACTATTAGCTTTAATAAAATATTATTAAAAAATGTTTTCTTAATTTCTTTCCTACTTAACATACAATTAGCTTTAATAAAATATTATTAAACAATGTTTTCTTAATTTCTTTCCTACTTAACATACAATTAGCTTTAATAAAATATATTTAAAAATCACTTAATTACTTTTTTACTTACGCAAAAGGCAAGTAATATTAAATGACTCTTTGATTTATAAGTAATACTAGCTGCCCCGATGAACTTCGTACCGCCTCAGAATCAATAACTGTTGAATTAAATTAAGTTTTTTTTTATTAAGTTAAAAATTATAACAAGAAGCAATTATCCATGCGCAACTGTCTGTTTTTTGTTTTTGTCAGTATCAGAGATTTTGTGTACAGATTTATATTTTTTGTGATTTTCTTACTTTTCCACTTACTTAGGGGAATTTTTGAAAGGAAGCGGGTACGGGTGCTGCCGCCCCGGGAACCATTTACTGGATAACCAACACCTCTGCCATAAGTGTCTGAATACGATTCAAAAAGGAATCATAAAGACCATATTGAAGGTACCAATTAGAACGCCTTCAATTGAAATTTTCAATAACTTGGACGTACCAAATGTACAACAAATATATGCCAAAAATATATTATTGAAGCTCTTCAAAAATAATGAATCCTCTACTAGACCGTGTATGCATAAAACTAGATAGAATAAAAATGATATAAAAAATATTCCAAGTTATAAAACCACATTTGGACAAAGAAACTATACATACTTTGCAACAAAACTTCATAACATCCTTCCCCAAGACATAAAACTAATAAAAAATCCAATTGAATACAAATCAAGAATAAAAATATGGCTTAAAGAGGTCAATGAAAAAACCCTAGCGAAGACGCTAAAAACGACATAGAAGACAAATGAACTATATTTAAATAACTTTAGTCCGTCTCGGCACAGGACCCCCTAGTGAGGAGGACTAAGAAATACAATATTTTGTACTTAATTTCACATTGCATTTTGTATGTAAACAAATTTTATATAGTCGCTATAATAAAAAAAAATAAAAATAAATAAAAAATAAAAAAGTCACTCCAAGTGGTTCGCTACGTTTGGTGATTTAGCAGGGGTGCCCGGGTTCATGGGGTGACTTTTGTGCGGGTCTTGGTGGCGGATGCGTCTGCCCACATGCTGCGCGGCGGGCCGGATCAAGATAGACTGGTTGAGGGAAGCATTTTGACCTTTCCAGCCGGATTCTCTCGACCAATGGGTCGAAAGAGTCCGGCTGGAAAGGACAAGATAAAAGGTCAATTCTGGTCAAATCAATGGCCTTGCACCGCAGTTGGAGAGATAGATTCACTCCCGGATACACTGACCTCCAGATTCCTACCCACCCCTCAAGCCTTTTCCTTCCCAGAACTTCCTATCCTACCCTTCCTTAAAAAGACCCTCCACACAGCATTCCCTAAGATGACATAGGTCCTGAGTGGAGCTTACGTAAAAAAAATGCGTTTCATTTCAGAGATTTATTATTGCTGTATTTTTCCTTTGGAGGGGTGCAGAGACATACGTTCACCGTTTGTCTCATCTTGGACTATTGACATTTAGTGTGTAAGAAAGAGGGGCAGCATTATATGATTAAGAACAAAAGCAAAACAATTAGCGCATTGACATTTGACGTTTTTGAATTTTTGGAGTTCATGCACAGTTAAATATTATACACAATATTGCTGCAGTTCTTTCAAAATATGAAAATTCGTTCCATACAAAATGTATGAAAAAATTATTTTTCTTCATAACTTTCTTTTTCGTGAATTTTTGCGATGTTTTAATAGTTATTCTGTTATCCGGGGCGGAGACAAATCCAACAAATCAAAGATCATCAAAATCGGTCCAGCCGATCTCGAGTTATAAATAGTGTAACTAACCCGACTTTGTTTTATATATTAAGATTTATAAATACAATATATATAATAGTTAATTAAATAATATTTAACGAATAATTAAGTTAAAAAACCGTACTATGAACTGGGATTCGCCATTGACCTTGCGCCATGGCATGTACGGCTTAGCGCTCTGGACTCTTCATGCTCAATCTTAAAAACGTTGAGTGTATAAAAAAATATTTCAGACAAAATTGGTAGAGAATTTTAAACTCTACAACTTTTATATTGAATGCAAATACGAATAGAGGCAAAGAAAGCGAGATATTTAGAAAAAACTGATTTTCTTGACTTTTGACCTTGAATATCCAAAGACGCTCACACGTTGTTACCTTATGAGACTTTTGAGACAACATGCAGAATACCAAAATAAAGGTTTATACAAATTTTCAGCTTATTCCGTTTCATTCAGCGGTTATCCCCTTATTTTAGCTAAGTGACTGGACTAATTGTACAATCTACGATACGTTGTATAATTTACCGGGAATAACCAGACAAAACTGGAAATATTTTATTTTTAAATCAAATTTTAGACGTATTGACTCTTTTCCACAAAAAATTATAAATTGATTTCGAAAGACTGTTCTTTTATCTAGTAAAGCTGTGTTTTAAATTTTGTGAAAATATGTTTATTTTTAGTACAATAAGGTTTTACCGTAGGTCGTTGGCAGATTTGTTAAATTTTCAAAAAAATTTTGTATTATACAGAGTGTCCCAAAAGAAAGTAAGGGTTCTATCGAAAAAATGTTTATTAAATACTAAAATACACAATTTGGGAATTTATTTATTAAAAATAATATCGTCCAAATGTAAACCCTCACGTTCGCGACATTCATTTTATCGAAGAGTAAAATTTCTTATGACGGCTCGCCAGGTAGGCTTCGTGATGGCTGCCATTTCGTGATGGATATTTTCTTTTAATTGCATCAGGGAAGTCGGATTTTTGGCGTAGACTTTAGATTTGAAATAAACCCAACGAAAAAAGTCCATAGGGGTTAGGTCAGGACCACGAGGAGGCCAATTTATGTCACCTCTCCTGGAGATCAATTTGCCAGGGAAAATTTCACGAACTCATGGCAGAGACGTATTGGACGAATGTAATGTTGCTCCGTCTGGCTGGAACCATGTTCTTTGGTTTTAGCCAGTAAGTTTGTAGGGGTGCAGCATTAGGTATTTGTGAAAAATGTTGTTTTTTGATCTATGCACATTTAAAGCACTTGCGCGCTTCCGAATCGAAAAGTTTGAGTCGTCACGAAAAGACTGAAAAACACTCTCTACATTTTCTACCATTCTCGATGACCTTGGTCGCCCGAATTTTGGTTTTGCCAGCGTTGTACCGATCTCTTCAAACTTTTTGACCCATTTTCAAATGAGAGGAATGCTTGGCGCATCATTGAATTGACGAAAACCTCAAATATTGCAGAATCTTCTACGCGCTACAGTCGCCGAATCACCATTTTTGTAAAACTCACGCACAACGCGCGGTCGCTCCCGAGAAATGCTTCATAGCAACTAAATTCCCAAGAGCCAGACTACTGATTGCGCACGTGTTTTGCGATGAAAGTTCAGTTTGTCTATTTATTTACGGTCTTACAAACTAATATATTTAACTTTTTTTTTTTTACATTCTTATTTTTTTAGACATTATTGAAAATTCATAAATACTTATGATCAAAAATTAATTACAAAAAGTATATAATTTTAATAGTTTTATTATCACATGAGCATTTTTGAATGTAGGTATTTACCAAAGTAAATTGTGAAGGAAATAAAATCGATATTGAGTTTTTATGTTAAAATGCTGGTATGGAGAATAATTAATCTTTCTCATCGGAACCGCCCTGTGCAGTTGCAAGGGTACGATCGCAAGATCATCGTTTGACGAAATTTAAATTCTCAGCCGCTGGTTAATAGAGTGGAAGATACTATCAGTATCGCCCTGGTGTAAGACCACCATTCAGAATTGAAACGCTGCTTGAAAATGGCTTTAGCCGTGTTTAGTGACCAGATCTGAATAGCCAGGTACTTCCCAACCTTCCTCTTCCCCACCTCCTTCCCCTCCCCACTACCTTAAGCCTCACAACATACCCCAATTGGGGATGCCATAGTCTCACTGGCTCCAGACGGGAGCAGTTGAGATTCTTGTGCGGTATTCACTGTAAAAAAAAAAAAAAAATAATAGCTCTTTCCACTTTCCACTTTCAAGAAAACATCAAACTGTTTTGGAAGGAAGTCAAAAAGTCCCGGAGTGGTCCAGAGAACAAAAGCATGAAAGTGATAAAATCAAAAGATCGACAAATATTGACGAATAAGGAAGAAATTAAAGAGAGGTGGATGAAATACTTCGAGGAAGTCTTTGAAAGTAACCCGGGTGACAGTGATTCCAGCGGTGATGAATGATGATGGAGTGAAGTGCAGAATGTTACCAAAATCAGCATGGATGAATAAATAAGATCAATTAAATGTATGAAGAATGGTAAGGCTGTGGGTTTCGACAGTATTGCTGGTGAATACTTTAAAGGAGATAGCCATATTATTCTCACATGGTTGTGCAGACTTTTTAACCAGTGTTTAGAGGAGGGTTACACGCCATTAGATTGGAGAAGGGCTGTAATCATGCCATTATACAAACGTAAAGGGTCACGTATGGATTGTGGGAATCATAGGGCTATTAGCCTGCTTAGTTAGAAACGGCGTGATGGGTAGTTAGTTAGTTAGTTTAAGACGGTCGTTTTCCGCCACCCGTATTCAATCTCCATATATCAAGGAGTCGTATTTTATCCCTTTCTAATGTGTATTTGCGGTATGAGGTGGAGAGGCGGGAAGGGAAGAATTCTGTGTAGTGGTATTTTGTCCGCAGAGCTAGCGAGCAAAATGTAAATGTACAGTTTTTAAAAAAAGAGGGCGTAATTTCATGCTTTAATATTCGCGCGAAGCCGGGGAAATACCTTTTTTGTTGAGGTCATTAGTATTTAGCGTATATGCTAATACGGGAGTCTCTCGACATATTCTTTGATAGTGTTTGTTAGACAAAAAAAGCGTGAAAAAACATAAACATCATTTTATCAGAGTACCAGGAATAATCTTTTTGTTTAGTGCCTTGAAATTAACGGAGATATTATATTGTTATAGGAGATACGGGAATCGAATGCACAATGTCAAATTGTAAATAAGTAAAATACAGCGTTAAACAAATTAAGGCATTTATTTCCATGCTTGAATACTTGCATGAAGACGGTGAAATGCCCCTTTTGTTGAATACATTCAGCATTCGTCTTGAACCGTTAGCGACACGTATATATGGGAGTCTCCCGACATATTTCGTGATGGTGTTAGTGTGTCCGGTGTCGGCGTGTAGGTACGGTCCGGTAGACGGCCTACATGTACACAGTAAAAAAGCGAGAAAACACCGAAACAATATGTAATTTTATGTGTCAATATATTTTTGTCAAGACGAGAAATCACCCTTTTGCTTAGTTCATTCAAATTAGCTGAGACGTGTATTGTTGGAAGAGATACGGCAATAATGATAATATTATACAATTCTCTTTCTTCAAGGGATTCCGAGGACAAAAACATCTATGTATAAAAATCAATGTATGTTTGCTTGTATGTACGTTTGTTCCATACGCGTTGCTAAACCAATCATCCGATTGCGATGAAATTCTGGGGATTTGATGTGCGCATGCCCGCGATGGTTCTTATTAGTGGTGAGATATGGCGTTAGGAAATTATTTCCTAAACTATTCAACCGATTGCGATGAATAGTTGGTGAGCTGTTGTGAGCATGCCCGCGAGGGTTTTTATATAAATATACTGGTGAGCTCTGGCGTTATGAAATTTTTAATAAAAAAACGCTCTAGGTGGCACGCGAGCTGTTGAAAAACTGAATGTATTGGGACTGAATGTATGGAATGTGGGAGGGGGTTTTGACGTTCGGGAGAAGCGGAAGAGGGGAGTGGAGAGCGGGAAAGCGTGAGCGGAAGGGTACGAGAGAGAGGAAAGGGAACGGGACGAATGGGAAAGGACACGCAGGGAGAAAGGATGTCTTTTTTAAGTGAGATTGCAATGCATACCGGGAACTCGCTAGTAAGAAATAAAATTATGTACCTTTAGAAAATTTTAATTCAGAATAATAACAATTTCAATGCTCCGCGAATTAATTCTAAGGAAAAGGTTATCAATATAATATCGTAGAAGACGAAGAATATTTTTGGAATAAAAAAAAAGAGCAATAAAAACGCCTATATAATATAAAAATTTGAGTGTTAATACTCATTTTGGGAGGTGGGTATGGGTACCGCAGCCCAGGGAACCATTTATTGGATAACAAACACTTGCTATAGCTCACACCAAGTGGTTCGCTACGTTTAGCGACTTAGCAGGGGTGCCCGAGCTAATGGGGTGAGGTTTGTCCGGGTCTTGGCGGCGGATGCGTCTGCCCACCAATTTAATGGCAGGCCAGATTGGGAGAGACTGGTTAAGAGAGACCTTTTGACTTTTTCAGTAGGGCTCCCTCGGAACATCGCCTTGCACCGCAGGGGGAGGGATAGAATCATTCGTCCGTCACTCCTGGACACAGTAACCCCAGATTCCAATCCACTCCTCCTACCTTTTTATTTCCCAGAACATCCTCTCCTTCCTTTCCTAAAAAGACCCTCCACACAGCATCCCGAAGGTGACATAGGCCCTGGAGGTAATTATTTTCTTCTGGGCCTGTGTGAAGCTATTGTATAAAAAAATAATCCTGTCCTTTGTTAATGTGTCAGATTTGAAAGTCAAATAAAATGTGTAACTGTAACGGGACCATGTTCTGGTACAATATAATAGGAGTGTAATTTTATACGGCAGAGCAGAGACCAGAGCTCAGGATTATGGGAAAGGTATTTTTCTGTCAAGTAGGTGAGAAATCAGAAAATAAAAGAAGATGAATCTTATAAAACTATATTGTATGCAATAAGAAAAAACAAACATGAGAGTGCAAATTTAAAATATACAAAGCAATAACATACCAGATGGACTCCTGAACACGCTAACCTATCTAAACGAATTTACGACGGATGACGACCGCGAAGTTGCTTAGTAGAGCGAAGACGAGAAGACACTTCCAGGGTCCTTAACCGGGGACGTCGCGCAATCCCGAGATCCTAGGTCATCCTTCTTTGTAGGAAGAAGGCTGCTACGCCTCCAAGGAGTGTATTTAGCTTAGGGCTATCTTAACAAGCTCCATGAAACAAGCACGTGGTCCCAACTGATCACCAAGACCTGAGTCTCTCGGTAGAACCGTCAATCGTCCGTGACTTCACGACGCGGGGTCACAAAGGCATATTATTCTGCCACCTCAAGGACCAATCCCTTTACAAGTTCATTTCCAGAACACATTTCCACAAAATGGCCAACCGCCAACAACGGAAAAAAGTGGGATTTACATATCCACTAAAAATAATGCCGTACACGAACTTCTCGTGTTACGTAAAAAACACCCCGCGCCTTTTTAAGATAAGATCGACTTAAATCCACATGATATAATCAAATTGAAACACTTTTCAAGTGAGTCACTAATTCACGAACAGCTAGCCCATCGCTGCCCGGGAGGAAGTCACCATAAACAAAAAGAGCTTCTCTCTTTCCCAAAAAATTACCAGTCTCAAAAAAAACACCATAGACAAAAAAAAAACAAATAGGCAAGAACTGCACTAGTCACATAATATTTATGTGACATAACTTCACATTCAATCATACTGTAAAGTTCCAAAATCGGCGTCTCGGAGTTTACTATATATATATTTGTTTTCTATGCGTACGCCTCAGGGATCTCTTTCTACAGCTTTTTTTTAACATTAGCTCCATCAGGAGGCCCTGAGGAAATTAAGGGGTCTTTTTAGGAAAGGAAGAAGAGAAAGTTCTGGGAAATAAAGGAGTAAGTACCTATTGGGGGTGAGTCAGAATCTGTATGGGTCAGTGCAACTAGGAGTGACGGATGCAAGAATCCATCCCTCCCACTGCGGTGCAAGGCGATGTTCAGAGAGAGTACGGCTGGAGAAGTCAAAGACACTCCCTCAACTATTCTCTCCCGATCTGGCCTGACATGCAGCTCGTGGGCAGGAGCATCCGCCGCCAAGACCCGGACAAACCTCACCCCATGAACCCGGGCAACCCTGCTAAGTCACCAAACGTAGCAAACCACTTGGGATGACTTATGGTAGAAATGTTGGTTATCCAATAAATGGTTTCCGGGGCAGCTGTACCCATACCCGCCTCGCATTCACTCTACTTTCATTCTCCTCTGCCAGTTCCCATACCTCACTGCCATACATACCTAGGTAGGTAGGTACCCTGATATCGTAGAAAATATTTAAGAAATTATTTGAATATGGTTGAATACGTTCTCGATTTTTTCGGTTAAAAGTACCTAAAGAGTTCTAAAATGATTCGTGAGGAGAGCGCTTTGAACGAACACCTGCATTGCATATTGTCAACAAACGAAGACATAGATACACCCATTGTTAATGAATGGCGATTAGAGTATTAGTTTGTCTGGCACGTCTTTTACTTCTTTCCCCGGCCCGCGCAAGCTACGCCCCCCCCCCCCCCCCGCCCGTACGGCTGGCAAATGAGTGGATGAGACGAAAACAAAACACCTAAGTAATTTTACTACTAATTTGCGCGTAACTAAATTCGGTTTTTGACGTGAACAAAACTGTTTTCAGTGCAGAATAAAATTTTATCGTATACTTCATCATATTCCTGACTCAGGATGTGAGGAGTTTTTTTTTTAAATTGCGTCCATTTGCCCAGAAAAAAATTCCAAAGTTGCCTCCTAAATTCATGGATAAATCGTCATCTTTTGGGGCCTATATTTTAGAATTTAAAGCAAAAATCGAAAATCGGATTCACATCCTAACTGTATACATGCCTAACTTATCAATTAAAAAAAAAGGAAAAAAACAATTAATTTGATATTTTAGCCGTAAATCCAAAACAAAATTTTGTATGAAACAGGCCACGCATGCGTTCCTCTTAAGTGGCTTCCCTATTATACTTATTATTTCAATAACTCACCTTCAACACTGGATACTTTTCTCTTTTTGCCTTTCACTCTTTTCAAATTCTCCGGCTCGCTCGTCTGCGACACCTTCTTAATAACGACGAGCTTGGACTTCTTCACTGGCGGACCCATGGAGGTAGTCGCCTGGCTGTTAGTAACCGAAAGTGGCACCTCCCACGAGCCGTGGATTGCCGGTTTCGCTTCCATCGGTTGAACTATAAACGACAGGTTATTTACGCCAGGAACGTTGAGATTCGGCCCCACCGGGTATGAACTAGTGGACATGTTTGGCTGCATGTAGTCTGCAATTGCGGCGTGTTCAAAGAAGGATTGGACTTTGATGTTTGGGGCCGGCGTGATGCTCGTCGGGTAAAGCGAAGGATTCTCTTGTAACTCCGGCTCTATCTTTATGGCTGGATCGGTTCCGTCTTTACTTCTCAGGGCCGGTAAGGTTTCTAGATGTATTCGAGGTTGCATGTCGGCTCCCATCCGGCCGAAGCCTTTGGAATCGTTGCGGAAGGCCCCGACAGTAGCAGCGTTGACTGATGAGGTTGAGGTTCCGGGACTGGTTTCGCCCAGTTCCCTCAGTTTCACCGATGTTGTGACCACATCATTTGAAATAGCTGGAACATAAATACAGAAAGGTTTAGATAAAGCCTCTAAAGGCGGTGACTGACTTGAACATTTGCTTGTAATGTTAAATTGGAGCCAAGTTTGTTATATTATAGCACTTCATTTTGAATGCAAGTTGCGAATGCCCGCTTTCATTAGACTCTGATTTTCTGAGTTATGATATTTGTATTCGTCACTCTTGTTAGCATAATTTGTACCATTTTGTTTCACCCCCACAGGGCTTCGATAAACTTAACAGCACGATCATAAAACAGGTATGGAATATGCTCAAAATCATTCCAAAAGGCAATGACACGCCAAGGTCGGATACAGGAGCCCACAGGCCGATACTGCAAATTCTTGCAAAAGTTCTTGAAAAAATAATCAGAACTCGCTTAGGCCTGGCGCAGGCGCGGATCCAGCCCTCAAAAAAGGTTGTGGTCACAACCACCCGAAAATCGGCCAAGTGTGAGTCGGAGCATGAACTCGCTCATAAACGATCGTGACTCATGAACGACTTTTGAATTTGATTATTTCCTTTTTTCCGCACATCAGGACTTTGGCCTTAGGAATGGAAATAGTCATTGGAGGAAGTCAGGCCCGATTTCGTCCAATTAAATAGTAAGCCAATAGGGACTAGTAGCCAGTAAGCCAATATAGGGACACTAGACTGGGAAAATAGGTAAGTATCTTGACGCTGTCTCGGGAGTCTAGAGTATGATCAGCGAGTGAGATGCACCAGGCGAGACTTAATTAGACTACCAATCACTACAACTACTAAATCGATTTTGATATTTTTTTTACATCTTTAAAGGATATCAAATTAAATTAAACGCTAGGAAACATTTTACATTAAATTACAAATGCAAGGTTATGATTCTTTTTCATGAAAATGTTGATAATTTCATAGATATCCAGGTTCACATCTTTGTGTATATTGTGTATATCTTTCCTGTGCCATTGAGGCACGCAACCAACATTTTATTCTGCGAAAACGATCTCAATGCGGTAGCTACGCCGGGAAAGTTGCCAATATTCGTAAGAAAATTTTTATGTTAGGGTACAAATCTTGGTCACATGCTTCAATGAGATGACCTACCGAGTCTGATATGGCCGAAATATTTTCACATTCTCTTTTACATTTGGTCATCCAGAGTCGGTATTCATTTATAACAGTTGATTCACTATCATTAATTAATAGGCGGTACATCTGGACCACTTTTTTCACTTTCACTGTCTCGATATCGATATCCAAGTCCTATTTGGTTTAGGTAGAAAAACTCCCAAATAAAATAGGTTGAGTACCTCCAGAGACAATCTCGCACGATTCATGATTGTGTTTTTGTTTAATTTTATTGGCATAGTGCTTATTATCATCAGCCTATCGATCTCAATAGACCGTGAAAGAGTGACGTTACAAGTCTATTAGTGTTGTGGGCATGCCCACCGTGCCCACAACGGTGGATCCGCCCTTGGCCTGGCGCTATCAGCTTCTTGCAATAGATAGCATGGCATTGTTTGGAAAAAGTCTACTGAGCACACCGTTCTGCATGCGCTTGACTAGGTGAAGGTTTGCCCGTCGAAGTACGTTGTGGGAATATTTTTAGACTTCTCCGGGGCGTTTAACAACGAGTGGTGACAAAAGACAAAGTCTAAAGATTTTAGGAAAAATAATAATAAATTCCATGTTTTCTGTACCCAGTGGCAGAAATTGTCTATTCAGTAGGCTGAAGATGTACATTATTATTTATTTATTTTACACCCAGAGGGCTTTTACATAAATAAATAAAGGCAGTACGACTTTAACACCAGAAAGAAATAATATAAATAAATTTGGGATAGAAAAAAAAGTACATAGATGAAATAAAAATACAAGCAACACTAAAAAGTACGGTGACCAGAGGTTTACAAAATTACAACATTAACCCCTCCGAAATTTGCCATTTATGCCCTTAAACTGTCTCAAACGAAATGACATTTTACGAAAACTTTTTGTTATTACCGCTTCACAATAAGGAACTCCAGTGAAAAATATTATGGCTTTAAAAAAATATGTTCATATAGACCAATAACCGCTGATTCTGAATATATAAGTTTTATTTCATAATATTAAACGCAGAGTTTTTAAAAAATTATTAAAAAGTGCATTTTTAAACCTCTCGAAAAAACACAGCGTCAAGTTGGCATTACTGAAATGGTTAGTGGTGACGTTTAGTTTACGATACATCGATCGTATTATCGAATTGTTTTTAGTATCAAGGGCTTTTTATACAAGTTATCACACAATCGTCATGATCAGTGTATTATAAATACCAGTGTTTCTGTATGTGTTATACATAAAACAATGTACAAAGATGGCTTTCGATGTCTGTATTTGCAATGAAATGGATGATTTATTTTTTTATATTGCACTTTGTTAAAATACAAAAACAGTAGCGGTGAGATGTGGACATTTTACCAATGTTTTTTCTATATTAAAAACAGTTAATCTTGAATAAAAAACGCCTCGTGTTCTCACACAAAAGTCATCGAGTCATGCTATATTCATTCCGCCATTTTAATTCTTACATTCAAAATCAGGGATGTTCTGCCCAAAAAAATTATTTCCCTGATTTCGAAGTGAAATTTCCCCAGAATTTCACATTTATGCAATTACCTACGTAGCCACCTGCTTGTGTAACACTAATCCTGTTATATTTGGTAAATATACTTATAATACTGTGCTTTTCCAAATAAAACACTTTTTGCTACGTGAAATAATAATTTAAAAGTACGAATACACTCACCACTGAATTCCAAAAAAAAAAAACACTTTGCACAATAAAAATCAACCGCAATCACCGATAAAACGGAACTGAAAAAATAAATTAATTTTTTTTTCAGAGGTCCCATTTATCTTTTTGGATACATAATATCTTTTTGAGTTGTCAGTGTTAAAAATAGCATTGCATGTAAGTACATGAACAATAATTAAGATTCATAGGAATTCCAAAAAATATAAATACGTATACAGGGTGTAACAGGACATACCCGAGGGATTTTAACCATCGATTCCTGGCAATATTTGGAGTAAAAAATGTAAAAGAAATTTCGACTTTTTTTGATGACTTTTTTTTTTCAAAATTTTTTTCTTCAAAATCAAACCAAAAAAAATTTCTTCAGCATGTCGTCACTGGTCACTCAGCCGGGTGTCCGACGAACCCCTTACCCCCACTCCAACTGTTCAACAACTACCATTTTTTAATGTTTTTGTAGAAAAAAAAAAAAAACATCAAAAATGTCACCGGAGACCAAAATTTCATTTACATTTTTTACTCCAAATAATGTCAGGAATCACTGGTTAAAGTAAGTCAAGTACGTCCCTTAACACCCTGTATATATAAATAATACCAGTAATATTGTCATATGTAATAAAAAATTTGCCAGAGTTCGAAATTTCCCTAGATTTTGTCCTGATTTCCCTTTTCCCTAAAAAATATTTTTCTCCCCTAGATCTAGGGAAATTTCCCTAGACATAACATCACTGATTCAAAATGACAACTTGAAAGTAAATAAACTATCGGTGGGTGAAGATGTCACACAATCCACCATAGATACGGTGCTTTTCGGGGGGTCTTGAAAAATTAAAACTTTGACAATTATTTTAACTATTAAAACTAACTATAAAAATAAAAATGCAGTTATTTAAGTTTGAAGGTCTTTATTCAAAAAAATTAAAAAATTGGACTGGAGTTCTCTATTAAAGCTCTATAAATTAAACATTTCTGAACGTAGCCGAATAGTAAAAACTGTTTTAGAAAGGTTACAAAATAAGCTTTCAAATTATTATATTACAAATAAATATTAGCATTTGTAAATACAGTGAAACCTCCATCTATCGTTTTTGAAGGGACCAATTGAAATAAACAATGGATGCGGGAAAACAATGATTGCGGGAATATAGAAAAAACACATTAATATTAAAAGGTTTAATATGTACCTGCATACATACATATTCTAAAAAAGAAACACGTTTCAGTTGTAAATCAATTTGTTTAAATAAAAAATATCGTAAAAAAATTAAAAAAAGGAAGCTGCATGGAGACAAAAAAATTACACTTTGTGCTTTAAATAATCTTTCATCGTCATTTGTTTTTGGCTTTTTTTATTGCCATAGGAAATCAATATTTTTTCGGTGTTACATATTACATTTTTTTCGGAATCAGTTATCGAATGTGCATAAAAGAAGGTTTTCAATCTTTCGAACATCGTGTACGCTTCCGAAAATGAAGGGACAGATGGCGGATCCTCTTCATCGACCTCTTCTACAGTCTCTTTCAAGGTTGCGTCACACAAATTTTCAATTGTTTCAATCCCACATGTTGGGATATTGTCGTCGAAAGTAACAAAATTATTAAAGTTTATTTCTGTAAATCGAATTTAAGGTGGAAGCCGCGATTCCTAACCGCTTGGCTAAATTAACGCGCTTTTCAAGGGGATTTTTTTCCACTTCCTCGACAATTTTTAGTCTTTCTTGGAGAGTACGCACTTTTTTCACAGGACGGTTCATTTTTATGGAGGGCTCAAAAACTAGATCGTAAAAAGAAAAAACCTTAAGACGCGCACCCTTCTGCCTGGATGTTTAACAAGAACTAACGGACCCATCATAAATTTGGACCCATAAATGATAAACGGTAGGTTGGCAGGTACCTACCTAATTTAGCACTAATATGTCAGAAACGGCCGCAAACAAAGGCGACAAACCGTTCTTTCTATCTCTCTTTCGCTCTCCAATGTTATTGTTTATATACGAAATTTTCCACATAATTTAAACGATCAAAGCGGTAAAGAGAAACGATGAATGCGATCTAATTTTGCATATTTTATATGAAATTAATTCGGGACTACAAGAAAAAAACGACGCTTACGGGAAAATGATTATTCGAGGAACGATTGATAGAGGTTTCACTGTATTAAAATTTAGAACGCAAACATTAAAAATAGGTAAAAATGACTCACGTAATGTTTTTTATGTGAAAACGGTACTAAAATCACAGATTATGTAAACAACAATACTTATTCTATAGTTTATATGTGTAAAAAACACTTTTGTCACCTCACTTTTTTATCATTTCATATAAAAGTATTTAATAAAAATTAAAAATGTCGAGCGCGGACAAGCCGCCGGTAGTAAATTTGCACGGGTAAACATTTTTGTCAACTACGCGACTGACAGCTGATTCCTGTTATGTATTTCTATAGACAACTTGATAGGGATGTACAGCTTGATCTACTATCGACCTTTTACTTTTTGGTTTAGGGATGTAACTAAAATAATAACGGAGTTAGAACGATTTCTATGGAAACACACGCACTGACGTATAAACACGCTTATTGTACTTGACTGCTGTCCTATTTCTAACGCTTATATCTGCTTACGTTGCGGAGGGGTTAAACATGTTAATAACATCTAAGTATTGGTTAATCGTTGTATCAGGGAATAAGCAAGTTGCGGGAATGTTCGAAGCTGCCCAATTTGGATTTTAATATTTAAATAAGAAAGTTAAATCATTTATTTTGTATCTGTCTTCTGATTTATAATTTATATTAAATATTAGTGTCCGACCGAAACTAGCTTTTGCGGCCGAAACCGAAACTGAGTTTCGGCTTCGGTCTCAGGTTCGGCCGAAACCGAAACTTCCATATAAGGTCATGTTTTTGTGGAAAAAAAATAGTCAATCTTAATTAATCAGCCTTTATTTTTAAATCATATTTTAATCATTCAGTCTCTGGTATTTGAACTAAAAATAAACATAACATAATTATCACTCCTTATTTCAAATAAATTATTTATGCTTTTTGACATCGCTTCGTAAATAATATTAAAAAAAGAAATAGTAGGTATTACCTATTTGAACATTATTAACAAATAACAAAATAAAAAGTAGAAAACCAAATACTCTTTCATCTTAAGGACAAAATAATTTGGGAGGCGGGAATGGATAACCAACACCTCTGCCATAGGTCACCGCAAGTGGTTCGCTACGTTTGGTGATTTAGCAGGGGTGCCCGGGTTCATGGGATGTGGTTTGTCTAGGTCTTGAAGGTGGATGACCAGGACACACTGACCCCAGATTCCTACCCACCCCTTTTTCTCCCAGACTTCTCCTCTCCTTCCTTTCCCTAAAAAACCCTCCACACAGCATCCCCAAAGATGATACAGGCCCACAGGGAAATTATTTTCCTCAGGGCCTATCATGAACTAAATCATTTCAATCAGAGATGAAACGGATAGTTGTTTGGCCGGATATCGGATATCCGGCGAGCTGCGAGGCCGAATGGTCGGATATCCGGTGGCCGGATATTCGACCCATTGTCTCGTTGCATGTCGCGATGAGTTTAGCGCCGCACAGGTGCGGCGAACGCGATCAGATCAATTCGGGCGATTTCGGTTGCCATCGTGAGTATTCGTGGGTGATCGCGAAAACATTCTCTATGATAAGAAGAACAAGTATGGTGCTTCAATGTCAGTATTTAATCATTTGATAATCTGTGTTTTTTACAATTTTTAGTTCACTATAATTTTGATTGTGATTGTGATCACTATAGTTTTTACTAAAAGTTTTTAGTTTAGATATTTACTATTTATGTATTTAGCATTAGAGTGAATATCTCAGAAGAAAATTTTAGTTTTTTGGAAGGCCTTATGGCTTTTTTGTAACTTTTTCGACTTTAAATAAAAGTCGTCATAATTATAAGTCATTTTATTGATATTTACCTCACAAAGATTAATGTATTGCATTTTATTATAGGAAATTGTCATAGTTTTTGAATATCCGGTATCCGGCCGGACACCGGATAGTTACCGGATATATCCGTTTCATCTCTAATTTCAATGGCGGAATAAAACTTACCTATTTCGAAATAATGTTAAGTATAAACACCTCCTACTTCACAACAAATAAACCAAACTACCGCAAAGTTTGCGGAGCGGACACAAACAAATGAATGAAATCCTGACACGACTTTGAGCGCGGACGCAGCAAAATGACACTTCGCGGCTCGCAGTTCAGTGCACCGAACATGTCCGATCCCAGAACGAAATCTCACAAATTCAGTTTCGGCTGGATGGCGGCCGAAACCGAAACTAAGCCGAAACTCAATTTTTGGCCAAAACTAGGCCGAAACCAAAACCGAAACTGAAAGTTCGGTCGGACACTATTAAATATATCTCATTTCTAATAAAATTACTTAATAATTAATAGCCTTTAACCCTTTGAGGAGTATTGCCGCACGTATGCGGCGGCACTCGGACAATCCAAATAGGGTATTGTCGCATACATGCGGCAGTACGACTTTATTTAGTTTTTTCTATGCCGTGTTTGTAATTTCAATTAAATTATGATTTATACATAATACAAATATATTTGTCAAACATTTTTACATGTTCTTACCAAAATTGTTACGTATTTCACGTTACGTATTACGTAATTCAGTGGCTCTCAACATTTTACAAATAAAAAGTTTTCAAAAAATTAAAAAAATATATTTATTTAACACTTTGCACTCCTATTGGAATCACTAATGACCAGTAGTCTACTCTGGGTTTGAAAAAAATAAACATAATTTCCTTAAAAGTTAAAAAAATTATATTATTTTACTGATTCTTTTTAGACAACCTGTTCCTTCTATGTGGTGACCATGCAGCGCGATAACATATTAGAACGACATTATTCGAAGAAAGTCACTAAACACAATCTTTTAAAATCAAGATAATTACTAAACCATTTAAATTGTGAGGAATATATTTCTTAAAAATTAGAAGGTACTTATTTTGTAAAAGAAGTGTCTTTTTTGTTCGAAACATTTGAAATATATTTGTAAGGATGTTTTTTTGTGACCACTCTATTGCGAGTCCGGCTGTTAGGGTCTGGGGTTGTAAATCAATGGATTACTAGCTCTTTGTATTCCGGGAATGTTTATCCTCATTGGCTCTAGTTTTAGGTTATTACATGATACTTACTTGAAAATGGCGCCGAAAACAAAAGATGGACGTTCCCAGGAGGCGGAGCAGGTATGTGGAAGAATCTGAGCAGATACACGGTGATTTTGAAGATACAAGTATAAACAGTTTGACGCACATTTGAAAAAAAAAGAAAAAAATTATGTAACTTAACACTATAAATGTCTATTGTCATGTTAAAACTAATCACTTATAAATTTTTAAGGTATGGTATTTTTCATAACACACTCCAACGCATATAGCAGGTTTATTGTCACAAGTTTTAGAAAAATATATGGTCCTTTTTCGTTGTTTTTTATCCGAACACACTATACTCACGAGATTTTTTTTCATTTTGGGGCATTAGTATGTGTAATTTTCCATCCAACCTTTGTTCTGGATCGAGACAGTGTCTGCCTTTTGTACAATTTAATCCTCCTCTGTGATTTCCGACTAATTGAATGATAAGTTTGTCAACAAATTCAAGATGTGTCATGGCTTTTAGTTTCATTTGATTTTGTTTTTGCTTATATAAAATGTACGAGTTAACAACGGAAACTTCGAGACCCCAAAAAAATAATTTTCGCCACCATTTTAAAGTTTTTCTCAAAAATGGGTAAGCTGCAGTATACTGGTCTGCAGTATCTACGCCTCCCATATATTTAGTATAGTTTATTATCATATTCGGCTTCATTATGGTTCGCCACCTCTCATTATTCTTCTTACAGTTTTATAATCATTTGAGTAATGATTGGTGTATACTGTAACCATTCTCTTGTCCTTCCAAGCAAGAAGCAATTCATTGTTTTTTACACAAGTAATCGTTTCACCTGACTTCAATTTAGCATTTTTTATCGGTAATGGGATATGCTTTCTCGTCGTCATTATTGTACCAGTTAGATGAGTTTTTAACTTCATCAATTCCTCTCCTAATTGCGGGCTTGTATATAGCCTGTCAGTAAATATGTGATAGCCTTCAGCTTCAGGAATGGAAATGAATAAATTGTTGTATAGGTGCAAAACAATTCTTGAAGTAAATGGGAGATCAGGTCTAATCAGTCTATGCGTGGTTACGGCACCATAATACGGAACAAATGAAATTCTCCTTCATCCAAATCTCTCCAAGAATGCCAAAGAGAATTTTTACTTAAAATTTTGGGTTTTTGAAATAATATTATTTGCATAATTATTAGTATTACTGACTATGGATTTTATTAGTTCACCAGTAAAGAACAATTTGAAAAAATCTAGCGGCTCATTACAATTTGATGGAATATTAGGACCAGCGCGTCTGCTACCAATGGAAAAATCATTAATTTTTGGTTGAAAAATATTACTTAAAATTTCCCAGTTACTTGTTTCACTGTTTGTATCACTTTCACTTTCAGAAAAAACAGCTCGCCTTCTTTTAATTGGTCGCACTTTGATATCACTTCCACTATCTGAGTCGTTACCATCTAACATAGAATTATTCACAATAGAGTCAACATTATCAAACATCAAAAGGTCATCATCACAGTCAGGTTGAAAGTCTTCAATGTTTTCAAAAGCATTATTCAAGGAAGATTCAATATTATTTACACTTTGATTTATTATTTCACTTTGTTCGTTAACATTACTAAACACATCTTTTTCATTATTTTCTTCGAAATATTCATTAAACTGATCCATGGCTACAAAAATATATTAAAAAAATATTTAAGTGTTATTTTAGTTCTGAAACGTTCACAGAATAATGGTCACCACAGTAGGAGGTGCTCTTAGAGTATAAGGAGGTGCTCCGCCGCGAACAATGTACCGATATAGACTGACTAAATAAAACGGCACACACAAAAATACAAAGTAGGTCAAAAATGACAAAAATTCTATGAAACAATATATTAGTTAATTCTTTAATGTATTTTGACTACGAATACATTTAAGGGAATATTTAATCCTTTATGTACACCATTGTGAAATAAAATTCACAGAATGTTATCGGTAAATGGGTAAAACAGAGCTTCAAATTTACCGCTTGGGAAAGCCACTATTTTGGCTATCGGAGCTAGCAACCAAATGTTCAAAAGCCATTATATTGGCTATCGGAGTGCAATACGTTAAAAAGATATGTAGAATAATAAAGGGATAATACTAAAAATTAAAAAAGTGGACTAATCCAGTGGCTCTCAACATTTTACAAATAAAAATGTTTTCAAAAATTTTAATTTTTTAATTAATATGAAAAGAAATGTTCAATAATAAAGGGATAATACTAAAAATAAAGAAAGTGGACTAATCCAGTGGCTCTCAACAATTTACAAATAGTGTTTTCAAATTATTTTTTTTAATTTATAAAAAAGAAATGTACAATAATAAAAAGATAATACTAAAATAGAAAAAATATTTATTTAAATAAGGGCTTATAATAAGTTGGACAAATTTGATGGCTCTCAACATTTTACTATACATGTAAAGGAAATATATTCCCTTTAAATTTGAATCCTATAGTGTCAGTTAAAATGCAATCATCAATTGTCATTTGTTTTGTTATTCTATTATTTGATTGTAAAATATGAGATTTTGTTAGAAGAAATCATTCAAAGGAGATATAAATAAATATAAATGTCGTTTCTTTGTTAAAAAAACTTGGCAACACAAGTGTTTTATTTATAAATTAATAGAAAGGAATTAAACCTCTCAACTTATTATACAGGGTGTAACAGGACGTACCCGAGGGATTTTAACAAGCGATTCCTGAGCATATTTGGAGTAAAAAATGTAAATGAAATTTTGGTCTCTGGTGACTTTTTTTATGACATTTTTTTTTTTTTTTAATTTTTTTTTCTCCAAATTCAAACAAAAAAAATTGTCATGTTGTCATTGGTCACTCAGCCGAGTAACCGACCAACCCCTCAACCCGCCTCCAACTGTCCAACACCTACCATTTTTTAATGTTTTTGTAGAAAAAATAAATAAAAAAAACATCAAAAATATCACCGGAGACCAAAATTTCATTTACATTTTTTTCTACAAATATGCTCAGAAATCGATGGTTATTTTTTAATGTCATTATCGAGGCTTCTGACTCACATAATGTTGTCATTTTTGCCTCATCTGTTTTTAAATTATAATATTATCATTATAATCTCTAATGATCTTTAAAAGGTACTCAGAGCCCTTTTGTTTTCATTTCTTATAAAAAATCACTTTCAAATATATTCCAGTTTACATGATCTAATAAATTTCATTATTCTCGATATGGCATGAAACTCTGTTGAGGCTATTAAATTCTGAACTTCCGATGAGTTTGAGGTTAAAATCCCTCGGGTACGTCCTGTTACACCCTGTATATATATATACAAAATTAGGTTCCGTATGTTTGTGCCCGCAAACCTCGGATTTACTCAAAATTTTTACAGAACATTGCATTTTAGTAGAAGAATGTTTGTATATACAATGGTAAGCTCTGGAGTTATGAAATTTGTATAAAAAATTTACTACGGGTGGTGCGCTGAAAATGTGTGAATTTTTATTTGAAGGCAGGAGGGAGAGGGTAACAAAGGAGGTAGGGTTCGCGGGAAGGTTGACGAGAGAGTAGGAAGGTGGAAGGGGAACGCATTTATACTGAAATTTATACCTTATTTTTATTTTCAGTATTATGTTTTTATTACTTATTACATTTATTATTTTTATTTTTATTAATATATATTTTTTTTAAACTCTATTTTCGAAATGTTGGGTACCACTGAATAAGTCCACTTTTTTATTTTTAGTATTATTCCTTTATAACATCGTATATTTCTTTTTATATAAGTAATTTGGGAAGCGGGAATGGGTACCGCTGCCCCGGGAACCTTTATTGGATAACCAACACCTCTGCCATAGGTCACCTCAAGTGGTTCGCTACGTTTGGTGATTTAGCAGGGTGCCCGGGTTCATGGGGCGAGGTTTGTCTAGGTCTTGGAGGTGGATGACTAGGACACACTGAACCCCAGATTCCCATCCACCCCTTGAGCCCTTTTCCTTCCCAAAACTCTCCTTTCCTTAAAAAAATCCTCCACATAGCATCCCTAAGGATGACATAGACCCTGAGGGAAATTGTTTTCCTCAGGGCCTCCTGTGTGGAGCTCATGTAAAAAAAAATGTTTATTTGTAAAATGTTGAGAACCACTGAATTAATACTTAATTTTTATTTTTAGTATTATGTTTCATGACTATACATTTATTTTTTAATAATAATTTTTTTTTTTTTTTTCAAAACACTAATTATAAAATGTTTAGAAACAATGAATTTGTCTAAATTTACAATGCAGTAAGAAAAGGTTAAATACAGTAATAAAAAAAGCTCCGAAATTAACTTGTGTAGTAAAACAAGGTAAGAAGATAATTAATTAAATCGTTTAAAATATTAAGAAAAACTTGAAAAATAACTCACTCCCACGATGTAGATGACAAAAAAATAACTCACTAATCAAAGGGTTAATAGTTTGTAATGATGAAAAGAAAAGAAAAAAAGTTTTTTAAAATAACTAATACTACAAGTTATATTTTTTATATTAAATGAAAAAACACACTTTGTAAAACACCACTTTTTATTAGAATTAATACTTAACCCCTCCGAATTTTCGAGAATATTAGCTTTTGGTGTCTTAAACGAAATGACATTTTACGAAAACTTTTAGTTATAACCGCTTCAAAATTAAAGCACTATAAATGAAACATTTCTGAACGTAGCCGAATAGTAAAAACTGTTTTAGACAGGTTACAAAATAAGCTTTCGAATTATTATATTACAAATAAATATTAACATTTGTAAATATTAAAATTTAGAATGCAAACATTAAAAAAATGTGAAAATGACTCACGTGATGTTTTTATGTGAAAACGGTACTAAAATCACAGATTATGTAAACAACAATACGTATTCTATTGTATAAATGTGTAATAAACACTTTTGTCACCTCACTTTTTTATCATTTCATATAAAAATATTTAATAGAAATTAACAATGTCGGGCGCCCGTAGGAAATTCGGCGGTATAAATTATGTGTCAGACGGCGCGTCTGACAGAATGTTCTTTTTATGTATTTCTATGGACAACTTGAATAGAGATGTGCAGCATGATTCACTATCGACCTTTCACTTTTTATTTTACGGATGTAACTAAAACAATAACGGAGTTATAACGGTTTCTATGGAGACACACGAGCTGACGTGTAAACACGCTTATTGTACTTGACTGCTGTCGTATTTTTAACGCATATATCTGCTTACGTTGCTGACCGGTTAACAGCCAACCAGGTTTCGCTTAGCTCAAGCTTCATCAGGGCTATTATATCAACTAAAGTAAATTAGATACAGACACATATATAAAAAATAAATTAAGAGAATTAGTGAAAGAGATAGCAATAGAATAGGCGACACCCTATTGGTGCAAATAGAAAAGAGGGAGACAAAAATAATAATTACGGTTTCGTTAAGCAACAGGGGGAGGAAGAGGGAGGGAACTGTTTCAGAAGAGGTTAACGGAATAAATTAAAAATGGTGTTTTACAAAGTGTGTTTTTTCATTTAATATATAATGTCACACCACAAAGTGTTTGCTTCCTTCGATAAAATTATATTTTTTAGTTTAGTTTATAATATTTTTACGAATAATGTTGGAGTTTTACCTACCATTAAAACTCTTATTATGTTGTCTTGCTTATCCAGAATATATAATGTGAGATATCATCCTTATTTCCCGCCAGCGTCGGTCATATCCATTGCTTTATCTTGAATTTCCCGCCATTCCTCTGCAACTCCCTTCAGCTGTCAATTGTCGTCGTGCATTGGCATCTTGAGATGCCGTATTAATTCAATTTGGACTCACCAAGCAGAGCTTAAATATATTCTGGATAAGCAAGACAACATAATAAGAGTTTTAATGGTAGGTAAAACTCCAACATTATGTGTGTCATTGCTTATCCAGAAGGTAGGTAAAACTCCAACATTATGTGTGTCATTGCTTATCCAGAATATACAATGTGAGAAGTGTTTGTTATCGCTTGGTGACAATTCTAAAGCCAAAATTGTGACTATTACTGTATTGCTTGCAATAACTTGGTCAAAGACTGAGAGTGAATGGGGGGATTCAGCACCTCAACATTGAGACCTCTGATTTGTCTATAATATTTCTTGAATGTGTTTTCTGAACTCCAGCTTCCTCTTTCCAAAATGGTGTCTATAGGACACTCTGCCAGCCAACTTCTTGAAGCTACTGCTGATCTCAAACTCCCAGGAGAGGCATCAATCCCAGCATCCTTCAAAATTGTTTTAATCCATCCACCAATAGCAGATCTCGAGGCTGGCCTTGCAGGCCCCAACGTGGAAATAAACAGACATTCAACACCAGCTTCATGTCTTCTGTTCTCACCCAAAGACGTAAGCTTTCTCAACCAGAATATGGAATCTATATTACGATCCTCTGCTTTGTAAAGCTTCCAACCAGACTGTCTATGTGTAGAGGTGTCCTTCTTAGAACCAAAAAATTTGGCCATAATACAATGTGATCATCATTGTCAACAAGATTATCAGAAGATGCATGCAGTAAGGTCAGATCCTGTACTTGTCTTCCTGATGCCAGAAGTAAATTAACAGGACATCTACGAGATGCTTCGAAAAGAGTCAGGTCATTTGAAGGATTCTTACAAAGCTAAGACACCAAGTGTCCTGGATCCCAAGTAAATGCTCTAAGCTTCTTATTTGCAGAATTTCCTATACCTCTCATCACTTGCTTGACCAAGGGATGATTACTTATCCTCAAATCGCCTATGGGGTCATACAAAACCGACACTACAGACTTGTGAAGTGCTATAGTATTGGGATCCAAGCCTTTCCTCACTCTTAGGTATGCTAAAAAACCGTGCCAGCTGAGATCCCGAAGGGTTATTAGGACATGTATTATTAATGGCGCACCATTCCTTCCAGCTCTTCCATGCCATGTGATAAGTTGTAAGCTTAGGTTTGCGCCAACCCGCATTCAATAGAGCTTTTTTCTTGCTGTGACCAATCGTTCAAAGCTTCACTCCACCCCTAATCTTCCACACCTGTAGTTGGAGCTTCTGGACCTGTTGAGGATGAAGTCCTGTCGATAAGTCTATCAAGTTGTCGACCAACATCGGTATTATGTGAGGTCGGTCTAGGGCTCTTCTCTTCAGGTCTGATAACCAAAACACTTTTGGCCAATTTGGGGCTACAACCAGGTACACCCCTGATGACTTGTTCAGATGTGCCAGCACTCGTGGCATTAAGCAGGGGGGAGGAAAGATCCATGCCAAGGGGAAATTCCAACTCCTGCTGAACACGTTGTGAAGCATTGCTCTCTTGTCGTGGGAATCTATCGAGACATACTGATCCACGAAGTGAGCCCTCGAGGGAGCGAATAGATCCACTACTGGACTGCCCCACTTGTGAAAAACAGCTCTTACCGCTGGGGGTAGAAGGTGCCATTCTGGTAATGTCATCCCTCAGGATAGATGATCCGCGAGGCCATTGTAGCGTCCCGGCAAATACTGCACTTGTAAAGAGATTCTGTGCTTGTCCAAAAGTGCAAGAATCTGAAATGTCCGATGAAGGAGACCCATCGAATTGGTGCCCCCCTTGTTCCTCAAGTAGGCTACGACTGTCCTGTTCTGAACTTCTCAAATTCTGAGTCAGAGACGTTAAGGCATTTAAGATTGCTGTCATCTCCTTCATGTTGCAATATCCCCCCCTCTAACTGTCTGTCCAACAACCCAACAGAGGTACATAGTCGATCAGGGCTCCCGGCCGTGATCTGCCGCATCCGTAGTCAGAGAATGTGTTGGGCTGGGAAAATGAAGAGTTGAAACATGATCTAAGTTGATCATCCACCATTTCATTTCTGACAAGACCTCCTTCTTTATCAGAGACTTTTGCTGAGGGGTCAGCTTCAGCATTAACTGTAATTGTATCAGCCGAGTATGAAGTCGACCTCTGGGGACCACAAAGGTAGCAAAATTCAACTTTCCGAGAATACTCTGAGCTCCTTTCAGAGTCCATCTTCCTTTTGTCACGGATCTCTGAAGTGAGTTCCAAAGACCTTGGCATCTGTATTTGTTTAAGGACTTCTGTTTCAGATGGGGGTTCTACATAATTCCAAGATATTCCACTGACTGTGCTGGCTGACGGACACACTTTTGGAAATTTACCGACCAACCTAACCGCTCTAACAATTAAAGAGCTTCTCAAGCTTGACAGAGGATCTCTCTGGTCTGATGAGCCAGGAGAAAGTCGTCTAGGTACACAATGATCCTGATAGCCTGTCTACGCAGGATTTCTGCAATCCAATTTGTGATAGCTTTTAAATTGAAGATCGACTGTTTCGAGCCTTCGCTCGTTTGAACCAGAAAAAGTGTTGATAGGAAGGTGGCATTGTCGTCAGCTCTTTCCATGTACCATCTCTCATCATTGTCATTTCCGGGATTACTTTTGTTTTGAACGTCCTTGCGGAAGCTTGGCTTGGACTTATCAACGAGGGCTCTTGGATGAATGGTATGCGGTATTCTTATCATATGTAAGATGGTCTCTGGGACATCTAAGGCCTGTCATTTTCTCCAATAATCCTGTAGTGTAGTTGACCCGCCCGAAATGGTTGATAGTCACCTGTTGAAGCAGCCACAAGAGGTCTGCCCCCTCGCGCCACGCTTCTGTTCCCTCCCCTTACCCCTCTTACAGGAGGAATATTGGGGGTTTCGCCCGTGGTCTGCCCGCCGGGGAAACGAGGGAAATGCCATATTTTGCTTTGATGTTTGCTTGGGGGGAAGGCAACAACCTCCTTAGATGTTGAAGGGCGGTTGTGCGCGACACCTGTTGAAGCGGCCACGAGAGGTCTGCCCCCTCGCGCCACGCTTCTGTTCCCTCCCCTTACCCCTCATACGGGAGGAATATTGGGGGTTTCACCCGTGGTCTGCCCGCCGGGGAAACAAGGGAAATGCCATATTTTCCTTTGATGTCTGCTTGGGGGAAAGGCAACAACCTCCTTAGATGAAGGGCGGCTGTGCGCCGAGTGGCAACCCTGAGGTAGGCGCACTGGACTAAAGCACTTTGCTACACCACCTAGTTTCTGCAACTGGGCAGAAAGTGCTTCTTCCCCAAAAGGATGAGTGGTAGAAGGAGGAATTCTGCTGAAGAGCCTCCGTTCCACTCCAATCTTACAGCTGTCCATTGTTCCTGTAAAGACCTGATAGGGAACCTTCTGAACTACTTTCCCATTTGATAAGTTTTTTGGAGAGCCTGTTGAAAGCACTCTCTGCTTCAATGAGGCATGCAATGCCAGCATCTTTTCCATGGTCGTAAATATTGGTGAGGCGTTGACAAATGCCAGCACCTCGCAGTTTACCTCCAGCTCCTTGAAGCCTGGATCAGCCAAATATTCCTTTAAAGCAGATGCATAGCGGACATTGGCCCACTTGCCCGAGTTTGAAACATGCTTGAAACTGTCAAAAGCAGGACCAAACTTTTATAAATAAAGCTGAATTATAGATAGGTCTAACTACATCAAATTGCATCAAACGATTATCAAACGAACATGAATGTCATGATTTCGTATTTGTAATTTGAGTATTTTAATATGACATCGCCGATGGTCATATTTCATTCAAAAAATCGATTACCTAAATTCCAAAGGTGGAAAAATGGTTAAATGTGTCTACAATTGATTCATAAATCAGATAATTACGTAAGACAATACATTCAGCTTAATTTATCTTTAGTATGGATATAAATGGGTCGATCCCAGCAGCATTGCAATGCCGGCCGGGCCAACCCGCGACAGGAGTGGAGCAAGCCCCGAACATCCCGTCACATTCCAAAAACCAGTTTAATAAACTGGTCCCGCACTGCGGGAACTATCAGATATTAAGCTGATAAGGCAGATAATACACTTATCTTAGCCAACAGGCCGAGAAGCGATTGCTAATCGGCGCGGCGTCCTTCCGTTTTCGAGAACAAGCGACGCAGATTTATATAGCGTAGGTAGTAGGAATACGCTAATCTGTCAAAAATGTTTGCACTAATCACTTACACTAATTTTTCATAAAATTACGGAATTTGCGGGTAGCAACAGATATTATTTTCGTTAAAACAATTACGAACGAAAAATTTACGACCGGACATGAGCGAAACAACGCCAAAATTGAATTTACACGGCATCTCAAGATGCCAACTGCACGGCGACAATTGACAGCTGAAGGGAGTTGCAGAGGAATGGCGGGAAATTCAAGATAAAGCAATGGATATGACCGACGCTGGCGGGAAATAAGGCTGATATCTCACATTATATATTCTGGATAATCAACGACACACATAATACATTTAATTACTAAGATGCATTAATACGATACGTAGGGATATGTTTAGCAAATTTGTCAATGTATTTTAATAAATTTACCAAATAACTTCCTTGGTAGTCTCTACTATGAGCTTTTACTTATTCTCAGAAAAATTTTGAGATATAAGCGGAAACCCGAAAATTGGGACCTGCCCCCCCCCCCCCTCTCCCCCATAGCTGATACCTAGACGTCAGGACTTTTAGTATGATCACACCCTAAGCACCCTAAACAAGTGTTATGATGCAGTACAAATCCGTATTCCTTTAAATATAATTATTAACATCCTTATCATTTGTTCTGCATCCTAACAACTCTACCCGTCGAAATCGTCATTAGGTAGGAACTTGTTTATTAATTATTAGAGTGCCAGCTCTGATTTTATCTACGCTAGCTAACTAATAAAATGTCCGTCTAGTAGCTGCAAGGCACAGGCAGCATTTCCTCGTGCAGGATCCGGAAAGCCATCACCGAAGCCGAGATCTGGAGTCAGTTCGCCGCCAAAGGGAGTTCGTCAAGCGGCCTTTCGCCGCGACCAAATTTAGCAAGTAACCCCGCCGCCAAAGGGAGAACATCAAGCGGCCTTTCGCTGCGTCCAAAATTAGCAAGTCACCCCGCCGCCAATGGGGGTGTTTTACGTTGAAGAAGGTTTGGCATGTAGGTAGGCCGCCCTCGGTCCAGACGAGAGTCAGGGTCGGTGTAAAACTACTTTCCCGCCACAAAGAACAGCGAATATCATCGCGGGCTAACGGTACACCGATCATCCATCAAAACGGGGCTCTGTCCTACTGTGATCGGACGTATTTATCATGGATTAAATCTTTCAGGCTCCAACAACGCCTGGCCGCCGTACAAGTTTCCTTAGGGTTGCAGGAATCACAGCTAATCCCACCAAGGGGAATTCAAACTATCGATCACACAATACGTACTCGCTATCACTTTTACCGCCCGGCATTATCTAAAGTAAAAAGGAATTTTTTTCCCGTTCAAAACTCAAATCTCACAAAAACTTCGTTGACTGTCGCGTAGCTAGGTTTCGGGCCCAACTCTCCGAAACCTACCTACGCAAGAAGTGAGGTATTGCCGCGGAACCGCTCCAGGTGTCGCCTCTGGCCGTAGATAAAATCAGAGCTGGCACTCTAATAATTAATAAACAAGTTCCTACCTAATGACGATTTCGACGGGTAGAGTTGTTAGGATGCAGAACAAATGATAAGGATGTTAATAATTATATTTAAAGGAATACGGATTTGTACTGCATCATAACACAAGTTTCTGAAGGAATCGCTTAGGTCCCTGCTTACGCACTCTACACCTCCTTCCTTAACTGGACTATAGTGAGTACAAGCGCCCTTGAGGTGATTTTTCACAAAACCGGCGCTCTGCAAATTATCCAATTATTATTATTATTACTTGTATCATGGATAAATGATTTCAGTATTTTTTTTTTTTTTATTGGTTTTCAAGGTACAATCCCGTTAAACCGCAATAAAGCAGTTTTTCAACAGGATGTTAATGTTCAGTTACAATTTAAACATTACATAATATTATTACTATAACCATACAGATTATAACAATTAACACATATGAATTAATATAAACTATCTCTATTTAGCAGCCATTGTTTCAGCATATATCTGAATTTATTTGTAGAATCGCAATTTTTTATATTAATTGGTAACATGTTAAATATTTTTGGCACGTTATATTCCAGGGTTCGCCGTCCGTAGTTATTATTATATTTTGGAACAATCATTCCTTCATTCTTCGTGAACCTTGTATTATAATCATGTTCTACTTTCCTCTTATAATTAGACTCAGACATATGCTGAATCAATATTTTGTACCATAATAAGGCCTGCACCGGTAATATTGTTAAATTCCCATACAACAATGATATGTTTCGTCTCTGTGAAAAAATATGTTTTTGAACTAAAAACAATAACAAATTTCATGTTTATATTGTATCAGCGACGCATTCCATACATCTATTCTGTGTAGTGGTATATTGAATTGGGCCATGGTCGTAGTATTACCACAATAAAAGGGTAGTACTGATCTTGTTGTGTTGTTTAGTGTTATAGTGAAAATTTAATTTATACATTTAATGAATGATTTAGATAGTATGTGTATGCATGTTACTTTTTGCTTCCTGTGCGGGCCAGGCGTCCGACAGCGGGTCAGGCAGGTTCATGGTGGGCACAGCGTCCACGTGTAGGCCGGCGGGCATGAGGTAATCGCGCGAGAAGTGTCGGCTGCACAGCACCACCTCTGCCACACCGGTGCCGTCGGGCAGCCACGGCAGCAGCTCCAGCCAGGCCCCGCGCGGCTCCGAGGCCCGCGGCAGGTCAAACAGCCGCCGCGACTTGGACAGGCAATCGGGCACCACGCAACACTTACTGCTAACAACATACTCATTAATCTCTAAAAAGAACTGATTCTCATTTTTGTCCAGGGACTGTTTGTATCTATCGACTTGGAAAAGCATTCCGGCAACACTCGCAACTTTGCTGACAACAGAGAACAAAATAATTTATTCTTTCAATCCTTTCATTCCAATCCTTAGTAAGGAGTAGACTTGAGAGTGAATCAATTGTTTGTAGCCAAATCAGAATGAACACAAAACTCAATACCTGCTTTGAAAGTGATGAAAAAATATATAAAAATTATTTAAACAGGTTACGTTAGGTTTAGGGATGTGAAAAAATAATCGATTTTTCTCCAACAAAATTGATTTTATTAAGCGATTTTAATTTTCAAAAAAATCGATTAATTAGTAATCGATTTTTCTTACACTGCCGATTTTTTCATTCGCAGCCCTGCTTAGGCTTAGTCAGTAGTCCGGAATCCGGAGCGCGAACCTCTATGATGTTTATAAATAAAACATTACATTAACGCCATCTGTGCATCTATGATGACATTTCTTTGAAAGCAGTTTAGTTGAAGTTTCTAATGAAACTTGTCACTAGATGTCACTAGAAGTCAACAGAGTCAACCAACGAACAATTTGTAATTTGTGTTGATTATTTAAAAATAGCTTTAATTTCGGTTGATTATTTTGAAACTTATAATTTCTGTTGAATATTTTTTAATTAATAAAACTGTGATTAAAGATATTTTACGTGTTTATTTTAATTTGACAAATTTGGGGAAAAATTGATTATTATAACAAATTTTCATGCTAAGAAAAGAATCGATAATTTATGTAAAAATCACATCCCTAGTTAGGTTAGGTTATAGGATATTTTTCTTTTTTTTCATAGCCTTTAATGATTCTTGAAAGGGGTGTCGAGTTGAGTTGATTTGGCATGAAACCCTCTGAAAGCACCATCCAAGTATCAAAAGGGATGTGAACACTGTACCAATACATACTACACATTTTCTTAGATTGAATCATGGATGGTCAGAAAACTCAGCCATCAGAGGTTTGTCTAGGTCTTGGTGGCGGATACGTTTTCCCAATTACTGCGTGGCGGGCTGGATCGGAGGAGACTGATTGAGGGAGGCTTTTTGACCTCTCCAGCTGGAATCTCCCAACCCTTCGCCTTGTACCGCAGTGTGAGGAAGATTCATACGTCCGTCACTCCTGGTCACACTGACCCCCAGATTCCTACCCACCCCTTATACCTTTTTCCTTCCCATATCTTCTTCTCCTTCCTTTCCCTTAAAAAAAACCCTCCACACAGCATACTCAAAGATGACATAGGCCCCTAGGGAAATTTTTTTCCTCGGTGCCTCCTGTGTGGAGCTAATGTAAAAAAAATAAAAAAAATCATGGAGAGCATTTATTTTTATGTTGCTGGAGGTTATCTGCATCATTGAAAACATAGACTGTTTTGCACTAAGGAATAAATGACAAATGCCGACGGGATTGTTGGCAGGACGATGACAAGTAAAAAGTAGGATGTAATACCTCGAGGAATCAACGACAGCAGCGCCCGTAGGCGATTCAACCAGGTTAATAGCATTTCTGTACAAGTAGTGCGGCTGGAAGGAGAATGTCTTCCCTTCATCATCTTCCCTGTCACTGTCCACTTCTTCCTTGGGCTTCAGCAGCTCGTCGTCCGAGTCTGAGTCCAAAGCAATGCCGGGAGATCCGCCGGGCTCTGACTCGGCGTCGTCTGCAGCAAAAAAAACGCAACAAATTGAGTTTAATCAACCCTGAACTGATGTACGGCAGCAGGAGTACGTGCCGAGACCACTAAACAGACAGTCCCTGGAGGTGTGACCCAAATTGGTCACCAGTTAACATAAGACTTTTGAACAATATTTATCAGACAGGGCGGGGAAATTTTTTATTTAGTTGAGAAATAGTTTGGGTGTTTGAAAATGTTTGATCAACTTCAGCAGAAATAAGGAAAAAAAAAACTAAAGATCATAAAAATATACCTTGCTGGGCAGATTCACGGCAAGAACGGAAAAAGCCCAACACCAAAGAGGCTTCTCTTAACCCCTAGGAGCTGGACCCCTGCATTTGCAGTATTGAATTGCAGTACTTTGTAGTCACGCATGGCACAAAGCACAGAACTGTAGTGTCGACCCTGTACATTAATTCATTTTACCTCCACCATGTTAATTGTATGGTATTGTCTATGAAGAGCATAGCATACCTATGTAAAACAATTTTTAAAAATTGTCCACATTGTTGGTTGTAACAAAAATTTGTTTTTATTATTTATTGAACCAATCTGCAGGACGAAGTAATATTGAAAGACCTAAGCTAAGGTGGCTGGATAGTATGGGCCTAGTTCCTTAGGCTTAGAGAAATAGCGGGAGATCTCCAGGAGTAGAAGCATTTCCCGGAGGTAACCAAGACTCTCCAAGGGTTGTATCTTTTACCGCCTGTGATTGTGTTAGTTATGTTTAATCATACCATCAGAGAGTGTGATGGGTGCTTTCTGTTGGCTGCCCTGCGATTTCTTCGAAGCCTTGTGTTTACTTGGTCTGTCCTCTTTCTTTTGCTCTCCAGTCTGCAAGAAAGAAAAAAAGCACTGTTTAATAAATTAGTAATGAACAAGGACCTGAAATTTTTGCCTGATTTTTTCTAATTGGTTTTCAGCAAAATTCACATTTGACTTTGGCTTTATTCCACTTGGCAGGAAATCTGGAAAGTTCCAAGCAGATGGTGCTAGTGTGGTGGGGGGTCATTTGCATGACACATAGATTTATATATATAACTGGTCTTCTGGTTTCGACGGCCGCCATCTTTAAAGAGGGCAAAAGATATGAGAACTCAGGGAACTTCTTGGGGAGAACTCACAAATCCCAAGTTTTTTGTTACTAAAAATTGTTATTAAACATTTTATTTTTCCTTTCTGTTTTCAGTTGTGTTGCATAATGAATTGTAATAAAGTAAAACTGCGACTTTGTATATTTCGCATAAATAAATCGCAATATATTTAAAAAAAAAGGATCCTTGGAACAACTTTATTTATGGAAGATTAAATAATGAAACTTCATTCAGTTCTATATTGTTTTATAACTATTGTGATAATCTTACTTGTATTAGATCAGTAACACTGGCGTGGGTAGGGTAGGTGACATAATATGTTGACAAACAGAAAAAAAAACTACAGGATTTAATTTATTTATTGGTGTATCATTTTTATTTCTAACAAAATTACAATTTTTATTTTCGGAACATCGTGCATTGATCTTTTTTACCATTTTCAGGTGGTACATTGCCAGGCTGAAATAAAAATTAATTAAAATGTGTTATTTAGAAGATTAAATATTATCATTTTTAGTGTAATGAGGTCGGTGAAAAGTAATTATATACAACTCGCCAACAATAATTTACAAGCATTACTATTAAACTAGCTTTTGCAAGTTGCAGGCAACTAACGGATTAAAACACTAAGCGATTTGATGTGTTAATTTATTTATTTATTTATCTATATAAGGTATGTTTACATTACATTATTCGATGCCTGTCTCACTAGGGTATACCTGTGTTGAGACAGGCGTAGAGGTACATAAATGAGGATCATACATAAGAATATTTAATTATAACATAAGAATATTTAAGGTAAGATACATACTGATTTATACAATTCAAACAGAAAGATGATTTAAATTGAGGGTTAATACCATAAAGAGAGCATTATATAGGTGAAGGAAGAGATGAATAAAGTAGTAAATCCTGTCGAATCTATATAGGGAGTTATATTATACATATAGGATTTTACTATTTTAATTTCTTTAATAAGGGTAAGGACATACGTGAGATGGTAATTTTGTCTATTTGTAATGTATTTTACAGATGTTAGCAGTAGTGTGACGTCCAATACTTATAATCCATTTCTTTATATCTTGTTTGAATTTGGTCATTGATTCATCGTAGCTGGTCGTGTATTGTGTAGTTTGCAAGCTATGTATTTAAAGTGTTTTTGTCCAAAGGTGGTTTTAGAAAAGGGAGTTTGGAGAAGTTCTTTATTTTTGGCTCGGGTATTGTGTATCATTTGTGTTGGTTTGTAAAGGATTTTGTTGTTTTTATGTAAATAAACTAAGATGGATTTTGCTTACAGCTGTTTAATGTCCATAACGTTGAAAGTATTGAAGATCGTATCGGTGCTGGTAGTGAGAGGAAGTTTAAGAATTATTTTTATTATTAGTTTTTGTGCTTTAATGATGGGGTTGAGGGCATTAGAATAAGTGTTACCCCAAGCTAAAATTCCGTATTCGATGTGAGATTGGCACAGTGAGTAATACACTGTTTTTAAAAGTTGTAGGTTAAGGAAATTGCGCGTTTGTTTGAAAAAGTATATAGATTTGCGGATTTTGTTTGTAGTGTTAAGTATATGTTGCTTCCAATTTAGGTGTGTATCAAAGGTTAATCCTAAATATTTGATAGTTCTTACTTGTTCTAGGCATGGGCAGTTGCAATTCCGGTTCAGAGATGAGTTATTACATTCGTGTATTTTTAATTTTGGGTGTAGGTTTGGTTTTGTGATATTGGTGAGACTAGACAGTAAGTATTTTGTTTTCTGTACGTTAAGAGTTAATGTGTTCGAGTCAAACCAATATTTACCTTTTGAATTACTACCTCCGCTTTAGAATATACGGTAGGCCAATCTTTTGCTTGAAATAGTAGTACAGTGTCGTCGGCGAAACTGACAATAGTGGCATCGATATCTAGGTTACACAACTCGTTAATGTATATTAGGAAGAGCGTTGGACCTATAACACTGCCTTGTGGGACACCGTAACTAATAGGTAAATTCTGACTCTTTGTAGCTCTGAGTTTAACGCATTTGGATCTGTCAGATAGGAAACTGGAGAGGAGGCTTAATTCATTATTCCTAATACCTATGTTGAACAATTTTCGTTCTAATTTGATGTGTGATATTGTATCAAAAGCTTTACACAGGTCGAGAAATACCGATAGACATTTCGAGCCCTTATCAAGATGGCCAGAGATATGGTCAGTGACGGTGGCTATAGTATCGTTTGTACTTTTATGGTTTCTGAAGCCAAATTGCCGCAGCGATAGTAGGTTGTTGGTTTCCAGGTATTCCATAAGACTATTATTAACGATCTTTTCAAATACTTTAGACAGGGAATTGAGTAACGTAATAGGACGATAATTACTAATATCAAGTTTGGAGCCTGTTTTGAAAATAGGGATAATAAGACCTTGTTTTAGAATGGCGGGAAATAATCCTTGGCGAATGCTAATATTCAGCAGATGAGTTAATGGTTGTATTATAACCGGGGCAATTTTTTTTAGAATACTGTTGGGTATTTCGTCAATGCCAGTGGATGAAGAGTTTTTTAAAGAGTTTATTACCGTAGAAACTTCTTTCTCTGTAACCGTTTTGAGAACAAATCGGGTTGGGAATTCATCATTGGAAGGGGGGACGCTAGGGCCCAGCATATGGTTGCTTGATTGGATTTTTGTTGCTAGTTCTGGACCTATATTTGCAAAATAACTGTTTATATGATTGACAATTGGGTTAGGGTTGGGGTTAATGCGGATGAAGCGAGGAGTGTGTGTTAAATTAAATATATGAAGAAAAAAACGATGTTTGAATGTGGATAAAGCGAGGAGTGTGCGCCTACAAAGGGCACAGGAAGTTGACCACTCAATTTCGTACACTAACACTTTTGGACCGCTTCGGTCGCCCGGTTCAAGGGGTTCAATAAGGGCTTTTTCTCGCAAAAGGGGGCCAAGGAGCTTCCTGCTCAATTTTTCATTAACCTTATCCAAATTAATTAAATTTCATTAATCCGTCTGCTTGGTTCAATATATTCGCACCTCACAATCCGGAAGCCTCGATTTCGTGCCTAAATTCTGAAACCGTCACTTTGGAACAGGATTGTAAAATATCTATGCAAGATAGCTTTCATATTTCAAAGACAATAAGAAGCATTATTTCGTTCTCTTTCTGATTAAAAGAAAAATACATATGTTTGCATGAGAGAAAAAGAGATATTTAGCTAAATGTAAGGTCGCTCTGGGACGTTTTTGGTCTTATCAAAGTAAATCGCGATTACGTGTTTTGGGGTGTATTTATTCCTAAACAAGCAGACGGGTTAAAATGACCACAATAAATTCTCACTATCCGAATAGGACTTTGACAAAAAAATACCATCTTTGTTTGTTTCTTCTTAGGGAACGTACCCATACTACGTGACCAACTTTTTGCAATTTTTATTGCTGGAAGTAAGGAAATCAATTGAAACTGGGACACTTATCGACCTCATAGCATTTGGCTTACCTAATTATGTGACTGATAAAATTGACAGAGAAATTTTACAAGGAACGGAAAATCTTTACAATAAAATAGGAAAATTGGAACATCTTGTTGGGAAGAATAAGTATGAAAAAAAAAAGTATTATGTATTCTGACGCTAAATCCAAAGAAATTGAAGAAAAAAGACTATGCCGAATCTGTGTTAACGAGAAAAAAGGGAAACGTTACCATCGTGAGGAAAATTGCTGGTTTAAGGAGAAAAATAAAAAAGCAGTTGTAAAAACGGTAAATAATTCTGAATTGGAAATTGAACTGAACGAGAAGAATCCAAAAAACTAGAAGTGCCACCATTAATAAAAGTCGAGTTACTATTAAATGATACTTTAAAAATTTCTGGAATTTATGATTCGGGATCTATGTGTCATTAATTAAAGCAAAATTATTAAAGATACAGCCAAGAGCATGTCTAAGTGATATACAAATAGTTAACTTGAAGACTATTAATGGTGAGAAGAAAACAAAAGGTATGGCAACACTAAAAATAAAAATCTACAATATCGAAAGAATTGTGGACATATTTGTAGTAGATAATGAACATTTTAATTGCGATTTTCCAATTGGTTTGGATTGTATCAAAAGTTTCAAATTAATGCAAAATGAAGAATTAAAGATCATACAATGTAACAAACCAGAAGAAGCGACCTCAAATGAAGATATAAAAAAAAATAACTACTCAAAAAATGATACTTCAAATATAACAAATATCAAAATTCCTGATGTACTAGGAAAAATAGAGGAACAAGACACCAAAAACATAAACAAAGGTGAAATAAATTTCAACGAACATATAAACACGGATGGATTTGAACTGATAATAAACCATCTAGATTTATATCAACAATCAGAAATTGATAAGTTGGTAGAAAAATACAAACCAATCTTCGCCAAAGATAAATACGACGTCGGTACTGTAAAACATTATGAAGCTCATATTGACTTGATGGTGGATAAATACTGTTACAAACGTCCATACAGATGCACAGCAGAAGATAGAAGACAAATAGAATATCAAAACTATTAGAGAAGAATTTAATTGAGGAATCTTATAGCCCATTTGCTGCTCCAGTAACTATGGCATATAAAAAAGAAGATGATCAAAAAACAAGGTTATGTATAGATTTCAGAGAATTGAACAAAGTTGTCATCCCTCAATCACAACCTTTTCCGTTGATTGAGGATTTGATGGTTAAAACCGTAAACTGTAAATATTTTTCTACTTTTGACATAAATTCGGCATTTTGGTCAATTCCTTTGAAAATTCAAGATAGATATAAAACTGCATTTGTTACACAAGAAGGTCATTTTCAATGGACGTGTCTCCCGTTTGGGTTGAGGACGGCCCCAGCCATTTTTCAAAGAATATTGAGCAACATCATAAGAAAATACAAACTCTCCAGTTTTGCAGTAAATTTTATAGATGACGTATTAATTTTTTCAAGAACTTTTGAAGAACATATGCTACATATATCGAGACTAATGGAGGCAATTCTAACAGAAGGTTTTAGACTAAAATTATCGAAATGTACTTTTGCAAAAAATTATGCAAAATATTTAAGTCACATAATAGAAAACAATTCAATCAGACCTCTGAAAGATTATTTAACTGCTTTCAAAAACTTTCCAGTTCCGGAAACAAAAAAAAATATACGCCAATTCCTAGGAAAAATAAATTTTCATCATAAATTTGTGCCACACAGTGCGATTATCCTGGACCCGTTACACAATTTATTACGGAAAGACGTGAAATTCATATGGTCCACAGAATGTCAGGAAACATTTGATAAAATAAAAGCAATGTTATGTTCAGAACCACTTCTGAATATCTTTGACTCTGAACTACCAATAAGCATTTACACGGATGCTAGTATCAAAGGAGTGGGAGCAGTGCTGAAACAAAAAGATAAAAACGGGGACAGTAAGCCGGTTGCTTATTTTTCAAAAAAATTGACTGAAGCTCAAAAAAAGAAGAAAGCAATATACCTAGAATGTCTGGCCTAGAGTATGGCCGAAGTCCAGTGCGAAAGTTAAATGGTAAGGATATTATAACGAATTGGCGGGAATTCTTCGTGAATGAATGTTACGAATTTACACTTTTGACGTGGTGTTTGGTAGTGCATTGCACAAGTGCACTAAGGCAGGGGCCGCCTCTGCTTATTACCTCTTCAATCACTGCAACTGTTTCTGACCAATTGTTTGTTGGATGAACATCAATTTTTTTAATAATGAGCTTTCTTGTTTTTATTTTATTTTGAAAATCAAACTTTGAAGGGACGCTTCAGGTTTGAGACCACACACATATTTAGTCTCGGCGAAAAATCCTCTTTTACAAAACGCAAGCTGCATATAGCGCTGCTTTTTGTTGGAATGAAATTCTTACGTTTGGTGGCAAAGACCCACTTCTTGCACATCTCTTCATTTTTTAAGGGAAATCTGTAATAATAATATAATAAGTACAGAAGTTATTTATTTACAGACAAATAGTCCATTAACAATATAATAATAACTAACTAACCATCACGCCGTTTCCCCGCAGAGGTAGGCAGAGAGGACGGACCGCCAAACAACTCGGTCTAGGTACACACTCTTTGCCTCGTTTACATTCATACATTGCCTCATACGTGCTCTTCTATTATTCTGACTCTTGACATGGCCCGACTCAAGTATCTGATTCACTTGGTCGTGCCATGTCTTTCGTGGGCGTCCTCAACTTCTTCTACCATTCACATTTGCGTCGTATATTCTCCTTACACTCCTTTCCTTGTTCGTTCGCTCTACATGCCCAAACCATCTGAGCGTCCCTTTCTTAATTTTACTCATTACGCTTACGTCAGCCTTGCATTCTTTGCGAATCTCCACGTTTCTCACATGGGTAATAACATAATAACACGAATAAGAAATTATTCAGGCTCAAAAAGTGGTTGATAACACATCTACCCTGATGAAACGTTGCTAAAGAAGGGGTAACGCTATGCCATCATAATACCACATCACAATAATACTTTTGGCCGTAAAAATCTAAAATCATATCTTAAAAAAATATGTTCAGGAAGAAATAGATATTTGAAAATTTTTAATCAATTTCATCAAAAGTAAGGAGAAATTCAGTTTTTTTGGGCACAAGGACACGCCAACATAAATCTTTTTTCTATTCGGTGGCTATGTAAAAAAAACCTTAATTCAATTCAACATTGACCTTCATGTAATTTAGCTTGCAAGTAGGTAGGATAGGTTAACTCGTAATAGTTATTTGAAAAAATATAATATTGATAGTTTTTAATCAAACGTAGCGAATTTGGTAACACTCTTCAGTGATGATAGTGAAAGGAGAGTACATACGAGGGCTGTCCGTAAAATAAGGTCTCCAAGGTGCTGCGGACCCGGCAAATCCTGTCAGGTGTGAATTACGCACTATACATAGTTTTTTGTGCAAATAAAAAACCCCGGTAAAAAAAAGCCATCAAAGAACAGCTCTACCACTACCTAGAAACAAGCCATCTACTCTCGAAGAACCAGCATGGCTTTAGAAAGAACAGAAATACACAACACGCTTTAACCTCAGTAACAGACTTTATTAACTCTAACCTTGACTCAAAGAAAAAAGTAATTTTAATATACCTAGACTTATGTAAAGCCTTCGATACAATATCTCACAATATACTTTTAAGAAACTTATTAAACTCGGCATAACTAGAAATGAACTTAACTTACTGAAAAGTTTTATGTCAGAGAGAACTCAACAAGTCATTATCAATAAAGTGAAAAGTGAACCCCTTCCGATCAGTTACGGAGTGTCCCAGGGTAGTGCTCTAGGTCCCATAATGTTTCTTATCTACATCAATGATATCTGTGAACTAATTACAGAAGGCAACTTTGTGACATTTGCTGATGACACCGTAATACTTTGTCAAGCTGACTCATGGATCAAGGCATTCCTTAAAGCTGAGAAAAGTCTTGCTGTCATAAAACAATGGCTCAATGAAAACAAACTTACTCTAAATACAAAAAAAAACTTAATTCACAACACATAGTATAACTCAAAGAGGTCAACCTTTGCTCTGAAAATACACAACTGCTCCCAACCCTTCTCAACATGCAATTGCGAAATCATAGACAATGTCAAACAAATAAAATATCTAGGCGTCACAATTGACAAAAACCTACACTGGAATGACCACATTAACTTAACATCCAAACTTTAAAAAATCATGTATCTCTTAAATAATATAAAAAAACATCTTCCCACGCACAATACTAAGATCTATTTACTTTGCTCTTTCCAAATCTTTAATCATGTATGGTCTTCTGTCTTGGGGAAGTGCGAGTAATATTTCTCTAGATCCACTAGAAAAAGCACAAAAGGCAACAACCAAACTAATTCTTAAAGTAGCATGTGACATAGACTCTGAAAAAATTTACAAGATGCTCGACATTTTGACAATCAGACAACTCTACGCTAAATCGTCTATTCTTCACCTCTTCAAATTCAAACTACATATTCCTTTACTTTCTCAGTCCTCAATAACAAGCCGGTCTTCAACAAACCTAACACTCAACATCCCGCTAAAGCACACGACCCACGGACAAAGATCTTTTAACTACTATTCCATCAAACTATATAACTGCATGCCACCTTCTTTGAAACAACCTGCTGATTATTCACCAACAAATAAACTAAAAAAACAAATCACAGACTGGATAAAAACTAAAGGAACACTATTTTTCCAAAACCTATTTACTCTAAACCAAACAAAAATTAACTTGGTATTTAAATTATACCATTAGATCTACAAAATAGATTATGCATAACTATTTTTAAAATATTGGCACTAATATCATCTACTAAACTTTTATTCTTTTATTCTTTTATTCTCTTTTCGTCTCAACTGCTCTCTAAGTTCACTTCATGTTTATTCTTTTTTTTTTTACTATAATGTTTTATCCATTGCGACTTTAATATATTATGATGCTCAACTTACTACATGGTGTCTGTATAATATTATGATGACTATCTCAACACAGCTACCTACACCTATTATATGTACAATACTGCCACCATGGGTGGTACTACGGAGTCCTCCTTGAGTCTCAAGGGGGATACTGTGCTATCACTTATGATGGCATAATAATACATGCGTACACCTCAGCACGGGCTCTCCCAGTGAGGTGTTCACAATCCATAACCACATTCGTTTTAACCAATTACATACAGTTGCCGATCATATTTCACTCTACTACCTACTATGTTTCATATTAAGAATAAAAGTATGTACAGTCTGTCAAATAAGAGTAGTAAACATATGAGGGCGCCACTGTTGATCAAATGGCAATACTAAAAATACAACATATGGTGGCAATCTAAAGCTCTGTAACCTACATTTTTTGTAAAAAACACATAATAGTGGGAAAAATATTTTTTTATTGAAATTTCGATACCTACTCTCAAAATTAGAATTGCATATAGCTATATTATACCTTTGCAATTTTTGTTAATACAATGAGGAATAACGATATCATAGTAAAATAAAAAGCACAGTTAGAAATTACTCACATTTATTCAATACTAGCCTAATAGACTGGGACTAATATGGACACGCGACAGTGGTGAGGGGAACCGCGACAGCAGTGAGGGGCACCGCGGCAGGTTTCGTAAGTGGTTTGGCGTCGAAAGACTCGCCCGACGGATGGGTACACTCGGAACACTCAAATTATTTTTTTTATCATTATCGCTTATTTTTCTAAAATATGGCAATCTAAGTTTTTAAAAATATAATGAAATAAAAATGATAATAAAGATAAACGAAAAATAAAAAAAAAAAACTTAAAAAATCGTACACAAAAAGCTGCCAGGCTGCTGTGCGGCAGACCAAGAAATTCTTAAATGGAATGATCTGGACTATTGTTATTCGTTGGTTTCATTCGTGTACTCGATGACGTAAAATTTACTATTTTTTACCCCACTTTGACGCCGGCTGCCTGCGAACGTGCCAGGCTGCCGGTTGGCAGACCTGCTTTTTTCTCATTTTTTAATTGATCTTTATCATATGAAACCATTCCCGTTTGTGTACTCGATGACGTAATTTTTTCAAATAAAATCGCTCACTATTTCCATGACTGCGCGGCTCCTGCCAAGAGGCGCACCGGCAGACCAGCTTTTATAAGGTTTTCTAAATGTCCATTATCACTAAAAAATAGTTTCATCCGTGTACTCGATGACGTGGGGTTTACCTATCTCGCCTCCCAGTCTATAACCCGTCTGGTTGTTTAGGAATAAATACATCCCAAAACACGTAATCGCGTTATACTTTCATAAGACCAAAAACGTCCCGAGCGACCTTACATTTCAAAAGCTATATATATCTCTTCCTCTCATGCATTTCTTTAAACCAAGAAGAGAACGAAATAATGCTTCTTATTGTCTTTGAAATATAAAGGCTATCTTGCATAGATATTTTACAATCTCAATCCAAAGTGACGGTTTCAGAATTTACGCGCGAAATTCAGGCTTCCGGATTGTGAGTGCGAATATATTGAACCAAGCAGACGGGTTAAGTACCCAGCGTTGCCCGGGTTTTAGACCATGCCTCTAATTTTAGATCTGAATATATTTAACTCATTCAGACCTAAAAGTAGTGTAACTAAACTCACCATTAGTGATTCTTTCTTTTTACCTAATGTTAAATTCAAATTTATGTTATATTAATTGAAAGCAAATCACTTTATAAAACATCATTTTACCAAATTTATGAGGTACCTTAACAACAGAGCTTCTTCGAATTATTTTTTTTTTTAAAACAAAAAAGTGTTTTTTTAAATGTGACTTAGTGTTTTGTACATTCAGTGTCATTGCGATTTGAAAGAATATTTGACAGTTAAATTCGTGTTGCCAGCCTACAAATTTATTAGTTCCATTTTTATTATTTTCTACTCTTAATTGACAGACTCTAAGAGCATAGAAATAAAAATAAAAAATAATAATAATAATAAAAATTCATTCTCAGCTACGAAGTGTCCGGAAAACAGTTTATGAGTGCGAAAACGTGCGCAAATGGTGCAGAGACTTTAGAAGCGTGCCGGACGGCCATCGGTTTCAGACGAAAAAATTGCCAAAGTGGAGAAAACAATAATTGTAGATCGACAGGTAACGGTTCGGAAGCTCTGTGATAAGATCCCTGATTTCAGTAAGACCAATGTTGACAAGATTTTGACAGAACATTTGGGAAACCACAAAGTCCAAGGTGGGTCCCAAAATTCTTACCGAAGATCACAAACGACATCGGGTTGAAGCAGTCCGCGAATTCCTTGATAGCTACGACATTGTTGGTAATGAATTCTTGGACTCAATTGTGACTGGGGACGAGACCCGGATATACTACACGAAACCAGAGACAAAGGAACAATCCCAGTGGCGTCATTCAGATTCGCCAAAGCAAAGTTTAAAAACGAATTACAGGGCGTAACTCACACCTGGCGGGTGCAACGTGGTGGGGATTTGCCAAGGGAAAACCAGGCTACACGCCTGTGTTGCAGGACCTTGGAGACCTTATTTAAGAAGACTCCACCCCTGCTGCATGTTATTTTTTTTCATTCTCATTATGTTGGTTTTCCTTCTTTTTATTATAATAATAATATTTGGATGATTTACATATCCCACATGCTTTGATTTGTGTTTATATATATATATATATATAGGTTTATGTTACGGCATTTAGTGGCTCAATGCGTCCTTTAATTACAGGAACTTCTTGATCATTTCGACTTACTGACTCATTTGGGCACTTAGTGGCTCATCGTTTTTTTTTTTTAAGTCCATCATATCAAACTCGATGAGACGAGTCGAACGGTGTAAAAAAAATTTTTGAGTGAATAAATAACATTTTTACATGGACCGTTAATGCTCCGAAATGCGTTTTTTATCAGTAAATATTCATCCATACTTAGAACATCAATTGGGTACATTTTTAATCGCATCTATAACCATCACGGCATGCGACGTTGCCGGACTTTCTCGTCATACAATATCATTCAAACTCCAAGTCGTTTATCAATGCTTTGCGATATTGAACTCAATAGTTAAATTCCTCAGAATCTATTATCGCATGACATTGCTATGTCAGATTGAATCTTTTTGCGACATGTTATATGTTTGCCGGTATGTTATATGTTGTATTCCATCTACATAGGTAGCCAGACTGTCAAGCGCTCGCTGCGGGCTGTTAGCAGAACAGACATTATATTATAATATTTAGCGGCTATTCGCGCGCTTTTTTAAAATTGAAGATTGATTTACGAATTGCTTTTTTAATATCGTTATTAATTTTGTGTTAATTGTTTTTGTTTTTATTACAAGATTTATATTATTACGTATTTTAATACACATTTATGTAGTTTTTCTTTAATAAATAAAATATTTGCCACGTAATTATGTATTTGTCTTTTGCGTTCCGAAAGCATAGTCAGTTGTAATGTAATGATTAATGATATCTATACAGGGTTTTCTAAAAATTTCAGAAATATATTAGGTACTCATGTAATATGTTTTTTCATTCAGTTATATTAATTTTTTTAAATGTTTTTTTAGTAGAACGTAATTTTTATAATGGATTATATTATCATATTTAAGAAATCTAACAAAGTTTTTCTTTTAAAAAAATGCTCTGTACCTAGGTAATTACTTAACGCGTGATTATTTTTCAAAAGCATTGTCTCTAGTTGTATTGTAGTAATAATAAGGTGTTTTATTGTTGTTTTGGTGTATTTTATAAAAAAAATTATGAACAAAAATAAACAATAATTTAAAAATAAATTACAATATACGGCCTACATAGTCCAGGAGTAAGACCCTTGACTCACAATCCGCAGGTCTCAAATTTTATTTGATTAATTTGTGTTATTTCACAATTAATTCATTTAAAATAATATATAGTATATTTGCGGCACGTTCCAGAGTGGAAGATACTATCAGTATCGCCCTGGTGTAAGACCACCATTCAGAATTGAAACGTTGCTTGAAAATGGCTTTGGCCGTGTTTAGTGACCAGATCCGAATAGCCAGGTACTTCCCAACCTTCATCTTCCCCACCTCCTTCCCCTATCCATTACCTTCAGCCTCATAACATACCCCAATTGGGGATTCCATAGTGTCACTGGCTCCAGACGGGAGCAGTTGAGATTTTTGTGCGGTATTCACTGTAAAAAAAAACTCCACACAGGAGGTCCTTAAGAAAACGATTTCCCTCAAGGCCTATGTCATCTAAGATGCTGTGTGGAGGGTCTTTTTGAGGAGAAGAGGGAGTTAACATTGGTCTTGAAGAGACCCATGTTGTAGGAAGGGGAAAACCCAGAGGCCGGCAAATCGTTCCATAGCCGAGCTGTTGAGCACAAGAACGACTCGAAGAAGCGACCAGTTCTCATGATTTTGAATTTGATTTTGAATTTGATTTTGGATTTGATTTTGGATTTAGGGTAGGGTTCAAAAATCTTGATTATTTTGTTTTGTTTTGTTTTTTTTTTTTTATAGCGACTATAAAAAAATTTTACATACAAAATGCAATGTGAAATTAAGTACAAAATATTGTATTTCTTAGTCCTCCTCACTAGGGGGTCCTGTGCCGAGGCGGACTAAAGTTATTTAAATATAGTTCATTTGTCTTCTATAGTTCATTTGTCTTACATGAATACCGCACAAGGTAGTGGATAGGGGAAGGAGATAGGGAAGAGGAAGGTTGGGAAGTTCCTGGCTATTCAGATCTGGTCACCAAACACGGCTAAAGCCATTTCAAGCAACATTTCAATTCTGAATGGTGGTCTTACACCAGGGCGATACTGAGAGTATCTTCCACTCTGGAACGTGCTGCAAATATAATATATATGTATTATTTTTAATAAATAAATTGTCAAATAACACAAATTATAATCCCGCGACCTTCGGAGTGCGAGTCAAGAGCCTTACCGCTGGACTACGCCGTTAAATATACAATAGACTAATCATACCTAATCGAGATGACTTGAGTAAGGAATAATTGAATTATTATAAACGAGGTATTCCAATTTGGGAAGCGGGTATGGGTACCGCCGCCCCGGGAACCATTACTGTATAACCAACACCTCTGCAAGCAGTTTGCTACGTTTGGTGACTAAGCAGGGGTGCCCGGGTTCATGGTATCAGGTTTGTCCAGGACATGGCGGCGGATAGGTCTACCCTGCTGCGTGGCGGGCCGGATAAGAGAGTTTAATTGAGGAAGGCCTTTTGTCCTTTCCAGCCGGACTCTCTCGACCCATCGCCTTGCACCGCATTTGGAGGGATGGAATTTTAGGTCCGTCACTCCTAGACACATTGACCCCAGATTCCTATCCACCCCACATACCTTATTCCTTCCCAGAACTTCCTATCCTTCCCTTCCTTAAAAAGACCCTCCACACAGCATCCCCTTAGATGACATAGGCCCTGAGGGAAATTATTTTTCTCGGGGCCTCCTATGTGGAGTTACTGTAAAAAAAATGAGATTGCGAACTTCGACTACGAATCCGGAGGTCGCGGGTGAGAGACATATGAATCCATCTCTCCCACTGCATTGCAAGGCGATGGGTTGAAAGAGATTCCACATCTGCCCTGATGATGGACACTGCAACGCTGTCCGAAACTTTGGCTAAAGAAGGAGGTAGCGTAACACGGCATAATACCCCAAAAACTAATAACAAAAATACTTATGGCCGTGAAAATCTAAAATCACCTCTCCGATAGGTCACCCCAAGTCGTTCGCTACGTTTGGTGACTTAGCAGGGGTGCCCGGGTTCATGGGGTGAGGATTATCCGGGTCTTGGCGGCGGATGCATCTCTGCCCACCAGCTGCATGGCAGGATGGATTGGGAGAGAGTGTTGAGGGAGTCCCTTTGACTTCTCCAGCCGTACTATCTCGGAACATAGCCTTTCACCGCAGTGGGAGGGATAGATTCCTGGACACACTGACTCCCAGATTCCTACCTACCCTTCATCCCTTTTCCTTTTCAGAACTTCCTCTCCTCCCTTTCCTAAAAAGACCCTTCACACAGCATCCCCAAAGATGACATAGGCCCTGTGGGAAATTATTTTCCTCAGGGCCTCCTGTGTTGACCTAAGGTAAAAAAAAAGTCTCTCCCGATCCGTCCTACCATGCAGCTGGTGGGTAGACGCATCCGCCAACAAGACCCGGACAAACCTCACCCCATGAACCCGGACACCCCTGCTAAGTCACCAAACATAGCTTACCACTTGGGATGACCTATGGCAAAGGTATTGATTATCCAATAATGGTTCTCGGGGCGGCGGTACACATATCCGCCTCCCAGATGAATATTACCACCTAATCTAAACAAGTTAGCAATTAAAACTGAAAATGAAAACCCAATTTAAGACTATTTATTCAATGTAGACTTAACCACCTGTACAATGTTGGAGTTCATTTTTACAAATTCCTTCAACCAATTAAACAATAATAATTGTCTCTTTCTGATATATTTGTATTTCACACGACAAACAGAGACGGGTATAATTTGACTGATGATTCTAAATAATGTAAATTCAATATTTTACCGGAAATGTCCCAGATGGAATCATCTAGAACCGGCACGCAAATATTTAAGCATTGTAAAAAGATCATATGAGATGCAAAGTGTAAGCGAACGGGATGTAGTCCTTTCCATTAATAACTTAGAAATTGCTTACTATTGCTTGAATTGTCAAGTTACGCCAACGCCCATTTTCAACTTAAGTAAAGTAAAAGCGATATTAAGAAAGCTAGCGTGATTCAATTATTATGACACTTCCCTTTTTATTAAAATGCAACTATTACCGATCCGCTACCAGTCCGTGGAATCTTCAGTTGGTAGGAACGGGGAAACAGTGTTGCCAACGTAGGCGATTTTTCGCCATTTAGGCTACTCAAAACGAGAATCGGCGACGAAAAAATCTAAAAGGCGACTGGTCGCCTATTAGGCTACTTCAGATACAAGTTATTTAAATCAGCCGAATCGCAAATAATTAAGGGGTAATTTACCAAAACCGAAATAATATTTGGGGGTGGGGAAGTATGAAGTATGCTCGAACGGGGAACCGCTGCGCGCTACCGACGAAGTCAGAGCAGCGAAGAATCTAGACTAGATGGTACACTTGAGTAAGATTTGAACATGAAACGTTAAATATTGGGCATCTTTCAAATTATTTTTATTAAATTGAATGCGCATGTTTTAAATTTAGATAGAAACATTACCTATTGCAGGAGGAGCTCATGATTTTATGACTCTTTATCAGATTTTGATCAAACTTGTTTGATAAATTATTCGATACAACCAACTACACTGCTGGACGGTAGGCATTAGTTCTTCATTGACAGATGTCAAAACAATACGGTATTCAATTTCGCATTATTTTCGTAATATGTGATCATAATTATATCTGAATATATTGGAAAGTTAAATAAAATATCGGTCATTTTCAATATTTATTATTATTGTTTACAAAAAGTTATATATATATAAAAATTATATATTTATATAAAAGTTATATTTTGATAGTGTCCCGCACTCGTGGCTAATCAAAATATATAAAGTTAAACCAATTATAATTAGATTTTTGAAAAATATTATGTCCTTTTGGAATACAGATTTACTAGTAAATTTAAAAGGTAAGAAAATAGTAGTACCGGGCATTTCAATAAAAAGAGGGATTTTTCAAGGAGACTCATTGAGTCCTCTTTGATTTTGCTTAGCATTGAATCCTCTGTCTAAAATGTTAATTAAAAGCAAGTTTGGAATAAAAATTAACGGTAATACAAGAGAGAGTAGTATAGTTTCACATCTATTATATATGGATGATATAAAATTATTTTCAAATTCTGAATCAAATTTAGAGAAAATGATTAAGGTAGTTAAAATTTTTCAGATGATATTAAAATGACTTTTGGTTTAGATAAATGTAAAACGATCCATATGGAGAAAGGCAAAATTGTAGAAGGAGACGAGGGTATATTTAGAAATTTCAAAATTAAAAGTATGAAAGGGGGTGAGGTTTATAAATATTTAGGATACCCGCAATCGAATAGATTAGATCACACTAGTATTAAAAAAGATATTAGGATTAAATTTCAAACTAGGATCAGAAAATTTTTAAAATGCAATCTATCTGCTAAAAATTTTGTAAAAGCAATAAATACTTGGGCAATACCTCTACTAACGTACTCATTTAGCATAATTAAATGGTCCAATACAGATTTAGATAGTTTAGAACGATTAATTAGAACAACGTTAACAAATTTTAATTGCCATCATCCAAATTCAGCTATAGAACGAATTAATTTACCTAGAAATTTAGGAGGTAGAGGTGTAATCAAAATAACATCTTTGAAACACAATCAGGTAGAAATGCTTAGAAATTTTTTCCATAGGAAAGCCAATAGCTCAGAAATGCACAAGATAATTTGCAAGGCAGATATAAACATTACACCTTTAAATTTATATGACGAGAATGCCAAAATTCTTATAAATACTAACCAGGAAATATTAGATTCCTGGTCAAATAAAATTATTCATGCAAAACACTTCAATTATCTCAACCAAACGTATGTTGACAAACTTTCGTCAAACAAATGGTTGAGTATTGGAGAGTTGAGCGCAGAAATAGAAGGATTTATGCTTGCCATTCAAGATAGAGTCATTAACACAAAAATTATAGGAAGCATATAATCAAAGATATAAATCAAATTGATGATTTATGTAGAAAATGTTTGGCTTTTCCGGAAACTATAGAACATATTATATCGGGATGTTCTATATTAGCGCCGTCCGAGTATACATTTAGGCACAATCAGGTTTTAAAAATAATCCACGAAAGTTTGGTAATTAAACATAACTTGATTGACTGCCGTAATACTTGACCGTACGATTGACTACCATATTATGAATATGAACCAAATTCATTTTAGAAAATGAATTTTATAAAATATATTATGATAAAACTATACTAACAGACAGAACAATTAGTCATAATAGACCTGATATAGTTTTACATGACAAAATTAAAAAAAATAACTTATATCATTGATGTAGCTATTCCAAATTCCTGTAATATTAAAAAAAAAAACAGTTTCTGAAAAATTAGAAAATACATAGATTTAGGAAATGAGATTAAAAGAATTTGACACTCTCAGACTATAAAAATATTACCATTTGTTATTTCGGCTACTGGCATTATACCTAGCTCTCTCATTCAAAATTTAGGCATATTAGATTTGTCAAAGAATTTATACACGGTGTCCGGAAACTCGTAGTACAAGCGGAAAACTGGTGAACCTACATCACATAGAGAACCCAAATAAACATAAAGATTTTCAATTTAAGCATTTTTAAATTTAAAATTAAGAAAAAAAAATTATTTTAAAAACATTTCGGCTTTTTAGGGTTAAAATTTTTTAAAAGCGGAAATGTCATGATGACAGATGGAAGATGTTATTCTAAAATTATTTATAAGTTGCTTAATCTCTGTTCGTGTCCATAGTTTATTTATTTTCATCTTAATAATTTATTCTCCCACCTCTTCTAGGCATTACAATATGGTTAATTAGCGGGTAAATATGCAGTTAGTCCACCTCACGGATAACACGGAACGTTCGTGTTGTCGCAGTTTGATGCACGGATAATACGGAATGTTCCTTTTTTAACTAATAGACAATCAAATATGACATTTGTCGGAAGTACCAATCTTATAAAATAAATTCTCTAAAATAAATTCGCTTTTCATCATACTTTTAAAAAACATCCCAGGTTTTGAATGCTTTGTTTGTTTGTTTGTGTAATTATTTTAATACATTTCTTTCAATTTTCGTTATTTGTTTTTTGGGGTGTTATGCCGTGTTGCGCTACCTCCTTCTTTAGCCAACGATGTCCGAAACGTTGGCTAAAGAAGGAGGTAGCGCAACACGGCATAACACCCCAAAAACAAATAACGAAAATGCTTTTGGCCGTGAAAATCTTAAAACTTATCATTTCTTTCAATGTTCTACTGTTATAAATACAGGTACAAACTTGTCAATGATGCATTCACTTTGTTTTACGCAAAAATATTTTTCTATGATTGGCAGCATTGATGAAATGTTAAAATAAAAACAATGAATAAACATGGCGTTACCGCGCAAGTGAAATTTTAACAAAATTAAAATGTTAAATGCATATTTTTTGCATGTTTTTTGGTCTCCCCCGACATAAATACTCACTTTTCGTAATAATAAAGCTAAATCTAACTGTTTGGATCCGTATTAACGAGTAAGCGGTTTAATGCATAAATAATAATTAGCGTACCAATTTATTTTATTGTGTGGCAGCTCCGCATCTGGTTGCAATGTTTTCAAATCCAAAAACACATCACAAACATTTGTCACTAATTGTTCAACTTTATCACAACTACATAGGAGGGTACACACCGCTTTCCCGCCCTGGTATAAATAACAGATTACTCACTAACTAATAATTCAATTAATTTCATTCACAATTAATCACACAAAGAAAATAACAAGAGTCACAATGTTACGCTATAATTAATAACGCACTATTATTTACGTTTCAAATAAAACACAAGAAACATCCCACGTCAAAGCGTAAATACAAACTGATACAAACTAATTGGGCGGTCCAGAACACGGAACTGTTTGCATACAACTCGAGTGAAATAGCGCTGTTTCGTTTTTTAAAACGGTGCTAAAAGGAGACGCACGCGGGAACTCTCGGGCGCATTCCTTGTATTTTTGAATGAATTCGACGCGATCCCGAGGATAAAACGGTCCAAGTCCGAAATTTGAAGAAATGAGTTTTTGATGATAATTTACTTGAAGTAAATACGTTTTACGTGAAGTAAAACATGATAATTTACTTGAAGTAAATTATCATGTTTATCAGTGGCAGAAAGACGGAAGTCCCATTATGAAGAAAAAATACGATTTTCAAAATTGCATGTGGATGCAAGTACCATGATGCAACAACTATCTTAGAAGCAGAAGGGTGTACCATGGACTTTATTCCTTTTATAATACACCACATGTCATAACAAAATAGTCCACTTCATTTAGAGGCAGTAGGACTCAAGTCCATGTTTTTGTTTTTTTTTTACATGAGCTCCACACAAGAGGCCCCGAGGAAAATAATTTCCCTCGGGGCCTATGTCATCTTTGGGGATGCTGTGTGGAGGGTTTTTTAAGGAAGGGAAGGAGAGGAGAGTTCTGGGAAGGAAAAGGGTTTAAGGGGTGGGTAGGAATCTAGGGTTCAGCATGTCCTGGTCATCCGCCTGCAAGACCTAGACAAACCTCACCCCATGAACCCGGCACCCCTGCTAAATCACCAAACGTAGCGAACCACTTGGGGTGACCTATGGCAGAGGTGTTGGTTATCCAATAAAGGTTCCCGGGGCGGCGGTACTCATTCCCGCCTCCCAAATTGAAAAGTTGACTCAAGTCAGCGTTTTTTTTTAAACAATTATTTTTAATGGCTTTACTATAAAAATTTCGTTTTTGCTCCTTCTTAAAACAAAACTAATTGAGTAAATAATTAGTTTTTTTTTTTGTTATCTATCATACAACATCTCCTGAACATTTACCTTTTAGGACTTGCTTCCGTACAGAATTTGGTTCGCAAGTTCACAGTTCAAGGCCAAGCCATTAGTAGCTTACCCCTTCTATTGTGTTGATCGAACCGAGCGCAGAAAGGGACAGCAAATTTCGCATTGCACTTTGACTTGGAAGCGCGAAAATAATGAACAGCTGTTTTTAACCGTGAAACGACCGTACTACACGGAATAAAATTATGAATAATTTCAAAATAATGCTTTAAATCCGGATTTCTTTGTTTGTTTTCTTTTAATTAGTTTTTATTAGTTAGGTACTATGAATGTCAGTAATAATTTATAAGAATTTGACCAAAAAAAAATCAACTTCTGACTCGATTTACTCGAAAACGAAAGCTCAAATCAAAAAAAATTATACCACAAAATCGACTGCAAATGTGATGAGGATTCCCCAGTTTCCCGCTTGTACTACGAGTTTTCGGACACCTTGTATATAAAAATGCAAAAATCGGTCATTTTAAATACATGTAGGATTACAAAAGATTTTTTAAATATTTATATTGAGGGATCAGTAGGATTTATAGGTTCAATTAGGAATTCCACAGAGCCGAACCCTCTTATGAAAATATATGGAGTCGGTGAATTATTTTCCCATTTGGTCTCAGGTAGGTTGACATGTTGTTCTTGTATTGTTTTGTATTTATAATACTTATATAGTGCAATTGCATAGCGTGGATTGACTAGATGATCATTTGGGGAAGTGTGTGAAAGGGTTTAGTTTTTCCTTTGGGGAAAATTTAACCCGGACATTTAAATCTGGTGCGTTTAAATAACAAATAATTATGTTTTGTAAAAAACATAAGATCAACCTTTTTTATATAAACGTTATCATTTATTATCATATCAGTTAGGAATACTAAAAATATTTTTTATGTATAAAACAAAGTCGGGTTAGTTACACTATTTATAACTCGAGAACGGCTGGACCGATTTTTATGACCTTTGATTTGTTGGATTTGTCTTCGCCCCGAATAGCAGTATAACTATTAAAACATCGGAAAAAATCAGAAAAAAAAGTAATGAAGAAAATTATTTTTTCATACATATTATATGGAAGGAATTTTCATCTTTTGAAAGAGCTGCGGCAATGTTGTGATAAATATAATATTAAACAGTAAGTGAATTCCAAAAATTCAAAAAACTTCCCACTCTTCTACTTCTTACATACCAAATGTCAATAGTAAAACCTCAGTGGAAACGTTATATCTTGCGGACGATACGATTATCATAATTAAGGGTAATGACTGGAAAATTGTAAATGAAAATGCAAATAATGGCATCCAAATCCTAAAAAATTGGTATGATACAAACCCGCTTACAATGAATGTAAAAAAAAAAACAGTTTATATTCCTTTCTCAATAAATAAATTCAAAGCTTACCCCAGAATTCATCACAATACCCTAGTACTAACGTCACAACATCCTAGTACTTAAGTTTATATATATATATATTGTACAATCTATGTAAATTTTTGCATTGGACACGCGTGTGTATAAGTACATAAAGACAGGTATATAAAAGTATATAAATTACTGGCAGTAATAATTGTAGAGGTGGTAAATTATCGCTGAATCTAGAAGCAAGCATTAATATCACATTTTTTCTGCGTTCTTTATTTTTCCTTTTCATTTTTTTCACCCTGCTTAGTAGCGGATACCTGTTCTTCTTGTCTTTGTTGCCCATTCTAAATAATTGGTATCCTCTGGAAAAAAGATTTACGGATTATATTTTGGTTTTTGTATTAATAAGTTGATGATGAACGTACCTACATGTTGGAAGTAACGACGCGCTCTGTCAAACTAATCATTTGTTACGTTTTAAAAAAATACGCAATATCGAAACATGTCAAAAAAGTTAAACTATCGTAATAAAAATTAAACGCGATTTTATTAGCGACAGTGTTAACAACTACTCCATGGAGATAATTTCTTTAATGTTTTAATCCATGTTTATATATTATAAATTGTAGCGGAAACTTCGCTGGTTAATGCAATCATGTAATATGTTACTTTCTTATTAAAATATGTATAACTGTTTGTTTCCTAAATAAACTAAAATAAAATTTTTTAAAAATTTAAAAAATGCCTAGTTAATCCAATTTAAAAGGTTTATAACCTGTGTTTTTAATAATACAACAGATATAACCTGTGTTTTTATTCACACTAACTACCAGGTTCACACACCTATAAATCTACGGCATAATCTAGATATAGTATAGATTATAAAATTGTCGATATATTTGGGGATTCCGTATTAGTAATGAAACGAACTCTTCACAAACACCTCATTGAAAAATAAGAGAATATCACTCCTTAGTAAATAATATATTTTTCCTTTTCTAAATGTTGATCTGCATTTTTGAAGTTAAACTTATTTACTAAGGGGTCTGAAATTTTGGAGTGGCACGAAAATTCTGATTTCCAATGCACATATTAAATAAGAGTATCACAATATTTGCCCTTGAGATTATAGCCTACGAAACTACAAAAATATTCATATTACATTCCATAGTTCTCATTAAAAACTTGCGGCAGGAATGTGAACTAACATTTTTCAATATGAAATAGCACAATTTGTTGGTTATTCACATTTGGTAGTTTTAATTATTGCTACAAGGTTTGTTAGATTCGTACTGGGAGATATATATGGTGAGGATCGTTTCGTGTTATTATGGAACTTTTTCCCTACTATTCTCAATTATTATCTTTTGTTCACTAAAAAATACTAATAATATGTCTGCAAAGTGAACAATACTATATATATCTTTATCTTTACCTAATTTATGTAAAAGCACAGTAGGACGTAAATAAATAAAACTAGGAATACGAAAATACGAGTAAAGGGGCACTCCAAACCATTCTATGCCGCTGGTTGCAAACAGGCGGCCGCGAAATGGAAGTCCTAGTAAAAAAGTCAACTTGGTTCTGAAATAAAACACAATAACATAACGACTAACCTTTAGTGTGACCCCTTTTCTTATGTGCCTACACATTTACGTATTTATTTTTTGTAAAATTTGACGTGCTTTCACTCTGAAATCATCTCGCATACTGACTGGAAATAACTCGTGTCTTGGTTTATATAATGGCGTGAGACAAAATAACAATATCGTGATATTGAAAAACTGTTTTTTATTTATTTAAGCATTGTTTTAATGCTTTTTAAAATAATTTTATTATTCAGTCGTTTAGACAACATTGATGTGGTGATAATGTGTATTTTTTATAATTCTCCTGTATTTAGAATTAAAAGATATAATCGAACTGGTGAACAGGTTAGAGGCTTTTGAAATGTGGCTTCACCGGAGAATGCTCAAGGTCCCATGGACCGACATGATCACCAACACAGAAATTCTCAGGCGGGCTAGAGCAGATAGAGAACTGCTTACATTAATAAAAATCAGGAAAATTTCATATCTAGGTCATATACTTCGAGGGGAAAAGTATCACTTGCTCCATTTGATATTGAAAGGCAAGATAGAGGGTCGCCGAGGGCCTGGTAGGAGACAAATGTCTTGGCTGCGTAACATACGAGAGTGGACCGGCATTAGAAGTGTGGAGGAGCTATTCCGGGCAGCGCAAGACAGAGAGACATTCTCAAGAGTGATCGCCAACGTCGGGGGGACCTGATACGGCACGCAAAGAAGAATCGAACTTTAAGCTATTTTTAGAGGTTTTGTAAATATTTTTTCACGCAATTGTTTTAAACATTTTAACACGTTTTTTTAACGCACCATTTAGAAGAATAGTTTATTTTTTCAAAACATAATATTTTTTTCTAATAAAAATATAGAAATGTTCTTAAAACTGCATCAAAAATCCCTAAATATGCTGCGCTTGCGGTAATATACCCTTAAGAAAAAAAATACAATGTTTCACGCAAATGTAAAAAGTGTGTTTGTGTAAGTACATTTTTAGGAGTCGTACATTTTTCTACCAGCGTGTACATAACTAACCATGTGATTGCTTGGTTGAAAGTTTTTGCAACACATACCTCTTACATTCATATGTAGGTAGTTGCATGCGATTCCTTATTTTTTTTTTTAAATTGCTATTACACTTTACTTTCTTCCTCTTGTATACCAGCATACATCCTAGCATTTCTTATAAAATCTCGGAAAGAATACTTTTGAAGTAATATTTTGTGCATTTATTTTGAACTATCGTTTATTTTATATACCGAAACACATTTCTTGAACAATAAACTATCGATAAAAACACCATTACTTGTGTTTATTTGATGAATTGACAGGTTTTAAAAAGTTTTTGTGACCGATCATCGACTGACTTTAACATGCTTTGACAGGGATTAGTATATTATTCTAAATTAGTAAATTATTCTGCATTCCAGGTCACTTCTTTTCGCAGATGATCTAAAACTTTTCTTGGAAATACAAACTTTAGAAGACTGCATTCGACTCCAATCAGACATTGATAGAATTGTTGACTGGAGTAAACAGAATCAGATTGAATTCAATATCTCTAAATGTTTCATTCTTTCTTTCACTAGAGCGTATCATACCTGGTTTTACCGGTATACTATGAGGGCTCTAAATTTAAAACGTGTCTCCACTATGAAAGATCTTGGTATTTTGTTTGATAGTAGGTTAACTTTTCATGATCATATCATAATGACGTGTAGTACTTCACTGAGAATGTTGGGTTTCGTCCTACGCACTGCGAGAAACTTCAGAGACACCCGGGTTCTCACAGTACTATACAATGCTTTGGTTAGGAGTAGGCTTGAGAGTGGGTCGGTGATTTGGAGTCCACACCAAGTAAAGTATTCCCTCATGTTGGAGAGAGTTCAGAAGAAATTTCTGAGATTTCTTTACCTGAGGAAATATGGCTACTATCCGTGGCTCTACCCTACCCACTTTCTCTTGGGCATGCTCGGTGTGAACCTTCTACGGGTCAGAAGGGATGTGCTCATTGTAACACATTTCTTCAGACTGATTCGTGGAAGGTTCGAAAACTCGGCTATCATGGAGAGCATTAGTTTCTATGTTCCCGATGGTTATCTCCGTCATCGACAGCATAGACTGTTTTATCTCCCGGCTTGCAGAACTAACTTGCCAATGGTTATGCCAGTCGGGAGAGCAATCTCGCTGTTGAACAGAATTAATTCGGATATCGACATATTTAGCGTCAGTGAAGCTGCCTTTAAAAGGCAAGCTCAATTAATGCTTATATAGTTTTTTTTTCTTTTTTGCCTACCATTTATATATTTAATTTAATGTTTAAGGTAATACTGTTAATTTTTTTTTTTAAAAACGCATTAAAATTTTAAATTTTGTAATGTTTTTAAAGAATAAATAAATTGAATTGAATTGAATTGAATATTAGATAATTAATTTAAAAACATACTGTTGCTGCCAGGTGAATGAAACTTTTGGCGGTATCAAGAATACTAATGGCGCAAGCGATTCTGACCTTGTTTTTGATATAGTTTCTTCATACATAAGGGTCAAAATGGCATAGATATTTTTACATTTTATTTTATTCAAATTGATATTTTGGCGTTTGGGCTACTTTAGGCTACTGCAACTAAAATTCGGCTACATTAGGCTACTTTATGTATGAGTAACGGCGATATTAGGCCAAGCGCTGTTGGCAACACTGCGGGGAAACGCTAGGCGATGTTTTTACATCAGTCTATGCGGATATCCACATTTCTCACACGATCATAATATATGGTTTTACCACACATCGCCTGAGGGATCTCATTTCGACAGCATTTAGTTTACTTTCATTCTTCCTCTGCCAGTTTCATGCCTCACTACCATACATCAGGGTAGGCACCAGGACTCCATTATGGACTGCTAGAACGGCATTCAGTCTTCCCATCTCTCGTAAACATACTACCCAGATTCACAAAACTCATCCACCTGCTGAGGAATTTTTTATCAAGTGTAGTGCTAATGCGAGAAAAAATACAATTTAACCAATTAATATTATTACATACCAAACTCTCCCGATCCGGCCGGCCACGCAGTAGATGGGCGAATGCATTCGCTGAAAAGAACTAAACAAACTTCACCCGTTGAACCCAGGCACCCATATATAATTCAGGTTAGTTCTCCCTCAATCAGTCCTGATCCGGCCCGCCACGCAGTAGATGGGCGAACGCATTCACCGAAAGACCTAGACTAACCTCACCGGATGAACCCGGGCACCCCTGCTAAGTCACCAACAGTAGCGAACCACTTGGGGTGACGTATGACAAAGGTGTCGGTTATCCAAAAATGGTTCCCGGGGCGGCGGTACCCATACCCGCCTCCAAACCTTTAGGTATAGGTTACATAGCCGGGGTGCCCAGGTTTTTGAGGTGAGGTTTGTGCGGGTCTTGACAGTGGATGCGTCTGCCCACTAGCTGCATGGCAGGCCGGATCGGGAGAGAATGATTGAGGGAGTCCATTGACTTCTTCAGCTGCACTCTCTCGAAACGTCGCCTTGCATCGCAGCGGGAGGGATGGATTCATACGTCCGTCACTTCTGGACACACTGACCCCCAGATTCCTACCCACCCCTTATACCTTTTCCTTCTCAGAACTTCCTCTCCTTCCTCTCCCAAAAAGACCGTCGTTATTACGCGAGGCTCTAAAGGGGGGGGGGGGTCGGAAAAATACGAAATATCACAAGAGGGGGGGGGGGGGGATATAATGGGATATCACGTGTATTTATTTTTCGTTGAACGCATGATAATATTCTGAAAATTCACCATACCGTGTACTAAAAGAATACATGTGATTTTAGGTATGGGGGGGGGGTTGTCTTAAACCTCACCACATATCACCGGGGGGGAGGGGGTTAAAAAGTTGCTAAAAAACATCACGTGATTATTGGACGACCCCAAAGGAAAAGGGATAAAGGGTGGGTAGGAATCTGGAGGTCAGTGTGTCCAGGAATCTATCACTTCCACTGCGGTGCAAGGCTATTTTCCGAGAGAGTACGGCTGGAAAAAGTCAAAGGGACTCCTCAACACTCTCTCCCAATCCGGCCTGCCATGCAGCTGGTGGGCTGATACATCCGCCGCCAATACCCGGACAATCCTCACCCCCCCATGAACCTGGGCACCCCTGCTAAGTCACCAAACGTAGCGAACCACTTGGGGTGACCTATGACAGAGGTATTGGTTATCCAAAAAACGGTTCCCGGGGCGGCGGTACCCATACCCACCTCCCAAATCTTAATCTTGAAGGCGACCTTTTGATATTTCCAGATGGATTTTCTCAAAATAACGCCTTGCACCGCAGTGGGAGGGATGGATTCAACCGTCCATCACTCCTGGACACACTGACCCCCAGATTCCTACCCACCCTTCATACCCCTTTCCTTCCCCGGACTTCCTTTTCTTCTTTTCATAATAAGAAGCCCCCACACAGCATCCCCAAAGATGACAAAGGTAGGTACTGAGAGATTTTTTCTCCCGTGGAAGTAATGGGACGATCAAGTGAATCAGATACTTGAGTCGGGCCGTGTCAAAAGTCAGAATAATAGAAGAGAATGTATGATACGATGTATGAATGTGAGTGAGGCAAAGAGTGTGTGCCAATACCGAGTTGTTTGGCGGTCCGTCCTCTCTACCTACCCCTGCGGGGAAACGGCGTGATGGTTAGTTAGTTAGTTTCTTTTAGATCGATTTTATCATATAGATCGGAGGTGACAACTTAAAGAAGCGTACGAATTAATGAACAAAGTAAATTATGTAATATATTTCTAATAAGTTTATTCATAATTTTTCGAAAACACTAATAAAACTAAGATAAAATAATTATGTAGCAAATAAAAGAAACTACACCAATATGTATTTAAATACCTAATTTTATTTATGATAATAATAAAATAAACCTTAACACAAAAAAAAACAACCGTAAACACCAAATAAATAACAATATTAATTAGCAAATCATACTCCAATTTAAAAAAAACGCGCCAATAATCAAAAACGGCCGCTAGAAATAATAAATATGTGAATAATCAACAAAGCAACATCCGACCTGTTCTGTCAACCTACCTACATATGTGACTATATTGGTATGTATATGTAACATTAAATTTGGCAACGTAGCGTGAAGCGGTAAGTGCGTTCTTAAAATAGATCAACGAATGCACGTTATTTAAGGATACATTTTTTTAATAAATAAACATAATTTTTGATTACATATAATAGCTGACCGTATTTTAAACAAAATTTAAAAGACTTGTTGGTACTTCATCTACGTAAGTATATATATTACATGCGAAAAAATGAGCTACTAAAGTGGGTTCTTCTAAGATGAGCCACAAAATGTGGTATGACATAAATATATATATATATATATATATAAAATATATACTTTGTATATATAAAAGAAAACATAAAGTGGTAGAAAAAAAGAAAAATGTATATATATTTTTCTTTTTTTCTACCACTTTATGTTTTCTTTAATGTTTTAATCTATGTTTTTATGTGAGATATGATTTTAGATTTTCATGGCCAAAAGTATTTTTGTTGTATGTTTTTGGGGTGTTACGCTACCTCCTCCTTTAGCCAACGTTTCGGACAGCATTACAGTGTCCATCATCAGGGCAGATGTCAGATGACACACATCTGCCCTGATGATGGACACTGTAACGCTGTCCAAAACGTTGGCTAAAGGAGGAGGTAGCGTAACACCCCAAAAACATACAACAAAAATATGTTTTTATGTTTATATATATATATATAATTTTTAGCGGAAACTTTGCTGGTTAAATAATGACTGCTCTTTTTCAGCACTGCTGCGTATATATGATCTTTTTTCAATAGTTTTAGACATTTTGTTGTAATTTCATTATTCAAAAACTCACTAATGCAACCATATAATATGTTTTTTTTGTTATATGTTTTTGGGGTGTTATGCCGTGTTGCGCTACCTCCTCCTTTAGCCAACGTTTCGGACAGCGTCACAGTGTCCATCATCAGGGTAGATGTGTAAATGTTAGTGATGAAATGTGTGCTTAGGTACTTCGAAGCAATACCGTGTTGCCAGCTCCATTCCACTGCGAGCTGGCATTACAGTATACTTGAAGATGGTTTTCTGCATTTAGCTTTGGTGTAGCCGTCAATTACCGGATACCAAGAACTATTGAGCTTAGCTCCGTCGTCTCTATTAATGTTAATAGGATTTTTATGAATTTCAATTGCCTCTGTAATTAGGCGTGCTCTATAAGTTTTGGGTCTTCCCAGGACTTGGATATAAAAGTACATATAGAAGATAACTACATGAACAAGGTTTAAAAGGTTTTAAAAATTACACATTGCCTATCGACTGTCGAAGGTCGTTTAGGCTTAGACCAAAAAATTGAATGCTTTGACTTGAGTTTACAAGTCTCGAAATTCTGGACAAATGAGAATGGTATCCACAATTGTGGGGTTATAATGCAAAACCGACTATTTCCAAAATGGGCGAAATTGAGTTATATATGCAGTCAGATTAATTCGAGGCCAAGAAATCGAATGGCATCATTATTTTTACGAGAAAATTACGAAATATTCCTCATTTTTAGACTTAAAAATCACCTTTTTCTGCAAAACTACCTATTTTCAGCTAAAAAATAAGTACATTTTCCTGCAAATTTCCAATACAAATATTAGAGCGGCAACATTTTTTTCTGCAAAATACACTATTTTGTCTGATTGTGATTGTTATAACCCCAAAATTACCAACGCATTACCTAATGTCCTAAAACTACCAGAATCAAACAAAAAAATATTGGCAAAGGCTCTAAAAGGATATTTTCTCAGCAACTTTATTAACCAGTGACGAATTTATCTGTCTTCCTTTGTAACTCTTGTATATTCTTCAATTACCTGTATCAAGTGTGTCTAGTCCATTTAAAAATCTATGTATTGTTCATTGATTTCGTGTTCTTATGTAAAAATAATTTTCCTTTAGATGTATAATGTTGTCCTTCCCGAAATGAGTTTTATTAAACTCATTGGGAGTAATGTATTATAAATTTTATGTAATAATTTTGTAATATATTATCTGTAAAAAAAAAAAAAAAATCATTTGACAGGTGCAAGTTGGGTTGGTTGTTTTGTCTGGTTTTTTGAAGAAATACTTAGTAAAATGAATTGGCCATAGAATTATTTGGATGTAATGGATAGCGATTATTTGTCAATTTGACAGTTACAGTGTCCATCATAAGAGCAGATGTGCCACATCCATAGAGATGGCCACATCTTGAAAATTCAATACCTATTTCGTGTTTCTTACTTTTTTTATATACCTACTTGTTTTTATTATTTTATGGACAAGTAAAGCAAAAATGTTTGATCTATTAATTTAGTAGAATAACCATGGTAAATTTTTGAGATCGCTGGCAATGGTTAATAGTTGCCTTTTAATGTAATTAAGATTAATCAAAAGGTTTTTTAAAAAAAAAGTGCATATTAACCGTTGCCAGCGATCTCCAAAAATTACCCTATAAATCACAGAAATGGTTTGAAATCTTTTGTTATTTTTTTTTTAAATTGAGTATTGTGCTTGTGAGAGTCGGCGTAGTTACTGAAAAGTTCAGCTTTAAATAAGTAAGTACCTACTACCTAGTCAGTTTTGGATTACAAACCCACAATTATTAGTAGGATGTTAGAGGAATAGCAATGAGTGTACGGGAAGTGATGTTGACCTGAAAGAGGTGTAACAAATCAGGTGTGTCAGTAATGCTAAATGTTATTATTTGTTGTTACATGAAGTTATTTGGGAAGGTACTCACCCAAGTAAAAGATATCCCACTTCCTTTCCTGTACCGATTCGTAAAATTATACCAAGAGCAAGATAAAAGCATTGTGTTAATATTAATATAACGCCCAACAGAGTCAAACTTCAAACTTGACAGCAGATAGCATATAAGTATATGGCCGCTTCCCGCTTCTTTTGCCCGATTCAAAGATGGCGGACGTCGACCAAGAGAGTCATTCATCCAGTTCGATCCAGTATATTATATGTCATAGTCAAAGGTCTAAAGGATATGCAGTCTCTTCGCGGAATGACTGGTAAGACTTCAAGTAAGGACCGTAAGGACTAAGACTTCAAGTCAGACCCGAGGATTGACTAGTCAAACCTAGGAACGCCGGAGCTCCGAGGATTGACTATAACCTATAACATACATATATACAAACAAATCTATGTCTATATCCACGTCACGACAGCTATTTAATACAGTAAAAGGATAAAACTTTGTTAAATACCTAATATGGTTGGAGTGTCAATTGACTAATACTCTTCATACTCATACAAATTTAATTGATTTCCCAACATCTGACGACTTTTTGGGATTTCTATTGGGATTTATTTATCTATTGGGATCACGACGGACCGTAAGAAGCGTGCGTTCACGGCCACCTCTTAGAGCCGAATGAGTAGGAGAATTCTTAGATGTTCATTATACAGGGTGTTAAGGGACGTACTTGACTTACTTTAACCAGTGATTCCTGACATTATTTGGAGTAAAAAATGTAAATGAAATTTTGGTCTCCGGTGACAATTTTGATGTTTTTTTTTTTTTCTACAAAAACATAAAAAAATGGTAGTTGTTGAACAGTTGGAGGCGGGGTAAGGGGTTCGTCGGACACCCGGCTGAGTGACCAGTGACGACATGAGAAAGAAATTTTTTTTTGTTTGATTTTGAAGAAAAAATTAAAAAAAAAAAAAAAGTCGTCAAAAAAAGTCACCGCAGACCAAAATTTCATTTACATTTTTTACTCCAAATAATGTCAGGAATCACTGGTTAAAGTAAGTCAAGTACGTCCCTTAACACCCTGTATAGTATTTAACGAAAATAAATTGTTAATAAAAACATATATCTCGACAGAAAAATGTATTTATGATAGCTTAGCATGGCTACATTATCGATATTTTGACGATTAATAACTTAGATTGTCGTTTGAATCTGAGAATTCACGATACTCCATACAACGATTGAGATCGCTAGTAAGGAAGGCCCTTATACCCAAAAAGTCACTCCAAATACCAGGCCAGTTTCTAACTGATGAGAAAGCGGCGGATTATAGTGCAAACCCTAGGGAACGTACCCATACTGCGTGACATGTTTAAGGGGGGGGTCTTCAAAATACCACGCTTGGTACAAATGAGCGGCGGGGGGCTTAGGTTTTTGGTCACGGGGGGGGGGGGGTTAAAAATTGAAAAAAGTTGGTCACGTAGTATGGGTACGTTCCCCTAGCTACATACAAGATAAACACAGATAATATCTGAAACCTTTTTCTCAAATAATTCGACGAACGACGTAACAGCCGCCCCATTACTCGGCTTCTATCCGGTCATTGTAATGCCGATGCCAAATCTTCCTTTGAATTTACTTATCCAGCCTTCGCTAGCTCGGAAACCGTTTTTTTGATAAATTTTCTTGTAAAAGAACAGCTTTTTGGCGTAAAATATCAGCAGTAATCAGTGTATACCGCAGCTGCTCTTGTGAGAACCACGAATACAGCGTTTTTTCTAATTGCTGGTAATCTCTCATTTTCATAGTTTGTCGGCGACCAATTCTAGTGTCGCGGTCGGCACGTTTTACAAATTCTTCAATCTTGCTTTTGTTCTTTCTTATTCCGTGACAGTTGATCGACCGACATTATATATTTTAGCAACATTGCTTAAATGAAACGCCGTTATCGACCTTTCGTAAAATTTCCATTTTTTGGTTTAAAGTTAAAGTGTCATGTTTACGCTTGCGAAAAGTCTCCATTTTGTAAACTCGTTCCTTTGATTATATAATGTCTAAATAGAGTGTTGCGCTGTAATTCCGACAAAAACAACAGGCCAGATTTGAAACACTTGTGCGCGTGATACGCATGCGTAACTTCTATTGTTTTACAAGCACTTTACGTCACTGCAGGCGTGCTGAGTGATACCAGCTCCCGAATATTTCCCAAAAAAGTGGGTAAAAAATATGTTTCGATTTTGCGGGACCTATATTTCGTTTAATTTTGAATTCATTTAAGTAAGATAGTTTATAAAAAAAGGAATTTTTTATTTTATCAAAACTATTTATTAACCTAAAAAAACTTACTGCTTCATCTCGAACACGTTTTACACATGCGCTTATTTTTCCTCTATCTTCAACTGAATCGTTACTCTCATCATCATCATCTGTTTCTAATGATGTTAAGAACAATGCCTGTAAATTATATAAAAAAACATGAACATGATATTTTAACACAAATGTTTTTCGTAGCCTCTAGGATACTTTCAACATATTGGCCCCATCAGAACTGGTGTCTTAAAAATATTTCTAAGAAATCATTTACATATTACTTTTATAATTATTTTATTTTATTCGAACAACAAATTAAAACTACAAAGAACAATAAAATTTACTTACTAAGTCCAGAAATACGAAAAGACAGACGGGTTGCAGAAGTTTAGTAATAGACTTATGTTATTTGGCACCTTTTGGTAAGGGCCGCTAAAAACAAAATTACAAATTTAAAAAATTACCTTACACGGGATTGCTTCCTTTTTTAAACGTCGACGCTTTTGATTGTTGACTAAATACAGGTCTTTGGCACGGAAATGATCAGAGCAAATAACAGTTCTTTTAGCTGGTTGCCAGACATCCTCTCTGCGGCTTTTTCTTATTTTTTCTATCCACTTACTTCTTAATATAGGATCATTAGGTATTCTGTAAAATATGTATGAATAAAATTAAAAGTTTACTTGATACTTCACCAAACAAACCTGTCACATTTTTTGTAATTTTAATAGATAAACAAATTTCCTATTCATAAGTTTTTTAAATATAGTGTCAACGCGAAGAATTTACAAACACATAAACACAAAGACAAACGTTCACATTTATAATATCTTAACATATAAAACAAAGTCGGGTTAGTTACACTATTTATAACTCGAGAACGGCTGGACCGATTTTGATGATCTTAGATTTGTTGGATTTGCCGCCGCCCCGGATAACAGAATAACTATTAAAAAATTGCAAAAATTCACGAAAAAGAAAGTTATGAAGAAAATACATTTTGTATGGAACGAATTTTCATCTTTTGAAAGAGCTGTAGCAATGTTGTGTTAGTTGAAGATTGCGTGAATTCCAAAAATTCGAAAACGTCAAATGTCAATGCGCTGATTGTGTCGCTTTTGTTCTTTAACATATAATGCTGTCTCTCTTTCTTATACACTAAATGTCAACAGTCGAAAATGAGACAAACGGTTAACGTGTGTCTTCACACTTCCAAAGGAAAAATATAATAATTATAATAAATTTCCCTCGCGCGATGAAACGCAATTCCCGTAAGGGGCCATCCATAAATTACGTCACACATTAAAGGGGGAGGGGAATAGAAAGTGTGACTAGGGGAGGGGTATGGGGTGGTCCTCAGCTCTGTGTCATGTAAAAAAAATTGAATTACTGTTTTGATTACTTTTAGATGTCACACTAGGGGGAAGGGGTCTCATAAATGTGACGATGTGTGACAGGGACGGGGGGGGGGGTAAAAAAATCATGAAATTCGTGTGACGTAATTTATAGATGGCCCCTAAGTAAGTGGAAAAGTAAGAAAATCACAAAAATATAAATCCGTTCACAAGGCCGTCAGACAGTTGCGGATCGATAATCCTTCATTGTTTAATTTTCGATAAAAAAAACTGAATTTAATTCAGCTAATAAATTAACACATCAGTTATTGATTCTGAGGGGGTACGAAGTTCGCCTGGTCAGCTAGTTATTATATATAGTGTACTTTTGGATAATTATTAAAAGCCTATTTTAAAATTACAAACGCACGCTTGGGAAAATTTAATTTGAAGAACAGGCAACCCCGTAAACATGGCGCTTTGATTATAAGAAGTCACAGAATAAGTAATAAAAAAAATTGTACCCATTTCAAACGGCCTGAATCGTAGGTGCAAAGAAATATGAAATGAAATGGCTAAATTTTTTACAAGATATTATTATTATTATTATTATTATTATTATTATCATCCCCCCCCCCCCTCCGCATCAGATCAAGTTACATTTTTACTTGCCCCCTACCTGTAACTACCGCTGCCCTATCTTAAATTCAACTCCGGCTACGACCCTGGGTGTGACGCATTGAATTTCTATCATTATTTATTTATTTATGAATTACTACCGAGACATACACAATCAAATGCATAGGCATTGTCAAATACTATTTACATATTTAATTTTATATTTAGGGAACGTACCCATACTACGTGACACGTTTGGGGGGGGGGGGTCTTCAAAATGTCACGCTCCTGCTTAGGTTTTTGGTCACCGGGGGGGGGGGTTTAAAAATTGCAAAAAGTTGGTCACGTAGTATGGGTACGTTCCCTTACTCGGGTTACGCTGCGCCCCACGATTTTATTTTTTATCTATTTATTTAGGTACACCAACAACATGTCACACGATATTACAACTTTTTAAAACTAAAGCTATCGATAGTTATTATTTATTCTTAATGACCTTCCCTTTGAATTTGTTTTTTGAACAGTTTTCGTATAGATTTTACATCCCGGTTAATATTATCCAATTTTGTCTTATAGTGATATCTTAAGGCCAAATATTTTTCCACGACCAATCTTATCAAATTAAATTGATGCAGAATACCGTAAATATGATCGGTTTTTACTTCGAAATAATTATCGGGAAAATTTAATTTGAAGAACAGGCAACCCTGTAAACATGGCGTCAAATGGCGTTGTCCTAAGACCAAATTACACTATTAAAACTGAATTGTTTCTTTAACTAAATGGTTATTTAAAGGTAACTTACCGATGATAGGAAACATTTTTAGTTGTTTTCAATCGTCCTATGTAATTCCTGCACACTGATATAGCGCAGATCGTCATTTTCAAATGTCACACAACACGTGTTTACCGCACAACGATAGTGTCGCCACACTAAATATTCAAACCACCCACGTCGCCACTGAGCGGACAGTCCGAGCTTATCTGCCAACCTTTGGCAGATCTTTTTTTTGGCGCTTCGTCACTCGAGCGCTATATCTAGACATTTATATAATCTAATGCTACGTCAGAGTTAGTTCAGAGTTGGAAGGTTGGCCGATCGTGTGGTCGCTGCGGCCAACCCTCCAACCCCGAATTCCGTACTTCAAAATGGCGGACATGAAACAGCTGTAGCTACGCTGTATCTTTTTCAGTTGCCTACAATTATTACGTACGTATAATCATATACTTATATACACGACATGTTTTCAAACAATTTTATACCACTTTCGGTAATAATATAGTCATTTTAATAGTAAGCGGCACGGTGTGGACAGCTGCGGCAGGCTGGTTCGTGTGAGTTGGCCGTCGGGGCGAACTCCAACCTTCCAACTCGAACTTCCAACGCACGAACACCCCTCCACACGATCGTCCAAACGTTTGAAGTTGGAACGTTGGCCGCAGTGTGGGCTTACCATTAGACTATTACATTCCATTCGATCTGACATTAGCGTGAGTTTAGCTACGAAACTAGTGATGGGGAAAAACTTGTTCGATATTTTATTTTCAGCTGAGTAGGATACCTACCCACACCGAAAGTGGTTGAATATATTTTGAACTCATTGGTAATAACTTATTAGTATACTAATAATAATTTATATTTTATAATAATAAATGTTCATATAATTTATAATAATAATTTTACATAACAGTGTAACTTTTTCGTAACATATTATTTTATTAATTTGAATAAATAAATAATACAAAACATTTTAGCCCAGTCAGTGGGGGATAAAAAAGGCCTTTAGCTTGCAAAAGATCGTGTAGTAGCGATTTTTATATATGTTGTTTAGATTGGGACTCTAAAGAAGAAAAAAAAGTTTTCGACCTTGGGGGGGTCGAGCTCGAGCCGCCATCTTGGATTGAAGGTGCCGAAATTCAGTTTTTTTCAAAATAATTCCTCAACGGTTGATTTTACAACAAAAATGTTTGTGGCAAATTTGAAGAAGACTAAATTACGTACACTTTTTATTTGAAATTTTTTATAAATCTAATATACAATGACTTACAGCGGTAGAAAGAAGAAAATTTTGACAAAAAATCGTAAAACTTCTGTTTTCATGATAAATTTTGTAAGAACATATTAAACAATATCATTTTAACGTATTTCCACAACACATATAGCAAAATCTATTTCAAATTACAGTAATTTTTCGTGTTACATAGAGGAGAGAAAGAGACGGCAACATACCGCGTGCCTGCAGTCCTGACTGCAGCGTTGCCATCTCAGCGCCTATATTGCTACAGGCCAGGATCCCCTATGACAAACCCGACGTCATCGAGAGCATTGATGAAACCACTTTGTGGTGATAATGAACATTTAGTAAGCCTTAAAAAAGCTGGTCTGCCAGTGCGTCTTCATTGAGTATACGAATGAAAACAACATGATGCAGAACCAGAAGACGTAGCAGATGAAGGAAAACGCTTTCTTGTTGCTTTGTACGGGAGTTCAAAAATGGTATGGAATCCAAAAAAATCGAGAAAACTGGGGCTGGAAACGTGGCACCAATGGGCTTGTTCCAGTAAGAATGACAAAGAAACCAGCACCCGAAACTTTATTAAAATGTATTTCTTGCAATTGAATATGAAGAGATTTTGTCAATGGAAGCCCAGCATCTCAGTACCACAGGCAATGAGTTAGATCATGACATTAATGACAAAGACTCTTATTAAGATGTCAATATCAACCAACCGGGATCAAAAAAAATATATATATAATACAAAAAAATAATATAGGCAATAGCGAATATTTAACATAATTACGAATACTAGTCGAATTCTGTGCGGCTCGCCTTACCATCGCTGGAATATCTGTGGAATAGACATACTGACCTTACCATTGTCGAAAGATCCCTACAGGCTGTAGAGATAGAGGTAAAAGAGGTTTTTGGAGACTCGGCAAAAGAGGGGGGCACCTTCAATCCAAGATGGCGGCTCGAGCTCGACCACCCCCCACCCAGGTCGAAAACTTTTTTTTTCTTTCATTTCAGTCCCAATTTTAACAACATATTTCAAAATCACTACTACACGACCTTTTGCAAGGTAAAACTCCCCACTGACTGGGCTATTTGTTGAACAAATCGAAAAATATATATATATATTTTTAATATACATAAGACAGGCATAATGACCAAATATTTACACATATTTGGTAGTGGGGAGGGGAAGGATAAGAGAAAGAGGAAGGTGGGGAAGTACCTGGCTATTCAGATCTAGTCACCAAATACGACTGAAGCCATTTCAAGCAACGTTTCAATTCTGAATGCTGGGCGATACTGAGAGTATATTCCTCTCTGTAACGTGCCGCAAATACACATATTATTTTTAAATGAATTAATTGCAAAATTACACAAATTAATCAATTAGTTTTATTTTATTTGCGCACGCCGGGATTCGATCTCGCGACCTTTGGATTGTGAGTCAAGAGCCTTACCCCTCAACCACGACGGCCGTATTATTTTAGAACCATTTTAACTTCACGTGTTTATATTACCAGTATAACCAGATAAAAATTTGATTCCTCAGCTAAGTTTGAGAAATGTTGGTTGGAAACATCAGAAAATAAACTTTCACACTTTTTGTTAATACATTTATTACATAGGGTTGAATTTTGTAAAAAAATAATAGTAACTTGTATGGTCCATAATAAAATAACATTTATAATACTCTTTTTAAGAACCTACCTATAACCGTTTCAAAAAAATCTTTAAAGGCTAAAAATTCTAAGCTGTTCGCCCCACAAAATTAAAAATCCAACATTCCTCTACCAAAGAAGATGTGTGTACGGATGTCTAATGTTGGTATTATTCACATTCAAACACTTACTTCTGTTAGGGTACTTCTCAATTCTTCTTTTTCTTTCGTATGGTGGGGGGTCAGAGGGGTACATCTAGATCTGCGAGCCAGTCTAGGGCCTCAGGCGTTGCCCTGTGGACCTCATCAATCCCGCCGGGGAATGAATGGAGCGGGCATTCGTTGACCACATGTTCGGTGGTCTGCACCGCACCGCATTCACACGTTGCCGACTCTTTAAGGCCCCATCTATGTATCACTTCTCAATAACAATATATCCTTGATACAAACGGGTTTATTATGAGTATACGTATTTACAATAATTATACTACAAGTCACACGACCTGTCTATGCTAGCTGCTAATTGATCTGACAGGTAGGCTGGCATGAGCGAGAAACAATCTCGATGGCCATCACCTACCCAGGCACCCCTGCCGGCAAGCGATAGAAGATCTTTCAATATATTACAGGATATAATTTTAATAAACCTACTTACAACTTTTTATTGAATACCAAAATCAGACAAAATATGAGTTTATTTCTACTGAAAAATAACTCCACTTCATTAACTTACCGTGGCATATACTAAACGTAGTTTCTGAGTAGGAACAGCGTAAGGGAAAAGTTTCCGCCGCTTTTTATCTTGTTGGAAACAATCATCCTCAAAGTGTATTGAGCAAATCGCATTATTAACTGTAGGAAACCAGTTATCTTTCCCAATCGCATCGATCCATTTTTCTTTTGTGTCTGCATTTTTTGGAAAGCTAAAATGGAAATAAAAAAATTATAAAATTTATTCTCATTTACGTATAAGTATAAATATTTATCAAAAGGTATATCAATCATTAGGGAACAGCTTATTTTACGTTTTGACAACCGAGACAAATAATCTTTATCAGATAAGCAGATACTAAGATGAATGTAAATCAATTGAGGCTTGTATGGGTACGCCGCCCCGGGAACCATTTATTGGATAACCGTCTGCCATAGGCCACCCCAAGTGGTTGGGATACGTTTGGTGACTTAGCAGGGGTGCCCAGGTTCATGGGGTGAGGAGACTGGTTGAGGTCTTTTGACCTCCCCAGTCAGAATCCCTCGGCCCATCGCCTTACAACGCAATTGAAGGGATGGATTCATACGTCCGTCACTCCTGGACTCACTGACCCCCCAGATTCCTACCCACCCCTCATACCTATTTCCTTCCCAGAAATTTCTATTTTCCTATCCTTAAAAAAACTTCCACACAGCATCCCCTAAGATGACAAAGGCCCTAAGAGAAATTATTTTCTCAGGGCCTCCTGTGTGGAGCTAATGTAAAAAAAATAATAATAATTCAACATAATTTCTGTGGACCACGGGGTTCAATTTGTTACACAAATAAAATATTCTGACAAAAAATCATCAAAGATGTCAACTGCAACAAAAAATTAACAATTTTACAAAGAAAAGTTCTTCTAACCGGTAAACACTTGGTAGATTGTTTATACAAAAATAAAGTGATGTAAAGTTACTTGTCTTTTATAAGAAAGAAATATCGATTAAAATAACGGCCCCATCACTACTCGGCATTCCACATTCCACCGACTGTCAATATGTTTTAATCCGGAGCGGCGCGGGCGTTTAGCTATCATATAGAATCTATATGATAGCTAAACACTAAACGCCCGCAATATTATAGATATAACTTCAACTTACCGATGATATGAGATTCCGCCTTTCTTCAAGTTCTCGGTTGTGCTGCGATGTTTGCAAAAAGACACTGAACAACGCGGCATTTTAAAAAAAATACGTGGAATACCCTACCCTGACACGACAGGGCGACCGTCGAATTTTCACTGAGGCAGAATTTCCATATTCGAATTACAGGCCCCGTTTGGGCTTATAATTGGATCACGAAACACGCCCACAAGACGCCAATGATGCCATATCACAAAAGTAAAAATGTTTAAGGGGTAAAAAAACATTTTTTGCAGGCTTTTTATTGAAATTTAAATAAGTAAACAATGGTACGGTAAGTAAATTACATATAATGCTTTATTAAAAACAATTATTTTATAATACGCCTTTTAAAACAGGAAAAAAATTATGTTTTCGAAAAAAAAACAAAGTAAAACATAAAAAAGATTTATTTTTTACTGTTATCGTGGTTTAATAATTCACAGAATTAAATTTTTAATAAAACAATTATATTTAAATATAAATAACTTTTAAAAAGACGACGCGATTCAAACGCGGTAGAAGTGGAACCTCCAGAAAACTAAACCTCGAGAGAGTAAAACAAATGCAGAGTAGGATAATTGTAGGTTTTATTTATTATAATACTGTTACCAAGTTTAAATAATATTTTACGAAGCACCGCACAAAGAGGACACCGATTAGTCTATCTCATTCTCTCACAGGCTATAGATATTTGTTTATTTTCAGTGTCGCTCGTTTCCGTTTCATCGAGTTTCAAATCACAACGGTGCTTAAGAAGTTTTCACTTCAAAAATCTACAATTTATAGCACCTAGTTAGTATAGGTACCTAATGCTATTGGATACGCGCCATAAATATATTTGGGCATTAATTTCTTTGAATTGATTATTTATGCTATGAGACCATGGGGGCGCCATCTATGGGTTTTGTATTGTATTGAATTGAACCTATGTGACTTGAGATGCAGTGTATTCATGCGTTTCCTTACCTTTGTGAATCAAGCAATTACTTCTGACGGGAGTGTCAGTAAAAGGCCAAGAGATGTCTCTCCTGGTCAGTCATAAGAATAATTCATCCAAGACACCTAAAATGGATTGTTTTTAAAAATAGTATCCAAACAAGTGAATAACTGTCATCATCTGTTTTGTTGAAAATATTTCTTATCATAGTTGAAAATCTTCCTTGCTGTGCGAAACATCTGTCAAGATTATGCAATATCGCCTTGACATTTTTATTGGAAAGAAGTGTCTTTTTGTTTGGACATCGTGGCTGAGCTGCATTCTCTGAGTGAGTGTTTGTTTGTTTTCACTTTGGTTTTTGAGATTGCTGGGTCAACTGTTTCTTTGTGTCACATAGGGAAGAATTCAATTTTCGTTAATTTTACATAGGGTAGTAATCCCTCGTGTCAGGGGCTATTTACACGCCCCTACATATTTATTGGTCCTTCGTAGCCTGGATTATTAATTCATTCATACATTCAATTCGAGATTATAGCTTAATTACATGGATGTTTGAATTTACGTATTTTTTTTGGTAAATTTGAAGTACCTCTCATTTTTTGAGAACTATAGCTGGTCTTGTTTTTTGCTTTTGGATGACATATTTGGATGTTCGCAGAATTATCGTAATTTTGGATAATTATTCGCAACATTATTATTATTAATTAATTGTTAACATTGTTCGCAGAATTGTCGTAATTTTGGATAATTATTCGCAACATTATTATTAATTAATTATTAACATTGTAACATTATTGTAAAATTTTGTGGTAATCTTTTCGCATATATAAAAAATGCCAAGAATTACGGAGGAGGGTTTTGATGAGGCTCAAGACAGATCGCTTATTCTTTTAACCGCAAAAAAGGAAAATCTTTTTGTTCGTATGAACGATCTGTATAATGCAACAAATAATATATCTAATTTTGAGTCAAGAAATAACGAAGTGTTTATGGCTCAGTCAGAGATGATTGATCAAATGCGAAGTCAATTTGAAAATATTATAGATAGCATCAATGATCGTCAGTTAACTTTAAATCCAGAATTTAAACCAGATTTTCAAGCTTTAAATGCTTTTGATGATCTTTTTTTGAAGGTCAAACGAACTAGATCGAATATGAAAACTTCTGTAAGAGAGTCACTGACGTCACAAAATAAGTCGCGGGAGCCGTGTATGATTAATCTTCCTGCAATAGATCTTCCAACCTTCGATGGTAAGAATGAAAGTTGGTCGAAATTTTTTGAGTCATTTAAAGCCAATATCCATAATAATAGACAGCTAACTGACTCGCAGCGTGTGCAGTACTTAGTCGGAAAACTCACACACGGGGCTTTGAACATAACCGCAGGCATTGTGCCTTCGGGTGATACATATCAGATCATTTGGGAGAGTTTAGTTAAAAAATATCAAGATAAACGTACACTAGGAACACATTATTTAAATAATATTCTCGATGCGAAAAACTGCACGAATACATCTGCCAGTCTCAATTCTTTCATTGAAAGATATTCTTCGTCAGTGTCGGCATTAAAGCAGTTAGGTATTGAAGATTTAACTGATTTTATTTTGTTTCACTGCGCGGTAAGAAAAATTGATTCACAGACGGCTCAGAACTTTGAGCTGACAGTTCGTAATAAAGAAATTCCTTCTTATAATGAGTTAGTTTCGTTTGTACAAGATCAAGTAAAGATTTTAGAACGAACGAGTAACTCGCATGGTGTCGTAAATAAAACGCATCCCATTTCGTCCTCCCGATCAAATAATACTAAATCGTTCGTCGCGAGTAATGCGAATATTCCGCGCTTCCCAGCTCCGCCGAAAGGATGTATTCTGTGTAACAAAACTGATCATTTAATCAACGTTTGCTCAAAGTTTAAATGTATGAGTTCCCCACAGGCTCGATTTGAATTTATAAAATCGAAAAATGCCTGTGTAAATTGCCTTAGTGGTTCACATACAATCAAGTCATGCAAATCGGGGTTAGTTTGTGATTTGTGCAATAAACGTCATCATACATTCTTACATTTCGGCAGTGTGAATAATATGAAAACCAATACTCATGTACATACGTCGCAAGTACCTACCAGTGAAGAACCGTCAGTCCCCCCTCCAGTGTCATCCAGCATCAATGGAACTGGCATTGGTGATAAGCAAGTGGAGGGGACCGCGAATGTCAATCCTTCGTGTTCGCTTTGTGCCAAAGTAACACCGAACTCTTCTATTTTACTTTCGACCGCACAAGTATACGCGAAGCTTAAAAACGGAAATAAAGTTATTGTTCGGTGCCTAATTGATAATGGCTCTCAAAATAATTTGATTACGGTCGATTGTTGTAAAACTCTGAATTTACCAATATTTCCTTTGAGTAATTCGTTTGTCAAAGGAATTGGATCAACGTCTCGACCAATTTTCGGTTACGTGTATTTGGATATTGAGTCTCGCGTATACCCAGAGAATAAATATAATATACATGCGCTTGTCGTTGACAGTATCACCGACCAATTACCTAATCACTATATAGCCAAGGGTGATATGAGGTACTTAGAGGGCATACCTCTCGCAGACTTAACATGGAATATTCCTGGATGCGTGGATGTCGTCATCGGTGCACAACTGTTCCCATATATTTATTTAGGGAACAGGGTTGAATCGGGTACTAGTGCACCCCCCGCGTTATCGACCGCTTTCGGTTTCGTGTTGATGGGTAATTACCCCAATAATGTGCTCAACACAAACACATCATTCTCGGCACTCGCACTTAATGATTTAGTGCAAAAATTTTGGCTGTTAGAAGAGATACCTAATATAAAATTTCTAAGTCCGGAGGAGACAGAATGTGAGAATCTCTTTACTTCATCAATTTCTCGCACTGATGATGGTAGATATTCTGTTGCTTTACCTTTCTGTAAAGATCCAAGACAATTGGGTAATTCTCGTACTGCTGCCCAACGCCGATTTTTGGCATTGGAGCGAAAATTTAAACATTCCCCTGCTTTGCAGGAGAATTATAACAAGGTTATCAGTGAATATATTGAAAATAATTACCTATCAGAAGTCTCAGAGTCTGATATCACAGAAGATGGATATTACATCCCACATCATGCTGTCACTCGTCCAGACAAACCAATGCCTCGTATTGTGCTCGATGCTAGTGCTAAAACACACACAGGGCTGTCACTGAATGACATTATTCATACTGGTCCCAATTTGCAAGCCGATTTGTTTCTGCTTTTGCTTGACTTTCGTCTTTTTCCCATCGCTATGACTGCGGATATAAAGCAAATGTACTTACAGATTGAAGTTCCTAGCAAGCATCGCAGATACCTGAGGATCTTATTTCGATTCTCAAATAATGGTCTCATACGAACTTTTCAGTTCAATCGAGTTCCTTTCGGCTTGACGGCAAGTCCATACTTAGCAATGCGGACGGTTCGCCAGTTGGCCCAGGATATGAGACCACATTACCCGGATGCTGCCAAAGTGGCAGAGTCCAAGCTGTATATGGACGACCTGGTCTATTCTATTGCAGATGAGCCCAGCGCCATACGTCTTTCTCGAGAATTAATCTCGTTGTTTAAGTCCGGTGCCTTTGATTTAGTAAAATGGACTAGTAATTCTCAAGTTGTACTTGAGAACCTCCCGGATTCTCACCGCAGCCCAGTGGACTTCACTGTTGGTTCTAACAATACCTCTAAGGTGTTGGGCCTTTCGTGGGAACCAGCTGATGACAGCTTCTTCTTTACGACATCTTATGTTCAGGAGAAGTGCACAAAGCGGAGCATACTCTCCATAGTCGCCCGTTTATTTGATGTCCTCGGCTTGGTCGCCCCTGTCATTCTGTACGCTAAATTACTTATCAAAGAGCTATGGCTGTGCAACATTGGTTGGGATGATACACCCCCTGATAGCGTTATTCGTCGGTTTTCGGCGCTTACACAGGAATTTCGGCTAATTTCAATGATAAAAATCCCTCGCCATGTTGGTGTCCTGAAAGACAGTACGGTGCTCGTTGTTGCTTTCTGCGATGCAAGCATGAATGGTTACGGCTGTGTGATTTATTTGCACACCACTGATCTGTTTGGAAAAATTACAGTGAGATTGTTGTGCGCAAAATCAAAGGTTTCTCCCACCAAAGTGACGACCCTCGCTCGTTTGGAGCTCTGTGCCGCAGTATTGATGTCCAAATTAATACGGACGGTTCAAGATAATTATTCTGAGCGTCTTCCTATTGCAGGAACATATGCGTTTTCCGATTCTACCGTTGCGCTCTCTTGGATACATTCTTCACCGCATCGCTGGTCGGTGTTTGTTAGTAATCGCGTAGCTCAGTGCCAAGAAAATTTGTCTCCAGAGAACTTTTACCATGTTGCTGGTAGTGAAAACCCGAGCGACTGCCTTTCTCGTGGCATGCTTCCTTCCCAACTCGTTTCACATGATTTATGGTGGAACGGCCCATCATGGATTCGCAGCCCACCTTTGGAATGGCCATTAAAACCGTTTCACCCTACCAATACTGGTGAAATGCCTGAACACAAGGCTAATGTGCTCATTGCAACATTTCAGGGTGAAAAATCGGTCCTGAGTGAACTGGCTCAGCGTATATCCACTTGGGATAAACTACTAAGGATTGTTGTTTATGTCCTCCGATTCATAAAAAAGATATCACTTTCCTCTGGAACGGTCAATAATCTTATGACTGCTGAAAAGGCTGTGATTCGTGCTGTGCAGAGTATTCATTTTGCAGGAGATATTGCTGCACTCCAGGAAGGCAAATTTCATTCCAAAAGACTTCAGAGTTTATCTCTATTTCTTGATGGAGATAATCTGTTACGTATTGGGGGGCGGCTTTCTAAATCGGATTTACCTTTTGAGGTTAAACATCCGGTTTTGCTTCCCAAACATGACTGTGTTGTCGATCTGATCATCGCTCACTTTCATGTCGTGAACTGTCATACAGGCCCAGGACTTCTTATGTCTATCTTACGTCAACGCTATTGGATATTAGATGCTAGGACTGTTATTAGGGCGATGGTGCGGAAATGCAATTGTTGCTTCCGCTTAAATCCATCGCATCCTACACCGAAGATGGCAGATTTACCGTCATATCGTGTTGCAGAAGCAAAGGCCTTCGTACATACCGGTGTAGATTACGCAGGTCCACTCCGTATTACGCTGACTCGTCGGAGAGGACAACATTCTCAAAAGGCATATATTTGTCTATTCGTATGCCTTGTGACCAAGGCTATTCATATTGAGTTGGTCTCTGACTTAACTTCAAATGCTTTCCTGGCTGCTTTCAGCCGTTTTATTTCTCGGCGTGGCCCGGTAACATGCTTGTATTCAGATAATGGTACTAATTTTGTGGGTGCGAAGGCACAATTAGATGACCTCTACAAGTTTTTGGTTGAATCTGAATATGAGCCCTCATTAAAGCGCGAACTCGCTAAGCGTCGTATAGAGTGGAAAATGATTCCACCACGCGCGCCTCATTTTGGGGGTATGTGGGAGTCGAACATAAAGAGCATGAAGACACACTTGTACCGTGTGATTGGAACTCAGCTTCTCACCTATGAGGAGTTACAGACTGTGCTAGTTCAAATTGAGTGCATAATGAATTCGCGTCCACTTACAGTTATGTCTTCTGACCCTTATCCAGAAGTCCTTACGCCTGCGCATTTTTTAATGTCGACACCATTGCAGTACTTGCCTGCTTCTGTCCTGGCAGACGGTAAAATCAATTTGACTCAGCGTAAGCAATTATTAGACAGCATGGTTCAGTCCTTCTGGAAGAAGTGGCGTTCAGAGTATCTGCACACCTTGCAAGTCAGGCAGAAGTGGACTACTTCTGATCATCCGATTGATATCGGAACTGTCGTACTAGTGGGACAAGAAGATTCCCCTCCGTTAAATTGGCCTTTAGGCGTGATAACTGAAATCCATCCCGGAATGGATAAAATTGTTCGCGTTGCGACGGTAAAGACAAGATTTGGTTCTTTTAAACGTCCGGTTGTCAAATTATATCCCATTCCAACGCAATAATTTTATATTTTATCTATTTTTGTTTATTTTTATTTATTTTTTTTTTTTTTTTGATTTTAGTCATTGTTTCAATGATCTCTGACCCAGACATGGCATTACTTAATATCCGTTATCTTGGTCAATTGAACTTTATTACATTGTATTTTTAATTATTTTTCTTTATTTTGTGAGATTCTGCGAATTTCCAATGCGTGTCATTCCTGAATATTACCGGTGAATAGTCACTTTATTTCTATTTCATTTCTTGTTTCATTTGTATTTTTATATTCTTTCTTTTGTAAGCTCTACGAACTTCCAAGGCGGGGAATATGGATACGCGCCATAAATATATTTGGGCATTAATTTCTTTGAATTGATTATTTATGCTATGAGACCATGGGGGCGCCATCTATGGGTTTTGTATTGTATTGAATTGAACCTATGTGACTTGAGATGCAGTGTATTCATGCGTTTCCTTACCTTTGTGAATCAAGCAATTACTTCTGACGGGAGTGTCAGTAAAAGGCCAAGAGATGTCTCTCCTGGTCAGTCATAAGAATAATTCATCCAAGACACCTAAAATGGATTGTTTTTAAAAATAGTATCCAAACAAGTGAATAACTGTCATCATCTGTTTTGTTGAAAATATTTCTTATCATAGTTGAAAATCTTCCTTGCTGTGCGAAACATCTGTCAAGATTATGCAATATCGCCTTGACATTTTTATTGGAAAGAAGTGTCTTTTTGTTTGGACATCGTGGCTGAGCTGCATTCTCTGAGTGAGTGTTTGTTTGTTTTCACTTTGGTTTTTGAGATTGCTGGGTCAACTGTTTCTTTGTGTCACATAGGGAAGAATTCAATTTTCGTTAATTTTACATAGGGTAGTAATCCCTCGTGTCAGGGGCTATTTACACGCCCCTACAGCTATTATATTATTTATTGACAGATATAAAAATTACATAAAGATACGCTGTGAACCCGCACTGAAATTCAAAAAATACATTCCTGAATTCGAGATTTCACATGATGAAAAAAATCTTTCTCACTCACTCAAAAGTACACACTTTTGACGACCGCTAAAAAACTATGTCTTGTTTGACGTGTTTTTTTTACTATGGAGTATGTAGGTATACGTATACGATCCAAAAAGCCTTGCGAACATTGTAAAAACCATGTATCTGGCAGCACTGCGAGGCATTCAAAATTCGAATTCCATACAAATTAGTGATGGGGAAAATGTATAATCGACACATTTAAATTTTTATTTTTAAAAACTTTTTTTTAAAACTTTTTTTAACACACAAAAGTAAGAAATGGGAACCCCCTAAGGCGCTGCCTGTGCGTAGATAATATAACCAAAATTAGCATGTAATATAATCGATTATTAATTTATATTACTTTTAAAGTACCTATAAGTAAAGTAAGCTATGCTAAAATCCAAATTATACATCGAAATATTTTAATTGAAAGATCAAAATATTTGAATGATAATATACTAAGATAATTTCACAAAAACTGCGCTGTACAAATTATCTATTTATTATTATTAACCTTCTCAACTTAAGTCAAAATACCCTCTTTTATTCATAAATGTACTGCCATCGAAAATCGGAACCTAAAATATTAATTCAATGTTCCATAACTTGGTTGGTAGATAATACAGTAATTAATCATCTCCAATACCTAACATTTAGCATATAATAATTTGCGTAATTACAAATACTTAGAGTCTGTCAAATAAGAGTAGAAAAAATAAAAACTGGAACTACGAAATTTGTAGGCTGGCAACACCAATTTACCTGTCAAATATTATTTTGAAGTGCAATGACACTGATGATACAGAACACTGTATACACATTTAAAATTACTTTTATTCTGAAAAAAAAAATAGAAAAAGCACTGTTGTTAAGTTGCCTACTTAATGACATACATTTGATTAAATTGTGTTTTACAAAGTGATTGGCTTTCATTTAAATTAACATAAATTTGAATTTAACAGTAGGTAGAAAGGAAGAATCATTAGCGGTGAGTTTAGTTACACTACATTTAGATCTGAATGAGTTAAATATATTCAGATCTAAAATTAGAGACATGATCTGAAGTCTGGACAACGCTAGTAAGTACGTGAGCGGTGAACAATTTCTAAAGAGTGCTTTAAATTTTATTACAAAATCGTTATTCTTCATTATGTTAACACACGTTATTCTTCATTATGTTACGCAAAGATATAATAACAATATACTTATATGCAATTCTAATTTTGAGATCAGTGGAATGAAAAAATATTTTTTTTCACTTTTATGCCTTTTTAATTTTTAATAAAAATGTTGGTTACACAGATTTAGATTATAACCATGATTATATTTTTAGTATTGCCATTTGTACAACAGTGGCGCCCTCCTGTTTTCTACTTTTATTTGACAAGACTATAGCAGGTTACACAACGGACCCACAATATCGATTATAAAGCCATCAGAGATATTTATGGGTCATCGGAGTTCAGAAAGTATTGCCACGAGCCACGATATACGTTTTCGAATGAATTCTGAAGTTTCAAAACGATCTTTTAGATTCCATTTTCGGATGATTTCTGACGTTTCAGAGCGATTGTCTAGATTCCATGATCGATTAAATTTCAAACAATTCTCTCGGACTGTGTTTTTGAATGAATTTTTGACAGTTATATGAGATAATCGATTTGTCAATGAAAATGTTTCGTAATATTTCGATGGTTAAACTGATCAATCATTAATCTATTGTGCCATCGCTAATGGAAATTAACATATAAAATAGCAAATAACCTAAAAAAAATACTCACTTCATTTTAAACGAAAAAAATACATACTACATGGCTGTATGATGCTTTTAACTTGTTTGACTTCACAGAAGAAAGTTCCAGTGGTATTGAAAATGCTTTTTTTAATAAAAGAAATAAGAGCACCCTAAGAATAATAGAACAGACCTTTGCGCGTGGTACAGCTTTTTTGGAAGAGGAAGGAATTCGTTTATTTTTGGCCGTTGTGCGAATCGGATCCGGAGCGTCAAACTGGCAGTCGAGTGTATTGCCCACTAGGTTATCGCTCTCCTATAATGTAAAAAATGCAGTTGCATTAATTTATTAATTACACACAGCCGACACAAATTTGAAAGCTAAATAAAATTATACAGTACACCCAATCGTGAAAAAAATTAAACAAATCTCATGCTTTATCTAGCCTATTTATAGGGCAAAGTTGGGTTGTTTCAACCTCTCGTCACACTTGATGACCATCGCGTAGTCAATCAGCGCCATTCTTAATTTTTTATAATCGAAAGAATCCCGAAACGCCTATCCTCAACCTGTTTCAGCACAACCGTTACGCTTGACAACCGATCGAAATTCGATTTAAAAAAACAAACGGGTGGATAACCGGTGTTTTGTTTAAAAAAAATCTAAAGACGCTGATCGACGATTTGATAGTCATCAGATGTGATGAGAGTTTGAAACACGTGCATCACTTTCCACAAATTATCAGAATATGATTATCGCAAAAACAAAAAACACGGAGTCTTTCGTTATTATTTTGACCGCCCGCAATTCAAGATAAGTCACTTACCAAAGAATATACTAGACGTAGTTTACGGGTAGGTACAGCGTAAGTCAAAAGTTTCCGCAGCTTTTTCTTTTGCACAAAACAATATTCCTCGAAGTGGATAGAGCATATGACGCTGTGGACTGAAGGTGACCAGTTAGTTCTTCCTGTAGCGTGGATCCATTGCTCTCTTGTATTTGCATTTTGTGGAAAGCTGAAATATAATATTCATAAATACTACATTTAATACAAAAAAAAATCTATCCGAAAAGTAATACAAAAATAATAATTTTTTAAATGTAATCGAAAAATATCGATTAGCTCGGGCGTCGCCCCATTTCTATTCAATGCGGCAATGGCAGCCGACAGGACTCAATCCCTTTGAATAAAAAGGTTCCTTCTGACACGGCAATGTTCTAAGATAAAGACCTCTAGAGTAGCTTCCTTTAGAGCCCATTATCGCATAACATTAGTGTATCGGATGGAAACTTGAATAATAAACAAACGTAACTATTGTCGTGCGATAACGGAATCTAGATAAAGGAAACTTACGGGTCATTATCGCTTAACATGGGTGTGTCAGGTGGAGCTTTGTTATTCAAAGGGGTCGACTAGTCGACGGCGGATGAAGCTTGTATTATCTGTGGTTTTCACTTGGAATGTTTACATATTTTTAGGTTAGGTATTAAAAATACAGAATATAAATCATAATGACGGTATCTCTAACTTACCGGTGGTATGTGATGCCGCCTTTCTTGATATTTTGAAACCGGCTTTTATTTTTACACACCATAACCGTACAACACGGCATTATAAAACTTTTGTGGACAACACGAACGAACAGAGACTGTTTGATATTATGTGCTTTGCTTCGGTTTTACAGTTTTACATGGCGCAATGTTTGTGATACAAATATACTTTTTATACAATGTCCTTAGTATCTACTGAAAATCAAACATAGTTATGAAAGTTATAATATTGTCATCAAAAATATTCTTGTCAATATTATTTCCTTCCCAGATTTTGACATGTTTTACTTATAAATGGTACACTGTTAATGTACGCTCGCCGTCATACACAAATAAAAATATAAATTGAAAATGTTTATTATTATCTCTGGGGCATGTACCTATCTACTTTTTAATATTAAAACTTGAGCCGTAGGCTTTGGGTTGCTAGGCAGACGTCACCGTGGGAGTAATTTTAGAAAGACTCATTTTTTTAATTTTTGTTAGGTTCAGCTATCTATGGTACAATGCACTTGAAGTTGAGTGTCACAAAATCGCGCCACATAAATCTAATATTTGATAAATAGAGCACAGAATTTCAATAGACGGGAAGGTATGTAAGGTCACATTGACCGTAGTCCGGGCGCTGGACACGCCTACAACGCGCTGCTAGGGTTTATTATCTATTCAGAAGATCTCAGTGTTACCAGTAGTACCAGTAGTAGCACAAATATTTATCCGCTCAAAATGTAAAATTTCTCCACGATTTCTTCGATTAAAATCGAACTTTTCGTCTTTAATTTATACTATCTTTTTGAGAGTATAAATTAACTGAAAAAATACGACAACATTTTTTTAAACAAAACCTGCATTGTTTAGTTAGGCGGGTAATCTGAAAAAATACGACAACATCTTTTTCTTTTTTTATGGCTTTTCACCCCAAGGGAGTGTTCTGGCCAGTGTCAAGTGAATGCTTTTGTGAGTGTAATTTTGTGAGTGTAATTTTTGGTTAATATTAACTAATTTAGTTTTAATAACAAGAACCTATCTACATTATATAATAATACTATACAAATAATAATACACAAAATTATTACAATAAAAAATGATTTTAATTAAACATAACAAGGATATTAAAAGATATGCTGACACAATTTATAGTGCGTAAAAAATAAAATAATAAATAAATAAATACATGAAACTTAACTTACAGTTAAAAATTGATGCTGTTAATATTCAGGAAATTAGCCAAGATTTTATACACGCGTTTGTTCACAGAAGATAACAGGCAAGCAATGTTGTAGGGAGGCAATATGCCCGAACTGATTAGGTGAGGGATGAAATTTTTGTATGAATTATTTAAAGGGCAACTGAAAAAAATATGATTGAGATCCTCTTCACCAAGACGACATTCACACATCGCAGAATTCTTAACATGAATTTTTGTCAAGTGAACATTGTGGCAGCAATGCCCTATCCGCATGCGGCAAATGGAGGATGTCGAGAATTTGTTAAAAGAAAGTCTGGAAAACCACGGTTTTGAAGGAATCGTTGGCTGAATTGTGAAAAAGTTATATCCTTTTGATTGACTAGATTCTTCCCAATGATTCTGCCATGTGGAAATCATGTTTTCCTTCAATTTTATGAAAATGTCATCGGTGTTTAAAAATTTATATAAAATATCCCCCGAAATAATGGCATCTTTCGCCAATGAATCGGTCTTTTCATTTCCAGGGATACCGCAGTGACTAGGTATCCAAGCCAAGACGATTTCTTTGCCAGAGTCGGTTAACTTATGAATTAAAGTACGAATTCCAACACAGAAATCGTCTTCTGGGTAATGGAAGGGTGAAGAGTTTAATTTTTTAAGTGCACTCAGGGAATCGGAGAGAATTAAGAAGTTTCCAATGTGATCATCATCAATGTATTTGAGGGATTAAAAAATGGCTATACATTCAGCAGTGAAAACGGAAGCCTCTTTTGGAAGTTTAATTTTTCTATCGACTTGATCTGATGGGCAGTGGAATGCCGCTCTGGAACCATCTGTGTAAATAATTTTCCAGTTGGAATATTTCGAATTTAAAATTTGGATAAGTTTTCTTGGAGCTTCGTGATTGTTAATTATGCCGAGAGAAAAAAGAATATTTGGTTTACACAAATGAATACGAAAGGAGTTGGCATATAAAGGAAGTCTGTCTGATGGATTTAAGAGGGGTTTATACGCACTGTACGTATGGAGGCTTTTAACAAGAAGAGGGATTGATTTGTTCCCCCAATATGGAAGTGATTTCACTTGAGCAGTGAGTGCAGTAATTTTGTCTTTCAGTGGGTGATTAGAGAGTCTTAAGCATTTAAATAAAAACTTGTCAGCCAAGAACTGTCTTCTGAAATGAAGAGGAGCCTCCACAGCCTCCACTTGTAAAGCGTTAATTGAGGAAGAACGCATTGCTCCGATAATCAATCTTAAACTTTGAAATTGGATATGGTCCAACCTCGCGAGGTTCTTTTTAGAAGTGGGTTCGATGAGGAATGACGCGTAATTCAAATGACTCCTAACAAATGCGTTATAAAAAAGTTTTTGGGTGAATGGGTGACTTCCCCACCAGACCCGTGAAATGGCACGTAAAGCGTTGAGGCCAGCTTGACATTTGTTAATGATTAAATTAACATACGGGTTCCGTGTTAACTTGGAGTCTAAAATTACCCCAAGAAATCTTATCTGTACCTGCATAGGGAGAATTGAATTATTTATTTGGACTGTTACACGCGGAGTAACACGTTTTCTGGAAAAGACGATAACATTGCTTTTGGAAGGAGAAATTTCAAAGCCGTGATTTGTTAACCAGGTGTCAAGGTTTTTCATGCAAATGTTAATCAATTCCTCCAGAATAGAAATAATTCGTCCAGAAATATATATAAAAAGATCATCTGCATACTGAAGTATTTTACAAGATGGATGCATACTGCGATGCAGGTCAAAGGTATATATATTAAAAAGGATAGGACTAAGGACGGAGCCCTGAGGCAAACCCCTGTTTACTATTCTTTCCAGTGGAGGAGAATCCAGCACCTGGATTTGAATTTTCCTGGTAAGAAGGAGGTTAATTATAAAACTGGAAAGCTTACGAGGGATGCCAATTTTTAATAATTTATTAAATAAAACATCTAATAAAACATTGTCAAAAGCTCCACACACATCAAGGTAAACACCGACAAGGAATTCATTATCGGCCAGGGCCAACTGGATATCAGAAGTCAGGATGGATACACTTTCGATCGTACTTTTTCTTTTTCGAAAGCCAAACTGAGAGCTGGGAAGAATTTTCTCATTGTCTGCATGTCTAGACGTCTTTTAATCATATGTTCAGCTATTTTAACTAAGGAAGATGACAGAGCTATAGGTCTGTAAGAAAGTCCAGAGTTAGGGTCTTTCTGGGGTTTCAGAATGGGAACAATTATTTGAGTTTTCCAGGATGATGGCATTTTGCCGGAGTCAAAGATCAGATTTATAATTGACAGAAAATAGTTTAGTGTGGTAACGTCGCAGTTTTTAATAAAGCTATAAGGAATTCCATCTACACCAGCGGATGAGTCTGTGAGATCGTTTAAGACCTCCATAAGTTCCGTTAAATTGAAGTGGGTGTCCATCCAACCCCGTGTATTAAATGAGTATGTGAATTCTGTTTCATTAAAATTACTTGCAGTTTGAGGAGCTAGTTTATCGGCAAATTCCTTCACCCACTCTGAAGTGAGTGGTCGAGTCACCGTTGGGACGTGAGAACCCTTAAACCTGCGAATTGAATTCCAAACAACTGAAAGAGGAACTTCGGGAGATAATTATGAGCAAAATTTTTTCCAGCCTTGACGTTTTTTGTATTTTAGAAGACGTTTGGTCTTAGCTTCAATCTGTTTATACCGAAGGAAGTTCTCCAAATTCATATTTGTTGAATAAATTTCCACATATTTTTTCCTCATATCTACTGCGTCTGAGCATTCAATATCCCACCAAGGATCTGGGGGAGGTTTCCCTTTGTTACGTGTCGTTTTAATGGGGATAAATTTTTCTGCGGCCGAAATGACTGCTGACACCAATAAATCGTAACATTCCTCAACATTTTCTGTAGTAGGAGAGGGCAGATTTTGCACAGAGAACTTTGTATGATTTGAATAGTCAATCCAGTTGGCCCTGGCAGTTAGGAACCTTGGTTTTCGACTACTGCACTTGACATTTTTGTTGGAATGGTAAATATTTGAGGATTCAATGAGGATGGGGTAATGATCACTCCCATGAGGGTCATCCAAAACCTTCTATAACCGGGATGCGGCTATGCTGGAATTGCAAATAGTAAGATCAACCATGCTGGGTCGCTGACCAGGCACCTGAAGACGGGTAGGAGAACCATCATTGATGATACAAAAGTCTAGTTCGTCTAGTAGATCAACAATATCTCTGCCCATTCTGTCACAATTGTGAGCTCCCCATAATCCGTGATGGGCATTGAAATCTCCCAGAACAAGAGAAGGGGTAGTGACTTTGGAAAACATTGCTTTCAGTATTGATTTTGAAGGTTTATTAGATGGTGATATATACAAAGAAATTATTGTAGTATCAAAAACCTTTGCGGCCGTCACTTGAAAAGGACAACCAATTGGTTTTACATCTACTGGGGAGAAGGGTAATGATTTTTTAATGAAAAGAGCGGAGCCGCCCTTTCCATCTTGACGGTCGTCTCGAAGACAGTGGTATCCCCTGACTCTGAAATCAGAATCCGGTTCCAGCCATGTCTCCGAGATGGCAGCCACTGCAATTGAGTTTGAGTGTAATGTGTTTAAAAATTCTTCAGTCTTATTTCTAAGACTATGACAATTCCGCTGAAGAATCCTCATCAGAGGAGCCATTTCTAGTTGAGTTGATAATATTAGTAATTTGTTTAGCAACGTGGGACGGTATTTGAATGTTGTTTTTATTTAAAGTTTGTAAAATATGTAAAAATGAGGTGATTCGTGTAGAGTTAAGGTCTATATTACAATTTTGTTCTTTAGTAGATGACTTTGGGTAAGAATTGAAATTTGAACTAGAAGGAAGTTGTCCATTAGGGAACCACAGAAGGGATTCGTGATTAGCATTATTTTTTTTTGTTAGAACTCTAGGTTTCACGACCCTTTCAACAGTTTTTCTAAATGAAGAAGAAGAAGGTTGAGAAGGGGTGGATTTTTTAGAATTTTTGGAAGTTACTTCAGAATAAGATGGAATGGATTTGTTAAACATTCTTGATGCTTCCGCATAAGATATGCTCTTCTCGGCCATTGTGTGTTTAATATTGCGCTGCCTTGACAGTTCGGGGCAAGTTTTGCTGATAAACATGTGAATTCCGGAGCAGTTTAAACATTTATAATTTTCCTCTGTTTTATCGCAGGAATCACCACTATGGGACGAACTGCACTTGAAGCAACGGGGTTCTGATCTGCAGAGGTTCTTTGTGTGTCCAAATCTGCAGCACTTGTAGCACTGCACAGTTGGGAACACATAGAGCTCTACTGGTAAAGAGACGTTAAACATAGTAACATTTTGTGGAAGGTCTTTGCTGTCAAAGGTTGGGACAACGGATTGGGAGGGTCTCCATTCTACAGAGTTCCCCGTATTAAACCTGTAATTTAGACGACGCGCTTTTAAAACTTTTCCGAAAACTTGAGGAACAGTAATGTTCTCCAGGATGTCTTCTATCGACCAGTGTGGTGGGATCCCTTTTGTGACACCTAGCCTTGTAACCTGGTATGTAGGTATGAAAACGTTGTACAAGTTTTTTTTGGCAACATCAGATTTCACAAAGCTATTGGCCTCAGCCGCTGTCTTGAATTCAACAGAAAGACGGTTCCGGCCAACCGACTTCACTCCATTCCAGACAGGGTGGATTTTATTTTTGGTGGATTGCGTAAGGATCGGGCGGTTTCCCGCGGCGGTAGAACCGGTGTGTAGCATGGCGGGAAACCGCCACCCGTGTAGTTTGATATGAGCCGCCAGCTTTCTCGAGCGGTTTCCCGCCGCGGGAGAACCGCTCGTGTAGCTTAGGCCTAAGTGTGTAAGAAAGAGGGACAGCATTATATGTTTAAGAACAAAGGCAAAACAATCGGCGCATTGACATTATTTGACGTTTTTGAATTTTTGGAATTCACTCACTATTCAATATTATACCTATCACAATATTGCTGCAGCTCTTTCAAAAGATGAGAATTCATTCCATACAAAATGTATGAGGAAAAGAATTTTCTTAATAATTCTTTTTGTCGCGAATTTTTCCGATGTTTTAAGCACGCCGCAAACATCAGATTTTACCATCCGATTGTCTGATCAGACAAAAATAGATTCGAAACCCGATTGGTTATAATACCGGGGCCACGCCCATTGTCGGACCGGATTGGACGGCCGGCGAGGGGGTAGTGAAAATAGGCCACGCTTTTCCACGCCGGCCGTCAAAACAAAATCGAATTTTGTCTGATCAGACAATCGGACGGAAAAATCTGATGTTTGCGGCGTGCCTTAATAGCTATTCTGCTATTCGGGGCGGAGACAAATCCAACAAATCAAAGATCATAAAAACGGTCCAGCCGTTCTTGAGTTATAAATGGTGTAACTAACCCGACTTTGTTTTAGATATTAAGATTGACAGTAAAAAAAAAACGTTACAATACATACAGACTTACTATTGTCTCACAAACTCGAGAAAAAAGGGAAAAAGCAAGAAACACTCTTATGTTTCCAGTAAATCGTTAATTTAAATGTTGTTCATGTATGAGAAGGGGCAGGTCCAGAGCTCAAACATTTGTTGCGATTTGCAAGTCCATCAAAATCACATCAACGTTTTTTGTTTTCTGTCTCCTTCGTTTGTTAAAACACTAAACACGGTTAAAGATTGGTGCGAAGTTCGCGCGATCACACACAATTTGGCTTGTGGTCTGCGATAAGGACGTGTCGATGCTTAAGCAATGAGCACTAGATGTTTGACGTTAAAATGCGTTCTGATGAAAAAGAAATGCATCGGGGAGAAAACACGGATATTTTAATATCTATTTATTTATCAGGAAAGATTTCCAACTAATATGGATTATTGCACGACCTAAAGTTAAGAATCGGAGTGATTTACTGTGATAACTAATATACCATTAAGAAATTAGAGTACCTAAATATTAAGTCAAAAACAGAATAATTATAAATATTTGATATTATATTATAATTGACAGTCCTATAACATTGAGGGTTGTTATAGGACTGTCAAGGCAAATGACGAAGCTATGGATCCGACTAAAGACAGACATTCAAAGAATATTAATTTGTGCAAGAATGAAATAAATTATAGAACCGGCGGCAATATCGTAATCAAAAGTTGCATCGAATACCTACTACCTCAAGGCCGACTAGAATAGGTCACCTGACGAATTTTGAGGCGTCCAGTTATTAAGTGGAACGTTTGCGCGGCCCGTTTAACTTAACTTAATTTTGGATCAAAATATCTAACCAAACTGAAAAATTATTTTTGTAATCAAAAGGTATATCAAATATCTAGTGCGGATGTGAGATACTATATTTATTTTTGCTTTAAATTATAAGATATAGGCCATTAAAGATTTTAATGTTTTGTGATTTCAGAGGCAAGTTGGGTTGGGTGAGTAAATGAAAAACATTTATTAAAAATATGCTGAAAAATAAAACATTTTTTAAAATGCGTTTTTTGTAGTAATTTTAATATATGTATAAACGACAATTTTTCGTTCCGACGTAAATAGGTAATTTGTGTGGAGAATGTGACAAAAGCATTCAGACTGGAGTAAAGTTACCCTTCGACGTTTTTTAAGAGCAGCTTTTGCAACCGCGAAATAACATGCATTTGTTGACCAGATCTGAATCTCCTTTTCCTCCCAACTCCATTGATCGGGGATACCATAACACACGGTCCGGGCAGTTGAGACTGTTGTGCGGCTTTCTCATAAATATATATTTTTTAAATCAAAGAGGTACCTTTGAGGAGCGATGCTTCCGCTTCCGTTTCTGTTTCAGAGGCACGGTGGATTTTTTCAAGCGTAAATGTAAGCCGGAACGATCGAAGTCTTTGTAAGCGAAATGGATCGAGCAGATCCTCGAGTGGTCCGACAGACTACAGCCCTTGCGCCCGATGGACTTCAGCCACTTTTCCCGCAATCGCGGCTCTTTCGGAAAGCTAAAATAAACGCCAAAATCAACAATCACTTATTTAAAAAAAAAAAATGCGATTTAAATTCTAAATACAACTTCCGCCTCCTCCACTAGTGGCAGCATGAGAGTTTAATGGACGCAATAATAATAACCGTCAGGTGGTTTGGGCATGTAGAGCGCATGAACGAAGAAAGTAGTGTAAGAAGAATATAAAATGTGAATAGTAGAAGTCGGGGACGCCCGAGGAAGGCATGGCACGATCAAGTGAATCAGATACTTGGGTCGGGCCATGTCAAAAATCAGAATAATAGAAGAGCATGTATGAGACGATGTATCAATGTGAATGAGGCAAAGAGTGTGTGCCAAGACCGCGGTCCATCTTCTCTGCCTACCCCTGCGGCGAAACGGCGTGATGGTTAGTTAGTTTTAATTGGATGATTTTTATTGAGCAATTTTTGTGAAAAATCGCATAAGGGCGTGTTGAACACTGGTAATAGAGGTGTCCCGTTCTTATTAATGTCAACCGTGTACAAATATTGGGCGCGTGTTTGGCATGTTTCCCGACTGTGCACCGTTGCCGACGGAATCTTCCATTTAAATACCGGCAGAATAGGGACAGCACTTCCACATTTGACGTCTGTGCGCACAAAGTTGTTACAACTCGTTTGTTAAACTTGGGGAAACTATCAAATGCACCGCATGTTGCTGCACATAGTGGGGGCCTACCCAGAGAGGCCAACATTATTGGATTGTACTATGGAATGTAAAATGTTGTATCAAAATAAAAAATAAGAGTCAAGGATTTTTTCAGGAAATTTAGAGGCGGCTGCCAAATTCAGCAGAAAACATAGCATTTGCGGATTTACGTTTGTTATAAAGTTATAACATTACGGAATAAGCGTTACAAATTTTAATATAATTAATAAAAACTAATGATAATTAATACCTGTGAAAAGTTATTCCTTCAAGACCTTTCCCAGTCCTGTTTTTGCACCCATCAACACTACACGTCACCATTATTTTATTATTATTTTTGACAAAAACTGATAAAAAATCAAATGAATTCCTTTATAAAATCGGCACTCTGTTCAAAACCCGAGTGACGTTGATTTGTCCAATTTCATCTTTTGAGATCTAAAAAATATTTATAACACCTAATAAAAACATATATCAACAAAGTTTTAATAAATTTTAATATATCTTATATCTGGCAACACAATAGAAGTGGTTGTCATGGTTACCAGTTACGGCAATTATCATGCATTTATACCTCTAGAAACAAAAGTGAGATAAAGTAAACATCTGTCTTTTTTACGTTTTTCAACACAAAATGCTATTAGATAGAAAGAGACAACAACGATGCTCTAAATCGATTGACAATGCGCGCTGTAAAAACATTCAAATGCTCAAACTGTCTGTCACTTTTGTTTATAAATGTGTAATGGATGTTACAATTTTATGTTATAAATATCGATAATTTTTAGTTTAAATTAACTGTAATACTAATTAGTTAGGAATAAAACAATTAACCAGATAATTATTTTTGTTTTTGTGCCGGTTTATAGCAAGAAGAATGGCTGTACTGAAAATAATCGATTTTAAAGTTTCGGTAATATAAAATAGATAAATACCTGTAAAACTGTGTTTTTATTTCATCTTTGGCGTCTATATTTGCTTGCACAACTCACTGACACAATGTTTTAAATTGATTTTTCACTAGAAACATTAACAAATTCGAGTAAAATTAAACAAAAACGTAAACATTTGCCGCCGAGAATTATTTTGACAGTTGTCTTTGGAGCCAGCGCGTGTAGAAAAATCGAAGTAGATACTGGCTAGAAACTGCCGCAATACAAGGCTAAAACGTTCACGCAAAAGTATTCCGTAAAAATAGATAAATTAGAGATTGAAATCGTTTGAAAAATAATGGAGAGGGAAACTGGGCGTGTGGACGATTGAAACAGAAATTATATTCTTGAAACCCAAAAACAAATCTATCACCACAAATGTTATATATTTATTATGAATGTATTTACAAACCGTTAACCACTCAGGTATTTTGCGATTATGCAAGTTTTTTGTCTTACGAACTGTCGAATTTATAAAAACTCTGTGTTATTTCCGCTTTGCAATAAATGAATCATTTCTGAACATAGCCGAATACTAAAAACTGTTTTTGAAAGATTATGAAATAGGAAATAAGCTTTCAATTTTTTATATAGGTAACAAATAAATATTAACAATTGTTAATATTAAAATTTAGAATGCAAACATAAAAAAATTGTAAAAATGTCACATGATGTTTTTATGTGAAAACGGTACTAAAATCACGGATTATGTAAAAAAAAAAAAAAATACTTATTCTATTGTATAAATTTATAATAAACAATTGTCGCCTCACTTTTTTACTATTTTATACAAGAATATTTAATAAAAAATTAACAATGTCTAAAGGTGGGTCCAGATATGTTCTTTTGTCCGTACCGTACCTCCGTTTCGTATCAACGTCGTGATCAAGAACGCTAGTTTGGACGGTACAATGGTATTGGATCAAGAACGCCGTTCGGTATGGTATGGTGTCTCGATACGGATACAGGTACGCTCTAATCCATCGCGAGTCGGTTTTTTCGACCCGTTCAAAGGCGATACGATATAGGTACGCACCAGTCTGATCGCGGCATGCGCAGGTCATGCTCTCTGACACTACCCGAATCAGCATGAAAAATGCAGTGGGATAACGATAATATTGTGAAGCTTATCGATGGATATAGGGCCAGGGAAGTTCTGTGGGATCCCGGAAACATGAATTATTATAATATAAAGCAAGAGGCATGGGAGAACTGTCTATCGAAATGGAGTGCGGTGTCGACGATATGAAGAAGAAGATGGATGCTTTATTGGCTGGGTTGCGCAGGAAGAAGGAAATAATCTGTTAATAATACACCTAGTTAATCTGGTATGAGAATCTCCTGTAGCCAAATAACGCAAAGTTATGCTTAATCTATCTTGTATCCAAATAGATATTCTAAATGTGGTATCTGCCTTTTTTTATTTTTGGCCCAATTAAATTAATGAAGTACTCAAAGTCGCTTGGTGACATGCGGATGCGAGTGAAGTTTTTGTATTTTTCACTTATGTTTTGAAATTTTAAATCTCACATTAAAGCTCTTCCGCCACATCTTTCTCTGTTTTTGAACAATTCTAACTCCCACCAACGTCGCCTTTTTTGTTTTTGTTTTTCGTTATATTATTGTGAATAACAATGAAGGACAATCAAACAAGCAATCGTCAAATTCTCATACACTTCCGCAGTCGATGACATGGTGGGAGGAAATGAACACGCGATGATCGCAGCGACATTACGGAGATACGGGCTATTTTACTTTGCGTCCAGAGTTTTTGGATCGCGACGCTGATACGAAACAGAGGTACGGTACGGACAAAAGCACATATCAGGACCCACCTTAACCGCGTAGGCGATTTGACGGGAAACTGTTTCTACAAAATGAGTCTTTTTTATGTACTTATATGGTGTAAATGTATAATAAACAATTTTGTCACCTCACTTTTTTACCATTACCAAATATTCTTGTACGACAATATTACTAACTGTAATCTACCTAGTACAATTTGTTTTATTTTTTTAAAGTGTGTTTTGAGCATGGACTCGATAGGGAAATATTTACCGAATATTTTAATAAAAAATTAACAATGTCTAACGGCGCATAGGCGTTTTGGCGGCTGAAAACTGTTTCTACAAAATAAACCTTTTTTACGTACTTATATGGACAACTTTGAATAGAAATGTGAAGCTTGATTCTTGTTGTCACTAGAACAATAACAGAGTTATAACGATTTCTGTGGGAACACAAGCTTTATCGTGAAAACACGCTTATTGTAGTACTTGACTGCTATTGTTATATTGTCGTGTAAACACGCTTATGAGTCGGAGTGGTTAAATATTATTGATATCCAGAATGGGAGTGATTTGGTTAATTTGTGCCCAGAATGGTTGGTTGATACACTCAAATATCGCCCTGATGAAAAACCATTATTCAGAATCGAAAAGTTGCTTCAAATGGAAATAGGAGAATAAGAGTATTTAGTCACTAGAATCTAAAAGGCAGGCACTCCCAACCTTCCTCTTTCCAATCTCCTTCCTCTCCCCAATCGGCCAAAGCCATTTCAGGCAGCTTTGAATGACACAAACAGTCTTCTGGATCCTACTATTTACTAACTACCAGTGCAGATCTGTGATAAATGACGAAGTTGTGAGCTTTCTCGTAAATCACATTCAGTGTTTATCATCTGTTGTGACCAAGTTAAAAGTTCGACACAATAAGTTCCGTCAAGCCAAAGTGTTTTTCAATTGAAGAAAAAAGTGCTATATTACACTGTTTAGAAGCCGGTGAAACAAATGTAGCCCTAGCGAAGGAGTTCGGCGTGTCTCATGTAAAAACAACCTTAAATTATCCGCCCATTTTGCGCATCGTCCGGTTAGTACGACAAAGTAATGCCGGCCCTTTGAAGGTCATTATATCCGGATTCTACTGTACTTTATTGCTCCTCCAAAAAACACTTAAATTCTAAGCAACAGTTCTATAAATCATTCAACCAAAGTTAGACACAACAGAAATTATTATTTTTGATACGTGAAATTGCACATTACATATGGAAATAAATCAAATTTATTTGCACACATAATGAACGGTATCCTATACAAAGTAAGGGAAGAAGTGTTTACCCAAGTTGGTCGCCGCAATTCTGGTGTGGGAGGAGGCTTGTCTATACTAACGACTTCTATGTAGCGACTCTTTTGTACGGGAGGAGATGCATTCACAGGATTCGCAGAGTACAGCGGGTGATCAGACTGAAAAAAAAAACATTATTAATCAATTGTAATACCACTACAGCCCAACATTTTTATAAATATATTGGAGTCAAGTGGTTTAACCAGTTACCCCTTAACTTAAGATTGGAAATTAATTATAAAAAATTCAAAAGTTCTATAAAAACACTAAATCATTAGCATATTACAATAATTCAATTTAATAATACAATAGAATGTCTCTCGACAATTGATTTTGGAAATCCATTTACTTTTATATTCTTTTCTCTTTTCTCTCTTCCTCTTTCTCTTCTTCTTTTTTTTTATACTGTTTTCTTTTTTTCTATTCTATTTCATATATCTTGTTTTGAATATGTATATGTATTATATATATGTATATATATATATATACATCCCGCTATCTTTTCTGCGTCCTTTCATCGGATCGACATTACTGCGTCTATCTGAAGGACTTAATTTTACATAGTTTTAACTAAAGTATATACTAGCTTTTAAGTGTTTGATTGTAGCTAGGTATTTATATTTTTGAAAATAATGATTTAAAAAATATACAAAACGAAAAAAACGTCCTTTAAAGTTCCACCAATCCGAACTCCTTTCATATTCAATGCAGTAAGGCATCCTGCGTATATTTTCTTCAATTTGGTCCACAATGTAGCGTCCAATTATATATTCATTTTCATGTTGACGACAAACCGACGTCTTGCAATGTTGCCGCTTATTCGTTCAAGTTTTTGGTTGGACGACTGTAAAGTTATTAATAGAATATGAAAGTGCCTATACGACTGGCCCATACGTTGCGGACTCTGATCAACCCGGCGGCAATGCGCACGTAAAATTTATTAAATTGGTATGGGATTTTTTTGAGACTTGTCATTCCGAATTAAAACGTTGCTTAAAGTGTGATTAATTATTTTTAGTGACTAGATCTGTATTGCTGGGACTTTCCTATGCATCCTCTTCTCCCCATTTTGATTCCGCATCACGACAGTGATTACCATATAAGGACTTTATTACTACAACACGATAATCAATGGATATATTTTACCTGGGCATAATCTATTATAACAACCTCCCATTAAAATTAAAAACCATCGAAAATATGCAGGAATTTAAGTCCAAATTAAAAAATTACCTTAAACTGCTATAAAAGTCACAAATATGTTTACTTTGTATCTTAAAGTCTGCTATTTTATAAATCATTTATTCCTTCTTTTTTCTTTCATTTCTTAGTTTCTAATTTCTTAGTATAAATCTTGCGTTCTTTCTTACGTATCCTTTACTTACTTATTACAATAATTTTTGTTACTAACTTACATGATTCTTCCATTTATAATGATTTTTTGTAAACTCTTCAGGATATTTATTTTTAAATTTATACAAGATTTTTTAACCTACTTATTATTTACAATAGCCGTTATTACTAACTTACACGATCATTGAGCTAGAACTCCCTCACCAAACACAAGAGCATTGTCTCTTTATGGTGAGGAAAGGCAATTTAAAAAAAAAAAAAAAAAATTTTGCGACCTATTATTTCAAAAGAAACCGTAGTCTTCCGAAAGATTCAATTTGGGAGGCGGATATAGTACCGCTGCCCCGGGAACCCATTTGGATAATCTTGCCATTAACACCTCTGCCATAGGTCACCCCAAGTGGTTCGTTACGTTTGTTAACTTAGCAGGGGTGCCTTATAATATTCTATGCTCATGTGGTGAGGTTTATCTGGTTCTTGGCGGCGGGTGCGTCTAACCACCAGCTGCATAACAGGCCGGATCGGGAAAGAATAGTTGAGTGATTGGTTGGTTGATTCTCCAGCCGTACTCTCTCGGAACATCGCCTTGCACCGCAGTGGGAGGGATGGATTCATACGTCCCTCACTTCTGGACACACTCCCCCAAATTCCTAACCACCCCTGGTATCCTTTTCCTTCCCAGAACTTCCTCTCCTTCTTCACCTAAAAAGTCCTTCCAAATAGTATCGCCAAAGATGGCATAGGCCCTGAGGGGAATTATTTTAATAATTAATGAAGAATTAAATTATAATTATATTAATTTTTATCACATAAATGCTGTCACCCCAAGTGGTTCGCTACGTTTGTTGACTTAGCAGGGGTAACCGAGTTCATGGGATGAGGTTTGTCCAGGTTTTGGTGACCGATGCGTCTGCCCACCTGCTGCGTGGTGGGTATAATCGAGAGTGACTGGTTGAGGGAGGTCTTTTATCCTCTCCAGCCAGAATCTCTCGACACATCGCCTTGCAACGCAGTGGGAGGATTGGATTCATACATCCGTCACTCCTGGACACCTTCCTCAGGGCCTCCTGTGGAAATGCCTCCTGCCCCCTGGCTAATGTAAAAAAAATCTTTATTTAAAAACGAATGTTTCTGTACCTAAAGCAATCATACGATTACGATGATACTTTGGAGATTTGTCGTGCGCATGCCCGCGATGGTTTCTGTACCTAAAGCAATCATACGATTACGATGATACTTTGGAGATTTGTCGTGCGCATGCCCGCGATGGTTTCTGTACCTAAAGCAATCATACGATTACGATGATACTTTGGAGATTTGTCGTGCGCATGCCCGCGATGGTTTCTGTACCTAAAGCAATCATACGATTACGATGATACTTTGGAGATTTGTCGTGCGCATGCCCGCGATGGTTTCTGTACGTAGTGGTGAGCTCCAGCGCTATGAAACTATTTCCTTTGGCATTCATCCGATAACGATGAAACTTTGGTGAGTTGTTATGCGCACATCCGTGAATTTTTCTATATATAATAGTGAGCTCTGGCGTTACGAAATTTGTATAAAAAATTACAATTAGTGGCGTGCGAGTTGTTTGAAATGTTAAATGTATGTTTTTCATTTAGTTTCGCTTCAAGGAGGGATGGAGGGAGGGGAAGGGGAAATTTGGGATTGGGAATATCAACGAGGGACGAGTTCGCGGAAGGGGAGCAAGCACGGAAGATGGGAAGGTGGAAAGGAACGCAAGAGGGGTGAGGGTCACGAGAGTGGAACGAGAGCGCATGGGAAAGGACACCCAGGATAGGGTGAGGGTAAGGGATGGAGGACGAGGGATGGCAGAGGGAGGGATTGCAAAGGAGACATAGTAACGGTAGGGGATAGAAAGGAGTAAATTTGGAAATGGGAAAATGTTTTAAAGATTGGAAGACTAAAACAGTGTTTAAAATATTATGTATTTTTATTGAACAACGAATGAAAGGAGATGGTGAATATGAGAATTAGTACAAGGAGAATCTAGAGATTTAAAGGAATTCACTTTTTTTTACATGAGCACCACGCAAGAGTCTTCAACTACTCCCGTCTGGTCCAGTGAGACTATGGCATCTCCAATTGGAGTATGCTGTGAGGCTGAAGATAGTGAGGATGGGAAGGAGATGGGAAAGAGGTAGGTGGGAAAGTACCTGGCTATTCAGATCTGGTCACCAAAACACGCTAAAGCCATTGCAAGCAACGTTATACTAGGGCGATACTGAGAGTATCTTCCGCCCTGGAACGTGCCGCAAATATATTTTTCCTACTCGTATTATACGATATTGCCAATATCTTTTTATCATTTTTCTGTTTCCAGATTTTCGAATGAGTTTCGCTAATATTGTCTTCATTTAAATATATGTATTTTATAAAAGTTTTCTATATTCATGGACTTATTTTTTACATGTTTGAGGATTTTTCGTTACATCTTTGAAGATAGCATGATTTCAATATGTTGATCGAAATATTTATATTTAAATGTTATAATTTGAGGGCTCATAAAGTTAAAAATAAAAACATAGGTAAGGATATATATTTTTTAATTTTAAGAAATTCCCTGGTTACGAATAACCAGACAATATTTGAAAATACCTTACTTTTTTTACATTAGCTCCACACAGAAGGCTCTGAGGAAAAAAGAATTCCATCAGGGCCTATGTCATCTTTGGAGATGTTGTATGGAGGGTCTTTTTAGGGAAAGGAAGGAGTGGAAGTTTTGGGAACGAAAAGGTATTAGGGATGGGTAGGAATCGGGGTTTAGTGTGTCCAGGAATGATGGACGTATGAATCCATGCCTCCCAATGCGGTGTAACGTGATATTCCCTGAGAGTACGGCTGGAGAAGTTAAAGGAACTCCCTCGACCATTCTCTCGCGATTCGGCCTGCCATGCAGCTGATGGGCAGGCGCATCCGCTACCAAGACTCGGATAAACCTCACCCCATGGACTCGGGCACCCCTACCAAGTCACCAAACGTAGCGAGCCACTTGGGGTGACCTATGGCAGAGGTGTTGGCTATCCAATAAATGATTCCCTGGGCGGCGGTACCCATACCCGCCTCCCAAATTACCACCACAGTAAGCAGAAATTGTTGCTTGTGTCGAGATGGAGGATTTAGCCACAGATGAACTGAACATACAACGCCTGAGTGGGATCCAAACTCGGCCATTGACCGGTCGAATGTACTGCTCTGCTGGTCATACATGTGAAGAAAACACCAAAACACCATATCATTTTTATCGGCGTCGACTAATCGTAACTTGAAACAAAAAAGTCCAAGCCACAATAAATAAATGTTCGACTATTGTGATAAGTGATAAGCGTCCTTGGGACAGACAGCTGATCCATTCATAACCTACATCTCAAGTGTTCATATGTATCCTTTTAATTATAAACAAACTGCCTCGTAAATCGTTCTGAATTCTTTCCGAACCACAATTGATGCCCATTATGTGATAATTATTTATCTTAATCAAGTTATTTCATTTTTTTGTTTATCTTTCTATGGGTCATTGAACATTCAACAGTCAACCATTACATTCACGGGTGTCACAATAAGATGGGCATTATTTTGCTTTTGCTTAAAGATGAACATTGAATTAGATACATAAAATAAAATTAGAATTGTACAAAAGCTCAAAATTTTTTTTCAATGTAGGAACCCAAATGATTTTTTTTAATCATAAAAAAGTCATAAAAGCTTATAAAAATGTTAAAGCGTATAAAACCTCTCAAAAACTGGGCTTTACTGTACAGGGCCCGCAGATACTTTAATAGTATACAACTGCTAACCCTGTACAAAACAAAAGTGCGCCCCACGGTTGAATTTGGCAGCCACCTCTGGTCTGAAGCTCCAAAATACCTGAAAAATACCCTCGACTCTGTGCAAAAACGGGCGGTCTGTTTGCTAGATTCTCCCACCTTCATAGACGGGTTGCAATCTTTAGAGCACAGGCGTCGGGTGGGAATGCTATCCTTGTTCTACCGGTATTACAATGGAAGATGCTTCGAAGAATTAGCGTCATTGATCCCTTCGGCACCGGTACATAGTCGAGAAACATGCCAAATGCGTGCCCTATATTTGTACACGATTGACATTTGTCACACGAGAACGGGTCGTTTCTTCGACTCGTTCTTGTGTTCAACAGCTCGGCTGTGGAATGATTTGCCGGCCTCTGTGTTTCCTCCTTCCGACAACATGGGTCTCTTCAAGACAAATGTTCATTCCTTCCTCAAAAAGACCCTCCACATAGCATCCCAGATGACATAGGCCCTGAGGGAAATTATTTTCCTCAGGGCCTCCTGTGTGGAGTTAATGAAAAAAAAAATAATAAAAGATGAGCAAAAATACACGTTAACATTTTTATAAAGTAAATAAGTAAAGTAAGTAGCAACAAGGGCGTGGTCTGGGGGTAAGGCTCTTGATTCGCAATCAAGCGGTAGCGGGATCAATCCCGGCGTGGGCAAATAAATTTTATTTTACGAATTTGTGTTATTTCACAATTAATTCCTTAACAATAATATTATATATCTAGTATATTTGCGGAACGTTCCAGAGTGGAAGATACTCTCAGTATCGCCCTTGTGTAAGACCACCATTCAAAATAAATTAATTGAAAAATTGCTTAAAATGTCTTTAGCCGTGTATGGTGACTAGATCTGAAAAGCCAGGTACTTGCCCACCTTTCTATTCCCCATCTCCTTCCCTCCCCATTAGCTTTATCCTCACAACATACCCCAAAATTGGCGATGCCATAGTCTCACTGGCTCTAGAAGGGAGAAGCTGACGCTCTTGTGAGGAATTTACATAAAAAAACCATAATAATGCGTTTATACGCAAATTGGTTATGCTAGTCTTTTTTTTTATTTATCAGCCATGTGTTGAATTTTTTTAAATAATCATTAAGTAAAATATCTTTAATCCACAGTAATTTAATTATGAGTATTTTTTAATGTCATTAAAATCAACATAGAATTACATAAATGCTTATCAAATCTATCATGTTTGACAGTAGGTATCTTTTAAATTTATAGTTAACTAATGCATTCTCGTCACGGGAGAAACAATTTTAAGGTTCTCTTATGGACTTTAAAACAAAAATATGCATTATATTCTTTTAGGAGGAAAAAAAGAAAACACAAAAATGGGAAAGCTTAAAACGGTATAAGTAAACAAATAAAATAACATGCCGCAAATAAATAGTATTAAGCAATAACTAACTAACCATCACGCCGTTTCCTCGCAGGAGTAGGCAGAGACCGCCAAACAACTAGGTATTGGCATATATTTCTTTGCCTCATTTACAATTCACATTCATAATCGCTCTTCTATTTTTCTGACTTTTGGCTTGGCCTGACTCAAGAATTTGTTTAACATGATCATGCCGTGTCTTCCTCGGGCATATTTACTACTCTAGAACAAGCTGCACATAAGTACTACATATTATTTTTAATGAATACATTATGAAATAACACTAAACACGCCCCCACCCTTAGTAATAATACATTGTACCAACCCACCGTTTTGTAATTGTCAAGTCATTATATGATTGGCCTGAGGAAGAAACGGTCGTTCCGAAACCGGTCGGCGTTAACAAAATATATAAGTGGTTCTAACATTACGTATTATACGATATATTGTTTAATTTATAAATAAAATGTTACTTGCGCACTCCGGGATTTGAACCCGCGACCTCTAGAACAAGGAGGCCGCAATTCATGACTTTAAAGTAATTTCTGTTTTCTTGCTCGTCTAAACTAACTAGAACCAGGACATCGCTTCTTTCCGTTCCATCTGATTACTTACTACACTACAAATTGTCATCTACATTTTTTTGTTGGTTAATATCGTCAAATTCTTGGTAGTTTTTTTTTTTAATTTTCCTCCGGCTTTTTCATAAATGTGCAATTGTAGTCTTTGAAGATCTGGACATTTTCAGTTTAGTAATATGCATTTTACATTAGCGCCGACATTTTTTGGGGATGCGTGTGGAGGGTCTTTTTAGGAAAGCAACGAAAGGAAGTTCTGGGCAAGAAAAGCGAATGAAGGTTGGATAGGTTAATATGGGGGTTAGTGTGTCCAGGAGTGACGGATTTATGAGTCCATCCCTCCCACTTCGGTGCAAGGCGATGTTCCGAGAAAAAGCGGCTGAAGAAGTCAGAAGTCAGAGAGAATGGTTCCCTCAACCATTCTCTCCCGTTCCGGCCTGCCATGCACCTGGTGGGCAGACACATCTAACGCCAAGACCCGGGCAAACCTTACCCCATAAACTCGGGCACCCCTGCTAGCCCGGGGAGGCGGTACCCATGTCTGCCTCTCAAATTAAAATTGAAAAGTCAGAAGAACTAAACGAAACTAAAAGAAAAATACCACTTCTAGTAAATTAGCATACAATTAGATAGATACAAGCATGGATGCCGTGATTGAATATTAGTTTAACAATGAATTTCAATTCACTTTGCGAGTAAGAAGTAAAATCATTGCTTTAAAAAAAATGCAGCTTTGGCAAATTGAATATCAGCAAAAAACCTATTATTTAATGCGTAAACAACGACGATATTGTTGCAACATTGTCTTGGTGAAATTGAAATATTAATTACACACATTTGACAAAGATCCATCCTTATTGGAATCATATTTGGCGCCAATTTTGAATAGGTAATGAAGCTGAATTTCAATGTAATCTTACGTAGCAATGTGCGATATCAGTATGATTGCTTTGTTTTCGCAGAGAACAGAAGACACGCTATTATAAAGCGAAGTTGCCAAATGTAGGAGTTGCGATACGCGAGTCAATGAATCGTATATTTTGCTAAAAATATACGCTCGTCTACTGCAGCGCTGCGGCTCGCCGCTCGGTGACAAAGCACTGAACTAAAATAGCATATTTCAGTTGATTTAGGTACCAATACCGCGTCTGGCTTATTTTCGTTTTTGGACTGTATGAGGGTACAGGAGTGGGAAAAACTTGAAATTACATGTGTTCAATCCTGCGTCCGTATACCGGACGCAGAATGACGGTCGGACGCAGGATTGAATGAAAGTGGACCATTAGAAGACGCAGCAATGATAGCGGGATGTATATATATATGTACATATATGTATATATATATATATAAAAATATATATTATAATTCTAAAAAAATATGTTAAATAGTTTTTCACACACGCTGCTCCACCTTTTTTACACGAGCATGCTCTAAAAAAAGGTGAATCACGTTATATAAAAAATGTATCTGAAAAATGTAATGTCATTATTGTATGTACAAAAATAAATAAATTTAAAAAAAAAAAAAAGAAAAAAAAAGAAGTCAAATCTAATGCTTCATTAACATAGGTAACAGAAACAAAATAAGAAATGACATGAAAGTGTGTTGATTATTACGGAGCTGTGACCAAATTGCACAAACTATCTAAACCAATGATGCAATATGTTTAGCGTAGACACAAAGCGAAAAATTTGTTACACTTTTTGACCTCCAACGCTCTAACGTTGAACGAATGTAAACTACCATATCCAATCCCAGCGCATCATTTCTCACGTGCTAATAGTGGAACATGTTTCAAAGAGATATTAGTACATAAGTCATTAAATTAAAGAATCATCCTTTGATTATTGTATAGCTCTATAATCAAAGAGTTTACGCAATGATGGTTATTGTGCATTTGGTGTATTAGGTAGAAACAAATGTAGGGCACCGCTGTGTGTAGATGCGCTTTGCCGTAGTATGGATGAACAATAATGGCGCCACTTTTGTGCAGGTAGATTCATACTAATAATACACACTAGAAAAACTTTCCATAGCGATATGAATGAAGCCAACTTCGCTTGATCTCTGTTAATCCGGCGAGTGTTAGGTTCAAATTTGTAAAATCGAGCGTAAGATTGGGTAATTTTCACCTGAAATTCTTACTTACATCGTTTTCTTTTATTCACGACTTATTACTATTTTTGATTTGATAGTATACTTACTTGTTTTACCTATTTTTTATAAAATTGTTATAATAAGTACTTTATTTTTTATTCAAATCAACATTTTTCTTAGAAAATTAAACTTTTGGCGCTTAATTATTGTCCATCTATAATATAAAAATGAATCGCTGTATGTGTTGCTAAGCGCAAATCTCGAGAGCAGCTGAACCGATTTCGCTAATTCTTTTTTTAGAATATTTCTTGAAGTATGAGGATGGTTCTTACGAAATTAAGAAAATTGTGCAGAAAATTGGATAATTTCAGAAAACCTAACGACTATCGCACGTTTGACATTTTGCAAAACAATGATTGTTAAATCAGGATTCTATTTTTGAAAATCTTTAAGTTGATAAATTTATTTAAAGTAGGTACTCCCCTAATAGTTTGAATTGAATCAAGAATAATATTATTATGGGGGGAGTAGAGTGAGGAGGGAAGGTGGAGGTGACGTAGTGGGAACGCGAGAGGGGAAGAAGACGCAGGAGAAGAAGGGGAGGCGGAAGGGGAACGGGACGAATGGGAAAGGACAACTCAGGGAGAAACAACAAAGACAACTCAGGGAGAATTGCAACCAAAATATCTATAAACAAAAATAGTGGAATAATTATGTTCGTACGCGACGATTGTGAAGTGTTAAACACAGAAGAAGTGAACATTGAATTTGTAAACTGCTTAAAAATAGATATCAAATTTAAAAGTTGTATTTATAGAATTATAACAATATACCGTACACACAAATCAAATATAACGAATTTTACAAACGAACTTTATCTATGCCTGAATAAATTAACAAAGATTTTTACGATTGTATGTGGAGACTTTAACATAAATATTTTTAATAACCATAATTCAATTGAAAAAAATAACTTCTTGAACATGATGACTCATCACAACTTCAAATCGTGCATTAATAACTATACCCGAGAAGTACCAAATCAAACGCCATCTTGTCTAGACCATATTTGGTGTAATGTAAACCTGAATTACATAAAAAATGTCAAATCTACGATTTGGAAGATAAACATAACCGATCATGACGCAACACTTTTTAAATATGAAACTAAAAATAAAAACAAAAACATACATAAAGTAAGTACCACAAAAACCACATTAAGCTACCAACTATTAGAAAAATCACTCTCAACAGAAAAATGGACTGAAGTAATAAACAGTAAGTGCGCTAATGAATGTGCATATTTTTTAGAAAAAAAATGATCAGAACACATTTTAAATGCCTCTGAAATTAAAAACTTGCATCAAAACTCAAAAACAAAAAAAATTAAACCCTGGATCACTAACGGATTAGTAAAAGCAGTTAGAAAAAAAAATAAACTTTTCAAACTAGCTCATCAACCGAATGCTAAAAAATCTATTATTTCATATTACAAAAAATATAAAAACATATTAACAACTTTAATTCGAAAAACGAAAAATAGCTACTACTCCCAACAAATTATAGAGGCCAAAAATAATAATAAAAAAATTTGGACTACAATAAACGAAATAATAAATAAAAATAAAAAGAGAAGTTGTATATCCGAAATTTCAGATGGGAAAAAACGTACAATGTCCAACTCGACACTAAAAAATGCTGTGATATTTTAAACAACTATTTTGTAAGTGTTGGAAAAAATCTGGCAAACGCTATACAAACATCTCCCAACAATAATAAAAATAATCCCCACACTACCCAACACCAATATAATAATTTCAACAAAATAACAGAAACTGATGTTGGAAAAGTTATCGATGATTTAAAGGGGGGCTCTGCTCCCGGTTATGACAACATAGATGTAAACATATTAAAAACAATGAAACAATATCTAATTTGCCCATTAACTCATATAATAAATACAAGCCTTATAAAAGGTGTATTTCCAAATAATTACAAAAGAACAATAATAACACCAATATATAAAGCAGACTGCCCAAAAGACCCACAAAATTACCGCCCTATATCCCTTTTATCTAACATATCAAAAATATTCGAAAAAATTGTAAAAAACCAAATCTGGGCCTTCTTAGAACAACATCACATTATAAATTCTAAACAGTATGGTTTCAAAAAAAACACCAGCACCCATGATGCCATTGCGAAAATAACAAACTATATATATACCGCCCTAGACTCAAATGAAAAATGCATTGGAATATTTATTGACCTAAAAAAAGCATTTGATAGTATATCTCATACTAACTTAATAAAAAAAATCAAATCAATTGGAATAAATGAACTGGTGCTATCCTGGATTATAAGCTTTTTGGAAAATAGACCACAACAAGTAAAATTATTAAATGAACTAAGTGATTCCGAAAGTAGTAACTTCTCAATACCACAAGGCACAGTTCTGGGACCACTTTTGTTCATATTATATGTAAATGATATATTTGAAGTTGCTAAATACGGGGAAATTATCTCATATGCAGATGACACAGTGCTTCTTCTAAAAGCAAACACATGGTTAGAACTGAATAAAAAGGCTAACATAGACATAAATGAATTAAAAACATGGTTTGACAATAACCTACTAACATTAAACTCTAAAAAAACACATTACATACCATTTTTCATAAAAAAAACAAACACGCCGTATGAAATAAACATAAGGATCTATTCTGCACCACACACTCAACAACACCACTGTAACTTATTGTGTACTAATATTGAAATGAAAACTTCAACCAAATATCTAGGAATCACTATTGACCAATGTCTAAAATGGATACCGCATATAACCATTCTTAAAAACAGAGTACGAAAATTGACATATATTTTTAGCTGTTTGAGACACATTCTAAGTAAAGAACTACTGAGAATGACGTACTTCGCATTCTGTCAATCCATAATCCAATATGGTATAATAGGATGGGGTGGCGCCTATAAAACTCACACACAATCAAACACACACACATTGCGCAAAAACTAATAATTAAAATAATATTAAAAAAATCTTTTCTATATCCATCTGAACTCATATTCAAAGAATTTAAAGTCAGAAAATTAAATACTCTCTTCCTATATCATTCAACCTTACAAGTTTACAAAGAGGATATCCTAAACAAATCCATACCCTTCAAAAACACAGTAAATCTCAGGCAAAAATACATGTTACCAATTCCCATTTGTAAAAAAACTTTGGGTCAACAAAACTATAAATACTTAGGAACAAATTTCTTTAATAAATTACCAGAAAATATAAGATCCCTTAAGGACAGTTTCAAAAATTTCAAAAATTTCAAAACACAATTAAAAAAATATACTGAAAACCTTAACTAAAAAAAAAAAATAATAAATAATAATTAAAAAAATATATACATATACACACATATGTTTCTCTTATTCTTAATATAAACTAAATTTAAAAAAAAAAAATCAAAATAACCTAACAAATAATACTTCCTCCCGTACACACAAGCATTTGCTTATTATGGGAGAACATTTAAAAAAAAATGTATATTTGTATTTAATAATTGTATTAAGTTTTTTTTTATATACTTTCATTATATTTATGTATCTATTGTATGTACTGTACCAAAAAAAAAAAAAAATTTTCAAAAAAAAAAAAAAACAATTTTTTTATTAAATGGCATAGCAACGCATGCCGGGACCAGCTAGTTTTTATATAAAACTAAATTAAATCACAAAAAATTAACATCTTCTAAAGTTTTAATCATAACAAACACAAATTATAGAGTTTTTTTCTTTTCCAGCTAATCAGACTTGAATTATTCATATTGAAAAATAGTAACACCGAGAGCTAGGTGGGGAAAACTACCTCCCTGAGCGGTGGCTGACTAAATCCTCGTTTCTTGTCGCTTCCTTCCAGACTGTACCCGCGCAGCTATTGAGGGGCATGGAACACTTGAGCGCAGCAAACTAAAATTATGAGCAACATAAATTGCCTCCCAACCTTACGCTCGCCGGGTTAAACTTGTATTTTGCCTGATATTATGTATTGCTATCCAATTTGATTATCATATTTGTATTGGAGCCCTGCAAAAGTAATGTGAGATTTTGCTGGAGCCCCCTCCCTTCCCCCTTTTGAGCTCACGTAATTAATGTATGCCCCCTTAGTTAAAGACAAAAATAAAAATTCCACTTTATCAAGTAAAAGTATGGTATTGTCTGAGTTGGATTTAACAAAAACATCTTTTTATTTCTTGACGTTTCTTGCCGTCCGATTTGCCAGACTTTTGGATCATTTGTAACAAGATGAATGAATGATAGAAGAAGTTGGGTATGCCCGAAGAAGACATAGCACGATCAAGTGAATCAGATACTTGAGTCGGGCCATGTCAAGAGTCAGAATGATAGAAGAATATGTATGAGACGATGGCAAAGAGCGTGTGCCAAGACCGAGTTGTTTGATGGTCATTCCTCTCTGCCTACCCCTGTGGACAAATAATGGCCTGTTGTTTGGTTAGTCCATGTCCACATTGGATTTTTTTCTCACCAGCATTACCCATTAAGACAACAATATACCCTAAAATATATTAAGAATCGTAAGTAAAGAAGCCGTGTACACAAATTGCGACTCGCGACCCGATGGATTGGACAGACCTATTATCGAATTTGCCCTACCAAACACTCTAAAATAATGTGGAAATCTTAACGGCATAAGTGAAGAAAGCGTGTAAACAAATATACGTCTGCGGCACGGCGTATTGGACAGACGTACAGAAGAATTTGCCCTAGCAGGCCTGTAGATTCGACCTTCCCGCCGCGTTCATTTTAATTGATTTTAAGAATGTGTTACAAATATTTAAGATGTTTCTAAACGTTTCCCTCCCAAAGTTATTAATTCATCGCCTAGAAAAATAAAATCTGGTGCTTACCGCTAACTTTATATGTAGTTGAAAAATGGATCATAAAATTTTAAAATCGTACGTTAAATATGTTAATGGTGTTCGCGCCTTTATTGTTACATGTGGTTCTTGCTAAAATACCGATTGTATGCCCTCTTGCCATAATTAGTTCAGTTGAATTTACCTCGCCGCACAGGACACAAGTCCTAAAAACCGCACCGCTTTTACAGTTGTAAATAATCAAACCGCAAACAGAACTCTTAAACCGCAGCTATTCCATCGCCACGCGTCACCTATTCTCGCTTTTTATTTCGCGATTAATCGTCCATTCCCAATCGCCATTCCCTTCCAAAATCTCTCCAAACTAACATACCTACCTTTCCAGTGAACACTGAACGAAGAGGGAAGCAGTCTGGGTAAGTGCGATTAAAATATAATAAAATAGATAAGAACCGAATACACTCCACAACATGCTGCAGCATTTGATCCCTCGATCCATAGAGAGGTAAAATTTGCTACCCGCCGCAACATTTGGCCATTCGAGCCGCATAACATCGATGTATTTATTTTATTATATTTACGGAAGGATTCAATGAGCAATATTCGTTTGAAATCATTATCACAATACCTACCCGCAATTTGAGATTGGCAGTGTCATGTTGTCATATCTACCCGCCACTTGAATTTATTTACTTGCCCGCTTGTCATAATTGTCACAAACATACCATTATTATTTATCCTTTCGATTTTATTGTGGTATGCTAACTGGTAACTAATTGCTAAATACTGGAATAGTCACTAATATCTACATAGATACCAACATAGGTATGTACTTATTAACATCGCGTATTTGAGACAAAATATTTACAATATAATTAATTATTTCGTAAATAACTTGTCCACTGTGTTTTACCACCGTTCAGTAAACTTTGGTCGGAAGTCAAAAACCGCCCAGTGCACTTGTGACTGTTGCACATTATTTTATAAATAATTAAAACTTTTTAGTTTACAAATACTTGTAAAAATGGAGGATCAATTAAAAAGACAATTAGTTTTACTAAAAAGTAAAAGCGAAATTATTCTAAAAAGGGTTAAAAATATAGCTGTGCTTGCAAAAAACTTGCCAGCCAGTTTCAAAGCATCACATTCATTTGAATTTTTTATGTCAGAATCTGAGAGTATAACGGAAATTAAAAATAAATTTGAATTGATTATTGATCAAATTAACGAGAATATTGCTACGTTAAACCCAAATTCTGAACCAGATTATTCGAGTTGGGAGCAATTTGAAGAATTATACACACGTATTCTACGCACAAGAAACAATTTAAAAACAAATTTAGCTACAGAGCCGAAAGCGGCTACAAGTGCATGTGCTGCTAATAATAATAATTCTATTAAGTTACCTTGTATCGATCTACCTACCTTTGACGGTCGGGCCGATAATTGGAATCTGTTCTATGAGATGTTTAGAACAAATGTTCATTTAAATCAACAATTATCTGATTCCCAACGCGTTCAATATTTGATTGGAAAATTAACTGGGACCGCGAAAAATGTTACGTCAGGTTTAGTGCCAACTGACGATACGTACAAAATAATCTGGGATACGCTAGTTAATAAATATCAAGATAAGCGATCACTTGCCACGCACTACCTGAATAATATATTTCATCCCAAAACCGTAGCACACAATGCAAATAGTTTGACAGTTTTTATAGAAAAATATTCAGCATCCATCACCACGCTAAAACAATTAGGAATAGAGGATCTTTCGAATTTTATATTACTGCAATTCGCTTTACAAAAATTAGAGTCGCAAACTGCTCAAGCATTTGAGCTCTCAGTTCGAGAAATTGAAATTCCCACCTGCAAGCAATTGGTATCGTTTGTACAAGATCAGGTCAAAATTCTGCAACGAACATCAACAACTCGTGGACCTAACACCGCTAATATAAATACAACCAGTTCCGGTGGAACAGCACGCACAACTCAACCCCGCACACATCATACTTACATAAGTACGCAATCGAAATGCTTTTATTGTCAAAATGAGAGCCATACGCAACTGTACACTTGTACACAATTTTTGAAATTATCACCAAAGGAAAGGTTTTCCTTCGTAAAGGAAAAATCTTTGTGTTTTAATTGTTTAAGCCCGCAACACACGTCTACAAGATGTAAATCAAAAGGCACTTATCATAAGTGCCATGGCAAGCACCATACGCTCCTTCATTTTGAGAAATCCAGTCATGCAAACACCAACACATCCAATGTAGAAACTCAACCTAACGAGTCAGAACCCTCGGTATGTACCATGTCAGCAACCACTCGACAAGGTGCAACTACTGAAGTACTTGCTACCGCCAAGGTTCACATTGTTGATCGAAACTGTGAAGAGAATACCGTTCGCTGTCTTTTGGACCCAGGCTCACAAAAGCATTACATAACATCACAATGTTGTGAACAATTAAACAACTTGCAAAAAAAATGTTATTTCAAGCTAATTTCAACATATGGTCGTTCTACATGTTTTACGTTATAATGTATTTGTTCCTATAGTGCAGTAGAGGCCCATTGTGTGAGAAATATTATTGTAACAATATTGTCTTTCAACACATTATTTTGTGTACTCTATAAAATTGTTAAACTCAAGTCAAAATAAAGTTCAAAATTTCAATTTAAACAATAACACCTAAATTAAAAAGGTAAAGAAACAATAAATAAATAAATATATATGGGTTATCGTATCCCATAACTTTGTCAAAACTAAAAGATCACACGGATGGCATTTCTAAGGTGTCACTTACACTATAAAATACAATCATATTTTAATGAAAACGGCCACTTAAATACGGCCACCTAGTCCTATCCTAAATGAAGACAGTGGCCTCTTGATCACAGCAGACATGGTCAACACCGCCCTGAGATACAAGAAAGCTGGAAAATCAGCAGGTCACGACGGATTGAGTATCGAACACATCAAACACGCTGGAGGACCAATTCTTCAACTGCTGGCGAGTCTGTTTACCGACATCTTAAAGAATGGATACCTACCAACTGACATGACAAGAACAATAATAACTCCCATTCTCAAATCAAAATCGTTAGACTCTACCTCCCAGGGTAGCTACAGACCGATTTCAATTGCCACCACCATCGCACGATTATTCGAACGTCTACTACTAAACCAGATCGGTCCCATCTTGGAAACTAAGGACAACCAAATGGGCTTCAAAAAGCAAACGTCTACCGATACTGCTATATTTACTGTGAAAAGAACCCTGGAATACTACAGGAATAAAAAGACCACCACGTATGCATGTTTTCTAGATCTGAGCAAGGCCTTCGACAGGGTTTCTCACCCTCTACTATGGGGTAAACTCAGGGAAAGAGGCATATCACCGGCGGTGATACATATCCTCGACTCGTGGCATAGACAGCAGGAAAACTTAGTAAGGTGGAAAGATGGACTCTCTGAACCTTTCCTCCTGAAGAGCGGCGTTAGACAGCGAGGATGCATGTCCCCGATATTGTTCAACCTGTACATGGACGAACTCACCGACAGGCTAAACAATGCAGGGGTAGGCTGCCAAATTGGAGGACAGTTTCTGAACAACATCAGTTATGCGGACGACATGGTATTGATGGCACCATCCATAAGGGGCCTATATATTCTTTTAAAGATCTGCGAAGAGTTTGCTGAAGAAACAAATATGCAATACAACCCCACTAAAACGGCTCTACTGGTCGTAAGATATGGAAAAGGACCAAAAAATATTCCTCCAGCTACCCTGAATGGTGTGAACCTGCAGGTGACTGAAGGAACTAAATACCTTGGACACATAATCACCAGTAATCTGATGGACGATGACGACATCGATAGGCAAAGAAGAGCTCTCAGTGTAAAAGCAAACATGCTCAGTAGAAGATTCCGCCTTTGCAGTACTGCTGTAAAAAGGACGCTCTTCCTTTCCTTCTGCGCAACACTGTATACGTGTGAACTCTGGGCAAACTACAAGAAGAGTAGTATAGAAAGACTTCGGGTTCAGTATAACAACGCCTTCCGCATAATGTTTGGTCTCCCCAGATATTGCAGCGCTTCCCGGATGTTCACGGAGGGGCGAGTTCCTGGCTTTGCAGCCCTTATTAGATCCAGGGTGGCAGGAATTAGGGAAAGGATAACCAGCTCTGGAAACATCCTCGTCATGGAAGCCCGCCTCAGTCCATCATCCAGTATTGATGCACACTGGAGAAAAATACTGGCTCCTTACGTGCTCACAGAATCCTGAAAGCTTAATATTATTATTTCTTTTGTTTTCCTTTTACTACTATTAGCTTATTATCTTTTTTTGTTTCGTGTACATTCATATCCACCTTCTTTTTCTTTTTTTCCTTTCAAATACTTTGTACATGTATGTGTATATTATACCCTTATGGAATGTGTGGGATTGCACTCTCCTCCCCACATACTGGAATAAACACTTATTTATTTATTTATTTAAATGGAATGAAAACAATAATGTTGTGATCAAAACGGTTTCTTTCATATTTATTTCATAATTATTTGATAGTCACTTTAATATTGCATAAGAAAGATTCGCTCTAATGTAATCACTTATAAATCATTGTTTTTTTTAATTTTTTATTTTTTACACATATTTAAAAAAAAACCTAAGGACATATATTTTTTTTTAATTTTATCTATTGTTGAAAATGGTATGAACTAATGGTATGAACATTTTGTCTGATCTCTCAACACTTTGTTATTAATTCATGTATTTTTATCACTTATTATTTTCTCTGTTTATCATTTTATTTTTAAATTTTATTATTTTGCTTTTACTTAACTGTTTTGCATGACCGATATTTGCGTGTGTTATTTTTATTAAATTGTGAAATTATTAACCCCGATACAGACGAACCCTATTGGGGTTAATAATCACATGCTAAAAATATATGTATATAAATTGTGAAGAAGCAATAAATAAATAAAAAATTAGGCCTGGCAGTCAGACCAGGAACGCCCTTTGCAGTCCAAGGTTTAGGCGGCAAAACGCAATCAATAAAAGGAAGTGTCACATTGACGATTCAATCTAGGATTGATCCCTATTTCAAATACTCTATAACCGCTCTAGTTTTAGATAAAATTACCGCTCACTTACCTACTTGCAAAGTGGACTTGACGTCATATAAGTTCATAAATATTCCGCTGGCAGACGACACCTGGGCAATGCCTGGTCCAATTGATTTGCTAATTGGCGTTAGTCTGTTCTCTCAACTGTTGTTACCAAATAAGGTAATCACTCCCGGTTTTCCAGTCGCAATTCAAACCACATTAGGCTGTCTTCATGGGTGATGCTCCAGTAAATTCTCAATCAAACACCACTTTAACTTACTGCGCTACACACGAAATTGAGAATTTAATTCAAAAATTCTAGGAAATCTTAAGATATCGGTTCGGAACCGGTTCACAGCCTCGAAGAAAAGGAAACTGAGAACTTTTTTAAAAGCACCACAACTCGTCTTGAGGACGGTTCTTATGAAGTGGCTTTGCCATTCAAAGGCAACCCGTGTGACTTAGGTGATTCATTGCAAGCTGCGCAAAATCGGTTTTATGCACTAGAGAGAAAATTTAAGCATCTGCCAGAATTAAAACTGCTCTATGATGAAGTGATCAGAGAACATATTCACAAAGGTTATCTATCCCAGGTAGAAGCTTTACCGTCAGAAAACGCGTACTACATTCCGCATCACGCAGTTAGGCGTGAGGATAAAATGACCACGAAAGTGAGAGTGGTTCAATTTCCGTCGACGTTCGTCAAATGTATTTATGTATAAATGTTCGCAAAGAAGATCGTCGTTATCAACGAATTTTATATAGATTCGATCGGCAAAGGCCGCTTCAGGCTTATCAATACAATCGCGTGGCATTTGACCTTAAGTGCAGCCCGTTCTTAGCCCTTCGAGCAATCAAACAGTTAACGTTAGATGAAGGCGCTCGCTTCCCTATGGCAAGGGATATTATCAATCGTGACGTTTATGTAGACGACATCGCTAGTTCTGCTTTAAATGAGCAAGAAGCTATCCGCGCGGCTGGAGAGTTGATTGAGCTCTTCCAGTCAGGAGGATTCCAACTCGCTAAGTAGGCATCCAATTCCAGCAAAGTATTAGAAAACATTCCATTGGAACTTCGCTTGTCGCAAAGTGTAACTTTCGATAGTGATGCATCGCTAAAAATCCTTGGGCTACGCTGGCATCCTTTGGATGACATTTTCGCATTTGAAGTCACTCCAGACAATCAAACTTGTACAAAACGCAATATTTTATCATCTGTCACTAGACTCTTTGACGTGATGGGTCTGGTGGCGCCTATAATTGTACAAGCCAAGCTTCTGATAAAGGAGCTGTGGATTTTAAAAATCGATTGGGACGAAATCCCACCCACGAGTATATCACGCCAGTGGCAGCAGTTCAACGCGGAATTGCCGTCAATATCGTCAATTCGTATTCCACGTCATGTAGGAGTCGCTGAAGGATGCACGTTAAAACTCGTTGGGTTTGCGGATGCGAGTGAAAAGGCAAACGGAGCAGTGATGTACGCTCAGGTGACCACTCCTGATAACCGAATTGAGGTTCAATTAGTTTGCACCAAATCAAGGGTAGCACCGTTAAAGGTAGTCTCCTTAGCACGCTTAGAATTATGCGCAGCATTATTGTTATCGCAACTGTTGAAAAGGGTAATTGATAATTACTCCGCCAGGTTTATTGTTCATTCAATATTTGCCTTTTCTGATTCGATTGTAACTTTAAGTTGGATTCATTCATCACCTCACAGCTGGCTAACCTTTGTTGCAAATCGTGTAGCAAAAATACACGAAAATTTGCATAGTAGACATTTTTATCATGTCGCAGGTGCTGAGAATCCTAGCGACTGTCTGTCGAGAGGTATGCTACCATCGCAATTGATGGCAAATGATATTTGGTGGAATGGTCCAAAATGGCTCTGCCAGCCGCATTCCGAGTGGCCTATTGCGCCATTTAAGCATGCAAATTCTGAACAGTTACCAGAATTGAAAACCAATCAGTATGAACAGCCAATTACTTTTGGCTTGTGTTCTCGCACAGCTGATCCACCAGAAATGAAAACTCGCAACCTTGAAGCGCTTGTAGCACCTCAAATTGTACCTAATTCAATTATTAGCAAATATTCATATATTAACCCTTCAAAAATTTGGCATTTTTTTCGGATGGTCAAAATACTTTCGCTTTACAATAAAATGCAAATATTTAGAATATTTCTGAACACATTCAAAAACCAAAAACTGTTTTAGAAAGGTGATGAAATACGCTTTCAAATTATAGAATTCTAAATTTTTTTTTTTTTTTTAATTATAAAATTTTTGCATACAAACATAAAAAAGTTTTCAAAATGGCTCATCTTATGTTTTTTCTAACTGAAGTTACTGATAATAAAAAAAATTTAAAACACATACATATTTTATTAGACAAATGTATAACAAACACATATTGTAACCTCACTTTTTTGTCGCTCTATGAAAAATAATTTATAAAAAATTCCCGAAGTTTCATATTCTTTTTTCAATTTGCGATTCAAAACTTTGTGTACATAAAAGTGTACATTATACTTTTTTGGTGGCTATTTTTTAGATTGGAATATAAAGCATGATGTTTTTCCTTTCTAACACCGATTAGAACATATTTCTAACTATGATAGTAAGGGAGTTACGGCGTTTTATATAAGACCTATGTGCGTTGGGACAAATATGGTCTCCTGTGATTAAACGGGTTAAATTGCAACGCGTAGTCGCATGGATAATGCGTTTCGTTAACAATTGTCGTAAACTTCCTGGTACGGGTAATACAAACTCGACTTATCTTAGCTCTCGTGAATTAAATGACTCGCTTTTGAAAATCATATGCATCGAACAGGAAACATATTTTTCTGTCGATATAAGTAACATGCGAAATAACGTTCCATGTTCAACGCACATTCTAAACTTGAAGCCGTTTCTTGATAGCCGCGGTATTATCAGGGTGCGCGGTCGACTCAAATACTTAGATCTGTCATACGAAAACAAATTTCCCATCTTATTTCCGAAAATCTGTCATTTAGCTTATCTAATTATGGATTATAATCATAAACTATATTCTCATGTTGACCCGCGAAGCCTTCAATTCACTATTCAGCAGAAGTTTTGGATAATAGCGGTACGAAATAAGATTCCTTCACAACTTTCGAAATGTATTGTTTACCATAAGATAAAGTCTTCAGCATTACCACCTCCATTAATGGTTGATTTACCACACGTATATCTTAACAGATATATATCTAAAATAGAGATACCTATTCCAATTCTTTTTTTTTGTTTTGCTTGGCGACCATTAGGGTCTTGGCCTTCCATTGTTGTTATTTTATTTCTTTATATTTTGGATGCTTATGCTCAATTTGTTTTATTTTCAAACGTCAATTTTTCATTGAATCCTATCGCATTGCGTTTCTTTTTTTTTGTATTTGTCTTTTTCTTTTGACCACTTGGTCAAGGCGGGGGGGCATGTTCGCGCCTTTATTGTTACATGTGGTTCTTGCTAAAATACTGATTGTATGCCCTCTGCCATAATTAGTTCAGGACACAAGTCCTAAAAACCGCACCGCTTTTACAGTTGTAAATAATCAAACCGCAAACAGAACTCTTAAACCGCAGCTATTCGCAAGTACCATCGCCACGCGTCACCTATTCTCGCTTATTATTTTGCGATTAATCATCATTCCCAATCGCCATTCCCTTCCAAAATCTCTCCAAACTAACATACCTACCTTTCCAGTGAACACTGAACGAAGAGGGAAGCAGTCTGGGTAAGTGCGATTAAAATACACTCCACAACATACCGCAGCATTTGATCCCTCGATCCATTGAGAGGTAACATTTGCTACCCGCCGCAACAAATGGTAAGGTATTGTTTTTATTAATCTTAAATATAAAGAACTTACATCCCCAGGCGTGGGTTTGAAAAAAAAAAGTTATTATAGTTACAAATTTGCCAGAAAAGACTAAAATGTGAGTTTCGAGCAAACCAAAAAAACAAACAATTACAGGGTGGCCACAAAAAACGGATTTCAAAATTCCCTGATAATTCCAGGTTTTCCAGGGCAGTTTCTACATTTTTCCCTTATATTTTTAATTTGATATAAGGGGATATCGTTCGTTAGAAAAATAATAAATGGAATTCCGTCATCTATAGTATTTATTATTTCTTTGCATCACAATTTTTTTTACATGAGCTGCACACAGGAGGCGCTGAGGAAAATAATTTTCCTCAGGGCCTATGTCATCTTTGGGGATGCTGTGTGGAGGGTTTTTTAGGAAAAGGAAGGAGAGGAGAGTTCTGGGAAGGAAAAGGGTTTAAGGGGTGGGTAGGAATCTGGGGTTCAGTGTGTCTTGGTCATCCGCCTCCAAGACCTAGACAAAACTCACCCCATGAACCCGGGCACCCCTGCTAAATCACCAAACGTAGCGAACCACTTGGGATAATCTATTAAAAACAAAATACTCTTGTTACAAATTTATGATATTTCGCCTGAAGACTTTTTTCAAGCTTTTGCAACGATAGATAGAGATATAATCATTAAAAAACTATCTAAAAATGGAATAAAAGGAAAGGCATTGAAATGGCTCAAGGATTATTTAACTAATAGATATCAAACCACAAAAGTGGGTGAGACAATCTCCGAACCAATGAAGATTACATTGGGAGTACCACAAGGGTCTGTTCTCGGACCTATTCTTTTTATTAGTGATATGGTAAAAGTATTGAAACATTGTAAAACAAGATTATTTGCAGACGACGCATTGATATATACAGCAGAAGATTACGAACTCATAATGAAACATTTAAATGAAGACCTACATAATATATCAATATGGCTGAAGAAAAATAAACTAAAAATGAATGTAAACAAAACTAAATTTATGAACATTGGAAAACGAGACATATTGATAGATGGTGAAGTTTTGAAAGAAGTATTTAAAATTAAATATTTGGGAGTAATAATTGACTCCAAATTGACTTTCGCTCAAAATGCAAAATCAATTATTAAAAAGATTGCCAAAAAAATTTCGCTCTTGGGAATAATAAGAAGATTCCTGTAAAAATGTGTACAACGCAATCATTGTACCACACATAAATTATTGTAGCAGCATTCTATTATTAGCCAACGGCGAATTAATGAAACAAATGACAATTCTACAAAACAGAGCTATGAGAACTATATTGAAGAAAAATAGGTACACTTCAGTCAAGAAAATATTGAAGGAGTTAAATATCCTGTCATTTAAACAAATTACTTACTTCAATACTATATTGTTAATCTACAAAGTAATACGTCTATTGAATTCCTAAGAAAAATTGATAAAGTAAACATACACATGAGACGAGGAAAAGAAATGAACTAAGACTCCCCTTCAGGAAAAAAACACAGAGTCAAAAGTCATTTATGTATGGAGCATTGAAGATATTTGGAGAATTACCAGAAGAAATAAAATTGGAAGAGAGATTTGGTATAGATGTGTTATTTTAAGTGTATGTATGTATATATATGTAGAACAATTTTCTCAGTTTACCCGCGTAACGTAGTCTTTAAAGGGACTTTTTAACTCCTGACGTTTCGGACAGATCACACTTTCCATCTTCAGAGGCCTTATGTCTTGAGTTTTTGTCTCAAACTGATAGCTTTCGCATGTCTGTTCGGTCCAAAAGCTAAAACTTAAGTGAGTGCAAGTCACTTCTTATGTCTAGAACGAAGTACCCGGGTTGCAGGTGATTGATGGTGGAGGGGGTGGGGGGCGGGGCTGGCAGTAGATTTTTTTTTTTTTTTTACATTAACTCCACACAGGAGGCCCTGAGGAAAATAATTTCCCTCAGGGCCTATGTCATCTGGGATGCTGTGTGGAGGGTCTTTTTGAGGAGAGGAAGGAATGAACATTGGTCTTGAAGAGACCCATGTTGTAGGAAGGAGGAAACACAGAGGCCGGCAAATCATTCCACAGCCGAGCTGTTGAACATAAGAACGAGTCGAAGAAACGACCCATTCTCATGTGACTAATGTCAACTGTGTACAAATGTTGGGCACGCGTTTGGCGTGTTTCCCGACTATGCACCGGTGCCGAAGGGATCAATGATGCTAGTTCCTCGGAGCATCTTCCATTGTAATACCGGTAGAACAAGGATAGCATTCCCACCCGACGCCTGTGCTCTAAAGATTGCAATCCGTCTGTTAAGATGGGAGAATCTATCAAACGGACCGCCCGTTTCTGCACAGAGTCGAGGGTATTTTTCAGGTATTTTGGAGCTCCAGACCAGAGGTGGCTGCCAAATTCAACCGTGGGGCGCACTTGCGATTTGTACAGGGTTAGCAGTTGTGTACTTTTAAAGTATCTGCGGGCCCTGTACAGTACGCCCAGTTTTTGGGAGGCTAACTTTACTCTGGCTTCGATGGAGCCCCCATACCTGAGCTGGTCACTTAGGGTTACACCAAGCAAATCAATGGAGGGCCTGTTCGGAAGATTGCTTCCGTTGAAAGAGACTAGATTTTCATTGCGATCCCTTTTAGACGTAATCAGACAAGATTGGGTCTTTGAAACATTAAATTCAACGAGATTATTTTTACCCCAAGAGAAAACACTCTCGAGGTAACCGTCCATTCTTTGCTTCAAAGCCTTACGAGCTGTTGGAGTTTGTGAGCCCTTTGGGGGCTTGTCAAACAAAAAGCTATCATGAACTGTACTGTCATCCGCGTAGCAGTGAATTGGTGCACATGACAAAAGGTCGTTGATGTGCAACAAAAACAGAGTTGGAGACAGAACCGATCCCTGCGGGACGCCAGCATTTATCGAGTGAGAGGAAGAGGTGAAACCATCGACTACCGTCTGAATCGACCTCTCCCTCAAGAAGTCGGCAATCCACGTACACAAGGATGCGGGAAGTCCGTAAGAATGCAGTTTGTTGACAAGTCCTCGGTGCCAAACCCGGTCAAAGGCCTTGGATATGTCCAGTGCAACCGTTTGGGTCTCACCGAAACGTTCCAGGCATCGCCCCCAAACATGCGTCACATACGCGAGAAGATCACCGCACGAGCGGTTCCGCCGGAATCCGTATTGACGGTCGTTAATAATTTTGTTCTTCTCGAGGTATGTGAGCAGTTTGTCGTTGATCACACGTTCCATCACCTTAGACAGAACTGATGTGATCGCTATGGGGCGGTAGTTGGCTGGGTTAGAGCGGTCACCCTTCTTTGGAATAGGATGGATAACCGCTTTTTTCCAACCAGAGGGCACAGAGCCAGTCTTCAGGGACAGTTTAAAAAGCTTCGTCAAAATTGGAGCTATTTCTGCAGCGCACCTTTGCAGTACCAGGGCAGGTATTCCGTCAGGCCCACTAGCTTTATTAACATCAAGCCCTCGTAAAACATGGAGTACTTCCCGATGCCGGATCCTCAGCTTTTTCATACGAAAACCGCAGTGAGGAACCGACGTCGGGACAGCACCTTGGTCATCGAGGGTTGAGTTATCCGCAAACATTTTACCTAGTAAGTTAGCCTTTTCGGTGGCGGTGTTTGCTAGTGAGCCGTCAGGTCTGGTAAGAGGTGGCAGACTGGATTTGCAGAAATTGCGACCTATTGAGCCCGCAATGTCATGTCGTCACCAGGCAGTGGTCGGACGATCCTAAAGGCGCTGTGACTTCAATACTGTAACCGTGTGGCACAGTAGTTAAAAAAAGGTCTAACAGATTGGAACGGTGAGTCTGGACATCAGGAACCCTTGTAGGCTCCTGAACCATTTGCTCCAATCCGTAGCAAAGGGCAAAGGATTCCGCTTGGCGTCCAGCCGAGTCTGTTGATCCTGAGAACTTCAACCAAGGTTCGTTATGAACATTGAAGTCCCCCAGGACCACAAACTCTGCCATAGGGTAGCGGGGCAAGAGGTCATCAATAGTGACGCTTAAATGTTTGAAGAGCTCGGACGTGTCTGATTCGCTAAGGTTCGGTGAGCGGTATAAACACGCGTAGAATCTTACCGTACTGGCAAGATTGACGCGTACCCACATTACGTTGAATCTGGAGTTTTCCAGATTCAACAGTCGCACACAGTTGACGTCAGCTCGACTATAGAGACAGACACCTCCTTTAGGTCTGAACTTGCTTGCGAGGGTGAAGCCCGGGCAGTCCAGATAGGAGGCGTCTACAGGCTCGGCTATCTGCGTTTCAGACAGGAATAGTAGGTTGGGGCGTTGAGAAAAAAGGTGGTGGTGGACAGAGTTTAAATTGGTATGCAGGCCGCGAATGTTGGTGTAATTCACCAACATTTTTGGCCTGCGCCGGGGTCGCCGCTGTAATGATGTTAATTTTTGTTGTTTGTTTTGTCATGATTTTAAATGTAGATACCTGATTGGTTAAGCTAATTGGAGACACTACTGGTAATTTCGGAAATGCCGAACGTGAGCTTCGATGTAGTCTCTTTGTTCACAAAAATACCAATAAATGAAGCATTAATTAAATGGAAACTAGACGTTCCGTCTGATTTTATCACTCTGACGGAACATTGCCTTAAAAATACCTATTTTCAATTTGAGGGACAAATATATAAACAAATTCAAGGGGCCCCGATGGGCTCACCCCTCAGCCCGGTAATCGCTAATATTTACATGATGTACTTTGAAATAAAGGCATTAGAGAACGCCCCTCTGAAACCTTCACTATGGCGTCGCTATGTGGATGATACCTTCATTATTTGGCAACACGGAATTGAAGAATTAAATAACTTTCTTAATCATTTGAATAGTATCCATGAAGATATTATTTTGGAATTCCCTAATACGATAAAAAATTTTTGAAATTCCTTGACATTTCCCTGATAATTCCAGGTTCGGTAAAATTCCCTGATAATTCCAGGTTTTCCAGATCTGAGGCCACCCTGAATTATTAGGGTATTGTATCGCCAGCGTACAGACACAAAGCGAAAAAATTGGTTCCACCTTTTGATCTCTAATGCTCTCTCGAGGGACCAGAAACTACCGAATCCGGTCTCAAGCACTATTTCTAATACGCTAACAGTGGAACACGTTTCAATGAGATATTAGTATGTAATAGCACCTTTAATTTATTGTACAGCAGTATGCAATTGTTGTAATGGAAGATCAGTCTCTCCTTAGAAGAAACCGCCCTTACGAGGTGAACAGCTTAGCTTGATTCTCCAGAAGTGTCTGGTTTAATACAGGAGAAAATAAAATTTGAAACATCTAAATTTAAAAATATCTTTAACCTTCAGCTGCTGTCGTGGCTGACCCGGGACAAGAATGATTTTTTTAAATTTTTATATTAGCCCCACACAAGAGGCCCTGAGGAAAATAATTTCCCTTGGGGCCAATGTCATCTTGGGGGATGCTGTGTAAAGGGTCTTTTTAATGAAGGGAGGATAGGAAGTTCTGGGAAGGAAAAGGTATGAGGGGTGGGTAGGAATCTAGGGGTCAGTGTGTCCAGGAGTGATGGACGTATGAATCCATCCCTCCAACTGCGGTGCAAGTCCGGTTGGAAAGGTTGTAAAGCCTCCCTCAAGCGGTCTCTCTCGATCCGGCCCGCCACACAGCAGGTTGTTATTGGATTATTTATTTTATGTAGTAAAATATAGGATGATGATGTCATAAATGAAACAACATAATAACAAAAAAGCATCTTTATTCAAGTTTTAAGAAACCTACTTAATCACATGTCTAAAATAGCACTACCTTAGATAAATTTCAACAGTTGAGGGCCAACAACACCAGGGCCAGTTGTTTTACAGAATTTGTTTAATTCATCAAATTTCGAAGTCAATTTTCAAGTTCTTTGGAAGTTCTACCAAAATTCCGCAGTCCTTCAATAGAAAAAGACATTGACTAACCAATATGGTTAGACTATCAAGTGGCGAAGAGGCGACTGAAATAGTCAAAAGAGTGGCTGCAGCGGCTGGTTTGGAGATCAAAAATGGAGATATAACCGATGTCAAAAGAATTCCGGACAGACGTATTGATGCCCCCCCCCAAACTGCTGGTTCACTTCAACAACAAAACCGCAAGAGACAACCTCATAGCCTTAAGGAAAAACATCAACTACGCTGCCATCAAAGGACTCGCCCAAGACAAGATTTACATTGGAGAAGAACTTACCGCGTATCATAAAGAACTTCTATGGCAAACGAAAAAATTTGCCAAAGAAAAAAATTATACCTATGTCTGGTACAAGGATGGTAAAATCATGATGAGGCGCCTCACAAACGAAAAAATTATTTATATAAAACATGTAGGTGATTTAAAAAAAATAATTTAAAATATTGGGAAATTATCCTCTTATATTTCTTCACAACCTACACATCATACAAAAATGGATTATTTTTCTACCAAAATAAAGTCTAACAAATCAGACCTATAAATCTACCATCAAAATATTAGATCGATAAACAAAAACTTTGACCATTTTCTCATCGAACTCGAACTTACTAAAACCAAATATGATCTAATTATCTTGACAGAATGTTGGCTAACACCTTACTATACTCCCAAAAACATCCCCAATTATACCCACCATCACACCTCGAATCACTACAGACAAAACGACGGCGTAGTAGTATATACATTAAACAACACTCCCAACACATATAACGTCAAAGAAATCACCATTACAAACTTCAACTGTCTTCAAATAACATACAGCATAAACACATGTATAATTGCACTTTACCGCTCTCCTTCCAAACCTAACATCTCCCCCTTTTTGCGAGACTTAAACTGTTATCTGACCGAGCTAAAAAAAAAAAAAAAACCTAGTCTTAATTGGAGACCTCAACATTAATATTCTAAAAAAACAACGAACATCCCCAGTGCCAAGATTACTTAAATACCATTATGTTTCACGGAATGGAAAGTACAATAAACTCACCTACACGATGTACACCACACTCTTCCGCCTGCATCGACCATATTATGGTTAAAACATCAAACCAATACACTTCAGAAATCCACATGTCATCAATTACAGATCACTACGCCACCTCCTTCACAATGAGTTCCAAACACAATGTACAAAGCAAAACATCAACTGAAATAACAAAGAAAGTAATTAACTATGACCACCTCAACAAAACGAATAGTTCTAAATCCTGGGACAGACTCTACAAGATAGCAAACACAGATGAGGCATGGAACTACTTCTCTACCTACATACAAGAAACCCTTGTTCAAAACACCAAAACCACCACAAAAACCATTCCTAGAGCTATCAAACCTCTCAAACCATGGATAAATCACACTATCATCAACTGCATTCGGAAACGCAATTCCATACATAAAAAATGTGCCACGAATCCATATGATATTACACTTCATAATTTCTACAAAAGATACCGAAATATTTGCACACAAGTCATTAGGAAAGCCAAAAATCTATACTACAATAAAAAAAATTCCGAATGCAACAACGATCCTAAAAAAATTTGGAAAGTCCTCAAGGAAGCTACCAATTCAAATAAAGCCACTGACGCCTTAAACTCTCTCAATTTCAATGATAACACCGTAGACTTTACATCGAACCCCAACACAATTGTCAATCATATAAACAGTTATTTTGCAAATATAGGTCCAGAACTAGCAACAAAAATCCAATCAAGCAACCATATGCTGGGCCCTAGCGTCCCCCCTTCCAATGATGAATTCCCAACCCGATTTTTTCTCAAAACGGTTACAGAGAAAGAAGTTTCTACGGTAATAAACTCTTTAAAAAACTCTTCATCCACCGGCATTGACGAAATACCCAACAGTGTTCTTAAAAAAATTGCCCCGGTTATAATACAACCATTAACTCATCTGCTGAATATTAGCATTCGCCAAGGATTATTTCCCGCCATTCTAAAACAAGGTCTTATTATCCCTATTTTCAAAACAGGCTGTAAACTTGATATTAGTAATTATCGTCCTATTACGTTACTCAATTCCCTGTCTAAAGTATTTGAAAAGATCGTTAACAATAGTCTTATGGAATACCTGGAAACCAACAACCTACTATCGCCGCGGCAATTTGGCTTCAGAAACTATAAAAGTACAAACGATGCCATAGCCACGTCACTGACCACATCTCTGGCCACCTTGATAAGGGCTCGAAATGTCTATCGGTATTTCTCGACCTGTGTAAAGCGTTTGATACAATATCACACATCAAATTAGAACGCAAATTGTTCAACATGGGTATTAGGAATAATGAATTAAGCCTCCTCTCCAGTTTCCTATCTGACAGATCCCAATGCGTTAAACTCAGAGCTACAAAGAGTCAGAATTTACCTATTAGTTACGGTGTCCCACAAGACAGTGTTATAGGTCCAACGCTCTTCCTAATATACATTAACGAGTTGTGTAACCTAGATATCGATGCCACTATTGTCAGTTTCGCCGACGACACTGTACTACTATTTCAAGCAAAATATTGGCCTACCGTATATTAAAGCGGAGGTAGGAATTCAAAAGGTTAAATATTGGCTTGACTCGAACACATTAACTCTTAACGTACAGAAAACAAAATACTTACTGTCTAGTCTCACCAATATCACAAACCTATACCCAAAATTAAAAATACACGAATGTAATAACTCATCTCTGAACCGGAATTGCAACTGCCCATGCCTAGAACAAGTAACAACTATCAAATATTTAGGATTAACCTTTGATACACACCTAAATTGGAAGCAACATATACTTAACACTACAAACAAAATCCGCAAATCTATATACTTTTTCAAACAAACGCGCAATTTCCTTAACCTACAACTTTTAAAAACAGTGTTTTACTCACTGTGCCAATCTCACATCGAATACGGAATTTTAGCTTGGGGTAACGCTTATTCTAATGCCCTCAACCCCATCATTAAAGCACAAAAACTAATAATAAAAATAATTCTTAAACTTCCTCTCACTACCAGCAACGATACGATCTTCAATACTTTCAACGTTATGGACATTAAACAGCTCTACGCAAAATCCATCTTAGTTTATTTACATAAAAACAACAAAATCCTATACAAACCAACACAAATGATACACAATACCCGAGCCAAAAATAAAGAACTTCTCCAAACTCCCTTTTCTAAAACCACCTTTGGACAAAAACTACACAATACACTTCCAGCTACGATTAGACAAACTGAATCAATGAACAAATACAAACAAGATATAAAGAAATGGATTATAAGTATTGGACGTCACACTACTGCTAACATCTGTAAAATAGAATACAAATAGTCAGAATTACCATCTCACGTATGTCCTTACCCTTATTAAAGAACTTAAAATAGTAAAATCCTATATGTATAATATAACTCCCTATATAGATTCGACAGGATTTACTACTTTATTCATCTCTTCCTTCACCTATATAATGCTCTCTTTATGGTATTAACCCTCAATTTAAATCATCTTTCTGTTTGAATTGTATAAATCAGTATGTATCTTACCTTAAATATTCTTATGATATAATTAAATATTCTTATGTATGATACTCATTTATGTACCTCTACGCCTGTCTCAACACAGGTATACCCTAGTGAGACAGGCATCCAATAATGTAATGTAAACATTCCTTATATAGATAAATAAATAAATAAATATATTCTTCTATTCCCTCATTAAGTCGTCAATGGGAAAATATCCATTACAAGAAATGTGAGTCTTTTCAATTCTATTCTATTCATTCATTTTGAGGCGATCCAATAGTCCAGTAAAAAATCGAAATCGGAATTCACACCCCTTTTTGGGAGGAGTTTAAAAATATTTGAGAAAAAGCTTTTGAAAGGTGGAAAAGATATTTGAGATTCTTTTTACATGTTGATTTCGTAAAGGCCTGTAAAAAATATTAACTTCTTTTTTACGCATTGTTTATAACAACAAAATATAAAAATGATTTCACGGAACCAAGCGACTCGAAGTCTGAGACGTCTATTCCCCGTCGCGGCCGGGGCGGAACTGATATATTTCAAAGTGTAGCAAATATAATTATTTTGAGCGTATTTGAGAAGTGTTCATGCTCGAATACTTTCTCTGCCTAGCATTTGCTTGTCCCTTACTCCCGCCGCCGCTAGGACAGCGGGCCGATATAAGCGCAGCTTGAGGTACTCGTGAATCTTTTGTATAAAGCGACGAGTAATTAGGTGATAATTAGTGTCCTTTGGAGTTATTTATTTATTTATTTATTCATTGTCGTTATACGCCCGTAGGGGCTTTTACATAGATTAGAAAATAATATTTAAGATATCGAGGATTACACATACATAGAATTTATACCAAAAGTTATAAAAGTGAAAAAACTTTTAAGAATATACAAGTAGTTTTTAAAGAAAAAAAACCACTTGTATAATCTTGTGGAAAACCGTGAAACATTTTAAACAATGTGATATATAACAATAACATAGAACAAAATATAATATAAACATTACAATAACAAATCAAATCGTTAAATATATTATACCCATGTTACAATAATTTGTAGGATTCCACAAAGTGTTGGTTTAAATTGCATTTTAGAATGTAAAGGGAATCAGCGAATACATCTACAATACCACCAAACTTGTTGCCTAAATAATGCATCCTATTGGTAAGTGAGTGTGATTGATAGTTAGTTGTGTATGTGTTGCAAAAGAATGTTATATTTTGTCTAGTATTCCTTGTCGGTACATGAAGTTTAATAGTAGCAACGATGGCAGGGCTGTCAATTAGGTTGTTCATAATTCTGTACAATAAAATTAGGTCTGAAATGATTCTTCTGTCAGACAGCGTAATTAAATTTAGTTGATTCATTAAACTTAAATAATTAATGTTTTCTATTGGAATTTTGAGTTTGAAATTTAAGTACCTAAGAAATTTGTGTTGAACTCATTCTATTTTGTTAGAGTGTACTTTATAGAAAGGGGACCAAATAGGTGAATTATATTCTACTTGACATCTAACTAATGAAATGTAGAGTGTTTTCATGCAATCCAAGGACTTAAAATCAGTTAGGGTTCTACAAAGGAAGCCAAGAATCTTTTAAGCCTTATTAGTTATATTATCTATATGTGGTGTGAATGCTATGTTTGAATCGAATATAACTCCCAAGTCGCGAATTTGTAGTACTGGTGTTAATTTAACATTATTTAAATTATATTCATGTAAATTATTGCCATAATAACCATAAAGCTACTGTTATAGTTTGTACTTTTAAGTTACTACTGTTTTTACGACTATTGAAGTGTCTACTTGTGTAAACTGATTGTACCCACCCAATAAAGACTCGTTGTGTTTACAGAAGAAAAGTGTGGATTTATTTTATTTAATTACCCCGCTATAAAAGCCTTTATAAAAGAGGGAAAATATTAAGATTCAAGCAGATTTAAGCAATTAATTTAACATCAATGAGCACAAACTAGCCGTTTAAATTGGGCTTCTATTTAACAATAAGACAGCTCTCCCGACTGGCATAACCATTGGCAAGTTAGTTCTGCAAGCCGGGAGATAAAACAGTCTATGCCAGCGGTCGACACACTTTTCTGGTCAAGGGCCACATAGGACAATGTGAGGTATCACCCCGGGGGGGGGGGGGGGGGGGGGGGTTGATGTTGTACCTTTTTGTTTAGCAAGTTAAAAAAGCAATTCTTTCGTATTTAAGTGTTGCTACCTCCTTCCTTCTTGTATTCATGACCTAATTTCAATTCTTAATAATAATACACGTACGATGATATTATTGTATAATAAAAAAATAATTATGTAAGTATATCTGTAACGTCAGTTTAACTTCCACTTCCCGAACTACCCAAATATGTGAATTTTAACAGTTGAGATAGGCTGATTACATACATACAATTTTTTAGACCATATTTTTTTACCTGCCCACGCGTTCACTGTGCCATCTCAATGCTATCTAATTTTCTCTGGGTCTTCTACTGCCCCCCTGAAAGTCTCAAACACCCACAAGGGGGCGTTAACACCCACGTTGAGAACCTACAAAGTACATTACGCACGTTTAGGATGTGGTCAAATGTCTATCAATTAAAAGTAACGTTTTAAAATCATGAGGTACACAAAATATTTTTAAAAAAACTGGGACGACCACGGATCTGTGCTGTCGGTGACGGAGATAACCATTGGGAATATAGAAACTAATGCTCTCCATGATGGTTGAGTTTTCGAATCATCCACGAATCAGTCCAAAGAAATGTGATACAATGTGCATACATGGTTCATATCGAGCATCCCCAAGAGAAAGTCGCTAGGGTAGAGTCACGGGTAGTAGCCATACTCCCTCAGGTAGAGAAATCTCTTCTGAACCTTCTCCAACATGAGGGAATACTTCACTCGGTGTGGGCTCCAAACCACCGATCCACTCTCAAGCCTACTCCTACCCAAAGCATTGTTATAGTACTACAAGAACCCGGGTGTCTCTGAAATTTTTCACAGTGCATAGGAAAAACCCAGCATCTCAGTGAAGTACTACACGTCATTACGATATGAGCATAAAAAGTTAACCTACTATCAAACACAATATTTAACAAGAAGTATTTCGTTGCATTTTAAATTTGAACCAAATTTTACATATCCCATTTCAAATTGGCAAACTCTTTATCGTGGCTTGCAGAAGCTCATTTCCTCCATAACAAACGAGCAAAGAAGCGGACTCCAACTCTTTGGGTTCTTGGGTAAATAAGGGGTCACAATCAATGTGTTCATACCAGTTAGAAAGAGTTTTGGGATGATGCAAGCATGTAACGAAAGCTTTTCTCACATAATTGTATGAGCTGGGAGAGTAAAAGCACAAGGAAAACACAAACTGTATAAATCCTGGGAAGTACTCTCTAGTTACAGGAATTCGGTGGATTTACAAACCTGTGTTTTTAAAAAGTCTCTGTTGGGTTCGCTGGTTGACTCACTTTGAACTTGGCCCTTTTTATCTGAGCCCTGTATTTTTTTTTATTTTTTTTACATTAACTCCACACAGGAGGCCCTGAGGAAAATAATTTCCCTCAGGGCCTATGTCATCTGGGATGCTGTGTGGAGGGTCTTTTTGAGGAGAGGAAGGAATGAACATTGGTCTTGAAGAGACCCATGTTGTAGGAAGGAGGAAACACAGAGGCCGGCAAATCATTCCACAGCCGAGCTGTTGAACACAAGAACGAGTCGAAGAAACGACCCGTATGCTCTAACAAAACAATTCAATTTTTCTGCGCTGTCGACGTTTCGACTGTTGCAAAGTGTACACTTTCTGCGTTAATTTAAAAATTCGTATATTGCGTTTATCTAATGTGCTTTTTAACGCAATTTTTTCAGAAATATTGAAAATTGGAGAATTTGTTTGAACTTTACATTCATCTGGATTCGGCACTTCCTAAAAAAAAAACACGTTGTGATTAGTAAAAGTTGATATTTATTAGCTGTGGTTTAATTGCATCATAAAAGTCTTCATAATATTGATGAAAAGGGAGGATTCTTTTATAATTAAAATTATCTGAATATTTTTTGCCAAACCCCCTCTTGTCTGATGTTTTTTTTTTTTAATGTGGTAATTATTCCCCTAACAGCCGTACTTTTAGGCACATATTATTGAAATTAGACTTGGTTTCAATAATGACTACAGCAACTACTCACGAGGGGTAAGGCTCTTGACCCGCAATCCGAAAGCCGCGGGATCTAATCCCGGTGTGCGTAAATAAATTTTATTTGATTAATTTGTGTTATTTCATAATTAATTCATTGAAAATATTGTATACTACATTTACGGCACGTTCCAGAGTGGAAGATACTCTCAGTATCACCCTGGTGTAAGACCACCATTCAGAATTGGAACGTTACTTGAAATAGCCTTAGTCATCTTCGGTGAGCAGATCTGAATAGCCAAGTTTTTTATTTTTTTATTTTATTTAGTAACTATATAATATTTTTTACATTTTTATATGAAACATGTTAGTTAGATGTATATATAAAATATATTCGTAGTCCTCCTCACTAGGAGATCCTGTGATGAGGGGGACTATGCTTTGGATAAGTTTTTCAGCGACTTCTATGGTTTAACTTCATTGATTGGATAAGGTTTTCCAGAAACTTCTATGATGTTTTAAGTATACTAGTAAGTTCATTTTCTGATAGATCTTCAGCCAATATTTAATGTCCTTAATGTAGCTATTTTTTTTTTTAAATTTGTTTGATACTAAGTGGGAGTTTGTTATATAACTTTACTGCTAAAAATGCAGAACTTCTTTGACCAAATGAAGAGTTACACTTTGGTATATTAAGTATGTCTGTTTGTTTGGCTCTGGTTTTATGACCGTGTGAGGTGTCTGCCTCTGAATCATTTTTGTGGTGATGTACTAGAATGTTTTTGGCATAGATTTTCTGTATGCTTGGAACATCAAACTGTTTAAAAATTTCTGTTGTTGACGTCCATAAGGGGACCTTTAGAATGGTCTTTATAATGCAATTCTGAGTTATCTTAAGTTGTTTTAAGTGATTAGATGCTGCTGAGCCCCATCCTATTACTCCATATTCCAATCGAGAGTGGCATAAAGCATAATATACTCTCTTTAGATCCCTCACCGACAAGATGTTTCTTAATTTTTTGAAGAAGTAGATGAGTTTTGTTAGCTTTTTTGAGGTAAGATCGATGTGTGAATTCCACTGTAGATTTTCATCAATTTCAATCCCAAGATATTTAATACTTTTGGTTTGGGTTATAGACGGGCAGGAACATTGTGGAAAAGTATTTTGACATTCATGTAATTTGAGGGTATGCACATTCATTGGTTGTCCTCTTTTGTTTTCGGAGAAAGTTAGATATTTAGTTTTACTAACATTTAATGTAAGGGAGTTTACTTTTAGCCAGTTTTGAAGTACAGCCAGGCCATATTCCGCCTCCTTGTAGGTTCTTGTCCAATCTTGTTTGTGGAATATAATAACAGTGTCATCTGCAAAGCTCATTATGTTTCTATTAATGGGAAGATTCATAAGGTCATTTATATATATCAGAAATAGTATAGGTCCTAATACGCTTCCCTGGGGACCCCGAATTCAATTGGAAGAGATTTGCTCTTTATTTTACCAATTTGTACAATTTGTTCTCTTCCAGTTAAATAACTTCTAAGTGGGTTTAGAGTTGTTTCGGTTATTCCATTTTTTTTAGTTTTAAGTACAGTATTTCATGATCAATTGTATCGAAAGCTTTTTGAAGATCAATGAAAACAGCTAAGCATTTTTTGCCTTCATCCAGTTTTCTAATAATTGTATTAGTTACATTAGCTATAGCGTCACCAGTACCCAGGTTTTTTCTAAAACCATACTGCGTAGGTGATAATATTTTATTGGTATCCAAAAATGTAAGAACTTGTTTTTTTATTACTTTTTCCAATATTTTCGACAGAGGAGTTAAAATACTAATTGGTCGATAATTTGAAATATCATTTTTGGGACCATTTTTATATAATGGTATGATCGTAGCAATTTTAAGACAAGCGGGAAAAACACCTTTAGATAATGATAGATTTACAAGGTATGTCAGTGGTTGAATTAACTCATTTTGTAGGTATTTAATTGATTTGCTTGATATCAGTTCATTTCCCGATGAGGTATTTGTGTTTAAGGAGGTTATAATATTTCTTATTTCATCACTTGTTATCTTGACTATATTGAGGCTATTTTCATGATTTACATCATCATTCCACATTGTTTTTTCGACAGTAGTAGAATTTTGTTTAATTTTATTTGCAAGGTTAGAGCCTATATTGCAAAAGTAGTTGTTTATAAAGTCAAGAAGTTTGTCTGGGTGTTTCGTAAAAGATGTGGGAATCTCATCAATGTTTAATTCTTTAATGTTTTTGTCTTTATGCGAGGCTTTAGTATTTGTAATTTCATTTATGATCTGCCAGAGTTTACGGGAATCATTATTGCATTCATCAATTTTATTTTTATAGAATGTTTCTTTAGCATTACGAATTACATTTTTACATGTATTACGATATCTTTTGTAGAATCGAAGTGTATGGACATCATAAGGGTTGATTTTTACTTTTCTGTGCAGTTCATCTCTTTTTCTGATCGAGTTTATAATATTCTGACTGATCCATGGTTTAATGTGAATATTTTTATGAGATACCTTTTTATCTGTGGTTTTGGTGTTAGATAGAATACTGTGCTGTAAAATTTCTACAAAATAACTCCAAGCAGTATCAGTATCATCTTTTTCGAGAAGGGCGGTCCAGTCATTCATTGTTAACTCCCTTTTGACGTTTTCCCAATTTGTTTCAGACTTTGTTAGGAGTGATTTCGTATTTTGGTTTACATAAGAGTTATTTTTTGTTATAGATAGAATTATTGTGTAATGGTCTGTCAGTGTGGTAGTATAAATAATGGCTTGAGTTTTTTTATTAGTTTTACTAAAGATATGATCAATGCAAGTTTTGCTATCATTAAATACATGTGTAGGTTCCTCAATTTGGCTTTCATATCCATGGTATGCAAGTGTCTGCATGTAATCATATTTTTTTGGGTGGCCATTTTCAAGGATATCAATATTTATATCACCGATAATAAATACATCTTTAGTGTTTTTTAGTAAACTCAGTTCAAATGATAAGGAGTTTAGAAATGGCTCCAGATTTTTTGTAGATGGAGATCTGTAAATTGCGAGTATTGTTGTATCATTGCCGATTGATATCCTTAGACAGTTCGCATTATTAATACCGATCTCTATGACATCAGCTTCAATATCTTCTTTAATATATACGATGACACCATCATTTTTGGTTTTATTCATAATTGTAGAGTAAGGGACATATTTATCAATTTGTAGAGGATAGAACTTATCAGTTAACCAACATTCAGTAAGAATAATTATATCCCAGTTTAGATTTAAACTTTTTATCAATATTTGTAGTTCGTCAAGGTTTTTATTAATACTTCTAATGTTTTGATGCATTATGTTAAAATTATTTCTTATGGATGATAAGTTAGGTAAGTTTGTTGTTATCCATTTTTGCCATCTAAATTAATTGTGTTTTTATATTATTTTCACCATATTATCAAGGTGCTTAATGTAGATTATTTTATCTTCATGTTTTTTAAGTATCATAACTTTACCATTTTTGTACCACACATATTGGTATTTTTTTTCTATGGCTAATTGTTTTGTTTTCCATAGTATTTCTTTATGACAAGGGCTTAGTTCTTCCCCGATGAAGATTTGAGAGGTCGACAGATCCTTAATTTCTTCATAGTTTATTTCTTTCTTTTTATCAAGGAGTGAATATCTTTGTCTTTTCTCGGAAAAGGTGACAAGAAGTTTGGGTGGAGCTCCATTTCGTCTGTCTGGGACTCGAATGACTTCAGTAATATCTGTATGTTTTATAGTTATCCCAGCTGCTGCAGCAACCTTCCTTATGATTTCAATTGGTTGTTCTCTTATTTTTTGGGGAATCCCAGCTATTTCTAAAGAATTACATTTTGACAAGGTTTCAATATCTGCCAGTCTAATTTCAATAATTATTGTATTATTTTTTTCATTCATATCTTTTTTAATATTTTCGAAATCAGTTTGTATAACTTGGTTTAAATTATTTGTAACATCAATTTTTTTTTGTATTTCATCATATTGAGCACTTATAAATTCAATGCTTTTTGTTGTTTCTGTGGTCTGAGATTCAATTTTGATAAAAATGTCCCTCTTCAGGGTTTCAAATTTTTTATCTATATATTCGATAATTTTGTCCATGCTTATTTTTTCATCAGAAATTTGGTTTTTGCTTCGAGTGCTAGACATCACTAAAATCTTTGTTCAGAAATGCCCCTTACAAAAATTAATTCTGTCAACAATGTTGTTTATTGTTGTGACTTTATTGCATAGACAAAACTTGACATTTACACGTAGCGGATTTGCACTTTTTCACAAATTTGAAAAATAAATAATCTGTGACTTTTAATAACAATGATTTGTTGTTTTGTGAAATTTTTTTGAATCAAGATATAAAGTTAATACACTCTCCCACTCAAATTATTACGCACTACCAAGTACACTGTATCACTGGTTTATGAGTTCCAAATATGATTACATGTAAATTTGTTTAAATATAATTAACTTTGTTTTTAAATTAGGAGCTGTCAGAATCAGCTGTTTGTTTTAGTTATCCATAGATGAATGAAGTACTTACCCGCCTTCCTCTTCCCATCTCCTTCCCCTCCCCACTACCTTCAGCCTCACAACATACTTCATTTGGGAAGCCATAATATCATTAGCTCCAGACGGGAGCAGCTGGGACTCTTGTTAAATTATTACATAAAAATTCACATAAAAAAATAAAAGGAACCGTTTAACGCGGGAAATTTTTGAATAAAATTTTGATTGAAAAAAAAGTAATTTTAATACATCTTTTACCGTATCCAAACATAATTAGCTATGTCTTGTAGTAATTAAGTTGAAACAAAGTGCCATTTTGAAAATATGTGCCTAATAAATCTGTGCGCAGCGATTATTGGAACATTTACCTTTGTTATTTTAATAGTATCTAGCTTCACCCAACAAAGCTGAGAGATAATAAATGAAAAAGAAATAAAGAAGAACACTTTACTCTTTGAACGGGCAGTTTAGGCAGATCAATTCTTGAATAATATGATGGAACTGCAGAGTCCCTAAGACGCATACACGCGTGTGAAGTAGTACTGGGCGTTGACGATAATTCTATCCAATGCCAACGTCGTTATCGTTGGCAATTTTCAACTGTTGAAAATAGCTGTTGAAAATAACGTCGACGTTGACGCAACTATAATAGGAGATCGACACGATACTAACAAAAAATATATCTAAATCGTATTAAGGAATCCCTTTTAACGGGTGGTTCCCCGAATCATTGATGTATTATTAATTATTATTATCTCTATGCCCCACGCGACACACACGTAATAATAATCCTATAATAACGTTGAAAGTTGAAACTGTCGGAAGACGTTGGTTTCGGTGTTGAAAATATTATCCTGTTGAAGATATATTTTGCTTGTCACTGATAAATTCGCTTGTTGCTTGGCGCTACGTATCGGCCGTATTGAACGGGAAAATAAAAAAAAACGTGCAGTAGGTATGTACATTACCAAAAGACCTTGTGTAATTGGGTATAATATCGTTCACGAAGTGTGATCTCTTGACCCTTTTGACTTAATCATTCCAACACCGTTGAAAACAATAGGTACAAAACATTGACAATTATCAATAGGTTATTTTTTTGCTTGTCGTTGATAAATTTGATTGTTCCATGGCGCTACGTATCGGCCGTATTGGATGGGAAAATAAAAAAAAACGTGCAGTAGGTATGTACATTACCAAAAGACCTTGTGTAATTGGGTATAATATCATTCACGAAGTGTGATCTCTTGACCCTTTTGACTTAATCATTCCAACACCGTTGAAAACAATAGGTACAAAACATTGACAATTATCAATAGGTTATTTTTTTGCTTGTCGTTGATAAATTTGATTGTTCCATGGCGCTGAGTATCGGCCGTATTGGATGGGAAAATAAAAAAAAACGTGCAGTAGGTACGTACATAACCAAAAGACCATTTAAAATATCGAGTAATGTTGTTCACGAAGTACAAACTCTTAACCCTTTTTATTTATTAGGCAGTTGAATCGTTGACTGCGTTGAATAATATTCGCATGTAGGTATTATATTTCAACGGTTGGCGCTAATTATTTTCAACAGCGTTGGACGTTGAAATAATATAACTATTGTTTCCAACGGCTAGTTATATTTTAATACCGTACTAGTGTGAAGTCCGGTCGAAATGCTCATCTAAAAAATGAACTGAACAGACAGTATGGTGACTCTTGGATATCCAATCATCCCCCAGGTGTAATGCTTTGATCCACACATTACGCCTATTTTCATCTTTAGGGAATCTACAAAAATAATTCATATTGAAACGGCAATTAAATTATTTAGAATTTCAATAATATAATGACTGCATTTGGTTTAACCCATTGGCCACAAACCACGGCAACTCAGGTACTTAAGCACAAACCCCGGCTCACAGACGGGCTAGAATAAGTCAGAAATGAAGCATTCATTTTGTATTTCTACACCCTTCTCTTTGATTTTCAATCGTTCTCTAACCGAATGCACTGTCCCTGTTATATGGAAATCCGCGTTTGTGTCTCCCATTTTCAAGAATGGTAAAAAAACTGATGTCAAAAACTACAGGCCTCCAAACTTTGCATATTCAACAAAATTTTTGAAAAAATAATCTATGATCAACTATATGCTGCTCTTAACCTCTTGTTTGCCGGGGTAGGCCAGCAAAAAGCTCCACGAATTACGACGTGGCACCCGGCGGCAGAAATGACACTTCGTGTCCAGCGATTCTGACACTGTCCTTTACAAATTCGTAGGGTCAAAGGGTCAAAATCGTAGATAAACATATTTTTCCCGCGCATGCGCAAGAACTGCGCACATTCCCGCGCTCCGGTAAATTATTTGGAGTGACTTTTTTTTTTTTTTTTTTTACAGTAAATACCGCACAAGAATCTCAACTGCTCCCGTCTGGAGCCAGTGAGACTATGGCATCCCCAATTGGGGTATGTTGTGAGGCTGAAGGTAGTGGTGAGGGGAAGGAGGTGGGGAAGAAGAAGGTTGGGAAGTACCTGGCTACTCAGATCTGGTCACCAAACACGGCTAAAGCCATTTTCAAGCAACGTTTCAATTCTGAATGGTGGTCTTACACCAGGGCGATACTAATAGTATCTTCCACTCTGGAGCATGCCGCAAATATACTATATATTATTTTAAATGAATTAATTGTGAAATAACACAAATTAATCAAATAAAATTTATTTGCGCATGCCGGGTTCGAACCCGCGACCTCCGGATCATGAGTCAAGAGTCTTACCCACTGGACTATGGAGGTCGTCAAAGGTCGGAGGCGCATTGCAGGTTTCGCTATGGTAAAGGGCGATAATAGAGCAAGCGATTCTGACCGTGTTCTTCATACACTTTCTTTATACATAAGGGTCAAAATCGCGTGTAAAATCTCATGACACACCGGTGCACGAGCGGCAAACAAGGTGTTAAACCTAGCCTGAATATGAAACAGCACGGTTTCATTAGTGGTAAATCAACAAGCACAAATCTTTTAACTTTCACAGAGTACCTCCAGGATTATTTGGATAACCGAATACAGGTGGACACTGTCTATACCGACTTTAGTAAGGCGTGTGACAAGGTCGATCACTCAATCTTGTTAAACAAGCTCTTAGAGATTGGTATTTGGTATTCTTATATCTATCTCCAACCTTAGCCAAATAGTAGTGGTTGCTGGATTTAAATCAGATTCTGTTGCTGTTACATCAGGAGTTCCTCAAGGCAGCCTGTTGGGACCATTATTATTTAACATATATCAATGATGTTGGTAACTGTTTCCTAAACTCCCAAACTATCCTGTATGCAGATGACATGAAAATATTTTCACCTATAAACTCAATCGAGGACTGTCAGAAGCTGCAAGATGATTTGCTACGTTTGAGCACGTGTTGTAATGCCCATTGTCTGAAAATAAATATTTCTAAGTGCTTCGTTGTGCGCTTTACTAGAAATAAAAACGTATTAATCAATGAATACTCAATTAATCATGTACCGTTGTCTATCAAATTCGAAAGTAAGGACCTTGGGGTTATACTTGATAGTAAACTAAATTTCAATAAACATATCGACCATATAGTCACTAATGCATCTTCTATGCTTGGTTTCATAATCCGCTCCTGTAAACAATTTAAAGACCTTACTACTTTCAAAACACTGTATTGCTCATATGTTCGTAGTATCCTTGAATACGCATCTCAAGTGTGGAACCCAGGCTATGCAGTGCAGAAAAATAGAATTGAAAGCATTCAAAATAGATTTTTAAGGTACCTCAATTTCCGCTCTTTTCTATCCCATTTTAGTAATGAAGACTCTGCAAAGTTCTTCAAAATACAAACGTTAACTTGTCGAAGAAATATAGCAGATTCGGTAATGTTATTTAAAATCACACATAACTTAATCGATTGTCCTGATCTTCTTCAACGCCTATCATTCCATGTTCCAAATCACAACAGCAGGCAGTCGCTTACCTTTAATCTCCCTCTTTGCAAGACAAACTCCAAACAGAACTCATTTAACTACAGATCCACACACTCATTTAACATTATTACCACATTGACATTTTTAACTCAACTTTACGTGACATAAAACGAAAACTCACCAAGCAACATGACTCAAACTAGAAAGTTCAATCCCTATATATATTCCCGTCCTTTGCCTCTCAATCCTATTCCTATAATGTCACACTTTATTATTAACTATCATCAGTGGAAAGTTCGTAATTGGCATAATTAACATCTTATTATTGTATTATTTTGTAATCTCTGATTTGCTATCAACTTTCTCTAAAATAAATAAAATTATTGGCAACTAGCAGACCCGGCCACAAGTTGCTGTGGCTAACGAAACACAACGCCATGCCATTCATTACCCAACCTTTAAATAACCACCGCCGTCTGTTAAATCAAATCCACACCGTACGTTTGCCAGCCCGCTGCTCTTTGCCCGCTGCCGGTATGCCAGGTATACTATATACTTCAATAAATTTACACAAAACCTTAACAAATTATATACCTAAACCTTCCTCATGAATCACTATACCTATCGGTGAAAATCACATAAAAATCCGTTGCATGGTTTAAAAGACCTAAGCGGGAATGAATTCATTTTAAACTATGTAAAGATAATGTTTTTTCAGTTTTTTTCACCGATATAAATATTTGCAGCAGCCAGCCGCCTTTAATTTCTTCAAAATGGCGAGTCATTCTAGGCTTGTGGCGGTGGCCCTTCGTGTCCCTGATTGCTTTGAGGACTATCATACCAAATAATTTTATTTAGTTATTAGTATATATATTTATATTTAAAAAATTATTAATATTCGATTAATGAATCTATGTTTTTTGTATCTTCATAAATAAAAATTGAAAAAAAAAGTATATTTGAATCCTTTTTACACATATTTAAATTTTCATGCTTTTCTTTACCTTAATCCAATACGTAAACAAATTTAAATTAATTAATTAATTTGAAAACATGGTTTAAGTTACAATAGATTTAGGATTTAGTACACCAATGCAGGTTTTCAATTTCTGATACAAAATTAATTCAGTGGTGAGAGCCAATTTCTTAGTTCATTAATTCTGTGGCCAATGGGTTAAGTCAATATTTATGGCAACATGATTGTATCATACAATTAGTTAAACTATTTAGTTTTAATTTCAACCGAACGAACAATTAGTTAAAAATATGAAAACTTGAGGAGATACCTGTGAAAAGTTACATTTTTTATTCGTTTAATACTTCTATTCTTACACCCAATCACTGAACATATTGCCATAATATTTTATTTGATGGAAAACAGGTTGTGTTCTTATTTATTCACAAATGCTACGAAAATTAATTAACAAAAATATTACGAAAACCGAACGCAAACCATAAATAAAGCAATCCCGCTCCCGCGCAAACTGACAGTCTGACAGTTCGACCGTTCGACTTTCATGAACATCGCACGAAACAAAAAATCAGTGTTGCCAGCTAAAAGCAAGTGAAAAAACACTGGCAGCATCGCTTATCGATGAGGGTCCACGTGCGGTAGGACCGGATCGACAGTTTTCGTCATTTTCCGTACGAGACAATAAATGGCGCTAGCTCACTGCAATGGCAGGCAACATGAGTACATAAACTTTTTGAGAGAGCCGTTATCTAAGTTATTTTATTGTCGTACAATTTGAACTATATTTTAATTTTTCTTTTACGTATTCAATAACACTTTATTTCCTCTTCTGCTGATCACAATTTATTCAAAAGCTCTAACGTGCTTCGGATGGGTTGTTTCAAACAATTTGAACAATTCAATAAATATTTAAAGTTAATTTTCGCGTTCTGTCTAAGTTCTATGATTATTTCAGTGTTATGACGCAGCTGGTCTATAATGACGTAGTAACATTGAAGAGAACTTACAGAGAATGTGAAAATTAACTTCAAATATTTTATGAATTGTTCAATTTTTTTAAACAACCCGTCCTTAGAATCGGCATTCAATGGGACCCTTCAACTGTAAAAAAAATGGCACTGAATGGCCACATTTGATTACGTTACATTTGAATTTCTGTGAAACAACCCGTCCTAAATAAATCTAATGGGGGCTTAGCCTTTTTGATATCGACAAAACTTTATTCGAAAAAGAATATTAATGCAGAAATTTTGTTCAAATAAATTGTTTACAAATCGATTTATTTTCATTTAAAAGAAAAAAAGTGACAACATAGATCTGAAAAGGTTCTTACAAAATAAAATAAATAAACATAAAATGGCATTAACGCTCCACGTCACGAAAGCGGCACCGGCGTTAACCGGTTCGTTATTTGCGCGGCGAGTTCAAATTTGTCGTCATAATTATTTATAACTATATTTTGGCCACGTACTGTGTATCGCTGCACCAGTATTTAGGCAAGCAAGCTTGGAGGAACGCGACAGTGCAGGGGGGGGGGGGTTAGGAAGTTAGGAAATCACTCATGTACCGAGTGAAGCCACCGCGTCGCAAGAGTCCGACCGTCCTTTTTTCAGGAGTGAGCTAGTGAGCTTCAATCCCTTTCCACATAATGTTTCGCAAGCCAGATGGTTACCAAAAACATGGATCCCAGGGCAGGGTTGGCACAACCAAGGATAATTAAAATACAATTTTGTTCATAATTACATTTATTTATTATAAATTTTGATACAAAAGTAAATTTAAATTTACGTCACTATGGCGGTCCCGAAGAACAATGTCGGATTTGCGATTTTGTTGTTTTGCAGTAGGTCTTTTTAAAGTTGCGTTTCTGCATTTTTATTGTTTTTAAGATCAAGAAATACAGCATATAAGAGATATATTTACTTAGTTACAATTCATTGAAAATTCCGAAAATACAGACTATAAAATCATCAAAAGGAAGTTAAAATAAGCCAACAAGACGATTTTCAATTTTAATCAGATCCATCAGACATTGTTCTTCGGGACGGTCGACTTAAGTTAAGTATAAAGCCTTGTAATTTTATGATCAAATGCACATTAAAAGTCAGTCTGTATTATTATTTTTTGAACCGTTATTATTTTTTTTAAAACTAACAGATATAGACGGTCCCGAAGAACAATGTCGGATGTACGATTTTGTAGTTTGAGAACTGTTTAAAGATTCGTTTCTGCATTCATATTGTTTTTGAGATTAAGAAATATAGTTGAATCTCATTAAGTATATTTAAAATTCGAAAAACTACAGGCTTTTAAATCACCGAAAGAAAATTAAAATAATCCAACAGAACGTATTAAAAAAATGAAATTAAAATAAGCCAACAATTTTAGCGAATCCGACGACATTGTTCTTCGGAACCCTAGATATAGATTTCCTCATCAAAAACCATAAGGACAATTGTTATTACATATATTTTCGTATAATGTAAACAGAGTTATCATTTTATTGTAAGGAAAATGTTTAAAAACTTTATCAAGGAAAAATTTTCTTCCTATGTTTTCCGGTTTATCATTTTCGTAACGAAAAATAAGTAAAGAATTGAAACCTACCATTATACACGGTGCAGCTGTATTTTTTAGGTAGAACCTCCCAGTTTTTGTGGTGTATTTATCCGTGGCAAGAAAATGGTTGGAGCAAATTCGAGAGTACGCACAAGGAAGCCAAGCCTCTTCGTTGCGCTCTCTCCGGACGAATTTAATCCACTCGTCCGCCTTGGCGTGAGTTTGCCGCGGAAACCTAAAAACATATTAACATTTAGGTTTATTACGAAGATAAAACTCATATTCTACCTCAAATAAAGTCAATTCCTCCAATACATCATACAATACAATGCCTCTACTTAAGTATAAGGCGGTACTAATTAAACATTTTAGAAATACATATTAAACAAACACATACATCTGTAGGATTTAGCCTGCGAGAGAACGAGATAGTATAATCGGTGTTCTATTTGTGCGGTGCTTCGTAACCTCCTCACTCTTGCTTACTTTAGTTTTCTGAAGGTTTCACTTCTACCGCGTGTGAATTGCACACTCTATTTTTTTAAGTTTTTCTTTTTGTTTCTTGTACCTACTTTCATTAACTTGTTGCTAATGTATAAACTTTTCGTTTGTTATGTTTACTCGCATAATTTCGATTTTTTTACTTTTCTTTCTTTATTGAACGACTATTGATGAAATATTAAAAAAAAATAACACACATGTAAATGGCATTGTACCGTAAATTATAAATAAATAAATAATGTTAAAAATAAGAGCAGTGGTTGTGCTAGTTTTACCTTTCTGGCAAAGATAACCCAAAAACAAACAAAAAATACATTGCAGGAAAACATTACAAATCGAAGAAATTTATATTAGAGCAGTGCCAACCCTGATTTTACTTTCGTTTCGTTTTGTTTGCCCAGTACCAGTACTAACCACAGAGTAACAATATGTACTAACTGAACCAATCGTGTCTACCGTTAGATATAATTCTGTTCATAAATTCTATGTCAAAGCTCAGCTGGGCATAAAACCAAACAATGTTAAATAAATGTCGAAAGCCCGTCGTATTTCTTTCCGACATGTCATTCATTCGATTCCTTCTCACGTGTTTTCAAACGGCGAGAGAGTCGGGAGTTATAGGTAAGTAGATGCGGCTTGATATATTTATGAAGAAAAAACCTATTCTAACTTTAATGAAATGCGTACTCACCTGTGGAAAGTTAATCCGTCAACTTTAGAGCATTTTTTGGCGTCATTTTTGCAATAACGTAAAATACAATACAAAACCATTTCGGTGTTTCACACGTCACACGCGGTCGACGGTCGCTGGTAAAATAAAGTAGCGGAACAAAATGTTGGATGCCCGACCTCCAACAGCGTGGGACCAATTTTTTCGCTTCCTGTCTAATCTAATGATACCTATACATCTGTTGTGTAAGTTTACTTGGTTGCCGAAGGTCATCGTCGAATTCAAGTTCGTTATTTTGATTCCTTCCAATAACGTTGTATAAATAGACTCGCCATAGTCGCACATACTCACAATATAATGTGGAAAGTAAGCAACACTCTTTTGTTTTCAACGGTTTTCAGTATACGATACAATTTAGTCACTTCTTGCAAAACAGCAAGAAGTGCTGCCTTCGATCAAGTATTGTACATCATACGTCAATGAGTGCTGCAGATTGTAGGTTGCCACCAGATCATCCGATTTACAGTGAGGTCAGTGAGTGAGTGGGCGGCCCTTTAAGGGGCGGAAAAATTTCACAATAAATAATAATATTTTGTAAAAATTTTAACCATCACTTTTCATATTTTTGTCGCACCTTCGTAGGTGTTGAAATGAGAAACGGAATTTTCAGGAAGATACTCTGCCCAATATTATAATAATGCTACGAATTATTCTCACAATTGCCATTAGCAGAGAGAAGTTTTTCAAAATTTAAATTGACCAAAAATTATTTAAGATCAACAATGAGTACTTTTAGGCTAACAAATCGGGCTATCTTGTCTATTGAGCAAGAGGTATGTGATGCTATGGACATTGATAGTGCAATAAAAGAATTTGCTTTTTAAAAAAAGTAGACGAATACAGTTTTAGTTGAATACGGAAGTTTTAAAACTATAGTGGCTCCGTTCACGGAGATACTTACACGATACTCGATCCTCGTGCACGTATCATACGCGCCGATCGTAAGTACCCCCCGTCAGTTTCTAATCAGTATCACGGTACCGACAGTGCTGATCAAGCGCGACGCTCGCATCATCTGTCTGATACTTATTCGTTTGACGTTTGACAGAAATGGCGTCGCATGACAGCGTGTTAACTCCACGTAAAAAATGATCAAGTTCAGTATATTTCGGATAGCGCCGTGTACGGAAACTAGCATTAAAAAGTAGTATATCAGCAGGGTACTTGTGGTGTTTCGTCACAATTACGTAGATTGTAAGTATCTCCATGAACGGAGGGCCATAAACTAGAAAAAACTTTTTAGTCCTGAAGCCGGAATCGAACCCTTGTCAGCGGTCAGAGCATTCGCCCGGGTAGTGGAGATCGCGGGTTCGATTCCAGCTTTAGGACTAAAAAGGTTTACACATTTAATGTAATCAAAATATTAATGACAGAAGTTTTGTTTTTAATTCTAACAATTATAATATTTTTTAATAAAAATATAAATAGTTACAGTATCTTCGTTTTTGGGGTGTTATGCCGTTTTGCGCTACCTCCTTCTTTAGCCAACGTTTCGGACATCGTTGCAGTATCCATCATCAGGGCAGATCCGGTAGATGTGTAATTTTTAGTGGTGAAGTGTGTGCTTATTTACTTCGAAGCGATACCGTGTCGCCAGCTCCACTAACTTTCACCGGTACAAAATAACCGTGATAAGCAGTGGCGTCATTGCCGCGGAACGGAATAGCAAGTTCACTAAATCGTGGTATTTATACTAGCCAGGGGTAAGTCCGTTTGCGAATTGCCGACTAAAGTGGCTCCATCTCTTAACGAATTCTAAAAATTAGAAATCATAATGGTAATAATTTTAGAATTAGAATTACAATGGTTAATTATTAATTGTTTTTGTGTTTAATTCGTAGAACTCCATTTTAATTTTTAGAAATTTAATTAAAATTAAATTTGATAATGTTATTATCGAGTTCTGCAAGTTTTTTGGTTAGTGTTTTAGTTACAGCTGTTTCGACTTGTAAGATCATTTTCAAACTGTGGTGAAGCCACGTACGGACGACTTATTTATAAGATTTTAAATGTCAATTTTTGAAGGTGTCTAAGTTGATTTATTACCGGTTAAACCAATTTGTAGACACACTAATTGAGAGAGTGCTAATGTGGAATTCTGAGTATTTCCCTTTGGTTTGCCTTGCACTAAGTGTAAGGGTTTTCTTAATTGATTTAGAATGACGTTATTGCTATGACTCATTTAAGTGCATTATATTTTTTAGGTTTGGTAAACATACTAAGTAGTGGGGAATAAATAATTTTCCTTACTTTATTAATAAGCGTTATGTTGGGGTCATTCGTTCGTTTATTGATTTCTAATTGTTCAAGCAAATTTAATCTAAGACCCTTTCGTTCTATATGTAATGGTTTTGGCTGGTTATTTTTAAGTGGAACGTGATTATTCACTAAGAGATGTTCGGCGAATTTTGAAGAGGTGTTTTTATTTTTATAACATCTTATATGTTCTTTGAATCTAGTTGAGAATGCCCTAACTGTTTGTCCGATGTATGTAGCGTTACAGTCGGCGTGGTCACATTTTAATTCATATATGCCACCGTTATTGAGTTTAGGATTTCTACTTTTTGAGTTCAAAAATTGACATTTAAAATCTTATAAATAAGTCGTCCGTACGTGGCTTCACCACAGTTTGAAAATGACCTTACAAGTCGAAACAGCTGTAACTAAAACACTAACCAAAAAACTAGCAGAACTCGATAATAACATTATCAAATTTAATTTTAATTAAATTTCTAAAAATTACAATGGTTAAAGCGAATTTAGTCAATATAAAGGTATACAACAAAATGGTTTACCACGAGCTGGCATTACTGTATACTTAGACATGGTTTTTTGGCGTTTAGCTTTAGTGTAGCCGTCAATTACCGGATACCAAGAGCTAATGAGCTTAGCTCCGTCGTCTCTATTAATATTATATGAATTTTTGTAGATTTCAATTGCCTCCGTAATCAGGCGTGCTCTATAAGTTTTAAGTCTTCCCAAGACCTAAGGAACAAATCCATAGTAATGGCCGGTTTCGATTAAGTGCCCAGCGATTGCTGATTTATCAGGGTGGCCGAGTTTACAAGCACGAAAGTGTTCTGCTATCCTTTTGGAGATCGTTCGCTCCGTCTGGCCTACATAAACCTCATCACATCCGGAACAGCTGAATATCTGCTTCCAGAGGAAACTTGGTCTTTGCAGACCTCAGTAGGTCTTGAATTTTAGTTGTGGCACCGAAGACAGTCTTGATGCTATCTTTTCTCAACAGCCTGGCAATTCTGTCTGTCACATTGCGAACGTAAGGCAGGAAAGCGCAGCCTTTTAACTCTTGTTTAGCCCTGTCTTCGTTTGGTGTATATTTGGCTCTTATGATTTGCCTTATCTGACTTGCCGGGTAACCGTTGCGCTCCAGAGCATCAGTCAGCTTTGTAAGTTCTGCTCCGATTATTGTTTCTTCACATATTCTGGTCGCTCGGGTCACCAACGTATGGATAAGTCCTCTCTTCTGCGCTGGGTGGTGATGCGAATCGGCATGTAGATACCGATTTGTGTGCGTTGGTTTTCTATATACAGTGTGTCCTAGATTAACATCTTCTTTTCGCATCACCTCCACATCTAGAAAAGGCAGTATTTTTGCATCGTTTTCCACTTCCACTGTGAACTTGATTTTACTGTGGAGTGAATTAAGATGATCCAGAAATTCATTCAGTTTCTCTGTTCCATGAGGCCAGATGGCGAAGACATCATCAACATAACGCCACCATACCTTGGGAACAGCTGAAACTATGTCGAGTGCCACTTCTTCAAACTTCTCCATAAAAAAGTTGGCTAGTACTGGCGACAACGGACTGCCCATCGCAACTCCTTCCACTTGCTTAAAAAGTTCACCCTGGAATGCAAAATATCCCGTTTTGAGGCAGTGTTCAAAAAGTTTGCAAATGTCGTCCTCATAGATCTCCCTGAGCATTTTCATGGAGTCTTCTAGAGGCACATTTGTAAAAAGGGACACTATATCAAAACTGAATAGGATATCGCCTTCCTCAGTCTTGACCTTTAAGCACACACTTCACCACTAAAAATTACACATCTACCGGATCTGCCCTGATGATGGACACTGCAACGATGTCCGAAACGTTGGCTAAAGAAGGAGGTAGCGCAACACGGCATAACACTCCAAAAACAAATAACGAAAATGCTTTTGGCCGTGAAAATCTTAGAACGTAACGAACAGTATCGTTCTAGTTCTAATTGGAAGCCAATTTCTTTTTTAAATTCAATTCGCTAATAACTTAATTAATGTCGATCGTCAAGGTATAACCATTAGTTTTCTATACCTATTATATCAATGTAAGAATTTTTCTAATAAATGTAAGATTTTATGGTAATATGAATTTTGTGTAGGTAGAACCTATACCTTTTGTCATCCGACCGCTGTTTTCTCAGAGCAAGTAGAACTATTATTATTATTATTATTATTATTATTAAGAACTCCATCGCAGGATAGTGGAGATAAGGATTTAGAGGTCATGCATATAAAAGACGCATATTTTACTAGTGAAAATTAATGTTGACTTTATTGCAGTTTGCAAGGGAAAATTGAACAAAGGAAATTGTAAATAAAACATAAATACCTTGAGCAATTATTAACTGATGTAGAAAGAGAGAGTCAACCAATTACGATTAATTTTTAACACCGCACACGTCCCGTCGCCGTGACAGTCGTGACATTCCTCCAAAAGACGACAGCAATCCCCAAGACACCGTCCAGCACGTCATCCAACGGCGTGCAGAAAATCTCACCGGCCAAAGCAGTGCAAAGCCGCTTCCTTCAAAGGGATTACACCCAACAACCAGGCACAGCAGATATACCCCCCATCAGGCGGTAGGTAGAAAATCTCGCCGGCCAAAGCAGAGCAAAGCCGCTTCATTCAAAGGGATTCCACCCAACAACCAGGCACAGCAGATATACACCCATCAGGCGGTGTGTAGAAACTCTCGCCGGCCAAAGCAGAGCAAAGCCGCTTCAATACATCCCCCGTTGATTACAGATTAAAATTCACTTCCGCACGCGGTTCAAACAATCGCTCGGCATCCGGCGAGAAATAAAATAAAATAAACAGGCTTCTATGCCATTTGAGACGTCACACGCTCACAGAAAGAAACAATAAACTCCTAGGCTACATCGCACTAGAATTTTTGATAACCAAAACTCTCCTCCAAAATCTCCTCTCGCCTCGAAAAATTACGTGATGTCTGCCGCCATCTTTCCTCCAATGACGTTTCCGTCGCCGTGCTAGTTTGGCCAACCAACAAAGTTAAAAAAAAAGAAAAAATAAATAAAGCATAGACAATAAACAGTACCTATTTTGAGCAGTACCTGCTCACGAAATAGATATGTTACATAAATGTGATGATTTTATTGTAAAACACATAATAATCACATTTATTTTTAACCTATACACAATAATGATGATTATTCTCGCCTAAAAGTTCTTTTCTTCTTATTATATATTTTAGGCTTGTAAATTGAAGTACCTAAATAAGTCGACCCATGCGGTTGATACCCACCAGGGGGGTATAACTCCGATTCAAATTTTCAACCAACACAAAAGATAGATAATATATATGACTGTGTGACGCCGTTTCACAGTCCACCAATGAGAAGACTTTTCATTTTTTTATGTTGACGGTTGCGAACGCTCTGCGCAATTTCAAAATGGTCGCTTTACGTTGCTGTTATTGTGGGAATTTTAAAATCTTCCCATTATGCAGCAGTTTCTGCTCTCCTCTAAAAAGTGGAACCCTAAAGTTAAAGTTTAGACTTACGGATTTTAATACTTCGTTTGTGTGGAAGCACTATGATATGAAACAAATTCCATAGCCACTGGAGCGACGGCGCATTTTTTATTTTTTTCCTCGGATTGACCGTTTTGAATATTTTCCGTCCACCTTAAAAAAATCATACCTCCGAAATTTGATATGGAGACATACAAACTGATCATAGTATCATATAGTCAATGAATTCACCTATCTGTGGTTGATTATCACATATTCCTAGGATTTATAAAAAAATATTATAAAACCGTAAACATTTAAAACGGAACTATTCTCAGGATTACCTCCCTATAAACTCTCCTAGGAAGTTCAATTTTCCTTCCACATAAATTATTTTCTACTAGGTTTCTTTTAAATGGTCTATTTTATAATCACAATCTACTATGTTTATAAGAAAACTGAATTTTTATATGTTGTTAACTGTTTAATGTTCCCTTTGAATAATTTTTGACACAAATTTAGTTAAAAAATGGCGACACTTTTGATAATACTAAAATGTAATACACAAAGGACTCACCAAAAACAGATACATCAATTGTCTTAAATCCACAATACCAATTAACTCGATTTTTGGTTTATTTATATAAAATATCGCATTGTCAAACAGAGTCAAAAAAATGGCAAGAACATAACCACAAAACTTTGTTTTCCAAATAAACACTGAATTTTTAAGTTTGAAAGACGTTGAAACAGTTGAATGCATTGTGTAGTGTTCTGTTATTTAGTGGACACACTAACAGACTCTCCAAATACTTGGATGGAGATTACTTTGTAGGAATGAATAGATTCTTGTTGTTATCTGGATATATTTATACTTCGCGTATACAATTGGGACTGCGGTAGTCTACCTAACTAGAAGCTAGCTATAATGGTTCTGGCGAGTGTTTTCTGAAACACACCCTCTCAGCCTCTCCGATCCCCTGCCGCAGAAATTAGGCACTACGCGGCCTGACATCTAGCGGAATCTACCGATAGATGATATCACCGCCATCTGTCTCTACAAGGCGGTAGCTTTTACGATACACCACACATTGCTAATTCAATCATTATAACACTGGTATTCAAATATCTTAGAAAAATCCACTAAAACACGATAAAATGCCGCATTTTACACGAACAAATTCTGACAGTTTAACACTTTACAGGAATCTTCTGAACATGAAACTTTGTTTACCAATATGTCGACTCTAACTAGAGTACACTGCCATCTGTTGTTACGAATATAAGTAGTATCTTTCCCCCTACTAAAAAACGTCAAAATAAAACCGCGGGCGTATTTGAAAATATTACAAAACAAAATTTGAATGCATCTAGGGAAAATTTTCTGAAATTCAGCAGCTAAGCAGGTTTAGGTTTTGTAGTTGGTGCTGAAATTCAGAAAAAGCGTTCCAGTGGATAGTTAATGTTCCTATTCTAGTTCTGTTATAATCCAAGTACTGTGAAACAATCGGACCACGGTGAAATAAGAATATAACTTTCACAGAACTTGAATTTCCTAATTCCGCTATGGCCATAGACTTTAGTAGACAAGACCAGGTAGATAGTGAGGCAATGCGTTCGATTCTGCCGCCTGAAGGTTACTCTTTCGATTGGTCCAAAGATATCTCACGTTTTACTGGGATAAGGGAGACATTCACAGGCACGCCAGGACCAACTTTCGATACCAACGAAATGGGCAAACCTGTGGATGCCTTTCTTAAAATCTTTGATGCAGATTTCGTTGAACTGATCGCGAGAGAGACCAAAAGGTAAACAGATCAATGAACGAAAAAAACAATTTAAACGCCAAGCGCGTACCAAAAAATGGGCTCCCAAGAATAAAGAGGAAATGTATGTATTCTTTGCAATTTTAATGTATCAAGGTATTAGACCCCTTCCTGTTGAAAAATACTACTTCTATTTTAAAAAAATCATCGCCATGCCTTATTTCAGCCGAGCCATGGATTATAATCGTTTTCTTCTAATTAAAAAATTCCTTCACTTCACCAACAATGAAAGTCTTTCTTCTGATGTACCGTTATCTGTTCGAAGGTTACAAAAGATTCAGCCCGTCTTGGACCACCTCTTAAATAAATTTGAGACTTTATACCTGCCCGAGCAAGACATCTCTCTGGATGAATCCTTACTCTGCTATAAAGGCCGTTTGGGATTCGTTCAGATGATCAAAACCAAAGCGGTCAGCGCGGATATAAAGTCTTACGAGCTTTGTGAGTCCAAGTCTGGCTATCTTTGGAAATATTTAAAATTTATACGGGGAAGACCATTTCCAGACAGGCTGAATCGCCAAATCCAGACCAGGAAGACATGACGGAAGAAAATTGTAAGACGCCAGATTTCCGTGCCTACGTGTGACATTTGTGTGTATTTTTCCACCGCGCGCGACAACATCTTGCATCGAGGACCTTCCCGCAATTTTGAATGCTGTGAAAGTTTAAAATCAATTCAGTGTCCCTTGACCAGCTGACTAAAGTAGTAAGCAGATTTTTCGTTAACATTTCGTTGTATTTACCTTCATTCATAATTAAATTCTCTTTTTGATTAAATTAAGTTTAAACAAAAATGTTTACTCCCGCTAATTTGCACAAATTTGCATAAAAATAAAATCAGTTCCTTTCGGTTTATAAACACGTTTTATTAAATTCACTGTCACGATAATAATTGGCCACCTCCTGGCTCGGTATATAATTATTCAACCGCCTTTATTTTTTTTGTTTTATCAATTGGCAACTTCGGGAGATCGTTTCCAATAGAGGTACTTCTTAAATGAACGCTGAAAGAGGAGCCGGCGGCCATTCGATTGTGTCACTTAATTTTAAAATAATGGAGTTATAAAAAATCTAATGTTAGTCTAGTTAAATCAAATTGTCTAATATTACATGATCCTAAAATGGAATTCCGTTATTTCTTTTAAACAAAAGTGCGTATAATTGTACTTGTGTGAATAATCCTCGCGCGGCCCGTTGAATGGCTTGTTTTCGCGCTAATCAAAGCCATCCGCTATTTGGGATGGAGTTTTTCCGGAAAGGTGAACGCGCAGTTGCCATTTGTGACATTGGTCAGATTTCGATCCCCATATTTCTCGCTCTTTGAAGAATCAAGACCACGAGGCATCTCTTACGAAGGTTCTTTCATGCATGGCCTTCAGGCAATATTTCAAAGACGACGCGGAGTCATACTCTGAAGGATGCCCTACTCTGAAAGATGTCCCTACTCTGCAGAATGTCCCTACTCTGAAGGATGTCTCGTTCCCTTTTTGAAGGAGGTTGCGAATCCTATCATAGCGGAATACTCATATAGGTCTCGCAAGTTAAGTTGACTTCATCACAGTACTCACATAGATGCAAAACTTTCATACAGCGTGTTTCGTTTTAGGCTTTTAACAAAAAAGCAATTAATAATTATTTCACAATAGAGAATTCGAATCCAAAGCGTGTTTTAATCGGTAACATAAAACTAATGTTGTTTTACAACATTTTTATAGAAATACTGAAGATTTAGGAAGAAAAATAAGTTTATTAACTAAATGTGATAATCTTCAGGAATAAATTCAAATGGGTATTCATAGCTAACAACAAGGTTAAAAAAATATGTGTTATTTAAAAAGATTAATTTATTATAATATTCATACTTATATAGATAATATTTTATAAAGTAAATAATCTACAAGCCGCCACATGCCGCTACACGTTTAATAGGCATAGATTTTGAAAAGTAAACTACTGTTAAACTTAATTACCAAAAGAAACATCGGTTTCGGTCGGAAGAGATGGAAAACATGCATTAAAATTCGGTTTTCAAAGTTAAAAATTTCACTTATAAAACATCTCCATTACCGTCATTTTTTTGTACGGATTTGACATTTGTAAAGTTTTGTTTAAAACTCAATACGCAGGAATTACTTGGTTTACCTAAACCAAGAACCTAATGTTAAAATGAAGTGTGATTTCCAAAATCTGTGCTTAAAAATTTGGCTGCTTATGGATTATTTATTTTTTATAATTATGTGTTAGCAATTATCAGCAACAGTAATTATTTAATTATGTATCAGTCAGCAACTATCTATACGTATATTATCTAAAATATAACAGATTACTAACACAAAGGTACAAAAGATTAACTGTTGAATAGGTACTAACTAGTCTGTGATATGCCTTAGACGTCAAGTCATTTACGCTAAGTTGACCACCGTTTTTCACATTATGAATAAGTAAAATAATTAAACATACGGAATAAAATTTCACGAGTTGGTCCATTCAGTGATTTGCCAGGTTCCGTTTCGTAACAGGACTCCATGATATCGTAATACATATTACAAACACTTTACAAGCACTCTGTAAATCTACTAATAAAGATTCGAATTAAAAATAAAAACTATTTATTATTCCAAATTTAAAAATTGGATTTTACACTTGCGAAATGTAGGTGCACGTATGTTTAAATCAAATTACGAACCGAATAATAATAATAATAATTGGCTAATTTATAAAGCGCCGTTTTCGTGGAAAATCACCTCAAGGGCGCTGTACAAATAATATATAAAAGAATTAATATTACTGGCTTAAAACTATGATTTACAATTACAACTAGTGACTTACATCTAAGACTTATAGCTACTTATATTACTGGCTTACAACTAAGATTTACAATTATAACTAGTGACTTACATCTAAGACTTATAGCTAGTGACTTATGACTAATACATATAGATTCTAACCTAAAACTGGTGACTTATTAACACACATATTTACAATTAAGATTAGCGCCAGAAGAAGTAGGAAGTTTTTACATAATATTACAATTCGAGAATACGGGTGCAAAAAGTATAATGAAGGTTAACTGGATTTACGGGAAGGTATAGATATTTTAAATAAATTAATAAATTTAATAGTCGATCTTTACTGCATTAAGGTGATTCATCGCTCACCAGTAAACAGATTGAGGTATCACAATTAACAGATTACATTAAACAGATTGAGTTAACTATAAACAAAGAGAAAAGAGGAAAAAAACTATTAAAAATTGCAAAGTTTAAATAGAATGATGAATTTATGGAAAGGAGTATCGGAAAAAGTGAGTTTTCAGTTTGGATCTAAATTCCGCTGAGTTGGTTATGCATCTCAATTCCATAGGAAGTTTATTCCAAGCTTCGGGGCCGGATAATGCGAATGCACGATCACCAAACTTAGTGTTCGGATTTCGCTTAGGTTCTTTCAACCTTCCAATTGCAGAAGATGTCGCTGATCTAAGAGTTGACTGCCTTAGACCAATATTTTCCGGAATGCACAGTTCAGAGATATAGGGAGGAGCCATTTCATTGATAGATTTAAACACCATCCAGCATAACTTGTGTTGGATCCTTTCAGGACACTTCAGCCAGTGAAGATTTCGGAGGTGTTCCGAAATGTGCGAAAATTTGGGTACTCCAGTGATAAGTCGTGCTGCGGCGTTGAAAACTGATTGTAGTTTGTCAGTTTGACATTTAGGAAGACTTGCATAGATGCCATTGCAGTAATCAAGACGTGATACTATATACGAGTTCACAAGAAGCTTAGTTGCTTCTGTAGAAAGGTTCCTACGAACTGACTTAAGTTGTCTAAGGTAGAAGAACCCCGTGCTAACGGTCTTATTCACCTGGCTTTTCAAAAAAAGGTCTGAATCCAGATAAACTCCCAGAAGTTTGACGGTTGTTTTCGCAATTACGTCATTGCCGGAAATGGCAATTGGTGAGTTATCTATTAAATGTTGGCGTCTCTTGCGTTCTTTCTTACGTATCCTTTACTTACTTATTACAATAATTTTTGTTACTAACTTACATGATTCTTCCATTTATAATGATTTTTTAATTTATATTATGATTTTTTTAAACTCTTCAGGATTTTTATTTTTAAATTTATACAAGATTTTTTAACCTACTTATTATTTACAATAGCCGTTATTACTAACTTACACGATCATTTGTGGCTGCCCACAGAAACTCGGTCTTTGAAGGGTTTAGCTTCAGTTTGTTATGTGTGGTAAAACAATGTATGATCGTGTGAGAAATGTGGATATCCGCAAAGAATGTAAGGCTGATGTAAGCATAATGAGTAAGATTAAGAAAGGGACCCTCAGATGGTTTGGGCATGTAGAGCGAATGAACGAAGGAAGTAGTGTAAGAAGAATATACGACGCGAATGTGAATGGTAGAAAAAGTCGGGGACGCCCGAGGAAGACATGGCACGATCAAGTGAATCAGATACTTGAGTCGGGTCATGTCAAAAGTCAGAATAATAGAAGAGAATGTATGAGACGATGTATGAATGTGAGTGAGGCAAAGAGTGTGTGCCAAGACCGAGTTGTTTGGCGGTCCGTCCTCTCTGCCTACCCCTGCGGGGAAACGGCGTGATGGTTAGTTAGTTAGTTAGTTAGTTGTTTGAGGACATCCAGAGACTGATTGCTTCTAGACACTCAGCTATGCGAATTTTAAGGCCGGTGATCTCATTTGGTGTGCAGTAAAAGTAGACTTGCTGATCGTCGGCATAACAGTGAGATAGGAGACCAAATGACTTAATAATCGTTGCGAGATCATTTGTGAATAGAATGAAAAGAAGTGGACCCAAAACGGATCCCTGGGGTACCCCTGAAGAGAGTTTTGTGAAGTTAGACTGTTTATTTCCTACCTTCACTGCTTGTGAGCGATTGGTTAGATAGGATTGTAGCCATTTTTTTACGCCAGAATGTAAACCGAATGTTACCTCTAGTCTCTTAATGAGAAAGTCGTCGAATAAATAGAATAGAACAGCCTGTAAGTACAGCCTCAAAAGGATGTCGTAAAACTTGCCTCTCTTCTAACTGGTTGCAATAAGTGGGCGTAAGCAAGACGAGAGCAAGCAAGAGAGCCTTACCGCGTTTGTGGGCGTCGCTTAACGTTTACACAGATAGACCAATACATCAATACTAAGCATACCTATACCTGTTTAGTGGGTTTTATTTAGGCGCGCGACTCAGCCTGTTGTGAGGTGTATCTTAGCTTAGCAATACCTCAGACCTCAGACCTCAGACCTCAGACCTCAGACCTCAGACCTCAGACCTCAGACCTCAGACCTCAGACCTCAGACCTCAGACCTCAGACCTCAGACCTCGGACCTCAGGTCCATCAGGTACTATACACGATACAATGTTTTAATTTGTTTAAGATTTTGGCACCATGGTAGACTGTTCATTGTTTTGGCAATATTTTTTCCATGTTATGTTCCATGATTACAATGCCATGTGTATATGTATTAATATATTCCTTTAACTGTCAACTAGACATTTTTCTTTTATTTTAACCATGAGTAATAACCTTTCTACAGAAAGTCAAATTCCCCATAATCCTGCCCTAAGTCTCATTACCTATGCTCTACTGCTTAATTTTACGAACATTAGAACCCTTTATAGGTTATGTAATATATGAAAATGTTTTGTTGGACTTCCTGTTTTCATGGGCCACAAATAGTATGTTTGACGCCATTCGTGTGTATTTAAGAGCTACATCACTTTTCGCAAATTGTAAGACGCCAGAGTTCCGTGCCTACGTCTGACATTTGAGTGTATTTTTCCACCGCGCGCGACAACATCTGGCATCGAGGACCATCCCGCCATTTTGAATGCTGTGAAAGTTTGAAATCAATTCAGTGTTCCTTGACCAGCCGACTAAAGTAGATTCTCCTTTTATTTTGCATAAAATCACTCGCAAAATTCTTGCATAAATTCGCCCAAAAGTATTTTCCCCCGATTGCGAAGAAATTGCAATAAAAAAATAAATGTTAATTTCAATAGAATGTGGGTTTCATTTTGGAGGAAAAGGAACTTTTGGGGAATTTGAAAATCTATTGTGGGAATTTTAGTGACCTTGTGTTACAATTACATTCGTGATTCCCATAATAAATCACGAAAAACAAGTTTTTTTTCGTCTCCCCAGCCCAGCGGGCCATTTTTGATATTTTTGCAAAGAATGCGCAGGCGCGAACTGAGATCGGATCGAAATGAGCGTGCTGATAAGCTAGCCTCAGCCTGTTCACACATGCTTAGAAGCTCCCCCTTCCACCCGATAATTCAATGAGCGTGCTCATAAGCTAGCCTCAGCCTGTTCACACATGCTTAGAAGCTCCCCCTTCCACCCGATAATTCAATGAGCGTGCTCATAAGCTAGCCTCAGCCTGTTCACACATGCTTAGAAGCTCCCCCTTCCACCCGATAATTCAATGAGCGTGCTCATAAGCTAGCCTCAGCCTGTTCACACATGCTTAGAAGCTCCCCCTTCCACCCGATAATTCAATGAGCGTGCTCATAAGCTAGCCTCAGCCTGTTCACACATGCTTAGAAGCTCCCCCTTCCACCCGATAATTCAATGAAGGTGCTCATAAGCTAGCCTCAGCCTGTTCACACATGCTTAGAAGCTCCCCCTTCCACCCGATAAGTCAATGAGCGTGCTCATAAGCTAGCCTCAGCCTGATCACACATGCTTAGAAACACCCCCTTCCACCCGATAATTCAATGAGCACGCTCATAAGCTAGCCTCAGCCTGTTCACATATGCTTACAAGCTCCCCCTTCCACCCGATAATTCAATGAGCACGCTCACAAATCAATTTTAAGCATGTTGATTTGGCTTCGAATAGTAATCAACACTAACAACGTCACTCACACATGCTACTAGGTATCAATTGCTTCTTAGTACCATGCTTTTTGGCTTCTAATGAGCATGTGCGTCCGTAGCATAAAAGAGCATGCTCAAAGCCAACAATTAAACACACTATTCGATGGGCCTGGAATACTCACATTATTTAAATGTATCACTTGCACTGACGGATGCTTTCTATTTAAATGTTTTTTTAAATTATGCGTTGCACTTCTGAACGATAATTTCTTGTTGCAAATATTGATCTTGGAATTATTTTGGATGAAAAACTAAGTTTCGCCAATCATATCCACCAAATTGTAAACAAAGGTATGAAAACACTAGGCTTCGTATTAAGAACAACCAAAAACTTTAATTCCATACAAGTCATTAAATTATTATATGTTTTTTTTTTTTTTTTTTTTTTTTTATTATTTCATACAATTTTTGAAAAAACACTTTTATGTTTTTTTTCTTGATTACCATACTAGGCTAATGCCTGTGTTAAGGTAATCATACATGATATAAGTTATACAGTGTATGAACTAGAACAAACAAATGTATCTCTAGTTAGAAGCCTAATGGAATATAACTCGGTAGTTTGGTCTCCATCTTACAAAATTCACATTAATAACATTGAGCGAATACAAAAAAAAATTCTGCGTTTTATAAATTTTAAATTAAATATCCCACTAGAAGACTTGAAATATAATTTATTATTAAATGTTTTAAAAATACACACACTAGAAGACAGACGTAAAATAAACGACTTAACATTTTTATTCAAAATACTTAACTCTAAATTTGACTGTTGCGAACTACTGCAACTCATAAACTTACGAATACCGACAGTAAATACACGACAAAATATACTATTCTACTGTAGCATTCATAAGCGGAACTACATTGCCCACTCTCCGATACAACGATTTCACACTATGGGAAATCAGTACTTAGGTGATATTGACATATTTAACATAAACTTGGCAAAATTTGTTGATCTTGTAAAAAAACTTATTCCAAAACTATTCCTAAACCTATCTGTTTTTCTGAAAACCTATGAAATCGCTGTATTTTTGTATTTTTATGACTTGTGTGCTTTTTTATCAAATTTTATTTTTATTATTTCTGTATATGTTAAATAATCTGTCATGAATTATTTGTACTACCAAAATGTAAAAGCCCATTGGGCGTTAAATAAATAAATTTAAAAAAAAAAAAATTGCAACAAGCAAATAAACCTTCCAAATCCGTAAAATGATCCCACAGGGGACTTGTTTTTTTCGAACACATATTTTAAATTTTAAAAAGGAGAATCATACGTATTCAACAAATGACGCGACCGAACTAAAACTGCAATTACTGGCTCGTGTATACGGTTGGCTAAATACTCGTTATTGTCCTTTTTCCTCATGCACCTTTCTAATAGGTCAGAGCGAAAAGGCATCAGTATTTAACAGTGCTACGTATAAAATATACGTATTTCTTTCCCCCTTCCGTGGAGTGAGGAGTAAATCCGAGGTGTCAGAGTACTTCTATTCTAATAAAGAAATACCATAAAAATACTTCTTTGTACCTTTTCCCCTTTAAACTTTCTGATAGACCAGAGTGACAAGTATTTTAGTAGAGTATTTTAGTACGAGGCACTACGAGGCTTGTAATATGTAGAAATACTTAGGAACTGGGGATTTACAATATTCGTCGTAAGGTATGGCATGAATATTTCCAGTACTTTTACTGTTAAAACCGCCCCTGCTCTACTGCACGTCGCCGTCGATGTATTACATTTATAAATATGAGACAGCTCCAACAGCGAACGACCGGACCCTGCCTTTTTTAACATTAGTTCCACACAGGACATTGAGGTATATATCAATGACACAGGAGGCCTTGAGAAAAGTAATAAAAGTAATTTGAGGATGCTGTGTGGAGGGTCTTTTTAAGAAAAGAATGAGAGGAAGTTAAATAAAGGAATAAAAAGAAAAGGAAGGGAAGGAAAAGGGTATTAGGAGTGGGTAGGAATCTGGAGGTCAGTGTGTCCAGGAATGAGAGACGTATATGAATCCATCCCTCCCACTGTGGTGCAAGACCATGTTCCGAGAGAGTACGGCTGGAGAAGTCAAAGGGACTCCCTCAACCATTCTCTCGCGATCCGAGAATTTATATCGCGATACTTGGGGTTACCTGTGGCAGAGGTATTGGTTATCAAATACATGGTTCCCGAGGCGGCGGTACTCATACCCGCCTCCCAAATGATAAATAATGCCGTATCCAGTCGACGGTCCGGAACACGATCCGACGAGATATTAGTAAGTACGGAATAGCGCCTCTAACATAAAGCTTTATCTGACCCGTCTCCATTATCACCAAGCATAAAAATAATAATAATATTCCTACAAAGTTCTAGCTGTATCGTGTATCGGTCTCATCGGTATCCACGAGCTTCGTTTCTCTTGCACTGCCTGACACCGTATATCGCCATTCCATTCGATCTGGAGTCATGGAGTGAGTTCTTAACTCTAGTGATGGAAATAATTTATCGATATTTTATATTCAACTGAATCACTGACTTAAACCGTATAGAATAAAGTTATCTCATGTGCTACACTGCACTGAGAGTGGTTGAAAATAATACTATTAACTAATAAACAATTAACGCGATTTAAATTTTACACAACCGATAAAGAATCCCACATTAATGGTTCTTTCAGTAATCAGTCGAGAAAATTTTAAAACACGTTTATTAGTTAGCCCATCCGCTCATTGAGCAAATGAAAAAAAAAACAGATGGCAACTCAATTGCTATTCACAGGAAAGTAACTTGCGAATTAAATAATGAAATTCGCGATATGTCCGAGCAGGAAAATATCGGTTTTGTTCAGGAGATTGATAAATTGCTGAAGTGAAAACTTCTTTAGCACCGTTGTGATTTGAAACTCGGTGAAATGAGACAAACTAAAAAGAGACAAACACATAACACATCTATCTATAGGATTTAGCCTTCGAGAGAACGAGATAGAATAATCGGTCCCCTCTTCGTGCGGTGCTCGTAGCCTCCCCACTCTTGTCTACTTTAGTTTTCTGAAGGTTTCACTTCTTCCGCATGTGAACTGAAGACTTGTATTTTTTAAAATTATATATTAAGGTTGATAATTGATAAATTATTAATAAATTACATTTGTGTTAAACAAGCCAATATAATTACTGAAATCATGAAGTTGAGTTGCGCTGTGAGAGAAGTTTTGTAAGTTGGTTTCGGTTTCTCCACAGGCGAAGGGCCTAAGTGAGAGCGTTTTAGATTTTTCCGGTTTATTAAATAACTCCATAATTACTTACCGGAGCATAGACTAAACGTAGTTTCTGAGTAGGCATAGCGCAAGGATAAAGTTTCCGCAGCTTTTTTATTTGGTAAAAACAATTATTCTCGAAATGGATTGAACATATCACAGTATGAACTGAAGGGGACCAGTCATTTCTCCCAGTCGCTTCAATCCATTTTTCTTTTATGTCTGCATTTTTTGGAAAGCTGAAATATAAAAAAATGATTTTCAAATTTCCCACCAAAAAGTAACAACTTGTTTTATATTTTGACCGCTAAAATAGACATCTATTAGATAGTAGAAATTATGGTGATCAACCACGCGGGCTCATTTGTTCGCTTTTCGGAATAACTATATGTCTCATAGAAATCGTTGTGTCTTCCTTGCTATCATGATTAGAAAAAAGATCTAAACGGTGTTAGAAAGAGAAAACACTAAACTTATATTCACATTTAAAATTTAACCACAAAATAATTAAAATGTACACATTTATGAAACTTAAGTTTCCAACTGCAATTTGAAAAAATATTACGAGATTTTGGGAATTCTTTATTAATTCTTTTTACATGAATGACAAAAAAGTGAGTTGACGATAACGTTTATAAAATTGTCTTAAAAAAGTGCGTATGTTTTTCTTTTTTTCGTTATCTGTTATTTTAATTAGAAAAAACATAAGGTGAACCATTTTTAAAACTTTTTTATATTTACATTAAAAAAATTTATATTTCAAAAATTATATGATTATTTGGAATTATAAAATTGAAAAGCGTTTTCGGATGCGTTCAGAAATATTCCATTTATTTGTATTTTATTGCAAAGCGGAAATATATTGTCCTTCCAACAAAATAGGCCAAAGGCCTGAGGGGTTAAAGGATGTTTTATAATACTAGTTATTAATTACAACTACAATCATTATTTTGTCGACCGCTAGGTCTCTTTGTTTCGAAAAACAATATTTCGATAACAAATCAACAGATGTTAAATGTAACCGCAAAAATATCGATTAAAATGTCGGCCCCATCCCTATTCAGCGTTCCATCGAGCTGTCAACGTGTTTTTACATGTCGGCGGTCCGCGGGAATAGTCTCATTTAGCTATCAAATTATATTATATCTTCAACTTACCGATGGAATGAGATTCCGCCTTTCTTCAAGTTCACATACCTGCTATTATTTTTGCATGAACTCACTGCACAATACGGCATTTTTAATAAAAACTTGGACAACAATAACTGACGACGGACGAAAATCTAGTGATGTAAAGAATTTCTGTATTGGATATTTAAGAAAAGATTAGTCAGACTTTTGGATCACGAAATACGCCCACATTGCGTGTCTTGCGTTCTTCTTTATTCGGTAATCTATGGATATAGTCAGTACCACGTGTAGTGATGGGCATAATCGAAATGTTTTGATAATCGAAACATTTCGATAATCGAAATATTATCATAGAGACACATCAAATCAATCGATTGATAAGTGGGATGAATCGAACGGAATAGAGAGAGGCAGCGTAAAAAACATGTTTCACGTAAAATTTTCAACATCTACATTTAAATATAATAAATACAAATAGGATTCGAATAATTACTTCTAATTAATGGGAAATATTCCTACTAGAGGTTAAGAATTTAGAATTTTCTCACATTTCTTATAAATAGGTGAATTATTTCTAAAATAGGAGAAAAAACCAAACTTCAAAGAACAATGAGAAAATATTTTATCCCACGGACATAAAAACCTGGACGCTAAACCAAAACCAAATACAACTATAGATATCTGTTACAATAAATACATATATGTAACCTTAAACATGTTAACCTTTTCAACTTGTCAAAACAAACGACACAAGCAAAATTTTCCGCTTACTGTGGTGGTAGTAGGAGATTTTCATATATTGTCAGGTTAATTTTAACCTAGAATGTTTGTCTTTCTTTTTTAAAGAGAAATAAAAACCCTAACCTAAAATATTTATTCAGTCTTCAATAAATTTTTCGCTTGGTAGATAAAATAAGATAGATCAGTCAGTGGCTGAGTTGGCATCGCGTTTGGGTTCTACCGCGTCCCGTGTTTCGTGTACAAAGTATTTCTTTCGGCGAGCCAATTTTTCAATATAATATTTGTTTTTACATTATTATTTGGTTTTATCAGTATTTTCAAAGGTGTTCGAGACTATTATCAAGGATAGACTTCTAAAATACATCTCTAACAACAATATCCTAACACCACAGCAATATGGCTTTCGAAAAAACTCCAGTACCCAATGTGCCACCTTCGATTTCATCTCGAACATTCAGCAGTACATAGACCAGGGCGAATATGTAGCAGCTATTTTTATAGATCTAAAAAAAGCCTTTGATACAGTAGATCATGAAATACTCCTACAAAAAATGGAACATTTGGGTATAGTCGGAAAATCTTTAAAGCTCCTCCGAAGTTACCTATCTGATAGATATTGCCTTGTCGATATCGAAGGGAACCTAAGCGGCTTTGGAAAAATCACATGTGGAGTGCCACAGGGCTCGATTCTAGGACCCCTACTTTTCTTACTATACATCAATGATATAACTAAATGCGGCATCTTGGGAAAATTTCAACTTTACGCTGATGATACTGTGATTTATTATCGTTGTAAAAATCTGAGGGAACTTGAATCTCTAATGAATAAAGATCTCGCAAAGCTAGCTAAATGGTTGCGGATAAATAAATTAAGCCTCAATGTCAAAAAAACTCACTATCTCACTTTCGGGAAAAAATATTATATGACATTGAATATTACTCTTGGAAATGAAAAGCTCCAAAATGTACAAGTAACGAAATATTTAGGTTTTTTTATTTTTATTTTAACTTTATGAGTAAATATTTAGGGTTGTTCATAGATTCTAACCTATCGTGGAACTCCCATGTTAAATCCAAAATTTCCCCGATAACTGGTGTACTCTATCGACTTCAAGATGTGCTCCCCACAGCTTTACTGCGTGCCACATATTATGCTCTGATCCACTCTCACCTAAGTTATCTGGTCAGTATCTGGGGCACCATTACTAAGAAACAAATATCTGAAATACAAGTAATCCAAAATAGAGCCATAAGAAATATATACCATCTACCATGGGATACGCATGTCAAAGACATATACTCACTGACACAAATTCTTCCCTTTACCATTCTGCCAAAATATAGCATCACCACTGCCATCCCACAAATAATTCAACACTCGTCACACACCACCACTAAACCAGCCTTTAATTCCGATATACACCAGCACAAAACACGATCACAAAATCAAATACACCTATCGTCATCTACACACACAACTAAATTTGGAATTAACTCCTTACAATACATCGCACATACGCAATACAACGCATTACCTAATGTCCTAAAACTACCAGAATCAAACAAAAAAATATTGGCAAAGGCTCTAAAAGGATATTTTCTCAGCAACTTTATTAACCAGTGACGAATTTATCTGTCTTTCTTTGTAACTCTTGTATATTCTTCAATTACCTGTATCAAGTGTGTCTAGTCCATTTAAAAATCGATGTATTGTTCATTGATTTCCGTGTTCTTATGTAAAAATAATTTTCCTTTAGATGTATAATGTTGTCCTTCCCGAAATGAGTTTTATTAAACTCATTGGGAGTAATGTATTATAAATTTTATGTAATAATTTTGTAATATATTATCTCTAATAAATAATAAAAAAAAATTATTTGTACATTTTTTAATTTTAGTTGTAAGTTATATATAAGTTATTCGTAACCCGGAAATGTTTGTCTTTCTTTTAATATAAAAAATCACAATTAAATAAACATGGTAAGTATGCAAACCTAACATAACATTTGAAAATTGGCAAAGAATAAAATAAATTTTCCTAAACCCAAATGAGTACGATATCATTTATATTTATTGGGTAGTAGGTAACAATTAACAATGTACCCACAAAATTTGTAAGCTTTGAGAAACAATAGTCTTGAAACATCAATAACTGTACAGATAACCAAAAAAAAACCACAACATCAAAAACTTCGCTCCGTGTTTTTCCCTTTTACCATTTTGCAAACGACAAACAAGTCTCGTAAACCTTATAACATGGTACAGCAGTGTTTTTTTAGGAAAATCCTCCCGTTTTTGGTTGTATATCTTTTTGAGTCAGGAAAATGGAGTAAATTCGACTAAACGGGCTCGGGAGCCACTGTTTGCAGTGATCTCCCCGTGCGAACTTGACCCATTCGTCATACTTGGCGTGAGTTTGGCCCGGAAACATAAAAAAAAATTAAATATATATATTATGAAGGCATAATTCACGTTCCTCCTCAAATGTGTTAAGTTATTCGATAAATTATACATGTTCTTAAGTGAAGCCATTTTTTATCATCTAAATCACATACATCAATGATTCTTGCAATAACTTTACAATTAAATAAAAGCCCACTTACCTGTGGAAAGTAAAACCGCTGGCTTTTCCACAACTTCTCGAGTGGTTTTTGCAGTAACGCAACACACAGCACAACGGCATTTCGATTTTGGTAAACGTCAAACTCTGACGCTAGGTCGACTAGAGGTGGAGTGGCTCCAAAGATATTAAAATGTAAAGAGAAATATATTGTTTATATTCTATAAATATATTCTATAGGCAGTTTGTTCCATTTGGAACTGTGATCCCTGGTATCGCTGATATTGTTAACCGATACTACTTCAAACCTTCGCTTACGCTAAGGTATTGGCCCCTTTTCGAAACTTACACACGAAACTTTCGTTTTCGTTGGCACTAATACTTAGAACATATAACTAGACGTACACGTCTCGACTGAATTCGCGATTAGCAATAAATACATATAAATGACGACGAATAAGGATTGCACCAGTACAAATCGATAGAAATTGATATTTTAATGAAAAAATTATTCAAGTTAAAATTTCATTTGATGAAAAATTCATATTCTCAGAACCGATAAATCGGAATAAGTGTGATCTGGACTCTGGACACGTTCAACGTGTCCCATTCGTAACAAATCCATATCAATTGTTTCTAATCTATATTATTATATATAGCTGATATTATTATATACAGCTGATATTATTATATATAGCTGATATTATTATATAATAATAATATATAATATAATAATAATGATTTATTGTCTTCATTTCTTAATAACAAATAGAGATAATGATATCCTCACTGGGATCTCCCGTGCTGAGGATTTCATTTACATTTTATAATTTAATTATAAGAATAATATGAATTCGACATAACATATATCATGTAGTATTTTTTTTTAATAATTATAAAGTAAATAAGATAGTGTTTTTTTTTATAATTCAGTTCATTATTAATTATTTCGTTAATTATTTATTTTTGGTTTTATACATATATAAAAATATATTATTTTTCCTTTGTTAAATTGCGATATTACTTGCGTTTTCTCAGCCTTTTTAATTCGAGCTTTGCTCTAAAGAAGGTGTAATACGTATTAATTAATGTATTTTTAATAAAAAAAAATACTTCACTTACTGTTTAAAAACATGTACCATTGTACCATAATATTAAATTAAAAAATCGGTCATAGACTCAATTTTCTCTTTATATCGCTTTTTGGTTGCTTGAATGTTTTATACGCAATTTTTAAGATCAAATTAAAAATTAATATTTTTCAATCAATAACAGCAACTTTTTTCACTTGAGAGCTGTAACTAACCAAACTTACTGGTTAAAAGGGCAGAAACTTGTGAAAACATGGGGAAAAAATATTTATTCTTCTTAAAAATGTTTTATAAAAACTAAATAGAAAACATACCGAATCAAATATAAGTGGCAGTTTGAATGTAGGAACAGCCCATGCAAAAAGGGTCCGAATTTTTTTTGCTGGTTTAAAATCATTTTGGCCAAAGTGAGACGAGCAAATGACGCTACGGCGAGTCGGAAACCAGTTTCCCTTTCTCCCTGTTGCGTCAATCCATTTTTCTTTAATTTTTCCGTTCTTCGGATACCTGAAATAATTAAAATACTATACGTTACGACATCTAAAAACAGATATAAATTACACTTTACCGAAGGTAAATAAAATAAGCACGCTTTTTTGTTAAACTTCTCCCCTCCCGCGACCCCCCCCCCCCTCCTTCCTCCCTCTCCCACCTCCGCGAACCTACTCCCTCGTTTCCCTCCCCCTCTCGGATCCCCTCCCGGATTCCCTTCCCCTCATCTTTCCCATCCTGCCGCTAAACTATATGAAACACACACATTTTTAAAACTGATCACAAGCCATCTATTGTAAAAAATATATACAAATTTCATAACGCCAGAGTCACCGTTATACATAGAAACGGCCTTCCCACAAGAAAACGAGTTTTTGTTGTGGGCAGGTTCAAAACGTTGAAAGTTTCATCCTTATCGGATGAATGGTATAGGAAATTATTTCATAACGCTAGAGTTCACCATTAAAATCACCAAAGTTTCATTGAAATCGGATAAATGGTACACGAACGCACGCAGAACAAACAAAGAAACATTATTTTTTTTATATAGTATAAAGATTTTAAAAGAAAAGCTTTGCATTTTTTCTACCACCAATCAGCATCTACAACAATAATTATCTACAAATAAATAATATGTGTGTATGTGTAATATGTATACATGCCTGCTAATATTACGAAATATCGATAGTCGGTATTTAAAAGAATTCGCGTCCCCATCACTAGCATCGTAATGGCGGCGATGTTAGCTTTATCCGGGAGGGGCCTTACGTCATTAAAAACTTTGAATAATCATTAAAAATGGATAACGTACTCTAATTTTGTACTTACCGGTGAAATGAAATTCCATTTATCTTGAAGTTCATATTGCTTGTCGAATTTTTACATAGTTGCACTGAACAAGACGGCATTTTGAATGTAACTGGTAGAGACTGCACTTGGTGACGACGCAAAATCAACTAAATGAACGAATTCTTTCCGTATTCAAACTATCCCCATTAGGTAGTACCATGGAACTAGTAGTACGTTTCATTTATCTGTGGTCGGGCGGCTATCATAGCATATCTCTTGTACCTACTTCAAATGACGGCCGGCGTGGTCCAGCGGTAAGGGAACGTACCCATACTACGTGACACGTTTAGGGGGGGGGGGGGTCTTCAAAATGTCACGCTCCATACAAATGAGCGGCGGGTTGCTTAGGTTTTTGGTCACTGGGGGGGGGGGGGGGGGGGGGGTTAAAAATTGCAAAAAGTTGGTCACGTAGTATGGGTACGTTCCCTAAGGCTCTTGACTCGCAATCCGAAGGTCCCGGCATGGGAAAATAAATTTTATTTGATTAATTTGTGTTATTTCACAATTAATTAAAAATAATTATACATTACCAAAAGGACAAACTAAACCATCATACTGCACAACACAATTACGACACAAGACACAGATACCAACACATGACTCCAAAGGCAAATACTACCTATGGACAAAGACATTACCGTAATTTGGCTCCAAATTTTTTTTATTTAATTTAAAAAGATATTAAAGATATTCACGTGACAAAAAATGCTAATCTAAAACACAAAACTCATACGTGGATATTCAACAAAGGCGCTGTATACTGCGGGCAGATAATTTATTCCATATAACTATATCTTTCTCTTTTCCTCTCAAATATTTGTTATTATTTCTAAATTTCTTAGTATTCTTAAGTATATAATCATTTTAAATTTTTAAATTTCTTATTAATTGTACGAATATTTTTTACGTTTCTCAACTATTTTCATTTTCTTTTTCTTACATTCTATTTATCTTTTCATATATAAATTAAAAAATTTATCTTATTCTTTTCTTACAAGGTAATCAAATTTTGACGAAATTCCTGCCACTCGGAACAGGCTCAGCCTAGTGAGGTGGTGTTTACCAAAAACAAAAAATATGTATTACACTTCAAACTGTAAAAAAAAAAAAACATGAATTTGTGATTAACAAATTATTTACATGTATTTCTGAGGCGGTACGAAGTTCTCCGGGTCAGCTAGTTGTTATTAAAGCAAAAGTACATATCAAAACCAAAAACAATAATAAATTGATGTGCTCCACAATGACCACTAGAATTAACGGTAGGTGTACTTAAAAATCATTAAGTAACAAATTATTTACATGTATAGGTCATATACCTTAAAAAGGGGTAGTGCATCTTCTTTAATTTTTCTCAAATCTTTGCTAGTCATAAATATATCCTCTGGATTAAAGTGCACAGAGCACAATCGACTATTTTTAGTTGGCATCCAGTCAGATTCTCGTCTTTGGTTCCGAACAATTTTCACCCATTTAGCTCTGCGTAGTTCTTCCACAGGAAACCTTTATAAAAGAAAGATTGTGTTACCTATTTTAAAGTAATCTAGCCACTGCCACTGCTACTTACCTAACTACTAACTACTAACTACTAGGCAAATAATGATTAATATAACAATTAAGCTATGTTCCGGGATACGCTTTTATTGTTTACAATTGACGGATTTATGTAGGTAAGCGAAACAAAATGTCACACCGCATGCCGTAGGGGCCCATTCATTTATTACGTAAGACGATTTAGGGGGGGAGGGGGGTCGACCATGTCGTATTTTTTCTTACAAGGGGGTGAGAGGGAGTCTCGATAGTTCTTAAGGGTCGGGTATCAAACCGCGCTGACGCTGCAGTTAGGTATTTCTTGTACTTGTAGACAAACACGGCCGCAGCTGACCGGCTGCGTCTGACTAGAGGAGATGTGGGTATACTAGACACTACGGACTTAGGAAATAAAAATACACTTGCCTTCTAAAATTAAAATTTAGTTCCTACTATAATAATGGATACAGCTTAACATACTAAGAATCATATTGTGGAATAGCGTGGATAGCTCATAGAGACATTTGCGCCCTGGGTCAAACTGCCCATTCACTGCAGTTAGGTATTTTTGGTAGTTGCAAACAAGCTCGGCCGCCGCGATCTACTGTGTATTTTGGTTAGATTCAGGCACGGCTGCTCAGCATTTTGATAAAATACGGAATAAAAATACACTTGCTTTGTAAAATTTTAATTTATTTCCAACATAATTGATACAGCTCGACAGACTATAAATCATATTATGCAAGGGCAAGGATACATAGACTTTTTTTAGCCCCTGGACCTTTACAGACGTCTTAGTTTTTGACTCAATGTGACATAGAATCTAATGGTGTTTTGATGTAGAAAAAATTTCTGGTTCATATATGGTTTGTATAATGTTATTAATTTTTTTTATAATTTTACCAGAAAATAATGGGTGTGAATAAGTTACGACAATCAGTTTTTACTCTGTGCCTTAGAAATTAAAAAACAGGTAGTTTTGTTTTTGAAAGTTTATTTATATACATACAGATTTTTATTAATACCTAGTAAGAAAGAATATATTTTACAATTTATCTTTGATATACATAAAGTAGAACGAAGCACATTTAGAAAAAGACAGTCAAAAATATAAAGAAGTTCAGACAAATTTTTATAAAACAACTAAATGTTTTATTTTTATTTTTATGTACCTTACAAAGTCCCAACTGTTATCAATCGCCTGGGGCCAGTGATTGGGGTGTGTTGTGAGGCTGAATAAGGTGGGAGGGGAATAATATAGGGGAAGTACCTGGCTATTCAGATTTGGTCACCACACACGGCTAAAGCCATTTCAAGCAACGTTTCAATTCTGAATAGTGGTCTTACACCAGGGCGATACATAAAGTATCTTCCACTCTGTTTTTTTATAGAAGGCTATTGAAAAGTTTTTTTTTCTTTGTATAAAACACGCTGTAACTCGTGTTGTGCGTGTTACAGGTAAAATTGCAAATGTTATATGTAAGTTCAAAATAAATTAATTATTACTTACAATTATTATAGTTATTTCACAGCATTATCCAAAAATAACAAAGTTACTATTATATACTTGTTTACTATTATATAATTTTAAAATTGAAAAATGTCCTCCACAACACAGGTGAATTCCTAGCGTGGAGGACATTATACTATACATTTGTAATGTAAACTTATTAATAAAAAAATACAAAACAATGCAGAGTGATAAGTGTTAGCTCCTCATTTATTCATAAGACTGTCATTTTGTAATGACATCATCCTTTCTCCAGGTCTATTATCGATAATTCTAAACATTCACAAAAAGTGTGGTAGATCATTCATTATAGCAAAAAGTTTATATGGAAGGCCATTACTCAGGCCGCTTATGTTTATTTAAAAAAACTTACATGTTCACTGATAGTTTCTGTTATAACGACGTCATTTATATTGCTCTGCTGCTTTTCTAAAAAAACATATAAAATAAATTTATTTGTAATAATACAACCCAGAATTTACCCAACATCGAAATTCATTCGATTTATCAATGGATGTTGTCGTTGTTTTCGATAAAACTTAGTGACAATTTGAACGGAATCGGTAGAGAACTCAAAATGGTCGTCGAAATTATGCATTTTGACATTAAATTCGAGTTCGGTGAACCCCAAACTCCTTAAACCTGATTTTGAACCAAATCGTCAAAGTACTTAAGATATTCAAGATGGATGCCGAAATTTTGCATTTTGACATTAGATCCGAGTTCAGTGCACGTCCAAACGCCCTAATCCTGATTTTGAACCAAATCGGTAGATAACTAAAGAAATTCAAGATGGATGCCGAAATTTTGCATTTGGACATTAGATCCGAGTTCAGTGCACGTCCAAACGCCCTAATCCTGATTTTGAACCAAATAGGTAGATAACTAGTGAAATTCAAGATGGATGCCGAAATGTTGCATTTGGACATTAGATCCGAGTTCAGTGCTCGCCAATACTCCCCAATACTGATTTTGAACCAGATCGGTAGAGAACACGAGAAATTCAAGATGGATGCCGAAATTTTGCATTTTGACATTAGATCCGAGTTCAGTGCACTTCTAAACGCCCGAATTCTGATATTGAACCAAATCGGTAGATAACTACAGAGAAATTCAAGATGGATGCCGAAATTTTTAGAAGTCAAAAAGCAAAATGACTTCAGTCCACCTTAAAACTACCTTTGATAGAAATCAGTAAAAAAAAAAAAAAAATGACATTATTACCTTATTCTCCTTTTCTTCCAGTGGGAGGGTCTATTTTTTATGGCACGGTAAGCAAGAATTCCTTTATTTTTACCCATTTTGAAGGTACCTGAAGTTTAAAAATAAAAATAAAAATAAAGTCTGTAAAACTGTAAATCAAGTTAAAAATAATTTATTAGATATATTTTATTTCTACTTACCCGGTTACTGTAACACCTATCTCCTCAATGATTCCTTCAAAAATCGAATAAACAGCGAACAAAATTGCTGCGAAAAAAATATGCGTGGTCCCACCTTGACCGCTCTCTCACGACTGAATGAATTCTGTGAAATTCAACCGTTATATAAGACATCGCGCGGCGTATTATTTTGCCATACATTTTTGTATGGCGGAGAATAGTTGAAAAATTCAGAAAGTTTAGGCGAATTACAATAAAAATCTAGATACACTGAAGCATTTTTAATTTAATAGCATGTTTTAACATAATGTTTACTCTGAGATTACGGAAGGATTTTTGGTAAAAATGTTTACAACAGGTTCAGGAGAGATAATCGCGAAGGCCTTTTTCAACGTTTTAACTAAAGTTGCAGTATGTATAACTTATAGAATTTGTAAGATTACAGTAAAAAAAATTTAATCACTAGTAACTTTACACATTTTTCTAACTACCCGTATATAATTTTCTAGTATTGCTGCTACGAGACGCGGATGCTACTGCTAATGCGGAGCGATGTTTTCCAAACCCGACCCTTAAGTAAGATCACAAAAATGCGCAAAGTAAAAATTGCGCGAGTGTCGAGGTTCGCTCGGATGCGTATAGGTAAACGATTTCCATTTCCATGGCAACGGACCCGCGCAAACAAACATTAAAATAAACCAATCGTGTATTCATTTTTTCCTTTAGATTCTTACGTAATAAATATTAAACAGGGGGAGAGGGGTTCGGCCTATTCTTATTTTTTCTTACATTAGTGGGGGGGGAGGGAAAACTAGCAAACTTCGTCTTAATAAATGAATGGCCCCTGGGGCAAAATGAGATACGGCAAAACAGTTTTCCGTTGTACCCAATTAAATATGTTTTAATATAATATAGTAGTAGTTTTCTTGTGTTCATTACTTATTACGTTTTTATTTCTATATATGGCGATTAATTATTATAAAAAGAAAAACAGCAGTTGTCAGAAAGGCAAACGTAGAAATTTTTCATAGCAAAATGTTCCATCATTTTGTTATGCTATGTAAAACATATCGTTGTATCTACATGAATTTGGTAGGCGGGTATGGGTACCGCCGCCCTGGGAACCATTTATTGGATGACCAACACCTCTGCCACAGGTCACCCCAAGTGGTTCGCTACGTTTGGTGACTTAGCAGGGGTGCCCGGGTTCTTGGGGTAATGTTTGTTCAAGTCTTGATGCGGGTGGCGGGCCGGATTGGGAGATGCTGGTTGAGGGAGACCCTTTACAACCGGTTACCGCTGTCCGGGCCGCTCGGTAGTACAGGGGCCCGACCCTCAGGCTCACGACTGAGGGTGGGCTGCCCCATCAACGAGTGTAAAAACCCCGCCGCTACTGTTGTGCCGGTTCGTGACCGGAGGGGACCCAGCAGTAGCGTTTGGGGCGCATCGGGTGACCTCTCCAGCCGGACTCTCCCTATCCATCGCCTTGCACCGCAGTGGGTGGATTGGATTCATTCGTTCGTCACTCTTGGACACTCTGATCCCCAGCTTCCTACCCACCCCTCATACCTTTTCCTTCCCAGACCTCCCTTCCCCCACACCTCATCATAAAAATATTTAATAAAAATCATGACAACACAAACAACAAAAATTAACAGCATTACAGCGGCGAGTAGTAGGCGACCCCGGCAAAGGCCAAAAATGTTGGTGAATTACACCAACATTCGCGGCCTGCATACCAATTTAAACTCCGTCCACCACCACCTTTTTTCTCAACGCCCCAACCTACTATTCCTGTCTGAAACGCAGATAGCCGAGCCTGTAGACGCCTCCTATCTGGACTGCCCGGGCTTCACCCTCGCAAGCAAGTTCAGACCTAAAGGAGGTGTCTGTCTCTATAGTCGAGCTGACGTCAACTGTGTGCGACTGTTGAATCTGGAAAACTCCAGATTCGACGTAATGTGGGTACGCGTCAATCTTGCCAGTACGGTAAGATTCTACGCGTGTTTATACCGCTCACCGAACCTTAGCGAATCAGACACGTCCGAGCTCTTCAAACATTTAAGCGACACTATTGATGACCTCTTGCCCCGCTACCCTATGGCAGAGTTTGTGGTCCTGGGGGACTTCAATGTTCATAACGAACCTTGGTTGAAGTTCTCAGGATCAACAGACTCGGCTGGACGCCAAGCGGAATCCTTTGCCCTTTGCTACGGATTGGAGCAAATGGTTCAGGAGCCTACAAGGGTTCCTGATGTCCAGACTCACCGTTCCAATCTGTTAGACCTATTTTTAACTACTGTGCCACACGGTTACAGTATTGAAGTCACAGCGCCTTTAGGATCGTCCGACCACTGCCTGGTGACGACATCAATCCCTGTAAACTTCAGACCACCAAACGAGAGGCTGAAGAGAAAAGTGTGGCACTATAGGTCAGCAGATTGGTTCGGTCTGCGGGCACATTTTAATGCTTCCCCGTGGTCAGCTGTCTGTTTTCGGACTTCGGATCCCTCAAGATGTGCCCAGGAAATTGGTGAGGTCATCACATCCGCGATGGATGGCCTCATCCAATCTACTGTTAAGGAAACTGGTGTAGGCTCAAAGCCGTGGTTCAGTCGACAATGCGCTGAAGCAGTGCGACGAAAAAACGCGGCTTACCGAGCCTACAACACATCTAGAACATCCGAAGACAGAACAGCTTACAACAAAATGGCAAAGGAAACCAAGAGAATCATAAATAGGTCAAAATTCGAGCACGACCAGCAGATCAGCAGAAAGCTGACTGCATGCCCGCATGGCAGCAGGCAATTCTGGTCGCTTGCGGGCTCAATAGGTCGCAATTTCTGCAAATCCAGTCTGCCACCTCTTACCAGACCTGACGGCTCACTAGCAAACACCGCCACCGAAAAGGCTAACTTACTAGGTAAAATGTTTGCGGATAACTCAACCCTCGATGACCAAGGTGCTGTCCCGACGTCGGTTCCTCACTGCGGTTTTCGTATGAAAAAGCTGAGGATCCGGCATCGGGAAGTACTCCATGTTTTACGAGGGCTTGATGTTAATAAAGCTAGTGGGCCTGACGGAATACCTGCCCTAGTACTGCAAAGGTGCGCTGCAGAAATAGCTCCAATTTTGACGAAGCTTTTTAAACTGTCCCTGAAGACTGGCTGGCTCTGTGCCCTCTGGTTGGAAAAAAGCGGTTATCCATCCTATTCCAAAGAAGGGTGACCGCTCCAACCCGGCCAACTACCGCCCCATAGCGATCACATCAGTTCTGTCTAAGGTGATGGAACGTGTGATCAACGATAAACTGCTCACATACCTCGAGAAGAACAAAATTATTAACGACCGTCAATACGGATTCCGGCGGAACCGCTCGTGCGGTGATCTTCTCGCGTATGTGACGCATGTTTGGGGGCGATGCCTGGAACGTTTCGGTGAGACCCAAACGGTTGCACTGGACATATCCAAGGCCTTTGACCGGGTTTGGCACCGAGGACTTGTCAACAAACTGCATTCTTACGGACTTCCCGCATCCTTGTGTACGTGGATTGCCGACTTCTTGAGGGAGAGGTCGATTTAGACGGTAGTCGATGGTTTCACCTCTTCCTCTCACTCGATAAATGCTGGCGTCCCGCAGGGATCGGTTCTGTCTCCGACTCTGTTTTTGTTGCACATCAACGACCTTTTGTCATGTGCACCAATTCATTGTTACGCGGATGACAGTACAGTTCATGATAGCTTTTTGTTTGACAAGCCCCCAAAGGGCTCACAAACTCCAACAGCTCGTAAGGCTTTGAAGCAAAGAATGGACGGTTACCTCGAGAGTGTTTTCTCTTGGGGTAAAAATAATCTCGTTGAATTTAATGTTTCAAAGACCCAATCTTGTCTGATTACGTCTAAAAGGGATCGCAATGAAAATCTAGTCTCTTTCAACGGAAGCAATCTTCCGAACAGGCCCTCCATTGATATGCTTGGTGTAACCCTAAGTGACCAGCTCAGGTATGGGGGCTCCATCGAAGCCAGAGTAAAGTTAGCCTCCCAAAAACTGGGCGTACTGTACAGGGTCCGCAGATACTTTAATAGTACACAACTGCTAACCCTGTACAAATCGCAAGTGCGCCCCACGGTTGAATTTGGCAGCCACCTCTGGTCTGGAGCTCCAAAATACCTGAAAAATACCCTCGACTCTGTGCAGAAACGGGCGGTCCGTTTGATAGATTCTCCCATCTTAACATACGGATTGCAATCTTTAGAGCACAGGCGTCGGGTGGGAATGCTATCCTTGTTCTACCGGTATTACAATGGAAGATGCTCCGAGGAACTAGCATCATTGATCCCTTCGGCACCGGTGCATAGTCGGGAAACACGCCAAACGCGTGCCCAACATTTGTACACAGTTGACATTTGTCACATGAGAACGGGTCGTTTCTTCGATTCGTTCTTGTGTTCAACAGCTCGGCTGTGGAATGATTTGCCGGCCTTTGTGTTTCCTCCTTCCTACAACATGGGTCTCTTCAAGACCAATGTTCATTCCTTCCTCTCCTCAAAAAGACCCTCCACACAGCATCCCAGATGACATAGGCCCTGAGGGAAATTATTTTCCTCAGGGCCTCCTGTGTGGAGTTAATGTAAAAAAAAAAAATATATGAACGTACAGTTTGCCAAATAGGAGTAGAAAACATGGAAGGGCGCCACTGTTGTTCAAATGCAATAACTAAAAATATAATCATGGTGATAATCTAAAGCTGAGTAACCTACATTTTTATTAAAAAATAAAAAGGCATAAAAGTGAAAAAAAAAATATTCATTCCATTGATCTCAAAATTAGAATTGCATATAGGTATATTATTATTATATCTTTGCAATTTTGTGTTAACATAATGAAGAATAACGATATTGTTATAAAATATAAAGCACACCTTACAAATTGCTCACATTTATTTAATATTAGATTAATAAGTACCTACTAGCGTTGTCCAGGCTTTAGATTATGTCTCTAATTTTAGATCTAAATATATTTGACCCATTCAGATCTAAAAGTAGTGTAATTAAACTCACCACTTATAATTCTTCCTTTCTACCTTGACAGGTAAATTGGTGTTGCCAGGCTAAAAATTTTGTAGTTCCATTTTTTTAAATATTTTCTACTCTTATTTGACAGACTCTATTGCAGAACTAACAGAAATTATTTATTTTTTGTTTACTTGGTCGTGATCTAGGAGGTTTTGGTTAAACCCCTTTCCCCAAGGAATACCATAATATGGTATTCATGGAGATCTCCTTCGTTGGTTATCTTCATACATAACAAACAGGTCCCAGGCTGTGACAGTGGGTGGATTTTCCTCCATCTGGAAAATTATCACTTCCGGTGTGCCTCAGGGGTCCATTTTGGGTCCTTTGCTTTTCTCTATCTATATAAATGATATTACGACATGTTTTCACAACGCTCAAATTTTACTATTTGCCGACGATATGAAGATATACCTTTCTAAAAGCTCTCGAGACTGTTCTGTGCGTTTACAAGAAGATCTTGACCGACTGACGGATTACTGTCTCAGAAATAAGCTTTTTATCAATATTTCTAAATGTTGCAAAGTCACATTCACACGTAACCGTGTGAAAATACTGCATGATTACCAAATAAAGATTATATAAGTGACCTCGGGATTCTTTTGTACTCTAAACTTACCTTTGAAAAACACGTTGATAACATTGTCACCAAAGCAACAAAGAGTCTAGGCTTTGTACTAAGTGTTAAAAATTGAGATACTACCAGCACCTATGGGTTGCTTGAGCAAGCTCCCAGACATTAATATTTCAAATGGTGCGAAGCTTGACTAGTCGCTGAATGTTCGGTACCTGTTTTAACTACCAAGTACGTACTATGGAGGAAGCCATTTTTTTGTAGATGCTTCCGAGTGTCAAGTGTGTAATGATTCATTCTTTAAATGTATGCAGGTTTTTACATTATAAAAGTGCTAGCATCTCATTATTATCGGCTTCTTCCCAACGCAAGTTTTAACAGTAAACAACTGCCAGTGTTTGGCCCGGTGTGTTGACACCGTATTATAATACATTTATAACATGTCCAAGTGAATTAAACAGTGAAGTTTTTTGCAAAGATAATTATTTTATTTAAAAGGACACCCATCAATTTTGAACATGGGCCTTACGATCCGGATTGCAATCAGAGGACTGCAATAATATAAAAAAACAAGAACCAGCTGCCAATTAATACAGATGACCAAAATTACAATTACCGGAATCACAAAGATGAACAAAGGAAGACTGGATTCACATCGGAAATGAGATAAGTTTTTAGTGCCTTCCCACCCATACCCATTCCTTAACATCCATTCAGAACTCATTCGTAGTTTTTTAACAAGATTAATCCCATAAATATTGTATTGTAAAAAATAAAATCACTACCCACGTAAAGATTTTATGCAATTCATGATTCTCAATTAATGATTGAACATTAGGTTCTCAATTAATAATTGCCAGGAATATTGTCGTTGTTGTCTTTCAGGCGGGTAGCTTCTCAAATAAATAAATACGCATTGTCGGAACACATTTTATCAGGGATTAAGCTACGAAAGGGTATTTGTACACAAAATGGATAAGATCAAATCTTTAATAGCCAAGAGAGGCGTGATTAAAGGGAAATTGACGCGTTTCGCAGATTCTATAAACTCCTTGTCCGCGATTGAAATTAAACTGAGGTACGACCGAATAAAGCCATTGTTAGATCAATTCGAATCTATACAGGACGAAATTGAAATTTTATCGGATGAGGAACTGGAAAATTCTATTCAGCGCGAGACGTTTGAAAATCAATATTTTTCAGTCCTTGCTACTGCTAAAGGGGCGATTGACTCAATTAACGAGGGTAGAGTTGAAATCAAGCTTCCAACTCTCCAATTGAGAGAATTCGATGGGAATCAAAAAGATTGGGTGAATTTCGTTGAAACCTTTAAAACTTTGGTTCATAATAACAGTTCCTTGAGCAACGTCCAAAAATTCTTTTACTTACAATCTGCGCTGAAAGGGAACGCTTTGAAAATAATTGCTAATCTAGAAGTTTCGGAATTAAACTACCTATCGGCTTGGGAATTGTTGCACGACAGATTTGCGAATCTCAGGGCTACCGTACATAAACATATCCAAACTCTATTTCAATTAAAGGATATGAAACATGAAGAGCCTGTAGCATTAAGGTATTTAATTGATGAAACTAATGTCAATTTGAAAGCGTTACAAAACATCGGAGTTAAAGTAGATCATTGGGATCCTTTGATTATTTACATAATTTCAAATAAATTGGATATAGCTACCCGGAGAAATTGGGAACAATATACATTGCAAGGTGAATTACCTACATTAAAGGAATTCATAAAATGTTTATCTGCTAGGGCACAAGTATTGGAGCTTATGAATGCTTCAGAGAAAAAATCTTCTAACCTACATAAAATGCAAATAGGCAACAATAATAACAAAAAAGATTCATCGGTATTCTTGGCAATAAAGGCAAACAACTGCATTTATTGTAATGATAAAGGTCATCAAATTTATTTTTGCAAAAAATTTCTAAAATTAAAATTACAGGATAGGATTGATGCTACGAAATCAATCCGGGCGTGTTTTAAATGTTTGAGGTTGGGTCATCAAGCACAGAGTTGCAAGACAAACCTAACCTGCAAAATTTGTGGCAAGTATAGCCACAATACTCTATTACACAAGGAGGTACCTCCGCCGGAGACCTCAAATATGGATGCTAATAACGAGGTTATAGTGTCGAATTTTTCTGCATCGGAAAAGGCAGAAAAAATAATATTATTGTCAACCGCCTACATAGGAATTGTGGGGGCCAACAATAAAATGTTTAAAGCTCGCGCCCTGATTGACTCTGGTGCGCAGAGTAATTTTATGAGAGCTGAATTTGCTAATAAATTAAATTTACCATGTGAATGGATAAACAAACCCGTGTCTGGGATCCATAATAATATCACACACATAAAAAAGAGAATTTCAGTGGAGATGACTTCGCTTAATACGGATTATAAACGCGAAATATCATGTCTGATTTTACAGGAAATTACAACCAATTTACCACAAGTGACAATGGCGAAAAAAGAGTTCAAAATACCACCAGGACTGGAGCTGGCAGACCCGAACTTCAATATAGCTGCACCCATCGACATCCTGTTGGGCGCGGAGAGCTTCTGGGAGATGCTAAACAACGATAGATTGAAACTCGAGTCAGGACCAACGCTTCAACGTACGCAACTGGGATGGATTGTGTCCGGTCCTATCAACGTGTACCCCAAACAAAGGCCTGTATCAGATTTTTGCAGTTTATCTATAAATAAGTTGAGTCATCAAATAGAAAAATTTTGGAAATTGGAAGAGATTAATTCCACTAAAATTCAAACTCAAGAAGAAAAGGCTTGCGAAGCCAGTTTTGTAAGTACTCATACTAGAGAAGATGACGGTAGATATGTAGTAAGTTTACCGCGTCGGGCATGCATTGATCAGTTGGGAAACTCATTGCTCACTGCCGAAAAAAGATTTAAAAATATAGAAAGAAAATTTGTGTCACATCCCGAGTTAAAGACACAATATGTAAAATTCATGCGTGAATATGAAGAATTGGGACACATGGAGATGTGTGACCAGTCAAAAGGGGATCGTGACTCCTATTTTTTACCGCATCACGCTGTAGTGAAAGAATCCAGCACTACTACTAAGGTGAGGGTCGTTTTTGACGGCTCCGCCAAAACCTCAAATGGAATTTCCCTCAATGAAGCCTTGATGACAGGACCTGTTATACAAAAGGATCTATATAACCAACTATTGCATTTCAGGAAACATCAAATAGTCATGACTGCCGACATCGAGAAGATGTACCGCCAGATTAACATGTGTGAAGATGACCTGGACCTACAGAAGATAGTATGGCGCGAGTCGCCACAGGATGTGCTCAAGCATTATCGTCTGAAGACTGTGACTTATGGACTGGCACCTTCCTCCTTCTTAGCCACAAGATGCTTAAAGCAAATTGGTATGGATAATAATTTAATTTTTCCTAGAGCTAGTCAGGTCATAGAAAATGACTTCTATATGGATGACTTGTTAACGGGAGCAGATGAGCTGGAATCCTGTAAAAAGTTAAAAGAAGAATTAATCAGCATCTTGTCATCTGCGGGGATGACGTTGAGGAAGTGGAGGTCCAATGCGTTGGAATTGTCAGCCGAGTCGGGCCAAGCTAAGTGTGCCGATTCAGGCGATTCCGACAAAATTATTACTGACAATCCAAAGACTGAGAAAATATTAGGATTAACATGGAACAATGAATCTGATTACTTTTCTTATGTAATAATGAAGCCATCAGGTCCAACCGAGAGCAAACGAGAGATATTGTCTTGCATCGCATCAACCTTCGATCCATTGGGACTCCTAGGGCCGATAATAGTCATAGCCAAATTGATAATGCAAAGGCTGTGGCAGTCCAAAGCAGCATGGGATGATCAGTTACCTAATGAAATATTAGCACCCTGGAGGACCTACCTGCAAGATTTAATTCAGCTAAATGTGTTGAAAATACCAAGAAAAATTATTTGCAAGCAAGCAAAAGAGCTACAGCTACACGGTTTTTGCGATTCGTCTGAGAAGGCTTTCGGAGCCTGTATCTATATGGTGTCAATGGACCACAGCGGTAAGTGGCATTCACACTTAATAACATCCAAATCAAGGGTAGCACCATTGAAGTCTATTTCACTGCCTAAGTTGGAGCTATGTAGTGCTGTACTACTGGCAAAATTAATGAAAACTATAAAACAAGCATTAAATATAATGAAGATCAACACATATTATTGGTGTGACTCTACGATAGCGCTGTGTTGGCTGAAAGGTCAACCTACTCGTTGGAGCACTTTCGTGGCCAATCGAGTAGCCGAAATACAAGAACTGAGTGATCCAGATCAATGGAGACACGTATCATCATCCGACAATGCAGCGGATATACTTTCCAGAGGAGCTACTGCGGATAAACTGATAAATTCTACAATATGGTGGAATGGACCAAATTGGTTGACCGACGGAGTCAACGATTGGCCTATATCGAACATTTCCTGTTCAAACCCTCCGGAGCTCAAGAGTAAAAATATTCTTTTATCTACTGATATTCAAGAATGGGAAATATTTGGAAAATTTTCCTCATTTATCAAATTGAAAAGGGTTACAGCATATGTACTGCGGTTTGTGAATAACTGCAGAAATATTAAAAGTAAAATTTCAGGTAATTTAAGTGTAGCTGAACTAGAAGCAAGTTTGAATTGTCTACTGAAATCAGCTCAGGCACATGCCTTTCAAAAAGAGTTGAAGACATTAAAAAACCAGGGAAATGTCAACAAAAATAGTAACTTAAAATCTCTTCATCCCTTTTTATGTGATGGTCTTATATATGTGGGCGGTAGATAAAAGTGGGCCACTGAGGAGAGCTCCACTCGTGAAATCGTATTTATGTATTTTTGTTTGTTTTTCCACAAAGGCGGTTCATTTGGAATTAGTTTCGGATTTATCTAGCAATGCTTTTTTGAACAGTTTAAAGAGATTTATATCCCGTAGGGGAGAACCTGATAAGATCTTTTCCGATAACGCTAGCAACTTTCGGGGGGCCAGTAATAGGCTCAAGGAGCTGTATACCAGTTTGAGAGAGAACAACGACAAGATTCAAAATTATTTAGCTAACAGAGGTATTGAGTGGAGGTTCATAACCCCTCGAGCCCCTAGTCAGGGAGGGCTGTGGGAAGCTGCGGTCAAGTCAGCAAAGTTTCATTTGTATAGAGTCACTAGTAATTCTGCTTTAACCTTTGAACTTTTGTATACCTTAATTTGTCAGATTGAGGCCTGTCTAAATTCCCGTCCATTGACTTCCTTGTCTGATGACATCCACGATTACCAACCCCTCACCCCAAACCATTTCCTCATAGGCACTAAATCCTCTATCATTCCGGAGAGAGATGTCCGAGCCATACCAGACAACAGGCTGACCCAATATCAGAGAATCCATGCGCTAATGTTATCCTTTTGGTATAGATGGAAGCGAGAGTACTTGATGGAGCTACAAAAAAGGACTAAATGGCAAACCAGTAATCAACGGGCACTGCAAAAGGATGATCTGGTTATTCTGAAGGAAGATAATTTACCTCCACCATTATGGAAAATGGCGCGAGTTATATGTACACATCCCGGCGCGGATGGTGTAGTGCGAGTGGTTACCCTGAAAACCCCTCAAGGAATCTTTGTCAGGCCTATCACAAAGATATGTCTAATGCCTCTGGATCCGGAAGCTGAACCTGTGACGGACGCCCCGGACCCTTCCGTCAGTCCGGACACCCCGGACGACCATGATGAAACTTTTTAGGGTGAAAATATTTAAAAAAAGACCCTTTAAAGATACCAATCCCAGGAACAACATGACAACCTATAAATTGATGATTGATTGCACCCCGCGCTGTGGTGCTTATATCGTGGACTGCACCTGGAGAAGATCCTAACCAATGGACTTGAAAAAAAAAGGACAATTGTGTTGTGTTGGGTTGGGTTTTATTATAATATTATTTTGTGTTGGGTTGTGTTCTATTATAATAGTATTTTGTGTTAAGTTATTATTTAAATATGTAAAAAAAAATTTTTTGGTCAATTTAAGTTTATGTAATTAGTTTAGGTTAATCACCTTAAAATTCAACTTGTGAATGTACATTTTTAAATAATAGTATAATAAGCAGTGCAGGATTATTTAGTTTTGGCTGCTAATTTATAATAGGTAAAATTATTTGTTAGTATTTGTACGGTATTTAGAGTTAGGATTTGTGTTTTTTTTGCTTTTGCCTTGATTGTCTTCCCCTGTTTTTGTTATGTTTTCTTGAAGGGTTCATAAATCGGTATAGGCGATTTAGAAACCCCGAGGCGGAAGCTATGTTAAAAATTGAGATACTACCAGCACCTATGGGTTGCTTGAGCAAGCTCCCAGACATTAATATTTCAAATGGTGCGAAGCTTGACTAGTCGCTGAATGTTCGGTACCTGTTTTAACTACCAAGTACGTACTATGGAGGAAGCCATTTTTTTGTAGATGCTTCCGAGTGTCAAGTGTGTAATGATTCATTCTTTAAATGTATGCAGGTTTTTACATTATAAAAGTGCTAGCATCTCATTATTATCGGCTTCTTCCCAACGCAAGTTTTAACAGTAAACAACTGCCAGTGTTTGGCCCGGTGTGTTGACACCGTATTATAATACATTTATAACATGTCCAAGTGAATTAAACAGTGAAGTTTTTTGCAAAGATAATTATTTTATTTAAAAGGACACCCATCAATTTTGAACACTAAGAACATGCAAATTTTTCAAAAACACCAAGACTTATCTGATTCTCTACAATTCACATGTTCGTCCTCACCTGGAATACTGTTCACAGGTTTGGAACCCGCGCTATATTGTTTATGTTAACAGGTTAGAAAGAGTTCAGGAGCGATTTCTCAAATTCCTCAATTTTAAATCATTCAATGTACACAACTCTTACGATGAAATCGAGAACCACTTTCGAATCACGAAACTGCTCAACAGGAGGCTTGTCGCTGATCAGATAAATAAATACCAGTAGATTGCAGTAGAATACGACTACTGTATACGTCTACACAGTCTAGGGATTGCAATCTGGAAAACCGGATCCGGTATCCGCTGAAATACCGGATCCGGCATCACTAAACATTACCGGATCCGGTACCAATGTACCAGATCCGGTGATGCCAATTTTTGGCAAAATAATTGCGCTGTTTCATGAGTAGGTACTTTAAATAGATCATTCATAATTTTTTTAAAACCAAATTTGCTTTTTTGAATGCATATTCTTGTTTAAATTGTCCTGTGCCAAAACAGCACTGTTGGTGTTAATTTTGCTCTCTTGGCGTTGCTTTGTATATATATATCGTAGGTATATTCTTTGTTTCACATTATGTAAGCAATTTTTGTAAGTAGGTACTCGGAACGCTATAGAATTACTTTTAAGTTTATTATAATTAAGCGCACTTGAAGTGAAATAACACAAAACTGCGCTATACAAATACAACGTTATTATTATTATTATTATTATTAAAAAAACAAATTATTTATAGTAATTGATTAAACTAGGGAGTTAACTCATTATCGTGATTATTGTGCCATTCATTAGACAGATTCATAACCCGACAATATTTGAAAATCTCCTACTACCACCACAGTAAGCCGAAAATGTTGCTTAAGTCGTGATGGAGGACATAAGCGTCGATGACACAGGGCTAGTTTACAAGCTACTATCTGGGAAATTCGCTATCTGTTAGTAAACTCGCCCAGTTTCATCGTGTCACTTGCTAACTAGCAGCAACTAGCAGATTGTTGACAATCTACGAAAAAAAGTTGAAAGGTCGTCAACTTTACTCGCCTACACGCTTGCTCGTGATTGGTTTATTTACGTTTCCAACATGGCTTCCGATAAACAGCTGATTTCGACTGTCAAAAATCTGAAGAATTAGTTCACGCAGGCGTCGTTATTCTTGTTACTGGCGCTAAAAGCGACCTCAGTTTCCTACGCTTCTGAGCGAGTGGACAGTTTTGTGTGTCATCATGACAATCTCACTCGCCGATTTACCCGCTTTTAAAACTTAGTAGATAGTAGCTTGTAACTCACCGTGTGTCATCGAGGCTTTAGTCAACTGACTGACCGGTCCAATATAAGAATGAGACTTGTTAGCATACTCAAATATCTAATTATTGTGATCTCGGTTGATTGTCAGATTGAAGTTACTAAAATGATCTGTCTTGTGAAATCTAGGAAGACTGAACAACCCGTCACGTTAATTTAATTAGTTACCTTCACTGTACTAGATTTTTAACTGTTTTTTTCGTTGTCTAATTATAACATTGGAAATAAAGTTGATTTCACATATATACATTTTTTTATAAACTACCTATTTAACACACCCACCAGATTATCTCACGAACAGTCCATTTTGAAACGAAAAGGGAACATTATACTGATTATTATTTTTTAATTTATAAACTAACGTTTAGACAAGATTTTTATGCATAGCACAAAGGGTAACAATTATTACAAGCAATAATTGTCAGCCTGAAACACTCATTTACATTGAAAAATCTTCCGAGAAAAGATACTTGCCGCCAACGGGACTTGAACCCGTGTCCTTCCGATTGCCGGTCGAATGCTCTGACCACTGAGCTATGGGGGCTTATCAAATACCCGCCAAATAATTCAATATATACTAGTGTTTCATTCAACAATTACTGCTTGTTATATTTTTTCCACCTGAAAACAACCAACTTATAAATTTATTATTATGTTAGTTTATAAATTAAAAAATAATAATTAATATTTAACAAGTTTAAGTATTTCCCCAATAAATGCAGACATAATTTGTCTCGACGCCACCTAGCGAGGGATTTAACACTAACAATGTCTTCCTCGCAAAAATAAAGTTGGTTGTTTTCAGGTGGAAAAAATATAACAAGCAGTAATTGTTGAATGAAACACTAGTATATATTGAATAATTTGGCGGGTATTTGATAAGCCCCCATAGCTCAGTGGTCAGAGCATTCGACCGGCAATCGGAAGGACACGGGTTGAAGTCCCGTTGGCGGCAAGTATCTTTTCTCGGAAGATTTTTCAATGTAAATGAGTGTTTCAGGCTGACAATTATTGCTTGTAATAATTGTTAACATTATACTGATTTAATCAATCCGATCGGATCGATGGATATCCGGCCGGATTCGGTCGGATTGAAAATGACACCGGATTGCAATCCCTACTACCTACTACTGTCAATAGGTTGTCCTTCATACACTTGTTCGCTATCTCACTTTATTTTACTCTGACATTTACCGTTTTCGGGCAGCTTAGAACCTCGCGAATAATCGTAAGTATTGAAATAATAAGAGATTTGTATGTACTTACGAATGAAAAGACACTCCATTAGATTTGTTTTTTGCTCGCGAATGATTTTTGCACTTTTCAAAAGCGCAGGAAGGCATTTTTCACACAAAACAGCGGATTTGTGGCAGAAAGTGACGGCTTGTCTGGCACGAAAGAACGTACGCACGATACTAAACCCAAACCCACTCCAGTAAATCTCGAGTGTGTCCACTGGACCTACTTCGGTGAAACCGCGCGCGTTGTCTCAGTGACGTAGGTATAGCTAGTAAACAATTTTGAGTAAATAATCCATAAGCCGCCAAATGCCGCAGGTTATTTTTAATAATCATAGATTTTGAAAAATAAATTACCTTTAAACATAATTACCAAAAGAAACATCGGTTTCAGTCGGGATTCGGGATTCGGGATAGATGGAAAAATATGCATTCAAATTCGATTTTCATCAAATCAAAGTTTAAAATTTCCCATAACGTTGGCGAAGTTTTGTTTTAATCTAAAAACGTGTGAATTACTAAGTTTACCTAAACTAAGAACCTAATAACCTATTTTATGTAAATACCTAGTTGTTTCTTGTAGTAATTTTTTAAATGAAGTGTTATTTCCATAATCTGTGCTTAAAATGCGGCAGCATGGATTATTTAATTGATTTTAAAGTAAGTGTTGAAGAAAATTACATAAACAAGTCTACCTAGGTAGGTACTTACCTCATAATTGAGATATTTCTTTACAAAAGTAACATTACATACACAAATGTATTATGAAACAATAATATAAAATCTTTTAAATTTAATGTCACCCTCTCGGCATTTTTGAAAAACTTTGCAAAAACTGTCCAAAGAAGCGAAGCTAGCCGTCCATAATGGAGTACTGGTACCTACCTACCCTGATGTACCTATGGCATGGCAGTGAGGCATCGAACTAGCAGAGGAAGGATGAAAGTAGACTGAATGCTGTAGAAGTGAGATGCCTGAGGCGAATGTGTGGTAAAACCATGCACGATCGTGTGAGAAACGTGGAGATCCGAAAGAATGCGAGGCAGATGTAAGCGTAATTAGTAAGATTAAGAAAGGGACAAGGGGCGCTCCGATGGTTTGAGGGTGTAAGGAGAATATATGACGCAAATGTGAATGGTAGAAGAAGTCAAGGACGCCCAAGAAAGACATGGCACGGACAAGTGAATCAGATACATGATTCAGGCCATGTCAAGAGTCAGAATAATAGAAGAGCATGTATGAGACGATGTTTGAATGTAAACGAGGCAAGGAGTGTGTGCCAAGATATGGTTGTTTGGTCCGTCCTCTCTGCGTACTCCTGCGGAAACGGTGTGATGGTGATGGTTAGTTAGTTAGTTAGGTAGGTAGTTAGTCTCCGTAGATAGGCCATCGAGTTATCCATGAACATTCTATTTTTAATGTCAATATGTGTACTTATTGTAAGTTTGCAGTAGGTAATCAATTATCTGAACGCTATTTTACAGAAAAACCTCAACTATTCCCAGAGATATAAGACATAAGACGAAGTACTTATTACCAACTTAGAAATGCAATATTTCCACAAAATGCAGCAATTTGCGATATCTTCACTCCATGGTTATTAAAAACAAACACACTAACGTACAAATATTACGTACGTATGAACGAAATAGATATAGAACGGCCGGCGTTTTCGTACTTGATACTGCATTCCACATCACGGGTGTGAAAGAGATGACTCTACGTTTATTCGCTTACTCGATTACACAGCACTGTAATGGTAGTCAAGGGTAAAGTCGGGTAAGACGAGACATACGGGCAAATATATATATTTAACTAAAAATATATATTTTTTTATAATAATCATAATGAGTTATTATTCGCATTATTTTAGCAGTATGAATTGTACTTTCTTTATACACACAGTAAAGAGGTTCAAGTGAGTTCAGAAATCTAACCAGGTTAATAATATTCACTGTAATAACACATGTGATATACTTTTAAACAGCGTAAATCGTTGTTAGTACGAGCCTCATTAAGTCACTAGTTTTGAGTCAGTAGCTATAAGTCTTAGTCGTAAGTCACTAGTTATAATTATAAATTTTAGTTGTAAGCCAATTACATTAATTTTAGAATATATTTATTTGTACAGCGCCCTATAAAAAAACGGCGCTATATAAATCAGCCAAATATTTTTATTATGCACTTTATGCATGAACCTACGATACATACATGCGAAAAGGAAAGTCAAAATAAATACGACGATTTCACATTTAAAAAAATATTTTTTACTAAACCGTTAAAACGGCTACCACCTTGAAACGAAAACGGAAAGTGCAAACAAATTTCCAGACAGACGAAATGCAGAGTAGTCTAAGATCCCGATATAAAACGACCTTCACCGAGATGTTTATTTGATGAAACGTATTTTATATTTAATTTAATATGTCATTAAATATATTGCATATGGGTTGCCTAACAAATTTTAGTCCAGGGTATGATTAATTAATAATTTTATTTTTTTTTAAACATTTCACCGGTTTGAGTGAATGTGATAGAAGAGGACACAGCATAGCTGCTGTTTGAAGTCCATCCATTTAAAGAAAGCAAGTGCGCATGCTATTTGTTCTTGAAAATGAAAAGGATAGCGATAGACTCGTATATGCTGTGCATCATTTTGGAGTAGTTTATTATTAAAATAGAGGAATATTCATTAAAAAAAAAATTTAATCAATTAATTATTTATGTGTGTATATTTTGATACCACCGTGTTCATAATGAAATAATCTTTAATTTAATTTAATTTTAATTCATTAATCAGACCGGTGCAAAATGTTAGAATCGATTAACCTGTTTATACCTGGCTACCCGAGAGTTTTGATCGGAAAAGAATAGGCAACCTAACGTTTGCATATTCTATGGGCTTCATACATCGATTGGTATAGAATTTGTCTCATAATCAAACCGGTGAAATGTTTAAAATTTTTTTTTTAATTATTAATTAATCATACCTTGGACTAAAATTTGTTAGGCAACCCATATGCAATATATTTATTGACATATCAAATTAAATATAAGATACGTTTCATCAAATAAACATCTCGGTGAAGGTCGTTATATATCGGGATCCTATACTAGAACGGTCGAGTTAAAAAAGAACTTCACCTAAAAAATTTTACACCAAACGAAGTACTTTTAAATAACATTTTTTTAAAATTAAGTTAAAAAATATACAAAAACGAACCTTTAAAATCGGTATGGCAGTTTTTTTCAGCACCCGTCTTCCTTTGACCGAATTATATAAATGACTTTGATCGAAATGGTCTGAACACAGTGTGCTGCAACGCGAAGGCATCCAGTCATCTTCGCGCCTTTGAAGGCGAACAACATTGGTCCATTTCTGTCGACGTAGATTATCACGGGGAAACCTAAAAATCATATTCGAGATGAGGCCAATAAATATGTATAGGAATTTTAGTTCATTGTTTTCAACTAGAAAATCACAGCACAACTTCTTATTATTTACAGATCTCAATTAGTGTCGTTGAAATGAATATTAAATTAGGAGGATCTTTTGTAAATTTCAATTGTCACTGTCAGTAAAGGAATCCCATAATTTAAGGTCGGCTGAATCCGGTTGGATATGAACATTTACGAAAAAAAAATAACAGTACTTCTATTTTTGATACTGACCATTCGTGGTAGAATTCCATTATAATACTACAATGAAACGCATTTTCACTTTAATTTATTTTTTACCGTAACCGCTTTCAGTCTGGTACAAATATATATTAGTTTATACATTAGTTTATTTTGTACATGGGAGTGAGGGAGGGGGGTAGTCTACAACGATTTTATTCAATTTGTATTGTTTTTCCATATTTCTTGCAGTCAAAGACGACATGGCATAAACATGGAAACAAATGTACAAAAACCATATGAATTGAATAAAATCATACGGGAGAGAGGGAGGGTGTGGTCTAGAAGGATTTTATTCAATTTACATGTTTTTCCACATTAGTTGCCGTCAAAGACGATATGGTAACAAATATGAAAAAACCATAACAAATGTTCTTTGTTTGTTTGTTTATTCTTGTTTTTTTTTTCATATTTGATGCCGTCAAAGTTGACATGGCAACAAATATAGAAACAAATATGGAAAAACCTTACGGAAAGATGGAAAAAACATTTAAAAATAATAAAATTCTTGTAGACTATCTACCCCACTCCATCTCCCAATATCTTTACATGGTACAAAATGAAGTCGCTCCCGCTGTCTGTGCGCTTAGATCTTTCAAACAAGCGGACGGTCTGGATTTGATTTAACAAATGGTGTTGGTTATAAAAGTTGGGTAAAGGCGTGGCTATGGCTATGTGTTTCATTAGCCGCAGCAACGTGTTTCCGGGTCTGCTAGTATGTATATAAACTGTAAATTAAGGCCCCGCAACCGCGCACAAAAAGAAGAAGATGGAGAGATATGCAATTACGAACGTTATAGGAGCGCGCTAGTATTGGAAACGACAAAATCGATGCGAAAATTGTGAAAGTGTTTAATAAAACACCACGACTCGTTTAAAATAGAGCAATAATCTCGAGGGGGTTGTCTTAAACAGCATTTAAAGAAACTGTGAATTTTTTCAAACATATAACTTGTAAAATAACTGAAACAAACGTGTTTATAATAATTTTTGGAGTAAATTTTGTGATTTTTTTTTATGTCGAGGGAATTTTATATAATTTGCGTTTCGGCGCGACGAATGTCTAGATATTATCTTAAAAATAACACATATTTTTTTAAGATAACTTCAAATGTTTAAGGGCCCGCAACACGTTTGTTTCGGTTATTTTACCAGTTATATATATATATATGAAAAAAATTACAGTGTTTCAATGCCCGCGAGATTTTTGCTCTATTTTAAACGAGTCGTGTTTCATTAAACATTTTCGCAATTTTCCCATCGATTTTGTCGCTATAAATATTAGCGCTCTCCTCTAACATTCGTAATTTGGTATCTCTCCATCTTCTTCTTTTCGAGCCCGGTTGCAGAGCCTTATAGACCAGTAACTTTATACATCACAGTATGCGTTAAATCCGGTAGTTCTGATTTTTTGCAGACTTGCTTATGATGTTGGCCTAATGAATAATCCAAGTTTTTGACGAACGCAACTTTACTTTTCGCTCCTTAGCTTTTCATAGATTTCATCAGTACTTGCTTCGTGACTTCACATGTCAGAGGTAATTGAAACTTCATCCCGCTAGAGTTATTCGAGTGACGTTTAAAATATTGCAAAAAATTGCGAAATTCGAAAAAAAAAAAGATAAAATTTGAAAGGATTAATCTCGGAAACTATTAGATGTACAGAGACAATTTAGTATTATATTGTAGCAAATTTAGTCTACTTTAAAAACATCTTACAAAGTTTTTTCAAAAACTAGTCCTTTAGGGTTATAATCGCCAAAATTAGAAAACAAAATGATTTTTTCGCGGTTTGCGCTCGAGGTCACAAACTTTGAAAAGCTTAATCTCAAAAACTATTAAGTCTACAGAGGTTTTAGTATCATATTGTAGCAAATTTAGTCTACTTTAAAAACGCAATAAAAAAGTTTTTTCAAAAACTAGTCTTTTAGGGTTATAATCGCCCGGTTTTTTCGATTTTTGACAAAGTTGCGTTCGGCGCTGGAGGTCTAAAACTTGGATTATTCATTAGGCCAGCATCATAAACAAGTCTGCAAAAAATCAGAACTACCGGATTTAACGTATACTACCCTTCGATCAAATCATAGGTCAATGATACTACCCCATACATTCAGGCGACAAAGTTACTGGACTATTAAGGGAGGTTTGCAAGAAATCGGTAGAAATTCGGGCAGCGGCGTCTTAAGAATTATTTGTACCAGTCTGAAGATCGCTTTGACAGGCTGAAACCGGTTACGGTAAAATAAATCAAGTGGAAATAAGTTTTTATGTTTTGTTATAGCATAATAATAATAACACATCACCCATTACGCGTTTTACCCCATCTTTCCCTAACCGAAATAAACGAATACCGAATACGACCTACTGCCAGCAAGTTGTTCTTCTACTTGTCACTTGTCACTAGTCACTTGTGTTGCCACATTCCACATTCGCTATCATCTGACTCTGACATTCTCGATGACGTTGAAAATCTTGCGGAAACAGTCGAGGAAATCATTGAAGAGATAATCAGAGCTATTCGAATAGAGGCACTTCGGGAGGCGTCTTCGGGAATTAATTGTAGTATTTTATAACAAGTAATGTGTACTTACAAATGAAATGTTATTCCTTGGCTTTTTCTAGCGGTTGCCGAGTAATGATAACACTTTCTCATCACGCACGAGGGCATTTTGGCATTTGTACTTGAAATTAAAAGACATATAGAGTCGTGGGCACACGAGTTCGCGCGACGCGTGATAATTTAGTACTAAAACTATGAAATGAGAAAGCACGACAATTAGCTTGTCTTTTGATACCAGTGTTGCCATATCCGAAAAATGAAAAACAATGTTTCAGGGATTGGAAAACGATGTTTTGAAAGTAAAAAAAAACATGTTTTTGAGTTATTTATTGGGAATATAACTAACAAACTAACCATCGCGCCGTTTCCCCGCGAGGGTAGACAGAGAGGAGGTACAGCCAAACAACTCGGTCTTGGCACATACTCTTATAGCCGGTTCACACGGTTCAATTTTAGTTGATCAACTCGACACTTGAAAGCATATTGACAGGTGTGAACCTTCTTTCAACAAAGTTGAACAAGTTTTTTGTTGACCAACTAAAGTTGATAGCCCGTCTACAGACGGGTCCATTGCGCGGGCAAACTCCAGACTATGGCCAGACGTTTGCTTTGACAGTCCCATAACACACATTCAAGGTCATAAATTTTTGTAGTGTTTGAGTTTCCAGTGTTCGGCGTTTGAAGGTCATTTCGGCGCTTGGAGGACTTTCAAACAATTAATTAGGGTGAAGTTCGCGCAGTTCACACAATTTGACAACTGGTCTGGAATACGGACGTCCACGCGTACGCAATACTTGGCGTTTGGCGTTTATTGCATGTCCTAAGTTACTATTGAATTTGAGATGCACAGATATTTTAATAGATATTTATTTATTAGGAAATATTTCCAACTAATATCGATTACTATTGAATTTAGAGTGCGTGAATAATTACGTAGCATCAAAAATAGAATAAATTGGTCAATTTCTTTCGTGTCTCTGAAACCGATTTATAAATTAATAGACTTTATTTACAAGTGAGTTCACGAAATAAATAATCATCCATTACGACAGTGTGTTTATTTAAAATCATAAATAATAATTTTAGGTTCGCGCAGTTGATAACCAAAAAACTTGACGTTTGACGTTTATCGTTTACGTAAATGTTAAAATGCGTTCGATGTGGAAAAGATGCTACACCAGGAAGAAAACACAGACATTTATTTATCAGGAAAGATTTCCGACAAATATCGATTAGGTTTTGCACCAATAACATTATATAATAACGTCATTGTATTGCACGACCTAAAGTTACTAGAATTTAGAGTGCGTAAACATTTACGTCAAAAACAGAATAATTAAAAATATTTTATATTATATTATAATTTTATTATCAAATATTTTGATTATTATATTATATTTAGGTTTAATAATATTTTAAACTCGTGATTATGCTCGCTCATGTTTTCCCCACACACGACCGCATCGCGTATCTTCTGTCAAAAAATTAATTCTCCCCCACGCAAGCCCCCGCCTGCCTTCCCGTTTCACCCGAGATGGGATGTTTAAGTTTTGTTTTTGTTTTGTTTTCCGCAGAACACGGAAAGCTCAAACACTACAAAAATTGTCAAACATTTATGACCTTCAATGTTTTGACCTTGACTATCAAAGCAAAAGTCTGGCGTTTTCCCGCCCAATGGACCCGACTTACTTTTGACGTTCGAGTGTGACCGCGCCATCTTGGTTACCATAGTTACTCGCGGGCACAAGTAGACGTCAAACATTATTTATGTCAATATTCGTTAGACATTCCTAGTTTCTACCGTCATGAAATCCGTTTCAACGAAAAAATATCTGAAATGGTCGGATGATTTGATGTTCAGATTTATGCTTCCCTGTCTTTGGGATCAAAAGCAAGAAGTGTACAAAAATAGAAATGCCCGTGATACTGCAATAAATAATATGTGTGTCATTTACACTACCTACCCAATATATTATGATAATGACAGAAAATAGCGGTAAATATTCAGAGACATGCGTCACCATTAATACGCATAAATTAAAAGAAAAAACAATTTGTACAAATCTAATAACAATCAACCTATGTCAAACTTTGACGTTTGGCGTTGTCGTTTTTAGGTTATGGTAAAGCTAACTTTAACGAAATATGCATTATTTCCTTGCTTCTCAGGTTACTGTAGTTAGTAGTAATTATTATTAATTCAAACATCTCTGAAAAATTTTATCGCCAATTTTGGAAAGCAGCTCATCAAATTGTTTTACTGTCATCCTCGAGTGATTTCTATATCCTTCGGAGCCTTCTAGGGCCATCTCTTTCAAAATTGTGTTGGATGCGCCTAATTCACTCCTTCTCATGATCCATTTTCTCGCCCAAATACGACATGCTTTTCCATAATCTCGAGCTCGTCTCGCAGAACATCAGAAATTAGAGACCCACGCACTGACAATTTCAGTTGACGCCATCTTGAATGTCAAATTCGGTTCTACTTAAATTGAAACGTGTGAACATAATTTTATTCAACTTTTTACGTGGATCAACAACAATCGAAACATCTGAACGCGCCTTTAGTAGTTGTTTTGTACGAGATTTACAGCATTTTGTTGTTTTTTTTTAACTACAGTATATTTTTATAATTATTTTGGTTTTATTTAAAGTACAAAACCCTAAAACTAATTATTCAACTACCTTTAAACTGTTTAAGTATGATAATATGTCAAATATACACTTTTAAACTTCAGTACGTCTAAGGTGGAGTGTAACAATTGTGAATTAATTCGAAATAACGAAAATATTATTTCGCAATACGATAAAAATAATCTTTTCAATGGGAAAAATATATATTTCGTATTTTTTAAATTTACAGGGCCTTACAATTTATCAAAAATAAATCAGAAATCAGACCATTTCCTGACCGCCCTTCCGTATGTTTTACAAAAATATTTTCAAATGATGAAGACCCTTAAAAATACTCTGGAGCTTTTTATTTAAAATGTCATACATAAAATTTTAAAAAAATCAAGAAAAAGGTTTGGTTTACTTTTTTCATAAATCCTAAATTCAATGTTTTTTTAGATGTAAATTACAAAACGTTAGTTAAGTTTATTAGAAAAAACGAAACGACAAAAAAATGTTAAAAAACTTCTCTAATTTTTAAAATAATTTCCATATTTTTTTATTTCCTTTTAAAAGAGGTTTTAGGGCCTTTTAAAATGAGGAATTACATTACCGTAACATGGCGCCTTATCAAGCCCGTCGCCGTGGCCCAAACTTGAACTAAAAGCTTTTATATTTTGGAAACAGGCAACAGGATATAACAAGCGATACAATACAGTATACACTGTTGCCAAATAAAATCATCGCCTTCACTTCTGCCCATGAATTTAGTCTATACTATAAATAATGTCGGTCTCTCCGACTTCCAAGATAGTCTAGCGGTACAGCGTTTGATTTAGGCCACTGGGAGGTAAGGTTCCCTTGGTCAAACCAAATTTTTATTTATTTTTTTTAAGTTTCAAAACTAAAATAGATGGCTAAGTTCCGATTATTCGATTATTTTTTTAAATACATTCCTTTGAGAAATAGTTATCTTATTTAGAATTGAAACGTTACTTGAAATTGCTTCAGCCGTGCTTGACCGGATCTGAATAGCCCGGTACTTCCCCACCTTCCTCTTCCTCACCTCCTTCCCCTCCCCGCTCCCTTCAGCCTCACAACATACCTCCAGCTCCAGATGCGAGCAGTTGGGACTCTTGTGCGGTATTATATATATTTTTTTTTTAAATCTCATAAATGGTCAAGGTTTAATTTGGGAAGCGGGTATGGGTACCGCCGTGCCGGTAACCATTTTATTACATTAGCTCCACACAGGAGGAATCCTGAGAAAAATAATTCCCCTCAGGACCTATGTCATCTTTGGGGATGCTGTGTGGCGGGTCTATACACGAAAGGAAGGAGAGGAGGTTCTGGGAAGGAAAAACGTAAGTGGGGTGGGTAGGAATCTGGGGGCAGTGTATCCAGGAGTGATGGACGTATGAATCCATCCCTCCCACTGCGGTGCATGGCGATGTTCCTAGAGATTCCGGCTCGAGAGGATAAAAGACCTTTGGGCCGTACAATTGGTGGGCAAACAGTTAAGTCACCAAGACTTGACAAACCGCACCCCATGAACCCGGGCACCCCTGCTGAGTCACCAAACGTAGTGAACCACTTGGGGTGACGTATGGAAGAGGTGTTGGTTACCCAATAAATGGTTCCCGGGACGGTGGCACCCACACCCGCCTCCCAATTTTTGCTACGTTTGGTGACTTAACTGGGGTGCACGGGTTCTTGGGGTGAGGTTTGTTTAAGTATTGGTGGCCATTGACGTATGATATTTGGTCGAAGTTGGTGGATGCTTTTGCCCACCTACTGCATAGAGAGCCGGATCGGGAGAGAAAGATTGAGGGAGACCTTATGAACCGTCGCCTTGCACCGCAGTGGAAGGGATGGACTCATATGTTCGTCACTCCTGACCCCCGATTCCTACCCGCCCCTCATACCTCTTTCATTCCCAGAACTTCCCCTCCTTCCTTTCCCTAAAAATACCCTCTACACGGCATCCTCAAAGATGACATAATAGGCCCTATGGGATTTTTTCCTCAAGGCCTCCTGTGTCGAGATAATGTAAAAAAAAAGGAACACGCACAAATCATCCCTGTATTACGTGATCCTGAGATTTTGGGTGACAATAAATTGGCCGAGGATCAGAAGGATGTCACTTGCCACGACCGACGCGCGACGCGACGTTGCCAGCTTTACATCTGTACGCGAAACCACATGTTTTCTTAATAATTTAAATAAAACACGTTTTGTTTATGTTTCTACTTTTACATATATATATAAAAGTAGTTTTATAAGTTTTATATATATATATATATATATATATAATACCAGTAATATTGTCATATGTAATAAAATTTTTGCCAGAGTTCGAAATTTTTTCTAGATTTTGTCCTGATTTCCCTTTTCCCTAAAAAATATTTTTCTACCCTAGATCTAGGGAAATTTCCCTAGACACAACATCGCTGATTCAAAATGGCAATTTGAAAGTAAATAAACTATCGGTGGGTGAAGACGTCACACAATCCACCATAGATACGGTGCAATTTCGGGGGGTCTTGAAAAATTAAAACTTTGACAATTATTTTAACTATTAAAACTAACTATAAAAATAAAAATGCAGTTATTTAAGTTTGAAGGTCTTTATTCATAAAAAAAAATAAAAAAATTGGACTGGAGTTCTCTATTCTAAGTCAACAAGCCAATATTATACTCCTATGCGTCGGATTCAACAGCTTGGAAACAAATACTCCGATGATGTTGATATATTTAGTACATCAATTTTATTATATAAGCATACCATTTGATTAATTTGTGTTATTTCACAATTAATTCATTAAAAATAATAAATAGTGTATTTGCGGCATGTTCCAGAGTGGAAGATACTATTAGTATCGCCCTGGTGTAAGACCACCATTCAGAATTGAAACGTTCCTTGAAAATGACTTTAGCCGTGTTTGGTGACCAGATCTGAATAGCCAGGTACTTCCCAACCTTCCTCTTCCCCACCTCCTTCCCCTCCCCACTACCTTCAGCCTCACAACATACCCCAATTGGGGATGCCATAGTCTCACTGGCTCCAGACGGGAGCAGTTGAGATTCTTGTGCGGTATTCACTGTAAAAAAAAAAAAAAAAAACCTTATTGAAGATTTTTTCATTTAATAGGGGAATATTTTGATAAAGCTATTAAAATTGACTAACACATTGACAGTATTTTGTTGGCTGAAAGAAAAAAAAACTATTTCGGATTTTTTGTATTTAGTACCTACATCCTGTGTGGTTCAAATTCAATACCTAATATTTTTACTTTATTTATTTTTGTGCAAGTGTTTTAAACAGTAGTTTCCTGCACTATTTACTAGTATAATTTCGTTAATATTATTATATATATGTATGTAAGAGCCTAAATAGGCGTAAATAAATAAAATATTTATTGTAAAAATTTGCCGCCCCCTTAAAAGTGCCCCCCCCCTCGCTACGCCACTGGGTAAAGTGACACGACATAATTGAGAACACATGTTATTTAATCCTTTAATAATCTGTACACTGTACATAGTATAAAATGAAGTCGCTCCCGCTGTCTGTGCGCTTAGATCTTGTAAACTACGCAACGGATTTTCATGCGGTTTTCGCCAATAAATAGAGTGATACATGAGGAAGGTTTTTAAGTATCTATGTAATTTGTCAAGGTTTTGTGTAAATTGGTTGAAATATATAATATATCCGGCCAAGCGGCAGCGGGCCGCTGCGGGCAGGCGAACGGGGGGTGTGGATTTTATTTAACAGATGGCGTTGGTTATAAAGGTTGGGTAATGGCGTGGCGTTGTATTTCGTTAGTCACAGCAACTTGTCCGGGTCTCCTAGTAATGTGTAATATGTTATTTAATGATCGTTATTTGGAAAGCAAAAGCAAAATTTTATGATGGGCGGTACAATAGTACAATAGTACAAGCATTGTGTAGTTGTGGTTTAGTAGTTTCCAATGTTCGGCGTTAGGGCGTTGGCAGGTAGGAAGCCAAATCAGGCCAATTGAACGTACAAAAGTGGAACCTACTATTTCGCTTCACGTCCCATAAATAATACGTAACATAATATTATACAAGGATTTTGTATTTGTAGTTTCCGGTCGCAGTAGTTCGGTGCTGGAGCGTTGGAGGTGTCGGAGGCCGAATCCTACCAATTTCACGTACAACCCTAGTTTTTCGCGTCACGTCTCATAATACGAGAAATAATATTATACAATGATTGTGTATTTGTAGTTTTCGGTCGTTTGGCGTTGAAGCATGGAGGCCAAATCAGAATAATTGAACGTACAAAAGTGGAACATAGTTTTTCGTGAAATAATAATATTATTCCATAAATTACTTACCGGAGCATAGATGAGGCGTAGTTTCCGAGTAGGGACAGCGTACGGATAAAGTTTGCGCACTTTCATTAGGTAAAAACAATTTTCTTCAAAGTGGATTGAGCAAATTGCAGAATTAACTGTAATAAACCAGTTTTGTCTCCCGGTCGCATCGATCCATTTTTCTTTTGTGGCTGCATTTTTTGGAAAGCTAAAATAGAAACAAAAAAATTATAAAATTTATTACCACTTTCCATAGAATATAATTTTGGAAAATATATAGAGAATAGGAACACGCTTAACCTCTCAGACCTCGACGATATTTTGTCAGAGGGTCAAAATATTTCCGCTTTACAATAAAATACAAATAAATAAAATATTTCTGAATGTATCCGAAAACTAAAAAATGTTTTGAAAAGGTGATGAAATACGCTTTCAAATTTTATAATTCTAAATAAATATATATATATATATATATATATATATATATATATATATTTTTTTTTTTAATACGTATAAAAATTTTGCATGCAAACATAAACATTACAACAATACTCTTTTGACAGTGTAAACATATTTCGATCTACTCCCGTCAAAATTAAACTTTTAAATTATTTAATGTGAATTATTGCACACAAACATCATAAAATATTAAGAAGCAGCAATTATTTACTAATAAAATAGTGCTTTTCATTGCAAGTGTCTGTGAACTGTGTTAACAAAAGCAAAAACAAATCAACATAACTAAAAATTGTCAAGCAGTGAATAGTTCCAAATACTTCAACGTTTCACAATGGATGTGCAAAATTTCATCTCCAAAGCAGAAGTAGCAGTCAATGCCCTAAATAAGGTACTATTTGATCGAGCCAACAAATTTAATAAGGATCAAATTTCTAAAATTTCTCCAATTGCATGTGAAATTTTAAACGCCATAAGTAGCATGTCTTCAGCTGTAACAGGAGGACACTGCCTTTAAATCCAAAAATCTTTGGAAATTTGTAAAAAAAAATAAACAATGAAAACACAGAATACCCGCCAATAATGCAAAAGAACGGAACCAGTGCAAACAATACACAGGACATTGTAAACCTTTTTTCGGATTTCTTCAAAAATGTTTATGATGAAGAAACCCCAGATGATAAAATACCTGAATACAAATTTAGCAAGACTACACACTTAACACATTGCCATATCACACAAAAACGCTGCGAACAGAAATTACTTTCCTTAGACACTGACAAATCCACTGGCCCAGACAACATTCCACCAATATTCCTCGAAAAATGCTCTAATACATTATCTAAACCACTCACATTATTATTCAACCGTCTCTTGACCCTTGGACACTTTCCAGACCGCTGGAAATCTAGCTTAATTACACCTATCTACAAAAAAGGAGACGACACTAATATAGCCAATTATCGCCCCATTTGTATACAGTCAGTACTACCTAAGCTTTTTGAATCACTGGTCCTTGATGAAATCTATCCCAAATTAATAAAATTAACTGACCAAAAACAGCACGGTTTTATCAAAGGTAGATCTACCGCAACTAATTTAGTAATATTTCAAAACTTCATAATACAATCTTTTGCAGAAAATAAACAAGTCGACTGCATATATACAGACTTTTCGAAGGCATTTGACAAAGTATCCCATAAACTACTAATCCAAAAACTATTTGCTCTTGGAATAAGAGATAACATGCTAAAATGGTTTAATAGCTATTTATTAAATCGTAAACTGTTCGTGAAAATAAAATCATGGATGTCGAAAGCTTTCTGGGCTACTAGTGGCCTACCACAAGGTAAGTCACCTTGGCCCGGTTTTGTTCCTCATTTTCATAATTGATATAACCAATTGCTTCAACGATGTCGAGGTATTACTCTTTGCTGATGACATCAAGCTATACAAGAAAATAACTGAAATCATTGCCATATACTTCAGTCAAATATTAGTATGTTTAAAGATTGGTGCGTTCAAAATAATTTATTCTTAAATGTAGAAAAGTGCAAAACCTTGACTTTCTTCAGAAATAAAAATCCTGTTTTATTCGAATATTCCACCAATAACACAGCTTTAGAAAGAGTCACGGAAATGAGAGATCTTGGAATTATTTTGGATGAGAAACTAAGTTTCGCCAATCATATCCACCAAATTGTAAACAAAGGTATGAAAACACTAGGCTTCGTATTAAGAACAACCAAAAACTTTAATTCCATACAAGTCATTAAATTATTATATGTATCTCTAGTTAGAAGCCTAATTGAATGTAACTCGGTAGTTTGGTCTCCATCTTACAAAATTCATATTAATAACATTGAGCGAATACAAAAAAAAATTCTGCGTTTTATAAATTTTAAATTAAATATCCCACTAGAAGACTTGAAATATAACTTATTATTAAGTTTTAAAAATACACACACTAGAAGACAGACGTAAAATAAACGACTTGACATTTTTATTCAAAATACTTAACTCTAAATTTGACTGTTGCGAACTACTGCAACTCATAAACTTACGAATACCGACAGTAACTACACGACAAAATACACTATTCTACTGTAGCATTCATAAGCGGAACTACATTGCCCACTCTCCGATACAACGATTTCACACTATGGGAAATCAGTACTTAGGTGATATTGACATATTTAACATAAACTTGGCAAAATTTGTTGATCTTGTAAAAAACTTATTCCAAAACTATTCCTAAACCTATCTGTTTTTCTGAAAACCTATGAAATCGCTGTATTTTTGTATTTTTATGACTTGTGTGCTTTTATTTTTATTATTTCTGTACATGTTAAATAATCTGTCATGAATTATTTGTACTACCAAAATGTAAAAGCCCATTGGGCGTTAAATAAAAAAATAAAAAATAAAAATAAATAATAAAAAATAAAAAAAATGGCTCACTTTCATTTTCCAACTAAAATTACTAATAACAAAAAAAAACACGTAGGTACCTCCACATTTTAATAGGCAAATAAATAAACTATAAAGATTTACGCCAAGTTTCAAGATTCAAGATTCAAGTAAAAATAATTGATAAAAAATCGCTAAAGTTTAATTTTTTTTCAAATTGCGGTCTGAAACTATGGGTTCATAAAGGTGTACAACTGTACATGTTAATAATAATAATGATTTATTGTCTTCATTTCTTAATAACAAATAGAGATAATGATATCCTCACTGGGATCTCCCGTGCTGAGGATTTCATTTACATTTTATAATTTAATTATAAGAATAATATGAATTCGACATAACATATATCATGTAGTATTTTTTTTTAATAATTATAAAGTAAATAAGATAGTGTTTTTTTATAATTCAGTTCATTAGATTCGGTTTTAGTCTGTATTTGATTTCAGTATATTTTCTATTTCTGATCTCCCTATATTTAGTATCCAGCTTTTTATTTGAAATTTAAATGTTATAATGTTGAGGTTTTTGAGTGAGAGTGGTATTTTATTGTAGAGTTTAATGCCATAATATAAGAAGCTTTTTTGCCCAAATATTGTGTTAGCAGTTACTTGTTGGATATGTTTTTGACCATGAGATCTAGTGTTTCTAATGTACGTCTAATGTATTTCTTGGGTTTTGTACTTATGAATGTAAATGAGTATAGTTTTATAATATAGTTGTTTAATTGACATTATGTTAAGATTGTTGAAGATTTCGTCAGTGCTAGTTCTTACAGGAACTTTCAGTATAATTTTCATTATGGTTTTTTGAGTTTTAATTAGTGGATTTAGTATGTTTTTATTTGCACTGCCCCATCCGATAATACCGTATTCTAACAGTGATTGGCAGAGGGCCATGTAAATCTTGATTAAGTCTTTTTTAATGAGGACATTCCTGATAGATTTGAAAAAATAACTTAGTTTTTTAATTTTATTATTTAAATAGGTAATGTGTTCGGTCCATTTTAAGTTTCGGTCAATTTTTAGACCCAGATACGTTATATGGTCAACGTTTTCTAATGAGGGACAATTACAATTCTCATTTAAGTGATGCGGGCTATGAATTTTCAAGTTCAGGTTTTCTTCAGAGATTTTCTTATTTTTTAATTTGAAAGAATGAATTTGGTTTTATTAGCATTAAGTGTAAGTGAATGGTAGTCTAGCCATTTTTTAATCCTATTAAGTGTGTCTTCTGCTTTCTTAAATGTTTCTGTCCAATTATTCCCATTTATTAGGAGAACAGTATCATCCGCAAAACTGATGATTTCTCCTTCACATTCTATGTGGCATAGTTAATTAATGTAAATAAGGAACAGAATCGGACCCAGAATACTTCCTTGGGGCACCCCGAATTTGACATCAATACACTCACTGGTTATATTGTTAAGTTTCACAGTTTGCTTTCTATTTCCCATGTAACTTTAAAAAAATATCAGTTCATTATCAGTAATCCCTATGCTCTCTAGTTTTTCAAAAAGATGTGTGTGATTTATTGTGTCGAAGGCTTTAGAAAGGTCGAGAAATATGCCAATGCATTTTTTATGTGAGTCTAGAGAATTTTTAATATATTCAATTACTAAGGCTATGGCGTTTGATGTTCCTAGATTTTTTCTGAAACCAAATTGTTTTAGTGATAATAGTTTATTTGATTCTAGGTATTCGACGAGTTGAGTTTTAACTGTTATTTCTAAGATTTTAGATAATGTGTTCAGAATTGTGATTGGTCTGTAGTTATTGATATCTTTACGATTTCCTGATTTAAAGATTGGTGTAATAGTCCCTATTTTGAGTTGAGATGGAAATCTGCTTTCCGTGATAGATTTGTTTATTAGAAAGAGTATCGGTTCGGAAATTTCGTCTTGTAAGAATTTTATTGTTTTCATTGTGATTTCATCACTACCAGATGAAGATGTTGGTTTGAATTTAGATAACATAAGTGATAGGTCTTGTTTAGTGATTTGTTTTAGAGCAAATTTAATCCTTTGTGGATTTACGTGTTTGTTTATGTTCGGGTTAAAGTGTTGAGGTTTGGTTATTTTGTTGGCTAAATTCGAGCCTATGTTTGCAAAAAAGTTGTTAGTGTAGTTAATTAGTTTATGTACGTTTTTGTTGAGCGAGAGTGTACCGTTATCTGTGTTGATTTCTTCCAATGGGTTTGTTTTGTTTTGATCTGTGTAGGTGATTTCTTTAATTATTTGACAGATAAGTTTTGGATTATTATTGGATTGATCTATTTTAGATCTGTAGTAATTTTGTTTAGCCGATTTAGTAAGATTGGAGCTGATGTTTCTATAGTTTTTGTAAAATAGTTTTAGGGAAAGGTCGTAAGGATTGTTGTTTACTTGCTGATGGAGCTTGTCTCTTTTCCTTATACATTTAAGTAGGCCAGATGTGATCCAAGCTTTTTTGATAATTTTATTGTGTGAAAACGTGTAAGTTTTTATTGAAGTGTGGTTTTGTATTTTTAATTGCAAGTGTTCAATAAATATTTTCCAAGCAACTTCTAGATCTTTAGCTTTATATATTGACTCCCAGGTTTCAGTTTGTAGTGATTTTTTTAGTTTTATGTAGTCTATAACATGTCTATTCCACGTTAAATTTTGAGTCGATGGTCGATTTTTCTTTGCATGAATGTTAAGAATTAAAGTGTAGTGATCAGTGATGGTGGATTGATGTATGATTGTGGAGTATTTTTTATTTGTTTTTGTCATTATGTGGTCAATGCTGTTAAATTTTAGATTTTTATAAAGCGTGGTCAATAATTTTGCTGTTAAATTTTAGATTTTTATAAAGCGTGGTGTTTTCTCTTGCTAACACCGTATTATAGAGAAATTTATATATGTACGAGTCTGAAGATGGCCTTAACAGGCTGAAACCGGTTACGGTCAGAAATACATTTGTTTATAAATTAATTTTGGGAGGCGGCTTTGGTTTGGATACCGCCACCCCGGGTAGGTGTACCATTTATTGGATCAGTATTTTTTTGCGTGTCCCTATTTTCTGAATATTTACCAGAATAGCGATTCGAATAACAGCCCAGAGCCCAGCCCATCACTAGTCAGCGTTTCATCCATTTAGCGATCTACCAATGACATTATAAATATATTATCTAGAACTTACCGATGGTACGAGACTCCTCCTTTCTTGACGTTCACAAAACTGCTGTGATTTTTGCATGTACTCACTGAACAACGCGGCATTTTTGTGGACTAGGTGCACGACAGCGCGGCGGTCGAAATCGTACTGCGTCACCGAATTTCTATATTTTGTAAATTAAACTCCAATCGGACAGACTTTTGGCCCACGAAACACGCCCACATCGCATTTCTTGTGTACAGATTATACAATTTCCATGATACAAAATAACGTTGCTCGTGCTCCCTCGCGCTCGGAGTGCTACGAACAGAGAAGGCAATAGTAAATGCCTTGTGGACGGGTTTCGTGTTTCGTGATCCAAATACAAAGTGTAATTCACCATCCGAAATTCAAATGGGATGGAGATCTACGATGTCAGGGAGTCCGCGAGTGTAACTGAGACAAAGTGAGTGCTAAACGAGTGAGGGATAAAAGCATCCTCAGTGGCTAAAAGGAATATTTGTTAGATACCTACTATGGCATCCCCAATTGGGGTATGTTTTGAGGCTGAAGATAGTGGGGAGGGAAAGGAGATGGGAAAGAGGAAGGTGGAGAAGTACCTGGCTATTCAGATCTGGTCACCAAACACGGCTAAAGTCATTTCTAGCAACATTTCAATTCTGAATGGTGGTCTTACACCAAGGTGATACTGAGAGTATAGCACTCTGGAAAGTGCCGCAAATATACATAAATTAGTTTTAAGTCAATTAATTATGAAATAACACAAATTAATCAAATAAAATTTATTTGCCCACGCCGGGATTCGATGTTTCGATCCCATGATCTCCGGATTGCGAGTCAAGAGCCTTACTTCTAGACCCAGACCACGCCGCGCCGGTCGCCAAATATAATATATAGGAACACGCTACGTATACTTTATTGTAAAAACACTGTTTGTCGGTTAGATAATAATGAAGAGTCAGTAAGTACCTATGTCAGTTTCCTGAAATGGAAAATAATGCATTTTAGTAGCCATTTCATAACAAAACGTATAATTTAACTATTTTCTTGGCGCCATGTTTTGACATAAGTAATTTTATTGTTTTAATTCTAGCGTGTCCCTATTTTCTGAGTATTCATCATTTATCTTTGTTCCATTTAAATTTGTATGGAAGGCACATCTAGTTTTGTTCTTTATTCTATGGTAAATAGTCACTATGGTCTCCAGAGGCGTAGCGTGGATAGTCCCGGCCCCAGGGGCCCAAATTTTTACACGTTTAGCTCAATAATTTTGATTGCATAATGTTTACAATCAATATTAATAAAAAAAATCAAATTTCATCTGCTCGACTTTTATAAATCGTCTTCATCTGACATTTGAACAATCTTTTTCTAAAATAGTTAATTTAATTGAACATATTATGAAACATTTTACTGGCTGTTTGGGGTAAAATGCACAAACTTCGGGAGAGGATTCTACACGATGGCGCTTGAAAATATGTATAAATAACTTATTTCAACTTTTTTTATGTACAAAAATATTTTTCCATAGAACAATATTATTTTTTTCCATACGAATAATTCAACTTTTTTACCCGAAAACTACCTTAAAAGTTGGAATTTCGAAAAAATATTTATATTTTTTTATTTGTAATATCATGTAGAAACTTCCCAACATTTGTGCACTTTGCCCCCAAACACCCTATAGGTACATATTATACATGGCCTTTTACCTTATTTTCTCACGCTTAAAAACATATGCAAAACTCTTCAAAACTGACGACGGAAATTGTGGAACTCAATCGCGTTGCGTTGACCGAGAAACGCCAGACAGAAAAACTACTAGCTAATTTCATGACGCCAGAAATCACTGTTCAAGAGCTTTTGCTGCTTCAGATGTCACACGCAAACATAATATGTACACGCAATGGTTAAAATCAAAAACAATCTCTTTAAAAATGTCCCTAATAAGATAATAATCACTCACCTCTTTTTCCTTCAAGAGCTTCAGTTTTTTCGAAATGGAGAGTCGGGAAGCGCCCTTTCTTATTGACGAACGCTTCCCAGTTCGCCGCGAGTTTGACTTGCGGTGCGAACTGGTTTCGTCGGGTGTCCAGGCGACTGCTTTATCAGCCTTTTCCGCCTGCCAGTCCAGAGCGAGGAAGGAGTTGATACCCGCTGCCTGCAACTCGCCAGGTGGTTGATGTGAACTCTGTGAGCCTGATCGAGTTTCCAGAACGAACCCCGCCGGAAATTTTACCCCCTATGGAAATAATTTCCTGTTTTAAATAATAAAAAATAAACCGTGTTTAAATTTTTAAAATGAAAACTTCTTTAATGCCGCGCCGCGCCGTTGTGATTTGAAACTCGATGAAACGAAAAAAAACTAAAAAGAGACAAACACAAACATCTATAGGATTTAGCCTGCGAGAGAATGAGATAATAATGATGATAATAATAATGACTAATCGGTCTCCTCATTATGCAGTGCTTCATAGTCTCCCCACTCTTGTCTGCTTTAGTTTTCTGAAGGTTTCACTTCTACCGCCTGTGAACTGCACATTATTTTATTTTATTTATTCAATATCATAAATAAATAAAGAAGCAAAAGAAAAAACCGAAAATAATCTTAAAAAATAACAATGAAGTGTGGCATTTGAAAGAACAATGCCTTCAGAAAGTATAAAATAAACCAAATAATTACAAGTATGCTCACACGCGGTTGGAGTGAAATCTTCAGAAAACTAAAGTACACAAGAGTGGGGAAGCTACGAAGCACCGCAGACTAAATCCTAAAGATGTACGTGTTTTTATCTCTTTTTAGTGTCGATTTTTCGTTTCATCGAGCTTCAAATCACAACGTTGCTAAAAAAAGTTTTCACTTCAAAATCTCTATAAGGGGATTAAAGTAAGAGCTAGAAACTACATACAAAACACATAATATGTCATAAGATTTAAGGACATTGTATGCGAATAAAATGGGAAGAGGATGTAATACGCATGTTTAAAAGTTCAAGCAAAGATTTAATTCTGAATTGCGATCTTTCACCAGATACTGAGATAGTGAGAAACGTTTCACTCTGAACGAGGTGTAAATATACTAAAACGTATTTTATTTCTATCGTCTATCTCTAAAGATGCAACAGATAAAATGAAATATGCTGTAATTACCGGAAAAATGGGGAACGCTTTCGCGTGCAGTCTTCGCAGACCCTTTTTGGTCGTATTGATGTATCTTTCTTCAAAGTGAAGGGAGCAAATTCGACTCGTAGCGGTCGGGTTCCAATCATTCTCGGCCCTCTCCAGGCGGATTGCTCTTGTCCAGTTTCTTGTTTGAACGGGGTCTTGGGGAAACCTAAAATAATCAATCGAATTTAAATAATAATTCAATATTTCTACTTGCAGCTTTATAAATATTAACTACTAGCTAATAAAACACAACGTCATCTACTGGATGGTTATCCAACCTTTATAACCACCGCCGTCTTTGAGTTTATCGCGCAGAGACAGATGGATGCCGCGGAGGACTTTAATTTATAATACGTAGAGATGGTGTGAAAGATTATAATTATGTGTATGAAATGCTTGGGGTAACTAACGTATTTAAGTTAATAAGGATTAATACTGTATCCGTCTAAACAACTTTTCAATTACCGCAACGTACTTGACCATTTTTATGGGTATAGTAAGCTATCCGTAAAAGATAGATATATGGCTTCGCGGACTTTTTTGTAGATCTATAAAAGAGGAATATCCCACCATGCATTGTTTTGTTATATCCCCAAAGGATTAGGCAGCGTTTTCGATGAAAGCTACCGGGCGGCTTGACTTTTTCCGACACTTCTAACAATTATCGTTATGTTTCAACCAATTTACACAAATCCTTGACAAATTACATACCTAAACCTTCCTCACGAAACACTCTATCTATTGGAGAAACCCGCATGAAAATCCGTTCAGTAGTTTTCGAGTTTATCGCGAACAGACAGACAGACAGACGACGGGGGGGACTTTAATTTATAATATGTAGAGATAGAGATAGAGAAGATACAGATTTTTACGGACGAGGCATTTTTTCCCATTTGTGAAATTAATGCACGCAATAGTTTCAATTATCCGAAGTTTGTAAAACCATTGGTTATTATATAACTTTGTGGGTGATTTTGAGGCTGAAGGAAGTAGTGCTAGTAGTTTAAAAAAGGGACGCTCGAACGAGGCAAGGAGTGTAAGGAGAATAATGACGCAAATGTGAATGGTAGAAGTCGGGGACGCCCGGGGAAGACATGAACGACCAAAGTGGATCAGATACTTGAGTCGGGCCATGTGAAGAGTCGGAATAATAGAAGAGCATGTATGAGACGACGTATGAATGTGAACGAGGCAAGGAGTGTGTGCCAAGATCGAGTTGTTTGGCGGTCGTCCGTTTGGTTAGTTAGTCAGTTAGTTAGGAAGTAGCGGCGGTAATGAGAAGAGAAAGAGGAAATACTTTCTAACCATTTAGATCTGGTATCTAAATATAGCTAAATCCATTTCAAGGAACGTTTTGACTCTGATTGGAGACTTTTACCAGTGCGATACTAAGAATATCTTCCGTTCATGCGGAGAGGTTTATCCAGGTCTTGCCGATCAGCTGCATGGCGGGTCGGATCGAGAGAGGTCAGTTGATGTAAACCCTTTGACCTCTTCAGCCGGACTCTCTCGAATCAACGCCTTACACCGCAATGGGAGGGATGGATTCAAACATTACTCCTGGACACATTTACCCCCAGACTCGTACGTTTTTCCTTCCCAGAACTTCCTCTCCTCCATTTATTTAGAAAGACCCTCCACACAGCACCCCCAGAGATCACACAGAACCCGAGGAAAAATATTTAAGGGATTCACGCGTGGAGTTAGTGTAAAAATAAAAAAAATGTAATAATTACATTACAAAATGCTGCAAACTTGTTTCGGAGACATCATTTAATTCATGTTACTAAATTGCCCTCCAACATTTCCGCCCACCAATTATATTACAATAGGCCACTTGCATCGATTTCATAACGACTTGGAAAAAATCATGTGGATAGATCTTTTCACTAAGATTACGAAAATGTTAGCAAAAATTGTTAGATATGTACAGTTTTTTTATTTTTTTTTAAAGAAATAAATCCATTATTTGGGCTCGTGATGTCACTACATGAAAATGTCCCGTCTCCGAAAATGTTCCTATTAATTTTGTAAAATTCCACACTGATTTTTTTTTTTTTATATGGCATCACTTTGATTTCAGGCGAATTTTTGAATTCGTTCACTAGATTCATTGTTTGTTCTCTGCGAACTTATCATTTGGTTCGACTTTTTGACAAATGTTCTGAAGAGAACTCCGTACATTTAATGATCACGTGAACGTGAAGATGATGTCGGTACGTGTTTTAGAGGTATAATGATTATGGTGCTGACTTTAACAAAATAAAATTTTATAATGTTTTTTAATTTTAATACGCACCAGATTTAAATGTCGGGGTTTAATTTTCCCCACAGGAAAAACTAAACCCTTTCACACACTTCCCAAATGATCATCTGGTCAATCCACGTTATGCAATTGCACTATATGTATTATAATTACAAAACAATACAAGAACAACATGTCAACCTACCAGAGACCAGATGGGAAAATAATTCACCGACTCCAGATATTTTCATATCAGAGGGTTCGGCTCTGTGGAATTCCTAATTGAACCTATAAATCCTACTGATCCCTCAATATAAATATTTAAAAAATCTTTTGTAATCCTACATGTATTTAAAATTACCGATTTTTGCATTTTTATATATAAATTCTTTGACAAATCTAATACGCCTAAATTTTGAATCAGAGACCTAGGTATAATGCCAGTAGCCGGAATAACAAATGGTAATATTTTTATATTCCGAGAATGCCAAATTCTTTTAATCTCATTTCCTAAATCTGTGTATTTTCTAATTTTTTCAGAAACAGTTTTTTGAATATTACAGGAATTTGGAAAAGCTACATCAATGATATAAGTTATTTTTTTAATTTTGTCATGTAAAACTATATCAGGTCTATTATGACTAATTGTTCTGTCTGTTAGTATAGTTTTATCATAATATATTTTATAAAATTCATTTTCTAAAAATGAATTTGGTTCATATTCATAATATGGTACTATATTACGGCAGTCAATCAAGTTATATTTAATTACCAAACTTTGGTGGATTATTTTTAAAACCTGATTGTGCCTAAATGTATGCTCGGACGGCGCTAATATAGAACATCCCGATATAATATGTTCTATATTTTCCGGAAAAGCCAAACATTTTCTACATAAATCATAAATTTGATTTATATCTTTGATTATATGCTTCCTATAATTTTTAGTATTAATGACTCTATCTTGAATGGCAAGCATAAATCCTTCTGTTTCTGCGCTCAACTCTCCAATACTCAACCATTTGTTTGACGAAAGTTTGTCAACATACGTTTGGTTGAGATAATTGAAGTGTTTTGCATGAATAATTTTATTTGACCAGGAATCTAATAATTCCTGGTTAGTATTTATAAGAATGTTGGCATTCTCGTCATATAAATTTAAAGGTGTAATGTTTCTATCTGCCTTACAAATTATTTTGTGCATTTCTGAGCTATTAGCTTTCCTATGGAAAAAAATTCTAAGCATTTCTACCTGATTGTGTTTCAAAGATGTTATTTTGACTACACCTCTACCTCCTAAATTTCTAGGTAAATTAATTCGTTCTATGGCTGAATTTGGATGATGGCAATTAAACTTTGTTAACGTAGTTCTAATTAATCGTTCTAAACTATCAAAATCTGTATTGGACCATTTAATTATGCCAAATGAGTACGTTAATAAAGGTACTGCCCAAGTATTTATTGCTTTTACAAAATTTTTAGCAGATAGATTGCATTTTAAAATTTTTCTGATCCTAGTTTGAAAATTAATCCTAATATCATTTTTGATACTAGTGTGATCTAATCTATTCGATTGCGGGTATCCTAAATATTTATAAACCTCATCCCCTTTCATACTTTTAATTTTGAAATTTCTAAATATACCCTCGTCTCCATCTACAATTTTGCCTTTATTATAATTTATAAGTACAAGTATATTACATTAAATTTAGTAATATAGACGCTGTACATTATAATGATTTATGATCAATAAGACGGATCAAGGAAAAAAAAATTATGAGATGTAATATTTGTGGTATGCCTCGTTATTCTCGCGTGCCATTCGTGTGGAAAACGTTATTTAAAAAAAATGATTTTCGGCTATGTAATTATCGTTTTTTCACACCTTTAAAATTATGTCCCGTCTTTTCGGTTTATAAAAAATGGTCTGATTTTTCGGATTGAAATTTTCAAAAAATCCCCAGGGTTTCAAAAATACGATTAAAATATAAATATACGATTAAAATATAAAAATATATATAAACATATATATATATATATATATATATATATATATATATATATATATATATATATATATATATATATATATATATATAGAATGTCGTGGAATATTTGCCTGAACCGGATTTTTTTTTTTTAAATGTGATTGATGCAAGTGCCCTATTATATTAAAAAACTTGCTTTTCAAATAAATTATTAACAAAACGAGCCCACAAATGTTTATCAAATACGCCACTGCATAAATTCGATAGTACAATACCAAATACCGCTAGAAGAGAGAGCCGACAAAATAATGCTACAATATTGAGGCCATTTTATCGACGTTTCCTTCACCCGATGGCCGATATAAGCATTGTAAATGCAAAATAGTATTTTAAATTTGTATACTTACATGTGAAATGTTATTCCGTTCCTCTTGTTGTGTGTTGATGTTGAATTTCGACATCCTTTGGCAACGCAGGTCGGCATTTTGGATTTTAAGTCGGACTTGACACGGAAACAGGGCGGTGTCACGGGTGAACGACTCGACACTGACGCTAGACGTGGCGCAGTTACAGTACGCGGTGCGCCTGGTCTTGTCTTGTCGTCTTTTGTTCAGAAAGGGCCGATCTGCGTATTATATACTGTCTTGCTTCAGATACAGAATACACTAGGTGTGCGTTTTGTTCATACTGTCTTGCTTCAGATACAGAATACACTAGGTGTGCGTTTTGTTCATACTGTCTTGCTTCAGATACAGAATACACTAGGTGTGCGTTTTGTTTCGATGAGCACAAAAAATTGAATGTTATTAGTTATCAGGGTTTCATGCCAACTCAGAATCAGGTCTACTCAACATCCCTTTTAAAAGTCACTAAAAGCTATGAAAAAAATCACATAAACTAACTTAACGTTTATATATATATTTTCATCACTTTTAATGACTTTTCAAAGGAGGTGTTGAGTTGATTTCATTCTGAGTTGTCCGGTCACCTGTTACTACACCTGTTAATTATCTATAATTTAGTATTACTAGCGCAGACGCCAGAACCTTGAAAAATCACGGGATATTATGATTGTAGGACTTTTTAAAGATGAACGTCTGTGTAAAGAGTACTTCTGAACAAGGAAAATTGGTACAGAATTCTCGATCGACCCGAGAGATGGATCACCTGACAGTTGCCCCCCCCAAATTAATTAATATAAAATTATTTTTTTTTAGCATTACATATTTACAAATTTCACATCTAAAAACGACTTAAAAATTGATTTGGATATCAAACGAATTTATTTACTTATTCGTTTATGCTGATTGCTGATATATACAGTACTTACCTATACAACAAGATTCCTACACTCCTAGATGCATTTGAATTAAAGATGTTATTTGGCGGTAAATCCTCTCTAGACACTTGGTAAACCGACTGCATATTGTATATAAGTATGCCGGGGGGGCAACTGACATGCCACTCGTGTGTTATTTCACCTGTTGTAAAAATGGCATTCTCATCCTTTCAAATTTTACTTTTGTATGGAAAAAATGATGCGTTTCTATTTAAAATTTTTTTAAACTAATTAAAAAATACTATTTCTCTCTACATTCTCTCGCAGTACCCAAAGTCAACAGTGTACAAATGCTGGGTATGCGCTTTTAGTGCCTCCGGCCGTGCATCGGTGCCGAAGGATCAAAAACGTTAATTATTCGTAGCACCGTCTTATTGAAATCCCGGTAGAACTAGAACAAACATGCACCGTTGTTACAGTAGATTTGGTTCATACCTCTTCTGTGGGTGGGTCGAATAGTTTCGCGTCATCAATAACGCGTATCCCGTGTCTTTTGGTTGGTTTCTGAAACAAATGAATATGCTGATTAAAGAATTCTTTCTAAATTTTGTATAATTCCCTTCTTTGATTTCTTTTATATGTAGGGGAAGGTGTTGACTAAATTACAAAACTTAGTATAGTCGATTTCTCCAGTGATGGTCAGCAAGACGGAGATATTGATCGAAGAATAAGTGCGATAAGCGGTGTATTGCGTCCTCTCTACAGCTCAGTGATAAGGAAAGCCGAGATTAGTATCAAGACAAAGATGGCTGTGTTCAAAACGATATACCGCCCGACGCTTACTTACAGCCACCGGATATGAAAGCTAAATGAACGAACACGCTCTAGAGTCCAAGCTGCCGAAATAAGGTACTTGAGAAGAGTGGCAGGGGTTACGAAATGGGATCAAAAAGAAACTCGACAATCAGAGATGATCTAAACATTGAACCACTGCTACTCTTTATAGAAAAATCGCAACTGAGGTGGCTTGGGCATGAACTAAGAATGTCTGATGACTGAATTCCTTGGAAAACACTGAGTGCGATTCCAGAGGGTAGACGTCCAGTGGGCCGCACAGTGGGCTGAAAATCGCATTTCATAGACATAGAAACTTTTACTTTTAAAGTTAAAAACAAAGGGCCGTTACTATAGTTAAATTTCACCAAAATACGTTTTTCAATCAATTTGACTGCTTGTTGTACGTTACTTTTAACTTTTGTTCTTACTTTCCGAAAACCGATAGTTACTCTAGAGTTACTCCGCCATATTGGCATCATTGGCATATTTGACAGTTCTGGTCGAAGTAATGTACGGAAATGGCATGGAAATGGGTTCTTCAACATTGATTATTAATCAGTAATCATGATAAATATTGTAGAAGAGGATGATAATGCATTTAAGCATTAACATGAATCACCAACATAAAAAAGTTTTCTTTTCAACTTTGAAGATTTAAAAAAACAAATCGCACGTTGCGCCACAATACGAAGTATGTCAAAAAATACAAATAAACAGTAGTATATCTGTGGGTAAGGATGTAATGGCCAGAGATTTAGATAATTCCAGAGATATCCTCATTTTTAATGTCAGTGCCATACAAATTTTTCTTAAAAAAATGATAACTCCTTCATTTGTACACGCAATTGCTTCATACGAAATTTTATAGCATAGGAATGATCAGCAGAATCCATTTCTAGCAAAAAAAAGACCCTTGAGAATTCAAGTCTCTATGTCCATTACCATTTTATTCAACAGAGTGCATGTCAAAAATCGCTCCACGAAAATATATAAAATTACAGTTTATAATTCCTAATATAACCATACAATTCATCGTGGAACGTGTCCCCGAAGTTCAGTATATTTAAAAACCGAAATTAGAGAAATCTAAACGCTCTAACTTCACGGTAATTATTAGTGTTTAAATCAACTGTCAAATGTGTCAAGTGTTGTTCCGAAAAAGCAACATTTAATTCTTATCACCTTAAACATACCTGTGCAAAGACAAATTATACTAAAATACATTAATCTAGTGCATTATATCAATCCAGTTTCTCAATCAAATGCATTAAATACACAACAGTGAGTTACGTGCAAAAAAAAAAGATTTTTTCAAAATAACCTTATCATCTTCCGAAACTGAACACACCTTATAAAGTTTTATATTGACAGTAGCCCCCAACTGGGCCGTGAATCAGCGGATAAATCGGTCAAGTTTCGATTCAGTTCGTTAGGGCGACAGCGCGAGTTCAATCCTCAAGTCAATCAAAATATTTTTTCTTTTTATTCCTTATAAATTAATGTAAACATGAGTAGACAGAGGAATGTACAAAAGAAACCAACTAAATCTAGCGACGCTGAGGAAGATGAAAATAAAATCATCATTTATATAGACAAACAGCCTTACTAAAAAACCCACTGAAAATTTTATTCAATTGACAAACGGCCGCGGATGTGAAAACATTACTAATTAAAAATTTGTTCTTTGAAAGAAATACACATGGTTTCCACGGCCTGAGAGGGTAGTTTATCTCTGTTTTAACCGTTGATGTCCGAACGATATTTGTAATTTTTCCATAGTATTTTGAATGTTCTATATTATTTCTTATTTTTGAAGGTGTCGTAAAAACAAATACCATTTATGAAAACTAGATAAAATTACCTTTTAGATATGTGTATTTGAAATACACTTTAGCTTTCAAAAACTGCCATATTTTAAGATTCAAACTCGGAAAAAAATTTTCTCCCACAACATTTTTGACCAAAATGTAGAGAAATTTAAATAAAATCAAAATTTAAAAAACACAGTCCTTTTATGTAATAAATTTGGAAGGAAACTATCACCTCACTTTTTCATCGTGTATACAATAAAAAAATAATAAAAAATTTCAAAGTTTTTTTTTTGCCAAAAAAATAACTTAGAAATAATACCGAAATTTAAAACAGATTTCTTGCATCTCTAAAGACGTTAATTTTTTTGATACGTTTACGGACACATGTATTAGATTTTAATATTATAAAAAATTATCACTTTTAAGAAATTCTCTTAAAATAAAGATCTTAAAATGAAAATTTTATCTTTTAAGTAACCTATAAAAAACAATATTCTGACAGTTCAACTTTGAAAGCACGGCGTTTGTACAATAACTTGATTAAACTGATGTAAACCACACAAATAACATGGTAAATATATCAATTATGTGAACAGAAGAGTAAATTCGTCACTACAATAGAAATTATTAAGTAAAATCACAAAATTTTCGATATCCCGCCATAAAACACACCGAGCTGTTTTGTCATCGCGGGCTGTCGCGGGCCCAAGAACTAATGCATAGGCGCGCCAATAATGCCCCTTGCGGAGAAAAATTAAAACAACATTGTTTCCTAGTAAATTAAAACCATATACAACGTTGTCACGTCTTCAATGCGTTTTAACAGCGTGACCACGTAAGAAACGTTATTGGTAATAAAACGTGTTTTAGTGTATACGAGGTTTATTTATGTTATTGCAATAATACAGTTAATCGGTCGCGCTGTGGTTTTTTTTAGTAAGGCTGAAAAAGTTTAGAGAAATGAACGACACATTTAAAAGCAAATTAAATATTCTGCCAGATATAAAAGACTCCATCGGCTTCATTTCAGCCGAATACGATGAACTGAAAATGCTAACCGAGTCCTTGAGCACAATAAAAAATCTACAAGCAGAGAATATTAAGCTAAATTCAGAAGTGCCGCGACCTTAATGCGCGCGCGTCTCACATGGAGCAGACAGCCAGGGAAACCAATGTCGAGATCCAACGCGCGTACCAGAACACAAATCGGAGAATCTAATATCGATAATAAAACAACTTGGGACCGTGATTTCCCGCCCCATTGCCGAATCGGAAATTCTTAACATCCATCGAGTCTCCAAGATTAAACAAGATTCCGGAAGGCCAAAACAATAATCGTGAAGCTCCCGAGCGTGAGGGCAAGGGATGAAGTTCTGGCTGCAGTCGTCAGCTTCAACAAGAAGAACAAGAACTCCAAGCTAAATTCGACGCATTTAGGCATCGATGACATCAAATCGCCGGTATACGTCAGCGAACATCTAACACCAGCAAACAAGGCCTTCCAAGCTGCCACGAGGATTAAGGCGAAAGAAGTAAACTACAAATTCGTGTGGATCCGAAATGGCAGAATCTTTGCTCGTAAAGATGAAAACTCGGTGCACGTGGTGGTGATCCGCAACCAGGACTCATTGGCTTCGCTCATCTGATTCCATACCTTATCTTTATCTAAATTTTAATTTGCGCGTTATCTTTGAATAATGTATACTAACATGGAAACCTAAGAATTTATTACCAGAATGTCAGGGGTTTAAGAACAAAACTTAATGAAGTTTACTTAGAAATACTTAATAACAATTTTGATATTATTATTCTAACGGAAACATGGTTGAACGACTCTATTTCTGATGCTGAAATTTTTGGCTTGCGTTATAATGTTTTTAGAAGGGACCGTAGCAGTTCCTCTAACCACAAAAGTGACGGAGGGGGTGTATTGATAGCCGTTTTACAAGAATATCAAACTAACCGCTGTAAGCATTGGGAAAGTACCTTGGAAGACCTATGGGTGACCATCAAATTCAGCCAGAATAAACTAACGAGATGTCTCTACATATGTGCTGTTTATATACCTCCCCCGTTGCTTGTTGATAATTTTGATTATTTTTTTTTTAAAGTTGGCAATGTTATGGATGCCGTTGGTGAATCAAATACGTTAATTTTAGGAGATTTCAACCTGGGAAATATCGGTTGGACCCACAACGAACCAAACCACTCATTCCCTATCTCCAGAAAATTATAGTACTGATATCGGTAACCATCTTGTAAATTTTCTTGCCCTAAATAACCTCAATCAATTCAATGGCATTGCTAATAGTAACTGTAGAATCTTAGATCTCGTTCTATCCAATTCAAAAACAATACAAGTCAGGCAAAGTACCGAAATCTTAAGTCGCATTGATATACACCATCCACCTTTAGAGATTGAATATAGTTTTGATTTCAAATTAACAAAAATGCTAAAAAATAAAAACTTACTTAAATATGATTTTAATAAGAATGATTACGTTCAATTCAATCAGGAATTACAAGAACTGAATTGGGCACTTCTTTTACCTGATTTCATGTCGGTAGACGATATGGTTTCTTTATTTTACACTCATTTGTATCGTATAATTGAGAAATGCGTAACAAAATTTGTAAATCGCAACACCCAGCATCCCCTCTGGTACTCACCAGACTTAGTTAAATTACTAAAAGAAAAAAAAAATTTCGACTTCTCTACAAAAAATATAAGAATCCACGTGATAGAAATTCTTACGAACTCTTACGCACCCGTTGTTCCAAACTATTAGTAATTACTACTTAAAACACATTGAACAAATAGAATCGTGTCTGGTTAATCATTATAACGTTAAAGCTTTTTGGAGATTTGTCAAACACAAGAAAAAAAACATAAGTACTATCCCCCAAAACATGACGTTTGGAGAAAAAAAATCATCAAACGGCGAGGAAAGCAGCTAACTATTTGCCCAACACTTTTCATCAGTGTATGAGAAAGATGACATTAGAAGCAATGAAGAGATGACATTAGAAGCAATCTGAATCAATAGACTATTCGAACAGCTCTCTACACACAGTAAACATTAGTGTACACTATGTAAAAATAGAAATGCTTAACCTTGACCAAAGCAAAGGTCATGGCCCCGACAAAATTCCACCATTCCTAATAAAAAAAATGTGCACACAGTCTCGCACTCCCTCTGACTATCATTTACAGGAAATCATTATCTTCATCCATTTTTCCAACAAGGTGGAAACAGGCTAATATTGTACCAATACCTAAAAGCGGAGACCTTCACGAAGTCACAAACTATAGACCCATCTCTATTCTCTGTTCATTTGCGGAAATTTTTGAAAAATTAATTTGTCCATATCTTAATTATCATCTCAAAAATCTTATAACTCCAAAACAGCATGGTTTTCTCTCCAAGAAATCAACATCCTCTAATTTACTTTGCTATGTCAATACCTTAACCGAAGCTGTCGATAGAGGTCAACAGATAGACACAATCTACACAGATTTTAGAAAGGCCTTCGATAAAGTAAATCATAGATTACTAATTCATAAACTAAAACAAATGGGTGTTCATGGTACTTTGGTAAATTGGTTTTACTCCTATCTAACTGACCGCATACAAAGAGTAGTATTTGATGGCTATGAGTCAAGAGGATTAGATGTGCCATCTGGAGTGCCGCAAGGGTCCCATTTGGGCCCAATCTTGTTATTTGTTTTTATAAATGACTTGTGCAATGTTATTTTGGATTCTGAAATTTTGTTGTTTGCTGATGATTGTAAGATATTTAAAATTACCCATACATTACTAGACTCAATACTTCTCCAAAACGATATAAACAGAGTTTCAAAGTGGTGCAACGACAATAGAACGTTTCTGAATTCTTTAAAATGTGGTCACATAAACTTTACGCGTAAACACAATTCTATTCCGACTCAATATTTTATCGACGGTACTAAACTCCAGGAAGTCGCAACCATTCGGGACCTAGGCGTATCATTTGATTAAAAAAACTTACTTTCACACCTCATATCGACAATATCATTTCTAGATCTATGAAAATGCTAGGATTTATCAAACGAAACAGTAAACATTTTAAAAATCCCACATCAAAAATAACGCTGTACAATTCCTTCACCCGCAACGTGTTGGAGTACGCAAGTGCTGTATGGAGTCCAACCTACAAAGTTCATATTCAGCGAATAGAGCAGGTTCAAAAACATTTTATGTACCACCTGGCGTATTCCGATAGGCGAGCTCGATCAATTCATCACTACACTGATAGACTAAAATTCTACAATGTACGCACCCTTGAACAGAGAAGACTAAATACAGATCTAAATTTTCTATTCAAAATTGTAAATGGTTTAATAAACTGTCCTTTTCTACTTCACCAAATCAGGTTCAATGTTCCTAGAATTGGTTCACGACTGGTAAATTATGTTCCGTTAAATATCAAAAAATATCGAACTAAGTTGGGGTATGACTCAGCTTTATCGAGAATGTGTGCCGTAATTTCAATGAGGCTTATAAAAAACATTCGATTAATTTGACAATGTCAACATTGGCCAACTTCAAATCATTTCTTAACAAGCTTTAAAGCTCCCTATTATGTTGTTCTATAAACTTATGAACCTATAAACTCATTGTTCTAAAAACTTGTTCGTTGTAAAACTTGTTAATTATTATTTTGTAATGTATAGTATGTGTTTGTGTGAATGAATATAATGTATATGTAAGTATTATATTATCAATGTTGTATTTGTCTTTAATTAGTGATAGCATCAACCATGTTCAGTGTAATTGTATCTGTGAAAGCTTTGATGTAAATCACTGTTGACAAACCTAATAAAAAAATAAAATAAAATGTCTATGAAAGGCGATTTTCAGCCCACTGTGGGCCGCCCCAGACACAGTTGGGCGAGGCAACTCCAGAAACTGTGTGAAGAGAGGATGGGATTGCCATGGACGGAGGTCAAACAATCGGTGCAAGACAGGGACGCATGGAGGCGCCTTGTCGGTGCAGTGGGTCCCCGACCCGAATAGGATAAGGGGAAAAAGATGACGATGATGAAAGGTTTGAAATAACTCTTTGGCTTACATTATGTTGGTATTATTAACCTTGTTAACATACGATTAAAGCGACAAAATATTATTTTACATAAAAAGGAAATTGTCACAACCTGCCCCTGCCTGCAGTTGTGACAAGGGTGGGGCAGGTTGTGACGAACAAATAATTAAGTAGTAAGTAGGTACGTAATGAAATTGGTAAAAACAATAGTCCTAAAAGTGGTTGTAGTATACCTCAAATGTAATAAAAATAAAAACATAAAAATCAACCTCAACCAGTCAAGCAAAAGTCGCTGATGAAGTCCACTCCGGCACATAACTCAAGACACCAACTATGACATTTTATGTTCTCACCCTCACCCATCATTCACCACAAATAGCATTAGAATAGGAATAGGGGTTGCGACAATACATGTAGGTAGTAGGTATACATTGCTCTTTCTCGTTTGCGTCGCTGTCGTCAGTTTCCATAAGTGGTGGCTCCTCTTCAGTTTCGCTGGATGATGTGGACATCAAAATCCCTTTTTTTACGTCTAAAAGGTTTTTTTGTTGTATTTATGTTTTTGTCACCATTTTTTACATGAGAAAAAACTTGTCCAGGACTGGAATATCCCACCTTATGACTTGTAAGAGGACTAGCTTTTATCGTATCGATGAACCGCTTTCGTGTCATATAATTAATTCCAAAAGGGGCTGCAGCTTTTCGAAGTGACACGTTTGTAGTCATGATTTCAGAAGCAGCTTGTTCATTAACACTTTCTGGAATTTTCCCTTCTTCGTCTTTTTTTATAATTCGGACCATTTTGCAAGCTTGAAAAAAAATGTTTGAAGTACAAATAGGCACAAAAAGGAAATGTATCTAGGTAATACATATATGCATTCATAATATGTCAAAAATACACCTTTTTACATAATACACATTGGATTTATATAAAGGTATATAAAAACTAAATTCTGGGGGGGCGAGTTGTGACTGTCACAAACGTCCCCGCCTCGACATCAAGGCGGTTAACATGAACCAACCCAACGATTTTACATAAAAATGGCCACGCAAGTAAACGTACGTGACGTACGAATTTCATTTATAACTAATAAAAGACACTGTGTTTGAAGAAAAAAAATATAACGACTTACCGAGTGCTAGCAGGTTAGCGGATGAGTTTTAAAATTTGAGGGAAAAGTTCGTTTAGCACTTAAAAACCACACTTTAACGTTTAGCTTTGACCAACCGCACGGCCGCGGCACAACTGTTTTGACAGAAAGTGGCCGTACGGGGTTCACACGAAACGGCGCGACGCGCGCCATGCTAAGTCACAACACGCCCCACCCTCCCTGAATATATATAATGGTAAGCCCACACAGCGGCCAACGTTCCAACTTCAAACGTTTGGACGATCGTGTGGAGGGGTGTTCGTGCGTTGGAGTTCGAGTTGGAAGGTTGGAGTTCGAGTTGGCCCGGGATCGCCCTTGTCACCTAATCAAGAAGCCGACCGACCCGAAGATAACACTCAACGAGCCACGCATCCAGTACTGCACCTAATCTAACAACGTACGAGTTATCAGCTACAATGGACCCCGGCGGCCGTCTGCTCCTATAAAAGAGATCACCAACTGCTAACGAGGTCTTTCAGTCTCGATTCGCCAGCCGTCAAGTCAACAGCTAAGCGCGTTCCGAAGCGATTTCCAACTATTGTGTTGTTAATACAGTTTTTGTGTTTTAATACAGTTATTGAGTTTTTAAAACAGTTATAAAGTCAGTTCTTTCGTGTTTTAGCTCCTTCGGAGATTATTCGCGGCAAGTGCCGATTATTCGCATGTGATCTACGCAACCACGCGTTTTTGTGTCGAACATAAATCTATCTTCAGTGATTCAAACATTATCCGTTTTACGAACACAAGTGCAAGTGCTTTGAACTTTACTGGTTTATCATCCACGACTTTGGTTCCCCGTCTGAAAGAAGAGTAAGACTGTCCTTATTCCTGGAAAAAACCACTAAATCAGCGCTAGCATCCAGCAGCAGCCATCATCCACAGCAGACATTATCCATCATCTCTGGTGAGAGTATTTGGAATTACATGTACTTGATATATTGTTTTTTTTGACAGAGTTCATAAAATCATATTCACCTACCACCTTTTTTTTGTTCAGAATTAATAATAATTACCATCGATCTTAGACAAATTTCTCCGTTTTTATCCTTGTAAAAGCATTCTTTCCTCTCAATCTTCCAAGTTTCTATAATTGACGACATTTTAAAGTATAAAAATTATTACTTACCCAAATTAAAAACACTCTGCTCGGCCACGTTATTCCCAATACCCAGTCAACCTAATTACAAAAGTCATTAGCTCACTGCCAACAACTGCCACCAACTAAAAATAAATATAAATTTGGGTATTTCCAAACTTTCTCAAAATCCCAACCCGTTACCACGCGGGCATAGCAACTAAATAATTACGGCCCTGTATTCAAGTCTTACCTAATTAACTAATTACCTCAGTTACCTTCAAATTATTCAATTATGAATACCTACGAAAGCACCGTGGCCGCTTTCATGTTCGCAAGGGTCAATAAAGATCTCTCCCTTGAAGAAAAATCATATCTTAATCAATTAATACAGCGCGAACTAGCTTCCCAAGCTGCAAACCAAACCCCAGCGGATGAAACTGTATCCCCGCGGCGTTTTACCTCTCCTCCAAGGCATTATTCCCCTTGTACAAATCATGAAGATTCAGAGTCCGAAATGGAATATTCATCTTCCGACGATACAGGTTTTCGTCTTGTATCCGGACGAAAACGTACTCGAGCTAGTTCAAATGGCTCCTTGACCCCAGTAAACTCACCGAGACACTCTCCTGTTTCCTCCCCTAGATCAAAAAAGAAAACCAACATAGATTCGAGAACCGGATCAGCTCACGATAATAACAAATTTGAAATTCTAAGGTCTCCCTCTCCCATTCCCTCTACATCTGCTCCGATAGTTGAGCCCTCCTTAACTGTCGAACCACCCCGCAAATTTAAACGTATTCCACCAATTGTTCTGCATAGAAAAACGGAAATAACGGCTCTCTTCCGTACTTTGGAAGACAAAGGCATCGACTTTAGTGCGAAAAATATGGGGAACTTTCTCCATATTCAGACAAAAAATCCGAGAGAACACAGCAGCGTTACCAGGCTGCTAATAAGTCGGAAAATTGAGCATCACTCATTTCGGCTTCCTGAGGAAAAACCCCTCAAGGTAGTTCTCAGAGGTATCCCAGAAGAAATAGACACAGAGGAGGTCAGGATTGAACTTGCCCGCAGCTACCCGGTGATATCGGTACACCGAATGAAAGCTGCTCGGTCTCGCAAACCGATACCTCTTGTGATGGTTAATCTGACCAAAAATGACGATGGAAAAAAAATATTCAATGAGCTCACCTCGATCTTCCATCTGAGGATCCAGGTGGAAAGCTTACGCAACAAAACAAGAGTAGGGCAATGTTTTCGTTGCCAAGCTCATGGTCACTCGGCAAACTGCTGCCACGGAACTGAGCGCTGTGTTAAATGCGCTGGTCTTCATAGATCTTCGGAGTGCACCAAACCGAAGGACACGCCTGCTAAGTGCGCCCTCTGTGAGGGTGAACATACAGCCAATTATAAGGGCTGCCCTGCCAGACCCCATTACAATAATTATAACGCTAATTGAAACCGTAACTATAATTATCAAAGACAGTCAAACAGATATACCACTCATAAAGAACACCGTCGCGAATACCGGCAGGAACAAGTTTTTTACGGCTCTCAGCCAAAAACCCAAAGTGAACCCTCAAGGTCCGAACCCATAAATACCAACATCGATACAAGCCAGCCCCCCCCGTCATCCCCTCAAGTTCTAAATCCTGGCCTGCGCCGGACTTTTTCAAAAGCCGTAATTCCCATCAGGACAACCGGTCCCCCAAAACCCCGGCCTTCAGCCAACAATTCCGGCTTGAACGCCCTCCCGAGTCCCCCCAAGCTTCCCATAGTAACCTTCCTCCCCCTCCCCCACCGCATTCTTCTTCTTCTAAACCCGAGGCTAGCGAAATACAAACCCTCATTGAAAGAGCTACAGAGCTCCAGTTCATAATCCAAAATGCCACCAAAGAGCTAAAATCCATACAGACATTTATAATCAAACACAATGGCTAGACAACGCGCCAATAAATCAAATTTGCAAACAGCGTACTGGAATGCCAATGGCACAGTACTAGCATACCGCGAGGAAATCATAGAATTTCTCCACGATTATAATCTTGACGTATTTCTAATAAATGAAACGTGGCTAAAACCATCACGCAATCTAAGAATACCAAATTATAATATATTTCGAGATGACAGAACCTCCAATAAAGGAGGCGGTACTGCTATCTTTGTTAAAAGCAATCTTGACCATTGTCTAGCACATGCATTCTCTAACGATAATATTGAATCCACCGCGGTTAAAATCAATACTTCTTCCGGTCCAATTAAATTCATATCTGTTTATAGCCCTCCCAAACGACAATTGATCCCCTCTGAACTAGATTCACTTCTATCCGAAAACGTCCCCACTATTATTGCCGGAGACTTAAATGCCAAGCACGGCTCTTGGAATAGCCGATATGATAATAATAAAGGTAGAGATCTTGCAAAATATGCTCTCTCTAACTCAATCGCCATAGACGCCCCTGATCTACCAACTCTTCAGCCATCACATGGTAGGCCAGATGTCATCGACATAATCATCCTCAAAGACACAAGTCACGTTCACTCGCTAAAAGTTCTAAACGAGCTCGCATCCGACCATAATCCTATTCTTCTTACATTGACAGGTGGTTCGAACCCACTGGTTCCTCATCAGCCAACTCGGAAAAAAATTAAATGGCCTAAACTCATTGAATTATTAAACTCATCTACGACGGTGCCAACTTCTATTCCCGATGAAGCGAGCCTTAACACCGCCACTTCTACGTTAATTAACTCAATTAAATCATGCATCAACGAGGCTTCCGTTGACATTCCAAATGACACAGGACGACATGGTATCCCCGAAGAGATCAAAGATCTTATTAGGGAGAAAAATTTAATCCGTAAAGAATGGCAAAAAACTTGCAATCCCATAGTAAAAATGCACTATAACCGCTTATCCCGCGAAGTAAGAGATGCCCTTAACGATTTCCGCAATGAACGCTGGCACGAGTTCATATCTTCCCTCGAAAATGACAGAGCAGCTTACTGGAAACTATCAAAAACGCTCAGAAAACCAAAAACCAGAATATCCCCCCTTCAAGGCCCAAACGGAGTAGTATACTCTACTGCAGACAAGGCAGAAGCCTTTGCAGACAGCCTTGAAGCTCAATTCACCCCAATAACTGATCACGATGACCCATCCTTCGTTTCAATGGTGGATTCAAAAGTAGCATCAATTTTAAATACAGAATCTGACTTGCCAATCAAATTCTCAACACCTAATGAAATTAAAAAAATAATTAACTCTCTTAAGAATAAAAAAGCGGCGGGACCAGATGGCATATCTAATAAAGTTTTAAAATGCCTTCCTTTAAAAGGCATCTGCGCCTTAACTGCCATCTACAATGCGTCACTACGACTCAGTTGCTTTCCTAAAGCATTTAAACAAGCAAATGTTATCCTAATACCTAAACCGGGCAAAGACCCACTACTAGCCGCGAACCATCGCCCAATTAGTCTCCTTCCTTGCTTAGGCAAAGTTCTTGAGAAAATCATCCTCGTTAGATTAGAATCATTTATTCATGAAAATAAAATTTTGCCAGATTTCCAACACGACTTCCGAACTGGTCATTCTTCAACTCATCAACTTCTCCGCGTAGTAGAGATCATTACCGAAGGCTTCAATATAAACAAACATACAGTGATCCTCACATTTGACATACGACAAGCATTCGATAGAGTATGGCATGAAGGGTTAGCATATAAAATGCATCAAATGGGCTTCCCCATCTCATATATTAAAATGGTACATAGCTACCTCACTGATCGTACTTTTAGAGTAAAACTAGACGAAATTCTATCATCAGAACGTCCACTAGCAGCAGGTGTCCCCCAAGGCGGTTCACTATCCCCTAAACTATTTAACGTCTATTCTAGCGATATTCCCCCACCGATGAACCATAACGTAAAAATTTCACAATTCGCCGATGATACCAATGTTATCTCGAGTTCTACTGTCGCGACCACTGCTACAAGCCGCGTACAGCTCCAAGCCACTCTATTCGAAGAGTTTTGTAAAAAATGGAGAATTTCAATTAATCCAACCAAAAGTGCCGCTACAGTTTTTTCACGAAGAAAACCCAAACAGCCCCCGAATATTATATTATTTGGGGAACAGGTCCCATGGGAAAAATCAATTAAATACCTCGGAGTAACTCTAGATTCCAAATTAACGTGGGCTAAACACATCAATGAGAAAGTAAAATCAGCTAATAAATCAATGTCAGCACTCTACCCTATGCTAGGTAGAAATAGTAAATTATCAGCAGACAACAAACTACTCATCTACAAGACGACCATTAGGACGGGATTTACATACGCTGCTCCCGTTTGGGGTCATGCAGCTGACACTCAAATAAAAAAATTACAAACCCTGCAAAACAAAGCCATTCGATTAGCGTTGAATGCGCCGAAGTGGATCAGGGTTAACACTCTACATAAAGACACAAACATTCCTCTGATAAAGGATTTAATTGTTTCCCAATCGGAAAAATTCTACGCCGGCCTAGCCGGACATGAAAATCCGACCATTAACTCTCTCGCCCAATATAGCGAGAATGAAATTACAAAACACAAAAGACCTAAAGTAATCCTCCGCAAGGAGTAGGCAATTAAGTACATATTTCAAATATTAATAATAATAAAAAAAATATATAATTTATAATAATTCCTGCATCAAGTCGCAGTATAGTTTTAGTTTCATTTCTCAACACCAAAAATAAAATCCTTCCACGCAAAGTTTCATAAAAAAATCCATTGTAAATATGCTAGAGTCAGTAAACTCATTGTTTAGGAACTCTGTCAATAAAGAATATCCAAGTCCAAGTAACGAGGGCTTATCTTCAACTTATCATTAAAGGGACTACACGTCCCTTGTTGCTAGATTCTCCAATTGAAACTGTTGTACTGTACTGTTTATTATTTAAATAAATAAATTAAGTTCATCAAATATTCATTTAACGTGTCTGGTGTTTAAAGAAAATCATCTAAAGTTAACTGGCGCCCAACAAAGGAGGCTTCTAGAACTATCCCAAGCGTTCCTGATACCTGGATCTGGCTAAGAAGTTCTGGATGATATCATTTCATCCCGTTGAAATCTCGAACCCACAAATTGTTAACACCATCAAGATACCATGAAGAAAACGCTTTCGTCTATCCCATAGCCCGATAGATCCTTACCCTTCCTTATCCACAAGGACAGAGTGTATTTTTTCTTTCTCATCCAAGAGCAAGTTATATTTGTAGTATTAGGTAATTAGATTTTTTTTGCACTGTTAAATTATATTAAATTAAACAAATTAATTCAAAAATGGCACCAGCAAGTCAGTGTATTTCCGCGTCATGCTCGGACTCCATCTTTGAGTACCATGGGTCTCAAGATGAACTATATTTTTTTATTAAGTCGGCTAAAGGCTTTTTATCGAGAAATGGTAATACACCGGATAATTTAGAAAAAATTATATCCAAGTTGAAAGGTAAAGCCCTTCAAGTAATTTTAATGCACGACCATGTTCTTACCGTAGAAAATATATTTGAAATTTAAAAAAAAAGAATGTGGCGACAGTAGGACAATTTCGTTATGGCAAACGGAACTTATCAATTTTCAAAAAGGAAACCGAAATTTCTCGACCGTTATACATGAGGTCAAGAAGATATTATTTACGATAAAAATAAAAATAACGGAGTCAATCGGTGCAACTAATGCACCGGTGATCTTTGCCGCATATCAAGATACGGCACATAATACATTACTTAATATGTTACCAACGCACATCAAATGCGCAAATTTGAATAAAGATTTCAATACTTTGTGTAACGAAATTCAAACTTTAGTCGCGTATGGCGAACTCGATAAAATAATAATAACTCTAATGAAAATCTCACACATAGACAAAATAATTCGTACACGCCGCGTCAGCCCTATAATGAACCCCGCTTTGGTAATAAAAATAATAATTTTGAACCGCGCCCATATAATTATTATAATAGACAAGAGGATGTCAGCATGCGCACTGTACCTCATCGTCGCCAAGATAGAGGACCCATCAATAATTTAGGAAATAGTCGCATGGTTCAGGAGTTATTCCACGTGGAATATCCTGAGGATTTTCACGAGGTAGAAGCAGAAACTGCACCCCCATAATCCATTTATACAATATAAATTGTGGTTTGCCGTTTGTTAAAGCACCCCTAGGAATTAAAATATTAATAGACACTGGCAGTACGAAATCATTCATGACTCGCGATTTGAATAATAAACTATTTTTTGACTGCAAATACTTAAAAGAATCTTTTACGGTACAAACAGCGCACCAAAGGACTTGCCATGAAGGAACCGTCATAACCCCTTTCTGGAAGAAAGTTTTTGGTGAAAATGATAATGAAATGCGCTTTCACGTTTTCAATTTTTCAAATAATTATAATGTTTTACTTGGTATGAATTTGTTAAGTTTAATGGGAGCAACTCTAGAATTTAAAAATAAAACGATGCGTACGCCAAATAAAATTATAAAGCTCTTTCATACGGAAGAAGCTGACGACTTAAATAGTATTTTAAATAAAAATCGGAATTTATTATCAACAAAGTTAAATTGTGCGCCCCGAGACGAACGTAAGATAAAGCCTCTAACAGAAGCGCCGGTCTATCGCCAGACTTATCGCCTCCCCCATAATAAACGCGACGAAATAGATTTACAACTCAAAAAATATGATTTACCCATTACCCATAAAAAGGATTGTACTAATTATGCAGCAGATGCGCTCTCACAAGATGAAATTAATATAAACGAAGCAACCACCAGTTCTATGATGGTAGAAGTTGCCACGTGCTCCCGAAGTACTATAGTTGATAACTTTCATAGTAATATCGACGATAACGAACCAGGCATTCCAATTAGGTATGAACACCCTGCCCCTAGAATGAATAGGATATTTATCAAAACGGCAAAAAGCGCATCACGAAAACTACGAAATAAAGAAAACGGAACGGACCATGTCTGGTACATACCCCCAGATGATGCAAGCAATACGTTCGTCCAATTTATAGAACAATGTTGCGATAAGAATAAATACGCCGTAATAATCGAAGACAATTGTTTGTACGAAATGTTAAGCGAAAGCTATAGGAAGAACATCGATAAGAGTTCCTTGAAATTAATCCGTTACACTAATATAAAAATTGAACCTGCCAGTAAAGAAGAAGAAGATAAAATAATACATTTAACTCACGTAGAAAATCAACGACACATCGGATTAAAAGCTCTTTTGACAAAAATTAAAAGACAATATTATTTTTCACAAATGCGCTACAAAATTATGGAATATCTCAAAACATGCATAATGTGTCAACAAACTAAATATAATAGATACTCGGTTTGTGAACCCTTAGAATCCACTATCACTCAAGATTATGTTGCCCAACACATTAGGGATCGTAGAACTTTACAAGAAATGATCTACAAAGGTCGAAATAAAATAAAAAATAAAAGTCTAGCCCGTATAAACAGAAGTCGTAAGCAGCGACAGATAAATATTGATTGTGTAATCTAAGTAAGTGAACGAAGTGAGGACTCGTTAAAGTCTATTATCAACGCCCTTATTTAGACGATAACGACTTAAGCGAGTTAAAAGATAAAATAAATTTTAATAATCATAGGATATCTCACCTCTTGTATAATGCAAGACTATTATTCAAAACTCAAAAATGTTTCCGATAACCAATCATTATAGTACGTTATTGTTATTGTACCAAATTGTCTTATCATCATCATAAACATAAATAATAACATAAATAATATAACATAAATAAATAATAACATAAATACATAAATACATACATAAATAACATAAATAGGCGACAAGTGCCATCAGAAAATTTCAAATTTGCCCCAGCGTTTACTACAAGTAAAATTAGTTCGATCAGAAAATTGCACTTGGTAATTAGTGTAATTACGCTGACTCTGTGTAAAAGTTTTTTTATGATTATTTCCAAATCTTCCGATAATAACTACCTTATACCCGCATCCCTCCCAAGACGAATTTTGAAGAATGGAAAAGATGTATTTTTAGCCGACAGATGCCAAGAGATGACCGACACCATGAGTATATGCAACAACGAGATCATAACCTTAGATGACTGCACCAAGGCAAACTACATGTTTTAAAACTTCAACCAATTCAAATTCAAGAACTTTCAAAAATGCAAATGCATGAACAAATTATTCCTTTCGCAAATCCACTTGAAAGGAGGCTACACATTACACATATCACTGACCAGTGGCTGCATTATCGCCGTAGCTGCACTCGTCGTATGAAAAACTATCAAACCCCTCGTCAAAAAGAAGAGGAGTTTGGGGAGGAATGTCACCTAATCAAGAAGCCGACCGACCCGAAGATAACACTCAACGAGCCACGCATCCAGTACTGCACCTAATCTAACAACGTACGAGTTATCAGCTACAATGGACCCCGGCGCTCGGCGGCCGTCTGCTCCTATAAAAGAGATCACCAACTGCTAACGAGGGCTTATCTTCAACTTATCATTAAAGGGACTATACGTCCCTTGTTGCTAGATTCTCCAATTGAAACTGTTGTACTGTACTGTTTATTATTTAAATAAATAAATTAAGTTCATCAAATATTCATTTAACGTGTCTGGTGTTTAAAGAAAATCATCTAAAGTTAACTCCCTCGAGGCGATCCCGACGGCCAACTCACACGAACCAGCCTGCCGCAGCTGTCCACACATCAGTCTGCGAACGGCAGGCGATCAAGACGCGCGGCCGCGTTTTATTAAAATGACAGTATTATTACGGAGAGTAGTATAACAATTGTTTGAAAACATGTCGTGTACATAAGTATATAATTATACGTGCGTAATAATTATAGGCAATGGACATAAGATACAGCGTAGCTACAGCTGTTCAATGTCCGCCATTTTGGGTTCGGAATTCGGGGTTGGAGGGTTGGCCGCAGCCACCACACGATCGGCCAACCTTCCAACTCCAAACTAAGTTCGGAGTTGGAAGGTTGGCTTTGGTGTGGAAGCAGTATAAAAGTGGTAACAAGTTAGATAACAACGAGAAAAAAGTATTTCAGTAACTGAAAATAATGCATTTTAATAGCTATTTCGTTTAAAAAACGCATAATTTGCCGTCTTCGCTTTACGTCATGTTTTGACAAAATAGTAATATTTTTAATTAAATCCAAAGTAAAAGCCTATTTTAGATTTTTATAACTATTATTAAATAACTTTAACTATTACTGCTACGGTTTCATGGGGTGAGGTTTGTCAAGGTCTTGGCGGCCGATGTGCCAGTCTGGCGGGCCGGATCGAGACAGACTGGTTAAGCCAGAATACCTCGATCCATCGCCTTGCACCGCAGTTGAAGGTATGGATCCCCAGATTCCTATCCACCTCTCATATCTATTTCCTTTCCAGAACTTCCTCTTCTTTCTTTCCTTAAAAAAACCCTCCACACAGCATCCCCTAAGATGACATAGGCCCTGAGGAAAATTATTTTCCTCGGGGCCTCCTGTGTGGAGCTTATGTAAAAAAAAATGACATTCACACAAATTTGACATCAGATTACGAATGAAAACAAAACATACAGAATCGCTCTTCTGAAAGGAAGACAAACACAACGCTATTACCCAATCTTTATACCGACTGTATATTGTATATAGCGGGCTACACACGACACTGCATGTAGTGACTGCGGCAGTGACTGCAAAGAGGGTGGAGTTGAGCGAACTAGCGCTGTCTCGTTCTAGCGGCCCTTTAACAAACGCCGTAAGTATGCCGGAGGCCAATTGTCGGCGGATCAACTGTCATGGAACCGTTCAATCAAGTGCCTACCTGCCTACCTGCCTACATGATATTTCAGAAAATTCATTATATTTAACTGAAAAAGAAACATGCCATGATGTTCTCCTTCTTCCAGGGCCACGTCTTCCGGCAATCTTTCCCTGCATTATGAGATGCGGTTCACGACGAGTTCATCGAAAACGAATTCATCGAAAATCAATTCATCGAAAGCAAATTCATCGAAAACGAGTTCATCGAAAACCAATTCATCGAAAATCAATTCATCGAAAACCAATTCATCGAATGATCAATTCATCGAATCGCCAATTCATCGAAAAAATATATTTTGTTGATATTTGAGAGAAATGCCGAGCGGACCGAGAAGTTAAAAAAGCATTGGTCAACCTAAACTAAACTAACCTAACCTAACCTAACCTAACCTAACCTAACCTAACCTAACCTAACCTAACCTAACCTAACCTAACCTAACCTAACCTAACCTAACCTAACCTAACCTAACCTAACTTAACCTATTTAACCAATTTTTAAATATTTTTTTATCATCACTCTTAATGTGTTTGTGGCGAGCCAACTTACCTACCTGCGCTGCGAGAAGTACTTACCTACCTGCGCTAAAATATTAGGCATATCGTCGCACCTTACTTACTTAATTCAAATTCCCTGTACATTATTCTTTTAGAACAGCAAGCCAAAACAATTGGTCCCGTTATTTTTACTTCTGTCACGCTCCGGTATTCAGATATTATTGTGAATTTTACTGCTTAGTAAAAAACTATGAACAGTTAAATCTAGTGTTTTATTTACACGTTTACGTAGCACGTCTGATTGCTACAGTGGTGACCTCCGACCTCCGACATACGAATTTATGAAGTTTTTTTTTCCAACGTACTACGATTTAAATAAATTATAAATAATTTATCTCCCAATGTCTCTCCCAATTGGATCATCGACATCGACGGGTACACCGCCCGAAGTAAATCGTGTGGCGGTGCGAATACCTCCATTCTGCCCAAACGACCCCGAGCTCTGGTTTGCCATGGTTGAGAGAAGTTTTGAGGCATCAGCTGTAACCGTGGATGCCACGAAATTTGGATTCATCCTTGGGGCCCTGGATCCCACGTACGCTCAGGAGGTCCGCGACATCATCGTAAAGCCCCCAGAGGTTGGCGCCTACGCTCTCTTACAGAGCGAACTAACAAGGCGTCTCAGCTCTACCCAGGAGCAGAAAACAAGGCGACTCCTGGAGCACGAGGAGCGGGGAGACCGAAAACCTTCCCAGTTCCTCCGTCATCTACGCACCCTCGCGGGCAGCGCTGTGCCCGATGAGGTGCTGATGACCTTATGGATGGGCAGACTCCCTCGGAGCATGCAGGTTGTTCTGGCCACACAGCAGGAAGCCTCGCTGGACAAGGTGGCGAACCTCGCGGACGCAATCGATGACTACGCTAGCAGACCAGGTATTAATGCAGTTGCCGGAGAAAATATTGAAGACGGTCTGGTTACCAAGATGGAGAAGATGATGAGGCCACTCCAGGAAGAACTGACCACCCTACGACGAGAAATATCGACGTTGCGCTCCAAAGAAAGACAATCCAGGAGTACCAGCCCTCGTTGGCGAGACCATCGCTCTCGCAGCAGTTCCAGGGGTCGGCAACCTGAAGACACGTGCTGGTACCACTGGAACTTCGGGACCAAGGCGCGTTCATGCAGGAAACCCTGCAACTTCGAGCAGGGAAACGCCCCGGGCTCACACTGATGTCACCATTTCGTCACCGACCGGGTAACGCGTACCCAGTTTCTTGTAGACACTGGCGCGGACCTCTGTGTTTTTCCACGGCGTTTGGTTCAAGGTCGTCCAGCCAAGCAAGCTTACGAACTGGCGGCCGCAAATGGCAGCACCATCGCAACTTACGGCAGTCTGACGCTCGAACTTGACTTAGGTCTGCGACGCGATTTCACTTGGAGCTTCGTCATTGCTGACGTATCCAAGCCCATCATTGGAGCGGACTTCCTGGCAAAATTTGAGCTGCTGGTAGATATCCGCAACCGACGACTGCTGGACCAAGTGACTCACCTGACAACCACAGGCAAGCGAAGTAGCAACAATATTGCTTCTATCAAGACTGTCACAGGTACGTCCCCTTTCCACAAAATTTTACAACAGTACCCTGATATCACGCGCCCTGATGGAGCCATGAAGGAAGTTCGCCATGCTACCCTTCATCACATCCGAACTACTCCAGGCCCTCCAGTTGCCGAACGACCCCGCCGCCTCGCTCCTGATAAACTCAAACGGGCCAAGAAGGAGTTTATTTATTTATTTATTGATTTATTGTGAAAAACAGTATAATCCATTTACATTTCACAAATAACAGTAAGAGTTTGAGACCATGGTCCGTTTAGGAATCGCCTGGCCTTCCGAGAGCTGCTGGGCATCGCCACTACACATGGCCCCAAAGAAGGATGACCAATGGCGACCATGCGGTGATTATCGCGGGCTGAACGCCAGAACCATTCCTGACCGATATCCTGTACGCCACATTCAGGACTTCGCTCAGGCACTGAGAGGCAATAAGATTTTCTCAACCATAGACCTTGTACGGGCTTATAATCAGATTCCGGTGGCTCCTGACGACATTCCAAAGACGGCCATACTACTCCGTTCGGACTCTTCGAGTTTCCAGTAATGTCTTTCGGCCTCCGTAATGCAGCTCAGACCTTCCAACGCTTCATCGATGAGATCACCAGAGGGCTGGATTTTTGCTATGCCTACATCGACGACATCCTCATCGCCTCGTCAACAGAAGAGGAGCACATGACCCACCTCAAAACCTTGTTCCAGCGTCTTCAGGATTATGGTGTGGTCATCAACCCTGGCAAATGCCACTTTGGTTTGCCTGAGGTTAAATTCCTGGGATACCTGGTGTCTAGTGCAGGCACTACACCCCTGCCAGAAAAATTCGATGCTATTAGAAGTTACAATCGCCCAGATACTGTAAAAGATCTCCGCGGGTTCCTCGGAGCCCTCAACTTTTATAGGAGGTTCCTGCCCAAAGCTGCAGATACACAAGCCCCACTCAATGATTTCCTCCAAGGAAAACAGAAAGGCAAGCAACCAATACATTGGACCAAAGAGACCATGGAAGCCTTTGACAAGTGCAAGGAAGCACTTGCTCAAGCAACCCTGCTCGCTCACCCCAAGTGCGAAGCTCCACTCTCCATAGTCAGCGACGCGTCTGACACCGCAGCTGGTGCCGCGCTCCAGCAGCTTATCGAAGGTCACTGGGAGCCGTTGGGGTTCTTCTCCAAGAAATTCAGTTCAGCGGAGCGAAAATACGGCGCTTATGACAGAGAGCTCCTGGCCATCTACCTCTCTGTAAAACACTTCAGACACATGGTAGAGGGCAGGATATTCACCATCTTCACCGACCATAAGCCCATCACCTTCGCTTTTCAGCAAAAGGCTGATAAGTGCTCACCGAGACAATTCCGCCATCTGGACTATATCAGCCAGTTCACAACTGATATCCGCCACGTCTCCGGAAAAGACAACATCGTCGCGGATGCTCTCTCCAGGGTCGAGACGATAGACACTCCTCTGGACTACGCAGCGCTGGCAGCTGACCAAGTGAACGACACGGAACTGGAAAAGTGCCTACACGGAGGTTCTAACCTCGAGCTAAGAAAGGTGCGCATTCCCGGCATCGACACCCAACTCTACTGCGATTTATCGACAAATATAGCCAGACCTTTTATCACAAAGAAATTCCGTTCTGCAGCTTTCAATGCGGTCCATCAGCTGGCTCATCCAGGCATCAAGGCAACGGACAAACTCATAACTGAACGTTATGTCTGGCCGGCCATCAAAGCTGACACAAGGAAACTCGCACGCAACTGCCTCCAGTGCCAACTAAGTAAGGTGTCACGACACGTGTCAGCACCCCTTGGAACCTTTCCTAGAACTTTATCAAGATTTGAACATGTCCACATTGACATCATCATCATGCCCATTGTCAGAAGGATGCTGGTACTGCCTTACATGCGTAGACCGGTTCACGAGATGGCCAGAAGCGTTCCCTATCAAGGACCAAGAAGCAGAAAGGGTGGCGCGCGCATTCTACCAGGGATGGATCACCAGGTTTGGAACCCCGCTTCGAATCACCACTGACCAGGGAAGACAATTCGAGTCAAGGCTGTTCGGGCAATTGAACTGCTTGGCAGGTACGACTCAGATTCATACCACCGCATACCACCCTGCAGCCAACGGCATGGTGGAAAGGCTACACCGCCAGCTCAAGGCAGCGATCAAATGCCACCAGAAGGACCGCTGGACCGAAGTGCTTCCCACTGTTTTAATGGGAATTAGAGCAGCCTGGAGAGACGACCTCGCTACCACCTCGGCCGAGCTGGTATACGGTGAGCCACTCCGATTACCAGGAGAATTCCTCGCTGCACGACCAGCCACCTGCGACAATACGAACAACTTGCTCAAGGAACTTCGACAGCACTTCAACGAACTTCGACCGGTTGAAGGTACCCGTCATAGTGAAGGACGTCATTTCATCTTCAAAGACTTACCCACAGCGACTCACGTCTTTTTGAGGGACGACACCATTAAGAGCCCGCTTCAGCAACCATACAGCGGCCCTCACCAAGTCGTCCGCCGGAATGGTAGGACCTACGTTATCCTATGCAAAGGAAAAGAATTAACCGTGAGCATTGACCACCTCAAACCGGCTTACATCGCCAAGGAACCGAAAGAAGCCGCAACAGAGCTACCACCAACCCTTCCAAAACCAACCATCAAACAGGATCGGACTCATACGACCACTCGTTCAGGACGGCGTGTTCGTTTTCCCGACTACCTCAATGTCTAAACGACTCTTTTTATCGCAGCCCTTATCTGTGCTACTGGGGGGGGAGTGTGTGGCGAGCCAACTTACCTACCTGCGCTGCGAGAAGTACTTACCTACCTGCGCTAAAATATTAGGCATATCGTCGCACCTTACTTACTTAATTCAAATTCCCTGTACATTATTCTTTTAGAACAGCAAGCCAAAACAATTGGTCCCGTTATTTTTACTTCTGTCACGCTCCGGTATTCAGATATTATTGTGAATTTTACTGCTTAGTAAAAAACTATGAACAGTTAAATCTAGTGTTTTATTTACACGTTTACGTAGCACGTCTGATTGCTACATGTTTATACTTCATAAAATGCGAGTAAAGCGTTATAATATGTGAATTTTTGTAAGTTTTAGGGTCTTAACTAATTGTGTTTTCTGTACAAAGTAATTTTCTATGGGGTTTCATAATAAATTAATAATAATTTATGCACAAAAATCAAAATGAGACATAGTCATTTACTTTTTAGTTACGTTTTATTTCTACTTCCACCGTAATATCTGAACCCATTCATTAAATTTTACATGGACAACACTAGCTTCATTCTGGTTGGTTGTTGGTCTGACGTCTCCGCCATAACATTTTATTTATTTATTTATTTCTTTACACTTCAGGTAAAAAATGATTACAATACAATTTGTTACCTCACTAGGACAAGCCTGTGTTGAGGTTAACAATAATTATACAAGTTAACAAAATAACACAAAATTATACAGATTTTGAAAGAACAATATTGTTGTATTTCTTACAGATTGAGATTAGATTATGGGTACCTACTGGTACCTACTAAATTGATGGCGCTAGGTAGTACATTAATGTAGACTTTTAGGGTGATCATAGTTTTGAGATCTGATTTAAAATAGATGATTATCTGATAAAAATTAATAGGTCACTTGTAAGGATTTCATAACGACTTGGAAAATATCATGTGGATAGATCTTTTTACTCAGATTACGAAAATGTTAGATATGTACAGTTTTTTTTTTTAAATAAATAAATCCATTACTTGGGCTCGTGACGTCACTACATGAAAATGTCCCGTCTCCGAAAATGTTCCTATTAATTTTGTAAAATTCCACACTGATTTATTTTTTTACATGGCATCACTTTGATTTCAGGCGAATTTTTGAATTCGTTCACTAGATTCATTGTTTGTTCTCTGCGAACTTATCATTTGATTCGACTTTTTGACAGATGTTCTGAAGAGAACCCCGTACATTTAATGATGTACGGGGTTCTCTTCAGAACGCGAAGATGATGTCGGTATGTGTTTTAGAGGTATAATGATTATGGTGCTGATTTTAACAAAATAAAATTTTATAATATTCTTATTATTATTATAATTTACAAGTACAAGTATATTACATTGAATTTAGTAATATAGACGCTGTACATTATAATGATTTATGATCAATAAGATGGATCAAGGAAAAAAAATATTTATGAGATGTTATATTTTTGGTATGCATCGTTGTTCTCATGTGCCATTCGTGTGGAAAAAGTTCTTTTTTTTAAATGATTTTCGGCTATGTAATTATCGTTTTTTCACACCTATATTATTATGTCCCGTCTTTCCAGTTTATAAAAAATGGTTTGATTTTTCGGATTGAAATTTTCAAAAAATCCCCAGGGTTTCAAAAATACCATTAAAAAAAAAATACAGAATGTCTTAGAATATTTGCCTGAACAGGAATTTTTTTTTTTAAATGTGATGCAAGTGACCTGTTGTTATAATCAGTAACAACGTGTTTCTTTAGTGTGACTACAAATTCGAGACCGGAAATATTATAGCCTTTTTTCACGAAACGGTAAGTCTTTTTTTACTCATCTTTTTGTTATACGTGCGGTACGAACATTGCTAAGCTTACCTATTTACAGTTTTAAGTTTTATTAAACCATTGACTTTTTATAACCCCATTATGTCTAATTCTTATTACATTTTCGTAACTTTTATTATAAATTTCGTAACGTAACGAAACAGTATAGTGTAAAGCTGAGTGTACACAGTTACAACCTGATTTTTATTTTATTTATTATAAAGACAAAGTAATACAATACGACAGGAAAAATAAACATATTTTACAAAAAAAAGAAAAGTCGCAATAAACTACTTTTACGTAGTTTGTCAATGGGTGCTTTTACTTTGAAGATATAAAAATTATTTCTTTCGGTGAGCCAATTCTTCAACATAATATTTGTTTTACCATTTGTACATATTTTAATTTCGATAGGCAACACATTTAAGCACTTAGGTATCATATAGTCTAGCGTTATTTGTCCATATTTGTTTAAATGCTTAGGTTAAGAATAGTATATTGTAAGTGTGTCTGTAAGTATAAGTTGTCCCTTTCAAATTGAAAGTATTTTTATGAATTAGAAGTGCCTCAAGCTTTTATAAAATCTTATTTAAATAAAAATGTATTATAATTTACTCTTATAATACCGGCTACAGGATAACTTTTTTTTAGGAATACCCCCAAAAACCAATGCCGGAAGGCAAAAAGCTTCTTAGAAGAAATTTTACCAAATGTGTCCATGGCAGAAAAGGAGAAGGCGGAAAAAAAGCTAATTTTGCTAAATACAATTACAGATTCTTTAAAAACAAAGTTAAATAACGCAGATCCTAGAGAAAAGAAAGTAGGTAGGTACTAAAAAAAGTAGCTACAAACCAAATTGTAAATAAACACAAATTAAAAATAGCTATTTCGATAGTGATTTAAATTAATACATTTTTAAATGTTGTAAACAGTGCCTGTTCTTTAATTCTAAGGATTTGTTGAATATTGTGTTAGGTACTTAAATTTGGGAAGCTGATAATTTTATTGAAAAACATTAATTAATACTTCTTTGTTTTATTTTAAACTCCTTACAATAGGTACAACAAGAATTTGGGTCATGAGTTTATGTATGTTTGTACTATATACAATAAATAAAAAAGTAAAAGATATGAGGGAGCGGGCCGTATCGGCAGAGACGGGGCGAGAAATAAAAGGCGTCAGTCGTTTATTAGGCTACGTAGCGAGGGTCGGTGAAGCGGTAACGTGATGTAATGCGGAGTGCCGTAGATGAAATGCTGCAGGCGCACGGAGGTGATGGAGATGTTGTGGTAAAGGTCAGCGAGTTGCTCAACACCTCGGCGGTGGAGATGACCTATCTTCCAGGCCGTTGCTCGACGCTTTGAGTCGCGGAGATGAACGGTGAGTGGCTCGGTGAGCTGAGCCACCAGCAGGTAGTCCTGGCGAGGCGGAGCGTGTTTCCATGGCAGCGAAACACAGTGCGCTTCGGGATGCCATGAAATGGTGAGCTGATCCCTGGACTGAAAGTGACGCAAGCCTTGTAAGTCGAAGGATGTAGCTGTTCTGCGGAGCTGAAGACACAATGGGCCTTATGGCTGAGACGTGGTGATGGACCTCGGGAAGCTGCCCTGGATGCGTAGAGTTGCCGTGCAGGAGCACTTGTGCGGAGATCTGTTACATGCTGAGATGTTGACCGACTAATGGTCTGGGACTGACTGTGCGAGCGCCGAGTTTAGTCGCTTTATATATACCAGCGCGACCGGTGGAGTAATGTTCCATTCGCCGGCAATGTGTACACTAGAAGGTACTCGAACATACCCGGTGCTGAATATTCAGGCGGCTTGTAAACTCCAGACCTTTCTAGGCGGTGGCGAAATTATTATTTATCGGCGGCAGGCGGCCGAAGTTCATCATAGCGACAGCAGTAGGTAGGTATGTACTCAGGTAAGTAGCTTGCCCGTATCGCGCGAATATTAGATATTTCTCGTACCTTCTTTTGATGGCGAAGTTGATAATGATGTGTCGCCACAGATAATTACGTACATTTAGAAAAGACGAATATTTTTTAAATTAAATAAATAATACAAAAAAATAAATTTAAAAAATTTGTATTGTATATAACAAGCTCTATGTTTACTATTTAGTTACATCTTAGGACTATTTCGTAACAACCTTTTCGTTACGTACATTTATTTTGAGAAATACTCTTATGTATTCGGGAAGTATATTTACGAGAGATGTGGAGTCTGATAGAGATATTGAAAGCAGGGTAAATGCAGGTAACTCCGCATTTATGGAGGACTGAACGCCGTTGGCGCTAATAAAAAACTGTCGAGAGAAGCGGAGCTAGCAGTCCACAATGGAGTGCTTTTTTTACATTAACTCCACACAGGAGGCCCTGAGGAAAATGATTTCAATCTGGGATGCTGTGTGGAGGGTCTTTTAGAGGAGAGGAAGGAATGAACATTGGTCTTGAAGAGACCCATGTTGTAGGAAGGAGGAAACACAGAGGCCGGCAAATCATTCCACAGCCGAGCTGTTGAACACACGAACGAGTCGAAGAAACGACCCGTTCTCAAGTGACAAATGTCAGCCGTGTACAAATGTTGGGCGCGCGTTTGGCGTGTTTTCCGACTACGCACCGGGGAACCAACCCTGATGTATGGCAGTGAAGCATGAAACTGGCAGAGGAAGGACTAAATGCTATAGAAAGCCATGTATGATAGTGTGAAAAAAATATGAAAATAATGCAAGGCTGATACAAGCGTAATAAGTAAGATTAAGAAAGGGACGCTTAGATGGTTTAGAAATGTAGAGCGAATGATTGAAGAAAGATTTTCTTGTATTTAGGGTGGCCAAGGGTATATACACTTAAAGGTCTTGTGTTTCATCGGTAGGGAAAAATTGTTATCTAAAAACCCTAAGTACTAAAATTGCATGTTTGGTCCAGACTCAACATCAATCTTCATCATCAGAGTAGCGACCGACGGTTATCCAGCAGGTAACATTTTTAAATACCCACATGAGGTAAAAATTGCAGGGCGCGAATGAAGCCGTTCTATTTATAAAGAACATTAATTTTAAATTCAGTAGATTTAAACGATTCATCTCTTCAAGAAATATAAGAATCTAGAGTAAATGAAAAAAAACAGTGATATCTGAGATTATTTGGAGTAAAAAATGTAATCAAAAAATTATGAGTCTAGTTTTTGGACTGTTAATTCGTGGTGGAATTCCATTGTGTTAGAATTTGTACTTTCTTCCACCTATTTATTTTCACCAGGACCGGTTTCATCCTACTACGGACATTTTCAGACTGGTAGTTGAAATTCTTATGCTACGGTATTTATACAAACTTAGGCAGGGGTACACAACATTGTCTCTATATAATGAATGTTTCTATTTTGTTAATTTAAGGTATTATAAGTTATTCAGGATGGAACAATCTATGATATTGTCAGGAACCAAATAGACTATGTGTTAGTAGACCATAGATTCAGGAACTCTGTAAAGAGAGTCACCACGTACCCTGGTGCGGACATTGGTTCTGACCATGTTTTGTTAACTGCCGATATTGTTTTACGCTTAAAACAAATAAAAAAGCCCAAAAACAAAATTAAAATGGATATCTCGAAACTCCACGAAGAAGTGGTCAGAAATAAGGTATCTCAGACTTTGAACGATAATATTAAGCTACTCCCTTGTGATCCATCGATAGAAATACAAACACAATGGGATAACCTTAAGTCAGTTATATGTGAAACCTGTGATACAAATTTGAAAGCTGATAAGCAAATTAGAAAAAAGAATTGGATGACTGACCACATCTTGAACTTAATGGATGAGAGACATAAACACAAACATAATGAGACACAATATAAAAACTTACAAAGAACGGTTAGACGTGAAATTAAAAAAGCCAAAGAAGAATGGATGAAGTCACAGTGTGAAGAACTAGAGTCGTACAGTCGTAGTCACAATGCATTCAAACTTCACAAAAAATTGAAGGAAATTTCGGGCACTTCTAGAAGAATTACTCCATCACGTTTAGTTGACGATTCCAATAAATTAATATTGGATGAAAAAGATATTTTACAAACATGGGAAAAGTATATTCATGATACATTCAAAGATATTAGACCTGATATTAATATTCCTAATGATCAATTGCATGGACCATCGATTTTAAAATCAGAAATTCTTCATGCGATAAAGACTTCAGACAATAGAAAAGCGTGCGGACCAAACGATATTCCAGTTGAGGTGTTGAAGCTCTTTAATGATGAAAATGTTGACTACCTTTTGAGGTTATTTAACTCTATATATGACACAGGGAATATACCCCAAGATTGGCTAAAATCCACCTTCGTGACATTGCCTAAAAAACAATACCCTAAGAAGTGCAGTGACTATCGATTAATAAGCTTGATGAGTCATGTCCTTAAATTATTCCTTAAAATAATACATGCCAGGATATGCAAGTGCGAGCAGGACTTGGATGACACTCAGTTTGGCTTCAGAAATGCGTTCGAGACGCGTGAAGCATTATTGTCTATCGACGTACTATTGCAAAAGTGTCGTGACCAAAGAAAGAAAGTCTTTGCCTGTTTTATTGACTACGAAAAGGCATTTGACAGGGTAAAACATGCTGACCTAATGAAAATGCCTGCGGATTGTAACGTTGGCACCAAAGACCAGAATTTCATTAAAAACCTGTATTGGTTCCAAACAGCAGAAGTAAGACATGGGAATGAGAGATCTAATGCAATTTCCATTCAGCGTGGGCATTCAGCATTCATTCCATTCAAGGCTGTATCCTGTCGCCACTATTGTTTAATCTCTATTCCAACTATGTCTTTAAAAGAGCCCTAAGTAATACTGAGAAGGGTCTGAAGATCAACGGAGTTGTCATTAATAACATAAGATACGCAGATGATACTGTATTACTAGCTGACTGTATCGATGACCTCCAAGACCTATTAAATCTTGTTAATAATGCTGGTGAGCAACTGGGCCTAACAATCAACGTCAATAAAACTAAATGGATGACATTTGGACGACTAGATCACTCTGAATCAGTGATACAGTTAAATGGTTGCAATGTCGAAAAGGTGGAAAGATTTAGATACCTCGGCAGTATTCTCACGGAGACTCTTGACCCAGATGTGGAGGTTAGATGCAGAATTGAAGCAGCAAGAACTGCGTTCATTAAAATGAAATCCCTCTTCTGCAATGACAATATCAGCTTAAAACTAAGGCAGAGAATGCTAAAATGTTATGTGTGGTCGGTCTTGCTCTATGGATGTGAAACATAGACCTTGAAAGTAAATACCATGAACAGGTTAGAGGCTTTTGAAATGTGGCTTCACCGGAGAATGCTCAAGGTCCCATGGACCGACATGATCACCAACACAGAAATTCTCGGGCGGGCTAGAGGAGATAGAGAACTGCTTACATTAATAAAAATTAGGAAAATTTCATATCTGGGTCATATACTTCGAGGGGAGAAGTATCACTTGCTCCATTTGATATTGAAAGGCAAGATAGAGGGTCGCCGAGGGCCTGGTAGGAGACAAATGTCTTGGCTGCGTAATATACGAGAGTGGACCGGCATTAGAAGTGTGGAGGAGCTATTCCGGGCAGCGCAAGACAGAGAGACATTCTCAAGAGTGATCGCCAACGTCGGCGGGACCTGATACGGCACACAAAGAAGAAGAAGTTATTATGTTGCACTTTAAAGTGTCGTTCAGACATCGAATATAACCGCGAGCAGGTATCTGTTGAACCGCGAGCGCTTACGTTTCGTGCCGTTCACACGACGCAGATCAAATATTTCTTCCTACGGTAGGAGAGGGGGTCAGATGAATTAGCGAGCGGCCACGTAGTGCGCATTTTTTGTACTGAATCTATCAACTTGACATCTGTCATCCACCCGTCTAGGCAGCTCCGTAATTAAAATGACCCCCTTTCCTGTTTTCGTTGGTGTGGGGCGCTTAACTGTTGGCATATCGCCTCAAGAGCGGTTATGGCGTAAGATGTGCATTGTCTATATTTGATGTGCGCCTGAAGTGCTTAAGTGTGAACGGTCTGAAGGGATTGAATGGAGAGGGATATTTGGCGTGCTATGATCTTTTATGTTTATATGCTCAATCTGAACAGGCCTTTAGGACTACAAAGGTTTATCTAGTTTATAATTTCATAACATCTTTCTAACATTTAATATAATCAAAATATTAAGGACAGAAGTTTTGTTTTTAATTGTAACAATATAATATTTTTCAATAAAAATATAAATAGTTACAGTATCGTTCTAGTTCTAATTGGAAGTCAATTTCTTTTTTAAATTCAATTCGCTAATAACTTAATTAATGTCGATCGTCAAGGTATAACCATTAGTTTTTTTTATTTTATTTTTTATTTATTTATTTATTTATTCCATTTTTACAATTTTACTAAGTTAGGTATAAGTACAATTATTTTTTTAATTATGTACATGTAATGCAAATATTTTTTAATGGTGGTAATAATACCTCTCTAATTGAGAATTTCTCGTGTTTAGGGAGGGAGTACTAACACAATTGATATTTTGATATATGTTTAATTGATGCTACCATGAGCGTATTTATGAAAAAATAAAATAAAAACAACATGTATGTAAAATTATATACCTGTGCACTATTTTAGGAAGAAAGTTTTTTTTTTTAAATTATAAAATATAAAACCTGTGTACACATTGAAAATATAAGTGGGCGTAATATAACACAAACATGAAATTACTTAGTGGTGAAATGTATTTTAATTTTTTTCTTAAAAATTTTATAATTTTTTTCGGATTGAATATCTTTAGGGAGTTTGTTAAAGCATTTTATGGCTGAGTATGTGTAATGGTGTTGGGCCGTTGTAGTATTAAGTTTAGGGATTATTATTTGTCCTGTTGTTCTCGGCCTGGTGCTAAATGACTTTATTGTTAGTTTGTCTTTATGGATTTGAAGTAATGCATTTTTTTGATATATTCTGTTTATTTGTAAAACTTTGAATTCATCGAATATTTTTTGAGTTGAATAGTCTAAAGGTTTTTTTAGAATAATTTTGAAGAGTCTTCTATGAACTATTTCAAGTGGGGCTAAGTTGGTTTTATACGCTCCTCCCCAACCTATTATTCCGTATTGCAGAACTGATTGGGCTAATGCATAGTAAACCTTCAGTAGTTTAGATTTATGAAGTATATTTCTTAGTTTGAGGAATACGTAAAAAAGTTTACGTATTCTGTTTATAGTTTGTGCAATATGTCCATTTAATATGTTGATCTATTATTATGCCTAAATATTTAATGTTGTTCTTTTTTTAAATTTTTGTGCATTTAGATGAGTTGCAGTTGTCAGTATAATTTTTACAAGAGCTATGAATAGTTATATTGGAATTTATAATTGGAAGGAATTTGTCTGATAGTGTAAATGTCATGAAGTAAGTTTTGTCAGAGTTTAAGGAAAGATAGTTGTCATCCAGCCATTGTTTTAAGTTGTTTATTTCTACATTTGCGGTTCGGTAGGCTTCATCCCAAGTTTTTTTTTCTATGATTAAGACTGTGTCGTCAGCGAAAGATATGATTTTTCCAATTTTCGGTATTGTAAGCATTTCATTCACGTAAATGATAAACAATATTGGACCTAACACTGTCCCTTGAGGAATTCCAAATTCTGAATAGGTGGGTTCACTCAATGTATTGTTAATTTTCACGTGTTGGTGTCTTTCATGTAGATAACTTTTGAACCATTCTATAACTGTTCCTTGAATTCCAATATTTTCTAATTTCTTGATTAGTTTTTTGTGGCATATACTGTCAAAAGCTTTTCTTAGATCAATGAATATACTTAAACATTTATTTCCCGAGTCAAGAGCATTATATATTATTGAGGTTATTTTTGCGATTGCATCTTGCGGGCCTAAATTTTCTCTGAAGCCGAATTGGTTATCATTAATAATTTTATTTGAAGTGATGTGCTTAGTTAATTGTGACTTTACGACTTTTTCAAATATTTTTGCTACGTTTGATACAATAGATATGGGACGGTAGTTTGAGATGTCGGTTGCAATTCCTGATTTGAAAATCGTAGTTATTATTTTATTTTTATATATTTTCGGGTAAATTCCTTAGTGCATGCTGTTATTTATGATATGTGCTATTGGTTTTGATATTAGTTGTCTCATTTGTTTTAGTAAATTTACTGTGATATGGTCGAAACCAGGGCTCGCGGACACTCGTAAGTTCATTATTATTTTTTTCTATTTCTATCTGTGTGCATTTTTCAAACTTTTTGAAAATATTTTGGCAAGTTTGTGTGGATGTACTGAAAGTTTTTTTAGATTGGACAGCGTCAATTTTTTGGCTAGGTTCTCACCGACTTTTGCAAAGTAGTTGTTGAAAATATTAGCAATTTTAGTTGGTTCTTTTACTGTCTCTATTGTTTCATTGTCATATGTTATTTTATTTATTTGTTTATTTTTATTACCCTTGCCAATGATGTTATTAATTGTAGCCCAGACTTTTTTGTTATCTTCACCACAATCTTCAATTTTTTCTTTGAAGTAATTTTCTTTTGTTTTTTTAATCAAGTTTGTAAGATTATTTCTGTATTTTTTATATAATTGTAATAAAATAAAGTCATTGGGTTGTTTACGGGTTTGATAAAATAGTTTTTCTTTATTCCTAATTGAGGTAACTATTCCATGGGTGATCCAAGGTTTAATTTTTCTATGTTTTGATTTTAGTTTGACGTTATTTTCTTTAGTTGCATTTATTATGTGATCGCCAAGTGTTTTTTCGAAATTAATTGAAGATTTTTCGGCATCTTCGGTATTTAATCTTTTTTCCCACTTTTCCGATTTTAATTTTTGTTCTAGAAGTTGTGTGTTAATGGTTTTTATATTATACTGCTGTAATGCAGTTGAGGAAAAGGATATTTTTTTTTTAAATCAAGAATTAAAAAACACGTAAAGTGATCAGTTATGTTTGTTTTCCAAATGACAGGTGTTAATTGTGTAGTTATGTCAGCTTTTGTCCAAATATGATCAATACATGATGTGTTTTGTCGGGGCACAACTCTAGTATAGTCGTTTATGTATGAAATGAAGTTCAGTTCAGCCATCGTATTATGTAGATCATTTTTTTCGACACTGTTTGAATTTAAACCTATATTTATATTGAAGTCACCCGTTACTATAGTATTTTGACATTTGTTTTTATTAATTACATATTTAAGATGCTCTATAAATTGTTGAGTTTTCGAACCGTGGGTTAGGTATATAGCAATAACCTGATAAATCTGATTATTTACTTTTATTTGTAATGCTAGGCAGTTAGTGAGTGTCATGTTTATTTCTTTATAAGATATATCTTGGTGTTTTTGGTTAACGTATATAACTATGCCACTATTCTTGTTAATGTGCGTTTTCGTGGTAATACATGTAAAGTTCGGTAATTGTTGTATACTATCAATATTTATTGCATTAAGGTGGGCCTCGGTCAAAACTATACAGTCGAGTTCAGTTTTCAATAGACTAAGAGTGCATAATAATTCATTTATGTTTTTGTAAATACTTCTGATATTTAAGTGCATAATGGTTAATGAGTTAGTCATCTTTTTGAAGAGAAGGTTGCATTGATCAACATTATTACATACCTTTTCTCTTATATTATAAGTGTTATCTAGTTCGTCCGTAATAATATTATTCATCCTACTTTGAAATCGTGAATCTTATGTAAAATGATTGAGTATGTATATAAATATGTTTGGAGGTACGTTTTGTAGGGAATTGAGAATTCGTTTATATGAATAACGTCATAGTCGGGCGGAACAATAATAATCATATACTTAGTAATAATAATGCCACTCGGCTGGGAGTTGCTAGATCTAAGTACATACTATGAATTTGAACAGGCGCTAATAAACAGGGTGCCGACTTTGATACTCTGTAAACAAAATATAGTTGAAATATTAATTTCTTACTTGTTTTTTTTAAAGAATATAACATTTTAATTAAAGTCAATTTTCTGGTAAGCAGATTCTGTCATTTTATTGACGTAGTGGCACTTGCTATCATTCGCTCGATGATTCGAATTTGTTTTTCCATTTCTTGATTTATTAAAGGTTAGACAATTGTAGCACGACGGTGGTTGAGTTTTATTCGGGCAGTTCGATAGTGTATGATCTTGTGCGCAGTGGAGACATCTGGGTTTTTCCATTTTTTTTCGGCACTTGTTGGCAGTATGTTCGAACCACAAGCAATGGTAGCATTGGGACAACGGGTTTGAGTCGTCTACATGAACCCGCATAAATCCCAGGTTTATTCTTCCTTTTTCGATTAATAATTTTCTCATTTGACCGGTTGTTTCTAGGACATAGTTGGATAAGTTCTCGCTTCTTTTGTTTTTTATATTTGCCATTATTTTGGGCATGTTTTTACTATCGTCTTTGATAAGTTGGTAAATATCTTCGTTTTGTTCTATAAAATCTTCATTAAAATCTTCTACGTTGTAATCCTTGTATTCCTTTAAGGATAACATTAGGCTTGCGCTTCTTAATTTCTGTTGCGGTTATGCTGTTATTTTCCTTCTTGTTGATTTCTTTAATTATTTTATCAGAATCTTCTTTCTTTGGGCAAGAGATGATTACGTGGTTTTTATTTGATTTTTTTATTTCAGATACTTCTATCCCCAGTTTTCCGACTCTTATCTGTTTTTGAATGTTTACTTTTATTTGGTCCGCGTTTTCATTATTATTTGAAATTATTTTTATTGTATGTAGATTTTCTTTGGGTAATATTGATTTTCCCTTATCAATTACGCTTGCGTATGTTCTTTTGTCGCCTGTACTTGTTTCCTGCGGGGGTTTGGTGATGATTTTTTCATATGTCATTAATTTTCCCTCAATTATTCCAACCTTTGTTCCAACGTCAATCATTTTGCTTGAAAGAGTAGATAATTTTGTCAAAAGCTTCGCCATCTGGTCTTTAGTAATTTTTAAAGCTGGATCCGTGATGGCACTGTGGATGCCGTCAATAAGTTCTTTTGCTTCATTAATAGATAGGAGGGCGTTATCGTTAAAATTCATTTTTGTTGTTTGTGACAGCCCTGCTTGAGTAAACAGCATAGATTATTTGATGCGGTAGTATATAATGTGCGTCATGTTGCACGGCACGCACCGTTACATCGATGCAAGGTACTACGATTGGAGCCTTCTATATGTATGCGTCCGATGCGTTGTTCAAATTCTAATTGTCACTTGTTCTGTCACTGAATATTTAATATTTTAATATCAATTTAAATCACTTAAATATTGATCGATTTTAACCAATAATGAAGTATGTTTATTAACCGTCTCTCAAGGGACCACTTCCGATATAAATATATGCTTTACGCGGACTTGAAGAGGGCGGATTGAATAGTTTTTCGGTAGAACAATTGAAATGCGTGGATATTGGTATGACTCATTTGTGAGTGACTGAATTGATTGATGATTTTCTATACCTATTATATCAATGTAAGAATTTTTCTAATAAATGTCATGATTTTATTGTAAAATTGGTTTATTTATGAATGGACGCATTCGGTTTTTAATGATTGATATATTTAGGGATGGCACACAAAAGCTCCCATTTAATAATATAATCAAAGCTCGTAATTTTAATTCATACGTGTGATTTATTCAACACATAATTTAATTGAAATAATGATACATAGCAGTTACATTATTATTGGCGCCTAGTTGTAGTAGATACTCTCAGTATGGCCCTGTTTGCTTGAAATGGCTTTAGTCATGTTTTGTGACCAGATCTACACAGCCAGGAACTTGTCACCACTACATATTCAGTCATACAACGTATCCGGGAGTGGGGATGCCATAGTGCCAAACAAAAACAAACAGCTGGCCAGGGCAGAATGTTAATCCCAGAGAGAGGTCGTACGTGACGCCATTTTTGAAGGATCTTCTCTCTTTTACATTTTTATACAAGACGTGGGAGAAGGAAGATTTTTATGTAAGCATTTTTTGACGACCATCGATGACGGACGTACGGCTGATCTCTGGGATTCTATACCTTAATGCGTTTTTTTAATTATATAGAGATTCTCATTAATATATTTTAATGATTCCGAACTTCAACTTGTTTAGTATTATAAAATATATAAGTGATTTTTTTTAGCAGGTTTGGAATAAATTTTATCATTTACAAGGGTAATCCATGTATAATATTAAAAAAGTCAATAAATGTACTCACAATGCTTTCTGGAATGTAATTGGGTGGAGCAGCTTCGGCCTCCTTCTCTGCAAAGTACACCCTTATCGTAGCGTTTGGTTCACTTTCCTTTTAAAAAAAGAGACAGTAAAGTTGACAATATTATATAATCAATGAATTTCGATGTTTTAAATATTTATTTGTGACATGCACCATCAATGAAGTGTTTATCTAAAGAGTAATTAAATATATGAATGAACTTACCACATATGTGCTGGGTAGAGTGGACGAGCAAGGAATGAGATAAAAGTAAGTATTCTGTTGAGTGTTCGTAGAATTAGTATTATTGACCGATTCATCAGCTCGAAGAAGATATTTCTCAGTGAAGTTGTCGGTTAATTTCTGAAATGGATAAATAATAAAATTGAAATAAACACTGAATAAATAATTACTTCAAGTATATGTTGCTGGCTAAGAATGAATATACTGACCGTAGTTCTCTCTGTACCCAGTGAGACAGATGGAACCGCACCTTCACGCAAGAAACGTTTGCCCCCGTTTATTACAAAATCTGTCTCTTTGAAATGGTCTGAGCAGATACGTTGATTACGAATATTTGTCTGCTCAGATTTTTCGGATAAAAGCCGCCATTTTGCCTTCAAGTTTTCGCCTTTAGGAAACCTTTATGAAAATACATAATATTACACTTTAGAAAAAATAGGAGTACAGGAAAATAGCTCAAAAACAAATGAAATTATATTCACAGACACCCTGTGTCAATCATTGAGATGTGAATCAAGACTTTAAACCAGCGATTCCGAAGCGTATTTGGAGTAAAATTATAGATGTAGTTTTGCTGTCCAGGGATATTTTCTCCACTTTTCGCCACGATATACGGCGGTATATATTATACGGTAGTGACGGTAGCAGCTAAAAATAACGATTCCCGCGCGAACCAATTCTGTCGACATTTTGTAGAAAACTTGAGCTCGCAGCTAGCGCCACACGCTAGTCAGTAGCGAGAATTACGACTCCCGCGCGAACTAATTCTGACAGTTACGAAATCAGCTGTTGGTGGGCCGCCATCTTGTGGCAAACGCGAGCGAGTAGCGAGTATTGGCCACAATCTGCTAGATCAGGGTTTCCCAAACTGTGTTCCGCGGAACACTAGTGTTATCCGGAAGAATAAAAAAAAAAATACAATTTTGGATTTCATCAGTTCAATCTAAGTATTTTGATTGTTTCCTGCCTCACATTAATGTGTGAATGAATGAATTTTTAAAAAGGATGAAGAGGTTTCCAAAGAATTTTTATAACACCTACATAACTTTAAAACAAGTCTTTTGCAATGTTTTCCGAAAACTAGTAAGGACTATTCCTGGTTTCAGAATACATTCCATGACAGTTCCACTGACTTGAAACAACAATATAAAGATCAGCCTATGATTTTTGGGTGAGTTTGTCAGAAGAGTTATTATAAAAATTTATAAAAAAAGCAATTATTGTTTTTATTCCGTTTTTTACTACCTATTTATGTGAAGCGGGATTTTCTAATTATGCTGCAACGAAGTCAAAGTGCAAGGATGTGCTCGATGCCACACCGAATATTAGAAACCAACTTATCAATATTGTGCCTGATATCAAAAAGACATGCAATTCACGGACTCAAAATCATCCAAGTCGTTAGGTGCTTTATTTACTCCAATTTTATTTATTTATATATTAAATAAAAAATGTGTTTAATAACTTTTTTTAAATTTTACTGTTAGGAATTACCCAACCTAAAAAATAAGCCAAGTGTTCCGTTAAAATTTACGGGTTTGCAAAGTGTTCCGTTGCCCAAAAAGTTTGGGAAACCCTGTGCTAGATAGCTAGTAATACGACTACACCGAGCCAGTTGTGAATTTCCCAATGTAATCGAGGCGAGCCATTAACCAGCGGTCGAGAATTTAAATTTCGTCGAACGATGATCTCGCGATCGTACCCTTACAACTGAACAGGGCAGTTGCGATTATAAAGATTAATTATTCTCCATACCAGCATTTTAACATAATAACTCAATTTCGATTTAATTTCATTCAAAATTTGCTTTGATAAATACCTACATTCAATAATGCTCAAACTCATGATGATAAAATTATTAAAATTATGTATTTATTGTAATTATGTTTTGATCATAAATATGTATTTATAATTTTTCAATAATGTCTAAGCAAAATACAAATGTAATTTTTTTGAAGTAAAACTTCGTTACGCGCGCTTGACTTGGGGAGTAAGCTGGTGAACGCGTGACGAGAGCGTTACGAAAAGTGTGATCGGGCGAGGCGAACGGTCGGGCTTTTACGTACGCTTGACTTGGGGAGTAAGCTGGTGAATGCGTGACGAGAGCGTTACGAAAAGTGTGATCGGGCGAGGCGAACGGTCGGGCTTTTACGTACGCTTGACTTGGGGAGTAAGCTGGTGAATGCGTGACGAGAGCGTTACGAAAAGTGTGATCGGGCGAGGCGAACGGTCGGGCTTTTACGTACGCTTGACTTGGGGAGTAAGCTGGTGAATGCGTGACGAGAGCGTTACGAAAAGTGTGATCGGCCGAGGCGAACGGTCGGGCTTTTACGTACGCTTGACTTGGGGAGTAAGCTGGTGAATGCGTGACGAGAGCGTTACGAAAAGTGTGATCGGGCGAGGCGAACGGTCGGGCTTTTACGTACGCTTGACTTGGGGAGTAAGCTGGTGAATGCGTGACGAGAGCGTTACGAAAAGTGTGATCGGCCGAGGCGAACGGTCGGGCTTTTACGTACGCTTGACTTAAGGAGTAAGCTGGTGAATGCGTGACGAGAGCGTTACGAAAAGTGTGATCGGGCGAGGCGAACGGTCGGGCTTTTACGTACGCTTGACTTGGGGAGTAAGCTGGTGAATGCGTGACGAGAGCGTTACGAAAAGTGTGATCGGCCGAGGCGAACGGTCGGGCTTTTACGTACGCTTGACTTGGGGAGTAAGCTGGTGAATGCGTGACGAGAGCGTTACGAAAAGTGTGATCGGGCGAGGCGAACGGAAGTTGAGAGGGAGATATAAGTTAGCGAAGTTTTACTTCAGTCGTGTAGTCTAAAGCACACTCTTTTTAAAAAAATATATATTAGTTTGTAAGACCGTAAATAAATAGACAAACTGAAGTATTTTTGTCGCAAAACGAGGGCGAGGGCGCGGATCTTTTTTTATGATTTTAGTTGAACTAAAATTAAATATCTAAAAGGTAGATTTCCCAAATAATTTATTGATTTATTTTACTGCATGATTATATGATTTGAAATGTATGTTGTAAAATACAAAATTTAACAAAGACCTATAAAACCTTATTGTACTAAAAATAAACATAATTTCTGAAAATTTAAAACATAGCTTAACTAGATAAAAGAACAATCTTTCGAAATCAATTCATGAGTCAAAGCGGAAAAAATGATATAAAAGTGACATTTTTCTGGTTTTCTCTGGTTATTCCCTCGGCACATTCCTAATTCTATAGTAAACATCTTTTTCGCAAAGCTTTGATCAGAGTTGCCAATTTCTAAGAATTTAAAACGATTGAGTATTTTTTGGGGAAAATACGGGTATTCTACAACATGAGAACTGATGCAACTAATACCGATTGAAAAGAGCATTTTGTGATTATCCAACCATATTGAAAAATAATTTTTACAATTACAAGTGAGAATGTACTATAATTTCGTTTTCAATCTCAGCAATTTTTCAGACAAATATCTATTTTTCGAGGCTGAATAATAAAATCCGAATATAACTAAATGATAAAAAATAAATGCTAAATTCAATGGAATTTTGTTTAAATTTGGAGTTAAAACTACAGTAGGGAATTTAAACATCTATTGTAGGTACTTTAGAACATACGCATTGGCAACCCTGGCTATAAGTAGGGTTGCCATCCGTCCGGATTTGACCTAGTTTAGAGGGCGTCCGGGGAGCGTCCGGGCGGGGTTTCATGTCCGGGTTTTAAAAAAAAATTAAAGTCAAACGTATACGTTTGCCCTGGGGAAGGAACGGTCGTTAAAGTGGTTCAAACAAAGTAACATTGTTTCATTTATCTTTAATTAAAATTAAATTCAATTTCCAAGAATACAGCTGCATTGCTTTTTACAAATAAATACAAAAAAACTGAAAAGTAAAAAAGGCGAGAGGCCGAGGAAAAAGCTTTAATAGATATACATATAATCAAATAATGTACTAATGAGTGCAATAATTTCTTTTCATTTTTGTAGAGTTGTGATTGTTGAAATTTACAATATGGCTGTTGATTAAAACTTTAAAGTGATGTAAATGAGTATAGTTTTTGGTTATTTTATGCTTTAAAAAAATAATAATGTAACTGACATTACAGTAAGTCTAAACTTTAAAAAGTTTCAGTTTTCTTAAGATTTAACAAGACTGAATTTAGTACATACTATGTTAAGAGATATTTTGTTTTTTAAATGGCTGCTGATAAAAATTTAAAGATATAATTATTAATGAGTTAAAAGAGTTACCTCAAAAATTGTAAGAATGAATAATAAAATGGTCTCAGTACTTTTAAGTTTTTTGTTTAAAAATTTAATTGAATTTTATTAGGCTTAATATTTTAGCAAGGTTTTGTTTTCATAACAGAGTATAAATTAATAATTTTTGTTTTATTTTAAGAATAAAAAAAAAATAACTGATTATTAAAACAATTTGTAACAAACTGTAATAAGATTCAAACTGTAATAAGGTACATTTGAAATGAAGATAAAAAATGGCTAAATTCATTTTTAAAATAAATAAAAAGGTGATTTATGAAATTTTCAACTGTTTTTTATTACACTGACTATGATTAAAAAAACCTGTTGACATGTCCGGGTTCTGGGCGATAAAATCCGGGGTTTTCACGCGTCTTGTCCTGGTTGCCAAATTTAAGAGATGGCAACCCTAGCTATAAGACATCTCGAACTCGTTAACAGTTTCCAGTAAAGACTTTTTTTCCTCACGATAACATTAATGTAAAAGTAAATTCAGTCCAAGTAAATAATCACCTTCAGAAGGTAATAGTTATAAGGCCAAATGAGCCGTAAAACTAGTTAGTTAGAACATGAAAGGGCATTGCAAAGCCCTAGCTAGTTAGAGGATTACGAAAGAATCCGTAGAATCGAATCAAAAATACTAAAACTGTTCATGTCATATTATCCGAATAAACTTAAAATAATGCTTACCTGTGGAATGTGATGTTACTTTGTTGGTCACTTCTATTTTTACACCATTTCATTGAACAAGCAACCATATTTGCCTTGTTATTTTGTAAAACGTACCGATGAGACCCCGGCGCTAGTCCGCACAAGAATGATGACGCGGTTTTACCGGCTGGTGCCAAATAGGTTGTCACGTGGTTGCCTCCGGCCGGCGTTAGGCGTTACCCGGTTTTCACTTCTGTATCGACGTATTTCTCTGGATTGCTGGTAAAGTCGCCAACGTGTACTGGGGCCATAGGTATTATTACAATTTTCAAATCTCAAATCTATTTCCTCTTAGATCTTTTACACAATAATGTGTGTTTCTGTTCGCCATCTACCCGCTAACAAAACTAAAAATTGCGAACGCGATTAATATCAGCAAATACTACAGAATAGTTATTATTAATACTAATTTACTCGTTTTCTCATTCTCATTAGTACCTACCTAGTCATTGCCTAGTATTCACAGGCAATCACGACCGGAGAGCATGACGCTACAGGCCGAAAAGGGAGAAAAGGGCAGAAAAATGCATGGGAGAGCATGTTAGAAAGGAGATGTCATCCCACTCGCCCCCGCACCCAAGACTTAACAACTCCTTACTTTTTATGGGGTAAACTTGAATAAACCAGCCACAATAAACCAACTTAACGATGTATGAATGTGAGTGAGGCAAAGAGCGTGTGCCAAGACCGAGTTGTTTGGCGGTCCGTCCTCTCTGCCTACCCCTGCGGGGAAACGTCGTGATGGTTAGTTAGTTAGTTATAACTTATAACCGACATCCCGCACGCCTTGTATCAGTAAAAAAAATATTGGCAGATTCAAGGAAGGCGCAATGGTGAATAATTTAGACGACATTATTTTTAAGAAATTATTTTACTATTTTTTTTATTTATTTATTTATTAATCATTAACGCCCTTAAGGGCTTTTACACACATTTACATTTTTATGTTTTAGTGCGTACAGGTGTGTTTAGAATACAAAGATTTTAATATTGTAGTTGCCTTTTTATTGAGTTTTCTAAAGAGCACAATCTTAAGGAAAGGCGGGGTATGGTTATCCTAGGCGTGGACGTTATTTAACGTCACTAGAAATAATAAATAGCTACGCGGTATGTAACCGAAATCACTAGTTTCGATAAAATTACAAGTAGTGATTTTTGTAAATGCGTTATTACTGTTAGCTATATTATATACATCTATGCAATTAAGTGTGATTGTTGGTATTAGGTGTGATGTGAGTAGTTTCCGTTCCTTTCCATTTGTACTCGTTTGTGAGCGTCACTTTTTGAATTTAAAGTAAAATAATTTAATTATTATTTTTAATTTATAAACTAACGTTTAAGACAAGATTTTTATGCATAGCACAAAGGGTAACAATTATTATAAGCAATAATTGTCAGCCTGAAACACTCATTCTACATTGAAAAATCTTCCGAGAAAAGATACTTGCCGCCAACGGGACTTGAACCCGTGTCCTTCTGATTGCCGGTCGGATGCTCTGACCACTGATCTATGGCGGCTTATCTAATACCCGCCAAATAATTCAATATATACTGGTGTTTCATTCAACAATTACTGATTATTACATTTTTCCACCTGAAAACAACCAACTTTATTTTTGTGAGGGTTTAGTACTAACAATACCTCCCTTACGTATCGTATCTTTATATAATACGTATCTTTTCTCGGAAGATTTTTCAATGTAGAATGAGTGTTTCAGGCTGACAATTATTGCTTATAATAATTGTTAAATTAATTTAGTTTGTTTTAGTTTGTCGTTGTACTTGTGTATAATTTTGAGTACTTTCTTCTAAAAATTAAAGTTTATATGTTATTTTGGTGTTTTATGTAAATTTAAAGTAACGTTTCTTTGTTATTATGGAAATATCGTTAGTGTGGATTAGAATAAGTCTAAATAAAGTGCAAATATATCAAAACTGTAAATGTCAATAATCATTGTATATACCTACAATATAATAAACTTTTAAATACGCCTGTATTAATAATTTTATTAAAATCATAGTTTCATAGTAAACACTAATTAATCAAATATATTCAATGCAGTCAGTCCTAAGCCTGAATAAAATATGAAGGGAAGTTTTAATGTATATTGATTTCACTATATAGCTACAAACACTTAGATACTAGATAGTGATTTAATTTATTTTCGTTTCGTGTGTAACTGTATAGTTGGTGGAGGTATATATGCAAACAATCACAGTAGCTGAATGAAAATAACTAGTTACAAAAATAACCTGTTTTGAAACAGGTGACGCCGACCAAGTAACTGGTTTCGTTACCCACGTCTAGTTTATCCATTCTTGTCAGTACAAAAAGTCAGTACGTTCGTCAGTGGGGTTCGTGGGATGCTGAACCGTGGGAAGGCGGGGAAAGTGGAACGTGGGAGGGGGGCGGGAACGAGGAAGCCTGGGAAAGGAAACGATTGGGAAGGGCAGAGGGAGAGATTGCAAAGGAGACATAGTAACGGTAGGGGAAAGCAGAGGGTAAATGGTAAATTTGGAAAAACATGCTTTTCACACGGACAGCTATATGTGGCCTGTTCGGGCGTCGGAAAACCTTCTGATTTATTCGTGTACTCACCGGACGGAAAAACAAAAAATATTGTATATACAAAACCACTTAAATAAACAGAATTAAAATATTTTCTTTCTTTGAGTGACATTGCAACGCATGTCGGGTACTTGCTAGTTATAAATAACATTTATTTCTTACCTAAAATTTACAAACATGGCTAAATTACATTAAATAATATTATTAAAGTACTTCGTCTGTGAAATGATACCCACTTTCCCTTATTACTATTTTTATTGATGGGAAATTGTTGTTTTAATTCAATATTTTTGGTTATTTCTTGGAGACTATTCTATTTATTATGACTCCAGATACTAATATCTACAGCCTGAATGTCGGATGAATATCTACAGCTCATATAGATTTACTACAAATTCCCATAACTCATACTACTTTTGGTCAACGAAGCTTTAGATACCTTGCAACAAGACTTTACAACATTCTTCCAATTAGTATAAAAAAATGTGATTCACATAAAAATTTCAAAAAAAAACATAAAAATTTGGATAAAAAATAATGATAGAGCATATTTACCGGTGCACTCACCCAAATTCGAAATTAGTAATGAACCAATGCTGTTATTATTGTACCAATGTTATTGTTATTATTAATGCAACCAATCTATTATGTGATTACATTCTAATATAAGTGTAGGTATGTTCACAGCATTATAAATTGATGTAAAATAACTGCCTCAACACAGGTTAGCCTAGTGAGGCAGGTTACGAGAAACCTAAATTTATAATTATAAATCTCTACTCTCTAAGTAACTACTGTTTATATGTATATTGTTTTTTTGTTATTAACTTTTGTACTAATGTTACTTTTAAAATATTGTAAGATGTACTTTTTTCTTGTTTGTTATAAATCTTACAATTTTTGTTCAATAAAGATATTATTGAACAAAAATTTTAAGATTTATATTATTATTATTATTATATACGTTGAACTAATATCTACGAACTTCAGAGTGTTGATTAATATCTACAGCGCTAAGGTCGGACGAATATCTATGACGGTCCCAGTGTTGACTAATATCTACAGAGCGTATGTTGGACTAATCAGCTCAATGTGTCCAATAGTCCGATATTAGGGATTTTTACATACATACTTACATAAATTAAGTTTTTTATACTGCACACGCAATATTACGTTATTCCAATATGCTATACATAATTGCAAATCCAACCTCTGCCAGTGCTGTAGATATTCGTCAACACTTTGGTTCTCATAGATATTAGTCAGCAGTTTGAGCTGTAGACATTCGTCAACACTTTGGTTCTCATAGATATTAGTCAACAGTTTGAGCTGTAGATATTCGTCAACACTTTGGTTCTCATAGATATTAGTTCGATTTTTTCAGTTTTTGGAATTCCTGTAGATATTAGTAGACGCCTCCTTTATTATTGACTGTCTACGATGGCAAAGTGGAACTTACAAATATGGCGAATTTTTTGCGATGTCGCACTCCCACAGCAATGTCGGTCGTTAACTTCAATAAGTTCGATACAACTGTATAAATCACTATTTTACAAAATATAAATAGGAGCAGAATGACGTGTAATATTTTTATAATACAATAATTATTTCTAAAAAATAAATTTAATTAATTAACAGCCCAATTTTTCTCGAAATTACTATTTCCTTTTAAAGTTTATGTGACTTTATTCCTTACAGACTTACAGTTAAGGTTTATTTTCGTATTCGCTAACTGAAATTTTTTATTTCAGTAGCTCCTCGTTACCCTCTGTTATGATGTTTCGTGCATAGAAAAATCGAGACGAAATGAGACATTTTACATATTATTTTGTGTAATAGACTTTCGTTCTGTATTTCTTTAGATATTCTTGAGTTACTGTGCTAATGATTTGATAAAATTCGTAAGCTTGTTTTAGTTCTTCCTACACAAACTTGTTTTACGGTGTTGTGAGAATATTTCGCATTATGTTGAATTGTTGAAGACTGCTTGAGAGAAGTAAAAGAAGGACAGAGCAAGAACTTGTGTTCCAGTTCAAGATGGCTACTCCTGCTGATTTACAGCTTGACAAAATATGTAGAGCTTGTTTACTCGTCAAAAAAGACATGAGGCCCCTATTTAGCGAGTTAATCGCCGATATGCTCATGACTTGCGCATCCATTCAGGTAAATAATAGGATTTTTAGCCTTCAAAACATTGTTGTAGAAGTATCGGACGCTTATAGTGATGTCTCTTTCATTTGTCTTGATTTGCCTCTGAAAAGATGTGTAAATTTTTTATCTGTTCATCTTCACGTATAATTTGCTCAAATTCTTGTTTCTGTTTGATAAACGTCAAAATTACCATTTGACAGGTTAGAAATAAACAAACATTTTTCCATAATACTCTATATTATATAGTTATGTAGGTACCTATTATGTAAACCACTTTATGTGAACAGAATTTTGGAACGGTTTCGAAAGAATCCTTTCAAAATATTTCGGTAATATTAACTAGTCTTTATAATATAACTAGCTGGTTCCCGGCATGCGTTGCTATGCCATTTAATATAGAAATTGTTTCTCCCTGCGTGTCCTTTCCCATTCGTCCCGTTCCCCTTCCGCCTCCACCTTCCTTCTCCACTCCCCCCTTCCCCTGTCCCGCGAACACCCCTCCAGAGTTCCCCTCCCCTCTCCCATATACGCCTCCCCCCTCCTGAGACCCCCTCTCCCGAGTTCCCCTCCCCTCTCCCGGGTTCCCCTCCCCTCTCCCGGGTTCCCCTCCCCCTCTCAGGTTCCCCTCCCCCTCCCATGTTCCCCTCCCCCCTCCCAGGTTCCGCTCCCCCCTCCTGCATTCCACACGTTCATTCCCGGTACATTCAGTTTTCAAACAGCTCGCATGCCACCTGTTGCAATTTATTGTACAAATTTCATAATGCCAGAGCTCGTATGTGTGTTTATGATGTATGAGCTATATTATTGTAAAGTTTCATTAAAATCCATTCAGTACTTTTTGCGTGAAAGATAACAAACATACATCCTCGCGTGTGTTGGCGCTCTCGAAGCTTGCCGGTTGCATTTCTATCGTTCTTAGCTTTATTTTGAAAATATTAAGGAAGTCCTTGTCTTTTCGTCGTGAAAACATCATAAAATAACTGAAATAATATTTTATGTTGAGTGTATAAAATCAAAATAATTTTAAATGTCGCAGTTTACCGGTTAATTTAGTTTTTAATAAAATAACACATATTTTATTTTCAAGTTCGTACGCTGTTTCGTAAAATTCACCACGGTTGCATCGAATGGTCAGAGGGATACACAAAATCAACACATGTGCATAGCGCATGTGGCTGGACCTTCGGACCCAAAAGCTAGTTTCGAGTGTCTAGCTCTAGTGCAGTGATTTACGATGTTTGTTTTGTGATGCAATGCATCCTGTAAACACTAATATTGTTTACAATCGGGCAGAATTGTTAAGTTTTAAAAATAAAAGTGTATTGTTGAACCCTTTCATTGCCGCAAAAGTAACTTTATATAACCTAGTGCGTGACCCGAATGTAAAAACAACCGGGTATCGAGGTTGCCGTGGTGGACAAAACAATAAAAAATATGTACGCACGAAGGTACAACAAACTAATACGGATTGTGATAATAGTGACACACTGTCAGAACAGGGAATTCAAGTGGTAATACCTACTGATAAACGAAGCAGCCTAGTTTCTGAAGCCCTTCGTGATAATTGCCCCAACTTGAAAGTGATACGAACAGAACGACATGCCAATTTTAGAAGCAGGCGGCTTGCCGTGGGTTCCTGGAACGCACGATCTCTTAACAACAAGTTAGAGGATGTGGATGAGGTTTTCAAAGATCGTAAGCTCCACATACTCACCGTGACTGAAAGCTGGCACGAAAACAGCGAGTCGTATGCGATCAAGAAACTACAAGCCCTAGGGTACACTGTTCTGGAGGAGGCTCGACCTAGAGCTACGGAACACTCTAAAAATGTGAATCACGGAGGTGTTGTGATTATAGCCCGACAAGGACTGCGGCTTACCAAGGTGGCAAACGGTACATTCAGTACATTTGAGTGCATTGGGTGCCGTGTTTCTTCTGCGGGATCATCATTTACGCTGTTAACGCTGTACCGTCCTGGTTCTAAACCGATCTGTGTGGATTTTTTTAGGGAGTAGTCGTGTTTTTTGGAATGGGCAGTGGGTCTATCCGAAACTCTTATCATCACAGGTGATATTAATATTCACCTTGAGCGTGAGACGTCACCCAATACTGTCAAATTCATTGACTTACTGGATAGCTTTGGACTCCGTCAATGGGTCGACGTACCAACTCATGACGCTGGTGGAATATTAGACATTTTTATATCCAGGTGTAAGGGCCCACCACTAATAGCCAAAGTTAATGATATAGGTTTGTCGGATCATCGTCTTGTCCGCACTGAAATCGATTTCAACCCTAAAGTTCCATATAGGACAATAGAATCGAGGGAATGGCGTAAATTCGATTTCGACAATTTCTTTGATGAACTTAAAAATTCTACTTTATGCGTAGAAAGTAACTGGGGAATTAAGACACCGACAGAACTCATCGAGGAGTATAACAAAATCTTATCAGGTTTACTGAATAAATATGCTCCAACCACCTCGAAAATACGTAAAGTTCGAAAATCTGATGGCTGGTTCGATGAAGAGTGTCGGAGTCAAAAGAGGCTTATGCGGAAACTAGAGAGGTCATACCGAAAAAACCCTGATGTTACTCCACGAGACGAGTGGATTAATGCTCAAACAGAGTACAGGGCGAGATTAAGTGAAAAAAGATCTGAATACTGGGTCAATAAAATTGACTCTGAGCGGAAAAATCCACGACGTCTCTGGAACTCCGTTAAAACTGTCATTGCTAATAATACCGTGCAAACCTCTACAGACATTACTCCGCAGGCCTTTTCTAAGTTTTTCTATGAAAAAATAGAATCCATACGCGCCTCCACATCTTCTGCCCCCCCACCAATATTTACAGCCAATTCCAAATGTTCCCTGTCATCATTTAAACCTACAACACTAGAAGAAGTAGGAAGGTTAATTTTAAGTTCGCCTAATAAACAATGTGTTCTTGACCCTATCCCAACTTGGCTCCTCAAGAAATGTAGCGACGTGTTGGCTCCCTTCCTGGTTCACGTGTTTAATAAGTCCTTAAGTACAGGTGACTTCCCAGAACCACTTAAGTCTGCAGTAGTCACCCCAATCATTAAAAAACCGCAGCTTGATGCCGACAATTTGGGTAACTACCGACCTGTGTCAAATCTGCCTTTCTTAGCGAAACTACTTGAAAAAATTCTTGCTTCCCAAATAACTTCCCACTTAAACGTGAACAAATTATTTACTGATCATCAATCCGCATATCGTAAGTTCCACTCAACAGAAACCGGATTACTTCGTGTCCTGTCAGACATAACTCTTGCCATAGAATCAGGTAAGTTAGCCCTTCTTTCGCTTTTAGATATGAGCGCCGCATTTGACACCATTGACCACAACTTCCTTATTAAGAGACTAGAAGTAACATTTGGTTTACAGTCTAACATAAAAAAATGGCTAAAATCTTATCTATGCAATCGCTCTCAAGCGGTAAAAGTTGGAAACAAACAGTCCAACTTCACGAAACTCTCTTCAGGGGTACCTCAGGGATCCGTTTTGGGTCCACTTCTTTTCATTCTTTTTACAAATGATGTCGCAAAAATTATCGAGTCATTTGGTCTCTTATCTCACTGTTATGCTGACGATCAGCAAGTATACTTTTACTGCACACCAGATGAGATCAACGGTCTTAAAATTCGCACAACTGATTGTCTAGAAGCGATCAGTCTTTGGATGTCCTCGAACAAACTTAAGTTGAATCCCACAAAGACCGAGTTTCTCTGGGCAGCCACGAAAAGACGCCAACATTTAATAGACTACTCACCAATTTCTATTTCCGGCAGCGACGTAATTGCAAAAACAACCGTCAAACTTCTAGGTGTTTATCTGGATTCAGACCTTTCGCTAAAAAGTCAGGTAAATAGGACCGTCAGTACTGGTTTCTTCTATCTAAGACAACTTAAATCAGTTCGTAGGAACCTCTCAACAGAGGCAACTAAGCTTCTTGTGAACTCATACATAGTATCACGTCTTGATTACTGTAATGGCATTTATGCAAGACTTCCTAAATGCCAAACTGATAAACTACAATCAGTGTTCAACGCCGCAGCACGGCTTATTACTGGGGTACCCAAGTTTTCGCACATTTCGGAACACCTTCGAAATCTTCACTGGCTGAAGTGTCCTGAACGGATCCAATACAAGTTATGCTGGATGGTGTTTAAAGCTCTCAACGAAATGGCTCCACCCTATATCTCTGAACTGTGCATTCCGGAAAATATTGGTCTAAGACATTCAACTCTTAGATCAGCGACATCATCTGCAATCGGAAGGTTGAAAGAACCTAAGCGAAATCCGAACACTAACTTTGGTGATCGTGCTTTCGAAGTATCCGGCCCTGAGGCTTGGAATAAACTTCCTATGGAATTAAGATGTATAACCAGTCCAACAGAATTTAGATCCAAACTTAAAACTCACCTATTTAAACACTCATTTTCATAAATTCACTATTTCATTCAAACATTGCTATCCAATCTGTTGTTGAGCGATGAATTATCTTATTGCAGTTGAGATCGACGATTAAATTCATTCATTCATTTAAGATACCTATGCTTTCCTTTAAAAACTGTTAACCCATTACAATCATTTTCACAACCGTGTTATAAAATTGTAATATTATGTACGAACTTCCTTCTTCTTCTGGCGCTAACAATATTAATATTAAAATACGGTATAAAATAATTTGTAAAATGTGTAGAATAAAATATCTATGTATGTATACATGTATATATAATATCCTCAAACTGCTTCGACTCTCTTTCTCTGTCTGTACCTATATCTGTAGAGTTTTGTTGATCACTTGGTAATATTAGATACCTGGCAAAACTAAAAATATTTATTGTTGTATGTAAATACCTATTTTAATTGTAAATCTCTAATTTTAAGTCACGGTAGCAAATATTTGTATGTCACCAGTTTTAAGTCAGTAGTAATAAGTCTTAGTTGTAAGTCACTAGCTACATATAAGTCTTAAATGTAGGTTCCTAGTTATAAGTTTGAATCCTAGTTGTAAGCCTATCGTATTCATTTTATTTTATTGTATGCTTATTATATGTACAGCGCCCTTGAGATGATTTTTCATGAAAACGGCGCTTTATAAATCAGCCAAATATTATTATTATTATCCTCGATCAGATCACCGGCCTTAAAATTCGCACAGTTGAGTGTCTAGAAGCAATTAGTCTCTGGATGTCCTCAAACAAACTGAAGCTCAATCCATCAAAGACCGAATTTCTGTGGGCAGCCACAAATAGACGTCAACATCTAATAGACAACTCACCAATTGCTATTTCCGGCAATGACGTAATTGCGAAAACAACTGTCAAACTTCTGGGAGTTTATCTAGATTCAGACCTTTCATTGAAAAGTCAGGTGAATAGGACCGTTAGCACAGGGTTCTTCTACTTAAGACAACTTAAATCAGTTCATAGGAACCTTTCAACAGAAGCAACTAAGCTTCTTGTGAATTTATACATTGTATCACGTCTTGATTACTGCAATGGTATCTATGCAAGTCTTCCTAAATGTCAAACGGATAAATTACAATCAGTGTTCAATGCCGCAGCACGACTAATCACTGGGGTACCCAAGTTTTCGCACATTTCGGAACACCTCCGAAATCTTCACTGGTTGAAGTGCCCTGAAAGGATCCAGTATAAGTTATGCTGGATGGTGTTTAAAGCTATCAATGAAATGGCTCCACCCTATATCTCTGAACTATGCATTCCGGAAAATATAGGTCCAAGGCAGTCATCTCTTAGATCAGCGACATCGTCTGCAATTGGAAGGTTGAAAGAACCCAAGCGAAATCCGAACACTAATTTTGGTATTTGTGCATTTGGAGTATCCGGCCCTGAGGCTTGGAATAAACTTCCCATGGAATTGCGATGCATAACCAACACAGCGGAATTTAGATCCAAACTAAAAACTCACTTTTTCAAATACTTATTTCCATAAATTCCTCATTTGATTTAACTTGATTTAAACTTCGTAATTTTTATTTTTGTTTATTTATACTCTAATAATTGTTTATATCCACGAATATATACTATTTTATTTGCTATTCCCTACAACTACTCATGAAAAAGTCAAAATTCTATTGATCTACCTACCAATAGACTGTCAGTGATAATCTAACACCTCAATCTGTTTAATGTTGTGCGGTGAATCATCTTAATACGGTAAAGATTGGCGATTAATTTCAATAGTTTATTTAAGATATCCATACGTTTTCGTAAATCCGATAATTTTTGCGTCCATGTCCTTAAAAAGTAATATTATGTAAAAACTTCCTTCTTCTGGCGCTGTGGATGATTCTGGCGAAAGTATAACATGTATAAGATGTGTAGAAGTATTTTTAAATGTAAATACTTATATGTTAGTTGTAAATCTCTAACTTTAAGTCATGATTGTAAACATGTATGTCATTGAGTTCAGTTTAGGTTAGCGTTTATATGTCTTAGTCATAAGCCACTAGCTATAAGTCTTAGATGTAAGTCACTAGTAATAATTGTAAATCTTAGTTGTAAGCCAGTAATTTTATTATTTTATGTATTTATTTGTACAGCGCCCTTGAGGTGATTTTTCGCAAAAACGGCGCTATATAAATTAGCCAAATATTATTATTATTATTATCCATACAAACTTTCACATTCATAATATTAGTAAAATAGTTAGTGTACAGTAGGGTACTTCCAGTCGGCAAATCTTATAAAGTAGTTTTTAACAAAATAATTAGTGTCCGACCGAAACAGGACTTTCCACTGAAACCGAAACCGAATCTTCGGTAGGCGTCGCAGTTTCGACCGAAACTTTTTTAGAGATGTTAAAAATCTATTGTTTACTGAAATTTGGCTTATTTTTACACTTATACAAACAGTTAAGGGAACGTACCCATACTACGTGACACGTTTGGAGGGGGGTCTTCAAAATGTCACGCTTGGTACAAAGGAGCGGCGGCGGGCATAGGTTTTTGGTCACGGGGGGGGGGGGGGGTTCAAAATTGAAAAAAGTTGGTCACGTAGTATGGTTACGTTCCCTAACATGTGTTAAATAAAATAGTTAACATGTGTTAAAAACAATAATTGAAGTATGTGAAATATATATATATATGTTTGTGAAATATATTTATATTTCTTACATATTCTTTCATATTTTACACTAAGTAATCAATGTTTTATATATAATTTTGATGCATCATACATCCTAATTAATGTACCGCTCCCGCAAATGTGGAATAAGTCGAATAACACTCTTACACTAAAAAAATGCCCTAATCATCTATATCTGTTTATTACCAGAACTGTGGTGGTATCAAGACCAAAACTCAGGAGCTACTTATTAATATTTCATCGAATAACTATGATGTTATAGTCCTAGTTGAAACGTGGCTTGTAACAAGTGTAAATACGGCCGAATTCATAGATTCGCGTTACACGGTATTCCGACGAGATAGGGACCGCATAATTACCGGTAAGATAGACGGAGGTGGTTTGTTAGTGGCAGTGCGCAAAGTCTCGATGATTGGGAAAAAAATCAAATTGAACAAATCTTCGTGTCTATTCCGGTAAGGTCTCTCAATCTCATTATATGTGCTGTATATATACCTCCTGCTTTATGATATTTTCTCCAAAAACCTGGAATCCGTCTTTTCATCAGAACCAAATAATACGTTTTGTGTTCTAGGAGATCTGAATCTAACTACTCTTACATGGACATTTTCCGAAGGCTGCAATCATGGTATTGCCTCCTCAAACACGGCTGCATCGCAAACTTTTCTTCAAACAATGGCATTGATGAGCTTTTAATATGCTTATTTTTAAACAATTTTCGATTCATTATTAATTATGACTTATTTTTAAACATGTATAAAAAATGTACCTATTTGAAAATCTTTATTTATCAAGTCAATCAGTGAGAAATAGTTGGGGTGCCGTGTGCAGGCGAATTCTCAAGTTATTGTTCATAATATTGTTTTGTTAATTATTGTCTGTATCTGTGTTTTCTCCTTAAATAAAATAAAATAATTTTTATTTTTTTAAAATTTTTTTTTTGATATTACTAAAAATTAACAAACATGTTAACTACTTCTTGGAACAAAAATTTGTCAATAATCAACACTTATGTACATTATAAAAGAAGGACCTCATTAATTGAGTATTTTAATTTAAATTGCGTTTCCAGTCACAACATTCTTAAAGCGTTGATGACACAGAGCGAGTTTTTTTTTTTTTACATTAACTCCACACAGGAGACCCTGAGGAAAATAATTTCCCTCAGGGCCTATGTCATCTGGGATGCTGTGTGGAGGGTCTTTTTGAGGAGAGGAAGGAATGAACATTGGTCTTGAAGAGACCCATGTTGTAGGAAGGAGGAAACACAGAGGCTGGCAAATCATTCCGCAGCCGAGCTGTTGAACACAAGAACGAGTCGAAGAAACGACTTGTTCTCATGTGACAAATGTCAACTGTGTACAAATGTTGGGCACGCGTTTGACGTGTTTCCCGACTATGCACCGATGCTGAAGGGATCAATGATGCTAGTTCCTCGGAGCATCTTCCATTGTAATACCGGTAGAACAAGGACAGCATTCCCACCCAACACCTGTGCTCTAAAGATTGCAATCCGTCTGTTAAGGTGGGAGAATCTATTAAGCGGACTGCCCGTTTCTGCACAGAGTCGAGGGTATTTTTCAGGTATTTTGGAGCTCCAGACCAGAGGTGGCTGCCAAATTCAACCGTGGGGCGCACTTGTAATTGTACAGGGTTAGCAGTTGTGTACTATTAAAGTATCTGCCGGCCCTGTACAGTATGCCCAATTTTTAGGAGGCTAACTTTACTCTGGCTTCAATGGAGCCCCCATACCTGAGCTGGTCCCTTAGGGTTACACCAAGCATATCAATGGAGGGCCTGTTCGGGAGATTGCTTTCGTTGAAAGAGACTAGATTTTCATTTCGATCCCTTTTAGACGTAATCAGACAAGATTGGGTCTTTGAAACATTAAATTCAACGAGATTATTTTTATCCCGAGAGAAAACACTCTCGAGGTAACCGTCCATTCTTTGCTTCAAAGCCCTACGAGCTGTTGGAGTTTGTGAGCCCTTTGGGGCTTGTCAAACAAAAAGCTATCATGAACTGTGCTGTCATCCGCGTAACAATGAATTGGTGCACATGACAAAAGGTCGTTGATGTGCAACAAAAACAATGTCGGAGACCGAACCGATCCCTGTGGGACGCCAGCATTTATCGAGTGTGAGGAAGAGGTGAAACCATCGACTACCGTCTGAATCGACCTGTCTCTCAAGAAGTCGGCAATCCACGTACACAAGGATGCGGGAAGTCCGTAAAAAGGCAGTTTGTTGACAAGTCCTCGGTGCCAAACCCGGTCAAAGGCCTTGGAAATGTCCAGTGCAACCGTTTGGGTCTCACCGAAATGTTCCAGGCATCGCCCCCAAACATGCGTCACATATGCGAGAAGATCACCGCACAAGCGGTTCCGCCGGAATCCGTATTGACGGTGGTTAATAATTTCGTTCTTCTCGAGGTATGTGAGCAGTTTGTCGTTGATCACACGTTCCGTCACCTTAGATAGAACTGATGTGATCGCTATGGGGCGGTAGTTGGCCGGGTTGGAGCGGTCACCCTTCTTTGGAATAGGATGGATAACCGCTTTTTTCCAACCAGAGGGCACAGAGCCAGTCTTCAGGGACATTTTAAAAAGCTTCGTCAAAATCGAGGAACCGAAGTCGGGACAGCGCCTTGGTCATCGAGGGTTGAGTTATCCACAAACATTTTACCTAATAAGTTAGCCTTTTCGGTGGCGGTGTTTGCTAGTGAGCCGTCAGGTCTGGTAAGAGGCGGCAGACTGGATTTGGAGAAATTGCGACCTATTGCTGCTGATCTGCTGGTCGTGCTCGAATTTTGACCTGTTTATGATGTGATGACTAAATGAAATGTTTGAAGAGCTCGGACGTGGCTGATTCGCTAAGGTTCGGTGAGCGGTATAAACATGCGTAGAATCTTACCGTACTGGCAAGATTGACACGTACCCACATTATGTTGAATTTCATTACTGGAGTTTTCCAGATTCAACAGTCGCACACAGTTGACGTCAGCTCGACTATAGAGACAGACACCTCCTTTAGGTCTGAACTTGCTTGCGAGGGTGAAGCCCGGGCAGTCCAGATAGGAGGCGTCTACAGGCTCGGCTATCTGCGTTTCAGACAGGAATAGTAGGTTGGGGCGTTGAGAAAAAAGGTGGTGGTGGACAGAGTTTAAATTGGTATGCAGGCCGCGAATGTTGGTGTAATTCACCAACATTTTTGGCCTGCGCCGTGGTCTCCTACTACTCGCCTCTGTAATTATTTTTATTTTGCAGAAACAAACAGTACATTATTACATAATGGAAAATAGTTACAAAGTTATAGAATTAATACAATAATTGGTACCAATGACGTGTCGCTGTTATCTACTTATATTTTTGTGAGATAAATAATACAATATACCTAAATTAAGTTAGTAACTTATTAAAGTAATGCAGTTAATTTGTGTTGGTTGTGTTGTCATGATTTTATTGTTTGGTTTTTTTTATTTTTATGATAGGGTGTGGGGGGAGGAAGGTCTGGGAAGAAAAAGGTATGAGGGGTGGGTAGGAAGCTGGGGATCAGAGTGTCCAAGAGTGATGAACGAATGAATCCAATCCACCCACTGCGGTGCAAGGCGATGTGTAGGGAGAGTCCGGCTGGAGAGGTCGCCCAATGCGCCCCAAACGCTACTGCTGGGTCCCCTCCGGTTACGAACCGGCACAACAGCAGCGGCGGGGTTTTTACACTCGTTGATGGGGCAGCCCACCCTCAGTTGTGAGCCTGAGGGTCGGGCCCCTGTACTACCGAGTGGCCCGGACAGTGATAACCGGTTGTAAAGGGTCTCCCTCAACCAGCATCTCCCAATCCGGCCCGCCACGCAGAAGGTGGGCCGACCCACCCGCCATCAAGACCTGGACAAACATTACCCCAAGAACCCGGGCACCCCTACTAAGTCACCAAACTTAGCGAACCACTTGGGGTGACCTGTGGCAGAGGTGTTGGTCATCCAATAAATGGTTTCCAGGGCGGCGGTACCCATACCCGCCTACCAAATTAAATACATATAGTTTACAACCTACTATCTGGGAAATTCACTATCTGTTAGTAAACTCGCTCAGTGTCATCGTGTTACTTGCTAACTATCAGATTGTTGACAATCTACGAAAAAAGTTGAAAGGTCGTCAACTTTATTCGCTACACGCTTGCTCGTGATTGGTTTATTTATGTTTTTCAAGATGGCTGCCAACTAACAGCTGATTTCGACTGTCAAACATCACAGAATTAGTTCACGCAGGCGTCGTTATTCTTGTTACTGGCGCTAGCAGCGACCTTAAGGAGACATTAAGTCTAACAGGAGGCTCTGAGGAAAATAATTTCCCTCGGTGCCTTTGTTATCTTTGGGAATACTGTATGTAAGGTTTTTAGAGGAGAGAAAGGAGTGAACATGGGTCTTGAAGAGACCTATCGTCGCCCGAGTTCTTAATTGTCCAAACTACCATTTGCGTATTTTACAGGAGGAGGTTTTCTTTGATTATTTCAATGAAGCATTATGATAGGTGTGTAAAACGAAGCTATTTACGTAAAGGTCTCATAAGTTGAAATAATTCTTAATAAGGTGACTTATTATCGTTTTTGATACTTTATTTTTAATTTTAAAATGGAGATTGAGCAAGAATGCAAAATCAAAATTATTCTTAAGGAGATTGACCACACTAAAATGGAGATAGAGCAAATTCTGCATAAATATTTTCCGTGCTTAATTGTGCAAACGACCATCTCAAGTTATATACAGAATGAGTTTATTTTCAATATATCTCTTTGTGATATCGAAAATTGTGGTGGGATATATATAAAAAAACTTATTAATTATGTAGCTTGTCTGTCCGTCATTATTTTCTCTTCCATTTAACCGGTTGTGATGAAACTTTGGGTAGTTATTGTGCGCTTGCACGCTAAAACTTCTATGTATAATGGTGAGCTCTGACTTTATGAAATTTGCACACATATTCCCTTATTATTTTCTGTACCATTCATCCGATTCCGATGATACTTTCGTGAGATGTTTAACACATGCCCGCGAAGGTTTCAATATATAATGGTGAGTTCTGGTGTTATCAAATTTGCAATTAAGTGAGTTCTGGTGTTATTAAATTTTCCTTCATTATTTCCTAAACTATTCATCCGATTGCGATGAAACTTTGGTGATGTATTGTGCGCACGCCTGCGAAAATTTCTATATATAATGATGAGCTCTGGCGTTGTAATTTTCATAAAAATTACCTTATTATTTTCTGCGCTTCCGGTGAAACTTTGGTGAGTTTTTTTACGAACGGCAGCGAAGGTCTCTGTTAAGATTTCAGGTACTGAAATATTAATTTTTTGTGATTGTCACCCTAATGGTTGTGGCAACATTTTTTTTGTGTTGGCGATTTCGTATTGCCACGGATTTTTTAATTTCTTCTCTTGTTACCATCCGTCTTGGGCGGGTCGTTTTTGGCAAAACGTCTGCTGCCAGGTTTTCACTTCATGTGGGTTATAAAAACCGTGGAGAGAGATAGCATTATTGGGCTCACCGTACATGAGCTACCCTACGGGTCTTTTTATGGTTTGAATAAAGACCAATATTCAAGAGCTGGAGTTATTATTGAAGAGTTACTCCGGCCACACTTCCTTTCGGAATCAGGTGTTACCACGCCGGATTGCTCTGTCAGGAGAGCGGAAGTTGAGATCCTGAACATATGTAATGGTCAGATCTGGGGTTATGAAATTTGCTTAAAATTATCTTATTATTTCGTACACAATTTAATCGATTGTGGTGAAACTTTGGTCAGTTGTTGTGCTGAAACCGCGAAGGTTTCTATGTATAATGGTGAGCTCTGACTTAATGAAATTTATTTAAAAAAAAATACATTAGGCGGCTCGCGAGTTGTTTGAAAATGTGTATATTTTACAAAGTTAAGCGGTAGGGGGGAAGGGGGGGTGGGGAATCTGGGAGGGAGGAAGGAAGGAACGAAGCCGAGGGAGTCGCGGGAGTGAAACAAGGGATGGGCGACGGGGAAAGTGGAAGCGGGAGGGGGGAGGGGTTGGAAGGTGAAAGGGGAACGCGGAAGGGGCCGTGGGAGGGGGACGGGGCGGGAACGGGAACGCATGGGAAAGGACGTGCAGCGATAATTATTTTAAAAAATACCATAGCTATAATTGAAACACATTAAAATTTGTTAAAAATTTATTGAAATGCATTTTCGTGAGAAAAATACAAACAATCTGAGAATAAGGCAGAGGGGACGCCTGAGGGGAACAGGGCGGGAACGGGAACGCTTTGAAAAGGTCATGCAAAGATAATTAAAGAAAAATAATAAAACTATAATTGAAACACATTAAAATATTTTTTGAATTTTTTTTTGTGAGGAAAATAAAAACCATATGAGAATAATGAATTAAAACATTTTTATACCGATTTCAATAATCTTAATCTTGAATACATATGAAAATGGCGTTACCGCGTAAATGAATTAATTTAAACATAATTAAAATGTTGAATGCCTATTTTTTGCATGTTTTTTGTCTCCCCCGACATAAATACTCACTTTGCGTGATAATAAAGATAAATCTAACTGTTTGAATAAGAAATATTGCGTATTACCAGACGGCCGGCGTAGTGCAGCGGTAAGGCGCCTGACTAGCATTCCGAAGGTCGCGGGATCGAATCCCGGCGTGGCAAATAAATTTTATTTGATTAATTTGTGTAATTCACAATTTATTCATTTAAAATAATATATAGTATATTTGCGGCACGTTCCAGAGTGGAAGATACTCTCAGTATCGCCCTGGTGTAAGACCACCATTCAGAATTGAAACGTTGCTTGACTTCTGCCGTGTTTGGTGACCAGATCTGAATAGCCAGGTACTTCCCCACCTTCCTATTCCCTATCTCCTTCCCCTCCCCACTACCTACAGCTTCACAACATACCCCAGCAGTTGGGACTCTTGTGCGGTGTGGGCATAGCGTTTGGGTCCCACCTGGGCGTCGCGTGTTGGATTCCTCGGCTGGCTAAGTCCTCCCATCACAACACAAGCAACATTTTTCGGCTTTCTGTGGTAGGAGTAGGAGATTTTCAAACATTATTGGGTTATTTGTAATCCGGGAATGTTTGTTTTACTTTAAAAAAAAAAAATTTTTGACAACTGTATTTGTGTTTTTTTCTTTGATTTTAGCCTGTGTCAGGGCACGATATACATGCGCACTATTTTCTCGTGGCTTGGCCTATTTCAGCATATCGCTTGCCATACATTCCTATTGTGAATGTACGGCGAGTATGCTGGAAAATGCCAAGCCATGAAGGTATAGCGAAAGTGTGTCAGCTCCATGAAGTGTTTTCTGATATTAATCACTTCTGACGCTAGTTCTTCCAAGCACTTTAAATGTCAGCGCCTCTTCCTCTCATATAGGGAGTAATTTATTTAATTAAACGATTGCAGGTGTCAGAGTCAGATGGACTGCCGTCGCAGCTGTGCCTCCAGTGTGTACACCAGGTGTCTCGGAACTACGCCTTCAAGCAGCAGGTGGAGCGCTCCGACTCGCAGCTGCACAGCTTCCTGCAACAGAACCCGGACAAGGTAAACCAAACCTGATGGGCGGCTATCACAACTGTGCCTCTAGTGCATACATCAGGCGCATGCACGTGCTAATACTCACTACATTTGGATACGGTTCTAACTTCACTTTAAAGCGGTGCCACACGCGCAGACAATCCCATCAGACCTGTTACACCTAAATACAGATCCTGACGTGATATGCGACCCCCTCTCCGCCGAAAACAGAAGAGGGGGTCATTTTAATTACGGAGCTGCCTAAACGGGCAGATGTCAAATTGACAGATTCAGTTCAAAGAAATGGCATTTCGTGGTAGCTTATTTCATCTGACCCCTTCTCCTACCATAGGTAGAAACATTTGATAGCGTCGGGTGACAGTACAAAACATAAGCGTTCGCGGATCAACAGATATCTGCTCGCGCTTTTATCTGCGCATGTGGACACCACATTATCTTGTTCTGAGATGTTGTAAGCCGATGTTCCGAGAGAGTCTTGCTGGAGAGGGCAAAAGGTCTCCCTCAATTAGTCTCCCGATCTGGCCCGCCACGCGGTAGGTGGGCAAACGCATCCACCGCTTAGACCCGGACAAACCTCACCCCATGAACTAGGGCACCCGTTCTTGGTCACCAAACGTAGCGAACCACTTGGGTTGAACTATGGCAGGGGTGTTGGTTATCCAATAAATAGATCCTGGGCGGCGGTAATGAATATTTGTACATATTGTGTTGTTTGTTTCAGTCCCTGGCCAAACCCAATGAAGAAGATGTGGTGATAATTGAAGATATCGCAGCTGAAGTACAGTTTTCCTACATTGATAATTGTAAGTATTACATATTCCACTTATCAGTTCTAATTTAATTTTAAAACAATTATGTGAACAACACACAAGATTGCAACCGCCCAGAGCCAGTGGAACTAAGTTACCTCTAAGTTTGTTAATCCCAATCTCTGTCCTGGAGTCCCCAAATTAGTCCTGGGTCGATCGTGAATGACCTGATCGTCGAAACCCGCTCACGAGCCGCCAAAGATCGAGTGGGTTATTTATTCGTCAGCACCCGGGTCTCAAGACCCGCGAACTACAACACATTCCCGCACCCCGAGACTCACAACACTCTCACGGCCGTTTGCCCATGTGGCGAGTGGCGAGACAGCAAGAACTGCGAACTGCGACGAGTGCGACGACACATTCGGTCGCCGCTTGCCGATCAACACAGACGTGCGTGACGTAACAGTATCCTGCTTTATGCCCGTGTGTCACGTCGTCGCGGGATTCTTTAGTATATTCGATTTTTGAATATTCAACTAGACACAGAGTCGTTTTTAATTAGAGGGTATCTTGGTATTTGTTCGTTCTAGAATGCGATTTTTTCTATTTAGTAAGTAAAATAATTATTCGTAATATTCATGTTATTTTAGTTACACGTAGTATCTCCTTTGCAAATAAAATTATCCCACGGTTACTTCAAGTAAGTTCCCAACAATGAAGTGTTTACTGTCAGCGTTTTATAACCCAACATAAGAGGAACTCCTATAATCATAAAATTTGCAATATCTGTTAATCCCCAAGGTTTGAGTTGTAACTTTATTGGTGTGCCCTTTTTGGCTAACTTTTAAAGCAATTTTATTGTTTTATTGTGGGTTTTTAGGGTTGCTTATGACTTGACCGGTCTGGGCGGAAACTGGCGCGAGAAACTCGATTATCGAGTTTCGTATTTTGTGTCGCAAAAAGAGCGGGTCTTCGCGACCCGCTCGTGACGCCAGTGTCTCGTGAGCGACCCGGGTCGTGTAAAATGATCGATCGACCCAGGACTACCCCAAATGCCGAAAAAACAGATACAATTGTATAATTTGTACCTAATGCAGTAAATTTATTAAATTTGCAGCCAACTCCCAAAATTCCCACGACTCGTCAGGCTCTGGTCCTGCACTTGAGGCCTTCTACATTACTAGTGAAAACCACTCCGGAGAAGGGAACGATGAAGAGATGGATCAGCAACTACAGGTACGCCTTCAATCTATAAACCTTATTTTATTTAATAATAAACATACTATTTAATAACAAACAATAATGCTGCATCTCTTTCCAAAGATGAGATACACAATGTGAAACGAATCATGTTCGTATAAAATGTAACCTTGCGGCAGAGCAAAGACCAGGGCTCAGGATAGTGGGCCAAGTAGTTATCTGTCATGTAGGTAGGGTTTTCAGTCAAATAAAAGAAGAGGAACTTTATAAAAATGTATTGAATCCAAACCAAAAAGCAACAAGGAAGTGTACAAACTTCATACCAAGGTAACAAAAGGAAATATAAAAAATACACATACCAGATGGACTCCTAATGGACACGCTAAACTAACTATACGGAAATAACCCCGGTAGACGAACGCGATCTTGCTTCGCAGTGAGAAAACACGAGACGGGACGGGAACTCCAGTCTTCCCATATGGGAACGGCGCGGAATCCAGAGCACCAAGGTCGTCCTTCTAATTGGGCAGGAGGCCGCTATACCTCCAAGGAGCGCATTCAGCCACGGGCCATCTCGACGAACTCCAATCAAAAGGCACGTGGCCCCCAACAGTATCCAAGTCTGGCGTATTACGGTTAGCAGACCGTGACTTTGCGACGCGGGGTCGTGAAGGCATATTATAGTAGCCAACACCAGGACCAATTCACTTCACGATTCCTTTTCCAGAAATAATTCCACAAAACGGCCAACCAGCCACATCGGAAAAAAGTGGGACTTTCACGTCATCCACTATAAATAACTCGTACACAAACCTCGCGTGTTACGTAAAAACACCCCGCGTTCTTTTAGGTTTAAAATCGACTTAGATTCTCATGATAAAATCCAATAAAACACTTTTCCAGTGAGTGACCAATTTCCGACCCAACTGCCCAAGTTGATCGGAAGGAAGTCACCATAAACAAAAAGGAAACTCTCTCTTTTCCAAAAATTACCAGTGTCCAAAAAAAACACCATAGACAAAATAACCACCTAAGCAAGAACTGCATTAGTCACATAATTATTTATGTGACAAATGTACGTAGGTCTGTTTCCTCCAAAGGAAAACAAGTCATCATTCTCTTGCATCTCTCGCATACACCGCACCGTGACGTATGGAATATAGTTACGAGGATAACCTTGAAGTGTGAGTGAATTCTGAAAATTCAAAAATACAAATGTCAATGCGCTGGTTTTGCGCTGGTTTTGCGATGGTTTTGCTTTTGTTCTTAAACATATAATGCTGCAGCTCTTTTGGTGAGAATAAGACGAGCGGTAAATAAGTACATCGGGCCTTATTCAGTTTACAAATGTTGCATCTTCCAGGAGCAGGATGAGTTGAAAGATGACGAGAAGGAGGAGGAGGAGAAGTGTGAGAGGTCGCAGGACCTGGACCAGACCATCGTCAAGGAGCAACCCGCCAGCGACGGGGAGGATGATGATTTCCTTGGTTAGTACACATCCACCATCCGTCTCTATTCCTACTGTCTTCTATTCCTCATCTTATACTTTTGCAGCATAAACTGAGATACTTGTATGATGTTTAATAACAAAACAACTATAATATTACCTCACTGAATAATGGAGTTCTGATAATAATTAAACTAGGGGCACGTGCAAACATGTCAAATGAATCAATGGATCAAATTTTTGTTTTAATTGTATTTGCAATGGCGATATTTTAAAAATTTCAATCTCCAAAATCAGATCATTTTTTATTAACCAGAAAGGTCTTTCAGGTTAAGTCACGTCAGGTCTGAATTTCTGAATGATTTACGGGTAAGAAAATAAAATGTAAAAGTAACCAAAAATTATAAAAAAAACCTTCCACACAAATGGCAGAGAGGAATAATGAGGCAAATCAAAAATTTTACATAATTATTTTTTCCTTGATCCATCAATCATTATAATGTTCAACGTTATTAGACAACTATTTTACTTAATCCAAATACTTTAGTAAAGCCCTGGCTACACAAGTGGTTTTCCCGCCATGGAAAACCGCTAGAGAATTTTTTTATTTTTTTATTTAAAAAAATACATACGTATACAGATTCATAGTAAAACATTTGATTCTTAAAACTAATAACAATATATAAATTTCTTTTTAACCGGTCAAAGGCCGTGACATTTAGCGGAAATTCGCGGAACTTCGCAAAAAAACACTAAAAAACCACAACTTTGAATTTTGAATTGAATGTTTTGTTGATAAATTTTGAGCTATTGTATATTTTATTAACTGAAACACGTTCACAACACAATAAGCTATCTACTAAAACCACATTACTTGCATTTATTACGTAAATTAATAGGTTTTATGATCGTTTTATTCGCGATACACCCATTAATTGCGACCGTTAAATTCGCGGCAAATTCTGACAGCCGATTGTCATAGAAGATATCGTTTTAAAAATATTCCAGGGTGACTAGGTGAATGAAACTTGTAGCGTCTCCGAGAGTAATGACAGCGCAAGCGATTCTGACACTGTTCTCCATACAAATTGTGTACATAGAAGGTCCAAAATCGTGGACCAAAAGTTTTTTGTCGGATGGATTATTCAAATATTTGAATTATTTTCTCGCGCATGCGCATATGACGCGCGCGCCGGCGCGTCTCCGGCCTCCCAGCGGTTAATGAAACTACCCAATTCAAAAGAGAAAACATTTCTCGTGCTTGAATTTTGGAGTGCCATTGTAAAATGCATAGTTACACAGAGTATGTTATTACAAGTACTTATATTAATAAAACATATATTCATGAAGACAAGTGGACATAATAACTGACAGTATTGTCAGAGTAGGTACATATAATAAAGTTGTAACAATTTGGTGCCTGCAAATAATGCGTATGTACTTTGCTTTCAATTTGATATGGTGATGAAATATTTTTAGAGATTATGTTCTAGTTTATTTTTTGTTGTTGTTATTATTGTGATGATGAATTTAAAACTTATAATTAGTGTCGGGTTGGTCTATTAGTGTTTTTATTTGGGATTTAAAAACGTTATAATTTTTTTCAGACTTGATTTTATATGGGAGAGCATTGAAAAATTTTATACCTTGATAAGCATAATGGTGTTGGGAAGCACTCGTTTTAAATTTTGGAATTTCTAAATTGCCCCGTGATCGTGGTCGGTTGTTTATGTTTGTGAATGTTGTTGTTGATGGATTGAAATGATCTTTATGAGTTTGCAATAATGAGTTCTTTTTGAAAATTTTTTGAAGGCTGGCGGTTTCCCGTTATCTTTTGTTCACTGCTCACTGCTCAATGATCACTGCTCTTGTAGTGCTTATTTTAATAGAGAATAATAATAAAATAATAAAAAAAGATCAAAGTGTTTGAGTGGCACCAATATTAAGTAAGTAATCGTTTAATTTCAGGAATATTTCATTTAATGTTTAGTATACACCGAGATGGTCCTCAAAAATTCTTCACTTTAATTCTCGATTGCTGTAATCATTCATCTTTACATCACATAAAGCAGGCCGATCTTGTATTTCTATTATGAATAACTCCGTATCATGACCGATCAACAACGCTCTCTCGCAAGAAGTGATGCAATCGCGGGAAACCGCTCGTGTAGTATGAACGTGGTGGTTATCCGCTGCGTGATAACCGCTGCATGCGGTGGTCGAATTTCTCCCGTCTGTGAACTGCGAGCAGCCGCAGCGGGAGAACTGCTCGTGTAGCCAGGGCCTAAAAGTATCAGTTTTGCTTTGTTTAAAAAAAAAAACATTGGAATTTTATAAAAATAAATAAATAAAATCGGATACCGCACATTTTTATGTATTGATGTCGTGGGCTAATAAAAAGGATTTATTTATTTTATTATTTTAAAAAAACTGTATGGTTAAAAATTTTTTTAGTAATATTTTCATAATCATGGTAGAAATATTTCTATACATGATTTTTTCCAAGTCATTATAAAATACATGCAATTGGCTTTACTTGTTATTAATTGGCTATTACAGACTATGTTTAGATTAAATAAATAAATAAATAATAATATCTTTATTGAACAAAAATTTTAAGGTTTATAACAAACAAGAAAAAAGTACATCTTACAATATTTTAAAAGTAACATTAGTACAAAAGTTAATAACAAAAAACAATATACATATAAACATTAGTTACTTAGAGAGTAGAGATTTGTAATTATAAATTTAGGTTTCTCGTAACCTGCCTCACTAGGCTAGCCTGTGTTGAGGCAGTTATTTTACATCAATTTATAATGCTGTGAACATACCTACACTTATATTAGAATGTAATCACACAATAGATTGGTTGCATTAATAATAACAATAACATTGGTACAATAATAACAGCATTGGTTCATTACTAATTTCGAATTTGGGTGAGTGCACCGGTAAATGCTCTATCATTATTTTTTATCCAAATTTTTATGTTTTTTTTTTAAATTTTTTGTGAATCACATTTTTTTATACTAATTGGAAGAATGTTGTAAAGTCTTGTTGCAAGGTATATAAAGCTTCGTTGACCAAAAGTAGTATGAGTTATGGGAATTTGTAGTAAATCTTTGTTATTGTTTCGAGTATAGCGAGAATTTAGTCTTTTTTCATAGTATTTATGTATGTTTGTGTACAAATGAGTGAGGATTGTTTTTGCATATATCTGACGAACGTCAAACACATTCATAATATTAAAGATAAAGTTCGAGTCCGTAATTAGGGGTAATCTAAGAATTATTTTTATAATCGTTTTTTGTGCCTTTATGATTGGATCTAGTGCTGATGCATTACCGCCTCCCCATGCTATGATACCGTACTCAATAACAGATTGACAGACTGCAAAATAAATCATTTTCAAGTGTTGCAAGTCGAGAAAGTTTCGTATCTTTCTGAAAAAGTGCATGGTTTTTCTTATTTTGTTTGCAATTATTTGAGTGTGAAAATTCCATTTGAGATATGGATCAATTGTGAGGCCGAGATACTTTATCTGTGTAGTGCGCTCAATGTAGGGACACTGACAATATTCATCGCAATTCATACATGTGTGTATTCTAATAGTGGCATCATCATGAGGTTGACCTGTTATATTTATGCTTGATGTGACATATTTAGTTTTCTCGGTGTTCAATGTGAGTGTATTTGTATCTAACCACTTTTTTACAATGTTTATTTCCGTTTCTGCTTTATTGTAGACAGCTAGCCAAGTGTCAGCTTCAAACAATAAAACAGTGTCATCGGCAAAACTAACTATTTTTCCCTGAATGTTAATGTTACATAAGTCGTTGATATATAAAAGGAACAAAGACGGTCCTAATATGCTACCTTGTGGTATACCATAGTTAGTTGAGCGCTGATTGCTAAGTGTGTTCATTATTTTCACTTGTTGCTTGCGTTCATCAAGGTAGCTCTTAAAAAAGTTAAGTTCGTTGCCTGTAATACCGATTGTTTGAAGTTTGTTTATTAATTTACTGTGTGATATTGTATCAAAGGCTTTAGACAGGTCTAAAAAAATTGAAATACATTTTTTGCTTTTGTCAAGGTTTTTTACAATAAAGTCAGTTACGGCGGCCATAGCATCTGAGGTACTCTTGCTTTCTTGAAACCCGTATTGATTTGCTGAAAGTAGTTTATGGCTGTCTAGAAATTTTACTAACTGAGCATTTATAATTTTTTCAAATACTTTGGATAGACTGGTCAGTAGAGTTATTGGTCTGTAATTGTTTATGTCTGTCTTGTTACCTGTTTTATGTATGGGAATAACAATACCTTGTTTCAGGTTTGAGGGGAAGTGTCCTTGACTGATACTAAGGTTAATTAGGTGTTCTAGGGGCAATGTAATTTCCGTAGACAGCGTTTTCAAAATCTTGGTTGTTATTCCATCAACCCCGGCAGAAGAAGTGTTTTTAAGGGAATTGATTATTTTTAGAATCTCTTCCCCTGAAACAGTTTGGAAATTGAATCTTCTATTGGGAAATTGAAGTTCTGTTTCAGCAGGTAGAGCATTTCTACAATTTGGTAGACGAGAAGCAAGATTTGAACCAATATTTATGAAGAAGTTATTGATGTAATCCGCAACGAGCTTGGGGTTTTTTGAGGTGTCAATAATTTTTCCGTCAATACAAAGTTTACTAATGTCCTGTTTGTCTTTGGTGTTTTGTGTATTTGTGGCTTCTCTTAGAATTTGCCAAATTTTTTTGGGATCGTTGTTACTTTCTTGGATTTTGTCTCTGTAGTAGATTTCTTTCGCCTTCCTAATGACTTCGCCGCATGTATTTCTATATCTTTTGTAGATGTTTATTGATTTTATGTCATAAGGATTTTCTTTCACTTTTTTGTGTAATGCGTTTCTTCTACGAATGCAGTTGATAATTGAGTAGTTTATCCATGATTTCAAGGGTTTAATTTTGTTAGGATTTTTTTTTGTTAAAATTGTTGTATTATTAATTAGTTCATTTTTCAAAAAGTCAACAAAATAATTCCATGCATCCTCTGAGTTTTTTATTTGTAAAAGCTCTTGCCAAGGTTTATTTTTAATTATATTTTTTAAATTCTCAAAATTAATATTATTGTATACGATTGACTGATGTCTTCTGTTTTTTGTGGTGTCGGATTGCAATGTGAAAATTGTTGTGTAATTGTTGATTTGTAAACAATACTTTTGTTTTGTTTATTAGTTTTGACCATTACGTGATCAATGCACGATGTTGATTCATTAGCTATTCTTGTTGGTGTATTGATAGTACTAATTAATCCATGAAACTCTAATATGTTCAGGTAGTCGTGACATTGATGGTGAGGGTTGTTTGGAAGTATGTTGATATTTAAATCTCCCATAATTATCAAGTTTTTAGTGTAGGAAAGACTAGAGAGTATGCTATTTAGACTGTTAAGAAATGGTGTTATATTACGAATAGATGGAGAGCGGTATATTGCTAGAATACACGTATCATTATTATACATTATTTGCATACAGTTTGCGTCAAAAATGTTTATTTCAGTTACATTAGAGTTTAGGTCATTTTTTGTGTATACCACAACTCCATCGTTCTGACTATCGTGTTTTGATGAGTTGTAGGAAGAGTAGTGATTTATGAATTTAGGAGTGTAAATATTTGTCAACCAACATTCTGTGAGAATAATAACATCAAAGTCTATATTTAGGTGGTTAAGCTGTATCTGGAGTTCATTAAAGTTTTTATTAATAGACCTGATATTTTGGTGCATAATAATAGTATTTTTTGAATCAGTTGTTAGGTATTTACATATTTTCGCATCTGATGTTACAAACAAATTATCTTGATCACCTAGTTCTTTGTATGTGTTATTAATGTTAATAGCCATATTATAATTTATATTACAAAAAAAAAGAGTTTAATTCCCTTAAATGAGAGCTCCACTAGTCCGAGGCCATTACTGGGGATTTCAACCTTTGATTGAAAGAGGTACAGGTGAATTATTGTTGCAGTTTGAAAATAAATGCAAGCAATATGTCCCACTGAACTGAGGGGAATCGACCCAGTGAATGACCTGTAAAAGTGAGGCTCTCAATAAAAAAAACTAATCAATTTTTTTAAGATCATCAGAGTGTTTGATATAAATTACTCTATCACTTTCATTTTTTTTAACCATCACTTTACATTCCTTGTACCAGACATATTTATATCCCATTTCTTTTGCCTTAGTCTTCGACCTCCACAGAAGATCTTTGAAGTAGGCGCCAAGGGTTTCACTAATAAAAATCTTCTGGTGTCCGTTTCCTTGGGTTGTGGTAGGGTTGAGTAGCTTCCTGTTCAGTAGAATCTGCCGTCTTTTTTGGGGGTTAGTGAATCTGACGTGGAATTTTGGGGGGACTCCTGGTCGTCGGTCCGGAATTTTCTTGATTTCGAGGATGTCATCGCCCTTTATGTCGACACCTGCAGCAGCGGCCACCCGTTTAATTATTTCTGCAGGCTGCTCAACCTCTTTTTCTGGAATCCCTGCAAATTCAAGGGTATCTTCACGCGTTTTTTGTTCCACTTCTGCTAATCTAACTTGAAGGCTCTTTATTATGCCATCTTTTGCCGTTATTTCCTTTCTCATGGTTTCTACTTCCGAGACCAGTTTAATTATAGTCTCCATCTTTAGGTGTATATCATCATATTGATGACTGATGAAGTCTCTTGTGCTCCGGTTCTCTTTATTTTCATCATCAATTTTTTTTAGGATTGCGGATTTAAAAGTTTCTAATTTTTTTTCCATCTTCATCTCAATTTTCTCCAACAGGACATCAATATTTATTCCCTGGGGATCAGCTGTAGCACTGGTCCCGGTTGTTTGTCCTTTACTTCTCAGATTTTTATCTGTAGTTGACATTTTGGGCACTGAATTTAGTTTGTAAGGTCGAACACTGCCTATATTCCCTTTTACTTGACACTTGGAATTCACTTGTGATATCCTGTTTTTGTTTTCTTCTGTAAAACTGTCAATCAATTATTCGCAAGTGGGAAGGAAGCACTGTCTAAGTATAAATTAAGATTCTTATCAGTTTGATAAATGCGCTGAAACATTAGTTCACTAAAAACAGAAAAAAATAATTATTTATTTCGGGAGTAGAGCAAAACACAGCTGTCAATCGAATGTAGGTATTGTTGTATCAATCAATGATTGTTTATCTACTTCCTATCTCTGTAATATTAGGCAAAAAAAGTTAATAATTATTGACTTTTTATTTATTATTTGGGCATGATGTGAACATTTGTTATTGGATTGTAACCTAATTATTACAATTTATTGTTTTCTTTAATGCATGTAATGTTATTAACCTGTAAATGTTCCTAATAAAATAAAATATCAATAGTTAGAAGAATGTACATGGGACGAATTAAGTACACTCTCCACCTCGATGGAGTTATTTGGTTATCCATCCTGATATTATGGAATTTACTTTCTTTCAGAACTGGCTACTTTCCAAGCATCCAACTCTATCACCCCCGGGAGGCACATCTGCAATCTATGCCAGAGGGAATTCAAGCATGCCAAGATGCTCAAGTCACACATGCGCCTGCACTCTAACTGGATCAAGGTGCGTTGCTTTATTTACCCGCACGTAGCTTGGTCGGGAGGTTGCAGGCAAGCAGAACAACATATGACTTGCAGTTGGCGTGAAACAAAATACCAATCAACTTTTTCTGGGGTGCATCAAGGATCACTCCTAAGACCACATCTCTTTTCTATTTTCATATATGACATTTCATATATGAGTGATCCTTGATGCACCCCAGAAAAAGTTGATTGGTATTTTATTTCACGCCAACTGCAAGAAGAACACCATGTGTCTATAGATGTATAGTTGGGAGGTTGCAGTTTGTATTTTATAATACTTATATAGTTGTTAGGAGAAAAACAGACGGCAAAGTCTTTAATAAAAAAATAAAAAAAGAGGTTCTAGGATCAAACCTTAGGCACACCAAAAAACAGAATATTTAGTGGATTGGTATTTTATTTCAGGCCAACTGTAAGAATGTATGCTACATGTACAGTTATAGAGAAAACGAGATAAACGGACAGCAATTCCAATCCTGAAAATGGAAAATAGAAGTGGCCCCAGAATTGATCCTTGAGGTGCCTAAAAAATACTGAAAACTCGGCAAATTTTGTTTGTGTTTAGGCCAACTGTAAAAAGCTCCCCATAATTATACAGGTCGGATGTTGCGGGTTGAAATTTATATTTTGTTAAGAAGAGAAAACGAAAAAGTAAATTAGATCCAAGATTAAACCTTGAGTCGCCCCAGAAAAAAAAATTTCAGCATATTGGTGTGTTGTTTCAGGCCAACTGTAAGAAGCCCCCCACATGCCCCGTATGTCAGCGCTCCTTCAAGGGACCGGGCATGCTGCGGCTGCACATGAAGACACACGAGGAGCGGCCGCAGCGCCAGCCCACCTGCACCATCTGCCACCGTGTCTTCAAGACGAAAACCATCCTCTACCGCCACCGGCAGACGCATTTTGAGGTTGGTTGGTTGTTTCCTCATCCTTGAGTGTTACACTGTTAAAACTCTTTCATCCTGTATTTAAACCCTCAACAATACTAGCTTTCTGATTTTCTACTGTGTGGATATGTTCTTATTTATTCTATGGTTGTATCCTTGAACTGTTGTAGTATTTGCATTATTTGATAATCATTATTCCGGTCCACTGTCCCAGCAAAAGACCCATCCGTGCACCATCTGCGAGAAGAGCTTCATCAGCAACTATGCGCTACAAGCACATCTGGCGCGCCACCGTGGAGAGAAACCACATGCCTGCAATGACTGTGGAAAAACCTTCTACAATAGCACCGATCTCAAGGTGAGAAAAATTACCCCAAGGGCACACAATGTTGGTCTGTTTTCTTCCAATATGGGTTACATTGTATTGCACAACCACGACATGAAGCCTGGAATTAAAGCATTATTATTATCATCTTCTTCCCCTTGTCTTATTGGAGTTGATTACTGATCATATGGACAAGGCAGGTGCCTTAAGCTTCCCTGTCCTGTGCTGATACTTCAGTCTCTTCAGCCTCTATTTCTTCTATCAATTCTCATTGAAATCTCGCAACTCCCTAGAAAAAACCTCCTCAAACGTAGCATTCCCCATATTGTATTTATATTATACCAACTGAAGTCCCCGGCGATGCCCGACAGTGACCTTCCTTTGCATACAAATCAAATCCACACCGCCCGCTTGCCAGCCCGCTCGTCCACCACATACAGATATTCTCCTGTATATATTATATATTTTAACCAATTTACACAAAACCTTGACAAATTATATACCTAAACCTTCCTTACAACGAAAAACCGTTTAGTAGTTTATCGTGAACAGAAAGACAGACAGACGCGGCGGAGGACTTTAATTTATAATATGTATTATATTGATAGGTTCACATCAGACTTCACACTGGAGAAAAGCCGCTGACGTGTGGAGAGTGCAGCAAGACCTTCCGGCGCCACTCCACCCTCTGCCAGCACATCAAGAAGCACCGCGGCATTCGAGACCACGTCTGCACTGTTTGCGAGAAGGCCTTCTTCGAGGTCTCCAAGCTTACTGCACACATGCGGGTACACACAGGTAATGATGTACCCATTAATACATTGTTCTTATATGTCATTGGCTGTTTGTTGTATCTTAGTTTATTTAAAGACGGGTCCATTGCGCGGGCAAACTCCGGAGGACTTTCAAACAATTAATTAGGGTGAAGTTCGCGCAGTTCACACAATTTGACAACTGGTCTTACTATTGAATTTGAGATGCACAGATATTTTAATAGATATTTATTTATTAGGAAATATTTCCAACTAATATCGATTACTATTGAATTTAGAGTGCGTGAATAATTACGTAGCATCAAAAATAGAATAAATTTAAATTGGTCAATTTCTTTCGTGTCTCTGAAACCGATTTATAAATTAATAGACTTTATTTACAAGTGAGTTCACGAAAGAAATAATCATCCATTACGACAGTGTGTTTATTTAAAATCATAAATAATAATTTTAGGTCCGCGCAGTTGATAACCAAAAAACTTGACGTTTGACGTTTATCGTTTACGTAAATGTTAAAATGCGTTCGATGTGGAAAAGATGCTACACCAGGAAGAAAACAGACATTTATTTATCAGGAAAGATTTCCGACAAATATCGATTAGGTTTTGCACCAATAACATTATATAATAACGTCATTGTATTGCATGACCTAAAGTTACTAGAATTTAGAGTGCGTAAACATTTACGTCAAAAACAGAATAATTAAAAATATTTGATATTATATTATAATTTTATTATCAAATATTTTGATTACTATATTATATTTAGGTTTAATAATATTTTAAACTCGTGATTATGCTCGCTCATGGCACATAACCATAAAAAGCCGTTCCGTTTTCCCCACACACGACCGCATCGCGTATCTTCTGTTAAAAAATGAATTCTCCCCCCCCGCCTGCCTTCCCGCTTCACCCGAGATTGGATGTTTAAGTTTTGTTTTTGTTTTGTTTTCCGCAGAACACGGGAAGCTCAAACACTACAAAAATTGTCAAACATTTATGACCTTCAATGTTTTGACCTTGACTATCAAAGCAAAAGTCTGGCGTTTTCCCGCCCAATGGACCCGACTTTATGCTGTCATTATTGTTCTGAATAGGTGAAAAGCCGTACGAGTGTTCTTACTGCATGCGATGCTTCGCCCAGCAGTCGGCGCTGATCTACCACCAGCGCACGCACACGGGCGAGAAGCCCTACCCCTGTAAGATCTGTGACGCGCGCTTCACCACCTCTTCGGCGCGCAACAACCACATGGTCACGCACACCGGCATCAAGAAGTTAGTAATGCATCCTTCATCTCGTAGTACAATGGATTAACAGACATTTGCACATCCTCATTAGGTGCTCATTCCTCCTGGCCCCAATTTTCCCTGAGATCTTTACGTGTTCTGATGTCTGTATTCCTTGATCATTTATTTCACAGTCCAATCTTTTCCTTGCTACCTTTTTCCATAGCTGATTTTTCCTTTACCCCTGTTTTTGCTGATTGCTCTATTCCAAGACCATTTTTTTTTTTACTGATCGCTGTTGTTTTCCATGGCCAACGCTTTCTGTTTCATTCTTTTTTTTAATCACTATTTTCCATAACCAACATCCTCCCAAATCACTCATTTCCCTGACCACTACTTTCCATGTCCAACACTCTCCTAACTCGCCCATTTCCCTGACCCCTATTTTCCATAACCAACATTTTCCCAAATCACTCATTTCCCTGACCACTATTTCCCATACCAACATTCTCCCAACTCACTCATTTCCCTGACCACTTTTTTCCATTACTGACATTCTCCCAAATCACTCGTTTCCCTGACCACTATTTTCCATGTCCAACACTCTCCTAACTCGCCCATTTCCCTGACCCCCATTTTCCATAACCAACATTTTCCCAAATCACTCATTTCCCTGACCACTATTTCCCATACCAACATTCTCCCAACTCACTCATTTCCCTGACCACTATTTTCCATGGCCAACTTCCAACCTTTTTCTTGTTTTCACATTCATTCTTCTAATGCAAAAGCTTCCACCTGTTGGATTGTACAAATGTTTGTGTGATGTCTTCAGATTCCCGTGTACTGTGTGCACCAAGGGCTGCACCAACCGCACAGAGCTGCGCATCCACATGACCAAGCATACGGGCGAGAAGCTGTTCCCGTGCACCGAGTGCAACCAGCGCTTCTCCACCGCCTCCTACCTCGCCGTGCACCGCCGCCACCACAGCGGCGAGAAGAAGTATCTGTGTCTCACCTGCGGCAAAGGTAACTAAAGCCTACTAATCATTAAATACTGTTCAAATATTTTTCAAATGCTAAATATTGCTTCATAGTCACCATTTAAAATTTTTCGGAGTGTATGGTAAACTTTTAAATGCAAATGATCTCTCTTTCAAACAAACACTGTTTAAATCGTATATCTGACCATAATACAAAATGAGATAGAGTCCGTGTCAGGCTGGGAGAAATACATGTCTCTAAAAAGTCTACAGATGTTGCAAACAAACACTGTTTAAATCGTATATCTGACCATAATACAAAATGAGATAGAGTCCGTGTCAGGCTGGGAGAAATACATGTCTCTAAAAAGTCTACAGATGTTTGACTTCTGGGAGAAATATTTCTCTAAATTGCTCCAGGGTAGTGGAGCAATCTGCGGCCAGTTTCTGGTCTGTTTTCCACAAGGATTTAAAACTTCTTCTTCTAAGCCACTCAAAATTAAAGCTTTTTCTTGCAATATTTCACCTTCGCAGCCCAGACCTTTTTTGAGATCTATGTTTGATGCCTTTTAAAGGTTTTCATTTTATAAAATACCAAAAGTTTTCATGACAACTTTTCTTTAACATTCTGAATGTTAAAAATTGACAGCTTTTCATTGGTTTGGCCTTTAAATTTTTGCCTGCGGCACTTTGCCTTTTGCATTTTATGATTTAAAAAATGAAATAAAACTACTTTAGAAAACACAAATAGGGTGACGATACCATTGACTGCAAAGTTAACCATGTCAAACTGAATGCACCCTACCCCCTGCTGCCTGCAAACAAATTGAAAATAAATAAATTGATCCTTTGGCTAAAAAGGTTGATCATCACTGCTCCAGGGGTGTTAATATGTATGTATTGATAATTCCTTTAGGTTACGTAGAGTCAGGGTCATACAAGAAGCATCTGCGAACACACTCCAAGGCGGAGATAGAAGCGGCAGAGGCGGCGGAGGCCAGCCGCAGCGCCGCCGTGATAGCGCGCCCCCCGCCGTCGCAGGGCAAGGGCTACGCCTGCCCGCTGTGCCCCAAGACCTACACGCAGGGCCAGAATCTCAAGAAGCACATGGCCTCCCACGGACTGCTCAATCAGGCAAGTCTACATCTTTTCATATTGTCTTTACCATAAGTCTCAAGTCACCAAGTCACCAGAAGCTTAACCCTACATCACTACCCTTATTTTACAATGCTTCGTCCTTTTCATATTGTCTTTACCATAAGTCTTAAGTCACCAAGTCACCAGAAGCTTAACCCTACATCACTACCCTTATTTTACAATGCTTCGTCCTTTTCATATTGTCTTTACCATAAGTCTTAAGTCACCAAGTCACCAGAAGCTTAACCCTACATCACTACCCTTATTTTACAATGCTTCGTCCTTTTCATATTGTCTTTACCATAAGTCTCAAGTCACCAAGTCACCAGAAGCTTAACCCTACATCACTACCCTTATTTTACAATGCTTCGTCCTTTTCATATTGTCTTTACCATAAGTCTTAAGTCACCAAGTCACCAGAAGCTTAACCCTACATCACTACCCTTATTTTACAATGCTTCGTCCTTTTCATATTGTCTTTACCATAAGTCTTAAGTCACCAAGTCACCAGAAGCTTAACCCTACATCACTACCCTTATTTTACAATGCTTCGTCCTTTTCATATTGTCTTTACCATAAGTCTTAAGTCACCAGAAGCTTAACCCTACATCACTACCCTTATTTTACAATGCTTCGTCCTTTTCATATTGTCTTTACCATAAGTCTTAAGTCACCAAGTCACCAGAAGCTTAACCCTACATCACTACCCTTATTTTACAATGCTTCGTCCTTTTCATATTGTCTTTACCATAAGTCTTAAGTCACCAAGTCACCAGAAGCTTAACCCTACATCACTACCCTTATTTTACAATGCTTCGTCCTTTTCATATTGTCTTTACCATAAGTCTTAAGTCACCAAGTCACCAGAAGCTTAACCCTACATCACTACCCTTATTTTACAATGCTTCGTCCTTTTCATATTGTCTTTACCATAAGTCTCAAGTCACCAAGTCACCAGAAGCTTAACCCTACATCACTACCCTTATTTTACAATGCTTCGTCCTTTTCATATTGTCTTTACCATAAGTCTTAAGTCACCAAGTCACCAGAAGCTTAACCCTACATCACTACCCTTATTTTACAATGCTTCGTCCTTTTCATATTGTCTTTACCATAAGTCTTAAGTCACCAAGTCACCAGAAGCTTAACCCTACATCACTACCCTTATTTTACAATGCTTCGTCCTTTTCATATTGTCTTTACCATAA